>OY720675.1:14747532-15947532 GCA_963170755.1 Amphimallon solstitiale
TACTTTCTTATACGTAGTATAAGGAAGTATTGTGATGATGAAAATTTTCGACCTCGAGATTTTTGCAGATGTCCACGTTTTGAAGTCCCCTGATACCGAAAAAGTGGTTTTTAAAAAATGTCTGTGTGTCTGTCTGTCTGACTGTCTGTCTGTGTGTGTGTGACCACGATAGCGGTCAAACCGCTGTAGATATCAATTCCAAATTTTGTATTTACATGTACAATCTCCCTCTTGAGATCTGATTAGTTTTTCAGTAAAATCGGTAGACCGGAAGTAGCAGTTTACTTCAGTGAAAAAATCGAATTTTGTAAATATTTCGTCAATTACTAAGTTTAAACAAATTTGTAAAGAATTGAAATGTACTCAAAATTAAATTTGAGACAAATTATTTTAATAAAGTTTTTCGAAATTCCTACCGGAAGTAGGTCTTTTACTCTTATCGAAAATCAGTTTTTTGCGAATATCTCGCAAGTCATGCTTTCTAGGCAGGTACATTACGAGTATAAAAGTATTTAAATTATAATTTTGAATATCTTTTGTATAAAAAAAATTTCAAAATTCGGACCGGAAGTACCACTTTTACTCTTACCGAATATCGATTTTTTGCAGATACGTCGTAAATTATGCATTCTATATATATTTATTAAGAGTAGAAAAGTATTTAGAGTTGAATTTGCAATATTTTTTGTGTACATGAAATTCCAAAATTCGGACCGGAAGTGGCACTTTTACTCTTAGCGAGCAGCACTTTTTTTCGAATATCTTGTAAAGTATGCATTCTATAGCGATTTATTAAGAGAATGAAAGTACTTAGAATAGGATTTTGAATAAGTTTTGTATAAAAAAATTCTTAAAATTGTATAGTTTGAAACGCTCATACGTATAAGAAAGTCGTGTGGTGGCCACACCTCATTTTTTTAAACTAAATTGTATTTTTATTCGCTACTTTAATTAATTTTTACTTTCTTGTAAGTAGTATAAGGAAGTATAGTGTGACGAAATTTTCGACTTCTAAATATATGCAGATGTCCACTTATATCATAAAGGTGGTTTCTATAAAATCACTCTCTCTCTTTCAATACAGAAATGACAATTTACTCAGAGCTCAATGCATGAACTTATCGAAGAGGAAAAGATATGAATTCACGCTATGAGGCAACAAAATAACCATCACTAATCCAATAACATAAATAATCGACAAATAAAAAAAAACAGTTTTTCTCCGTTATTTTTGCAGCGATTTTATTTAAACAAAAACCAACAAATGTATTAAGGTTTTTCTGAGGTACCTAGAGAATTAAATTTTATAAAACTTATTAAAATATTTATAGATGGAGTCTAGAAAGTGACTCAAGTTTACCATATGTTTTCTATATTATTTTTCCACAAATGGAAAAAAACGTCTTTAGGTACCTTCAATAAATCTTACTGTAAACGTAGATCCTTAATTCAACTTAATTTACAAAAGAGTTATTGAGAGAAACTTGAATTACAAACGTAAGTTTTGCCCTATTTCTGACTACAGTTATTCTAAATTTTCATTGCTCCTCTCATAATTAGTCAATCATAAGATATAGGTACTTAACTTAAAACACACGAATAAATTACTTTTTTTTGTATTTGTTCCACAAAACAGAAAATTACAACTCTCGTCAAGAATCTTACTGACGGCGGCAGTTCACCCAAGGTGAATAATAAACTGACACCAAGCTGAAGTTTATTTATATAACCCTGCAGAATGGTGAATGTTTATCAACACGTCGAAAACAACTCTCTGAATCTAAGACGTTTAGTTATAGGGAAGTAAATACATACTGCCCCTAATCCTGAACGTAAAATCCAATGAAGTTGAAAAAATGTGGGTTGCTATTTAAAAATAACAAGATATTGATAATTTCTGGATGAAATGTTTAATATTGTTTTCTGATCACCCTGTATTATAAAGTTTATAATACCGCATTTGAAGCAGTATACTTTCCAAAATATTATCAAGAATTTTAAGCCTGTGCATGCATGCAATTACATGAAATGTTGTTATGAGTAAAATAGGCTGCAGCTATTAATTTTTTTTTACAAAAATTGAAATACATATGTACTATGAAATTGGCTAACTTTCAAGGCAAAGTTTATTAGACAAACTAGCCTTAAAATTAAGTCGGAAATACGAAATCTCGTCGTGATATACCCTGTATATGTTTGCTTTTCATTGGAAGTAATTTTTGAGTGACAAAATGATTTTAAACTTGTTATGACGATTTATATTATATTTATAATATATTCGCACCTATCGTGCTAAAAAAGGGAATGTAGTGCGACTAAGGGTTCAGTTCAAGATTGGCAGCCCAGTTTTAACACGAAACCAACATTTATTAAATTCTCAATACATATTAGTGTAATTGATTGAATAGTAATATGAATATGCTTATTTTTGGTGTTTCATAATAGGTTATAATTATTACAATTGTTACTTCATTCAAAGTATTTTATATTTATCAGGATGGGAAAACGATTGCGGGAAACACAGTGTTTTACCGCAGCGGATACTATAATTAAACATTTTGCTTTACATCCGCGGCATGTTTCACAAAGGCTTTACGTGCGGGAAATACCGCGAGATCAAAAACTATATTGATAAAGGTTTGCCATGGAATGTAAAACGTCTGTCTTAAGTTATATCATTAAGTGTCATACTGACCAGTGGCGGCCCGTGATTTTTTGGTTTTTTTACCGAAATGTAGAGGTTTTAATTCTTTATTAGCTTATGTAAAAAGAAACATATCATTGTATTTATCTTTTTTGAAAAAAAGCCTAATATTTGCTTACATTTCAGTTAACGTCATCTACCGGTGACAGCAAGAGTCCGAGATACAAAAACACAAGTTCAGTTTGTAGAGTAAATAAGCCTCTTTTAAATGAGACCAAACTTATTCAAATCGGTTAGACCAAACAGGAGTAATCCTAGCTTATTTAAAAAAAACATTTGAACTGCCCCCACCACTTTACTTCACTAGATGGTAAAAAATGTGCAAGACTAAAAGTATTAAATAATGTGTAAGGAATAATATTCAAAAATTTTCAATACCCCTCAATTAGTAAAAATATGAAGAAATTCTAAATTTTAACATTGATCCTGACTGTTACGCCCCCTTGCGCACATTTTACAAACTTCAAAATAATGTCCAGCATTTTCTCTTGGGCACTTTTACTTGAAATTTTCTCACCCGGAAGCAATATGACTACTGGTTTCTGAGATATAGCCGGCGGCAATTCTTAGTTGGCCACCCGGTACATTTTAGATACAACGGACTGGAAAAATCAAGCGTTGCTCGACATGTTTTCGACACAGGCCACGGTATGCCTACATTATTATTGTATTTGTCATGCTTCAAGGTTCCGTTAAAGTTCCGCAAAATTTATGTAGTATATGATGTTGTTTGTCAAGAAATCGGTGTTTTGGTGAAGTGCGTATCTTCCAAGGTTACATCTTAGCCAAAAACACCATGTTTTCACACTCTTTTCTGTTTTCATACAGGTTTCTACTGAAGACGGCAACTTCTCTCCACCCATTATTGGATACCTATGACGTGAAATCAAGGAAACGTGGTAAAGATCGGTTCAACAAAAAGAATACATTTGTAGTTTTCTTTATCCTTTTATTGATTATAATTATGTCAAATTTTCTATCTACAACAGAGGCAAATTATGAAACTGACGATTATAGTTGCACCTCCAATCGCAATCATACACCACTGCATGACTTCTAATGTAAAAGTCCAGTTTAAGAATCCGGTTATGGTTGCGTCGACCAGTTCTTCAGTTATTTGCTTTACCTGAAATACATTGAATTATTATTAATGAACAAGTCAATATTTTCATTAATGTAATACAACATGCAATAATAATAATCTTTATTGTCTTAGACTTTCATTACAATGCATTGACATTGTTACATCTTACACTATAAAATACAATACACTATACACAGCCTCAAGTTTCAGGGTCATTCATGAATTCCTCGAAAGAGTAATAACTTTTCATTAATAGCATATTTTTAACTTTGCTTTTGAATAGTGGAAACGGAAAATCCTCGAAATTGCCAGATAACTTGTTGAAGGCCACAATAGCTAAATAGTGGGGATTCTTCTCACTGAATCCTAACCTATGTGAGGGATGAATTTCAAGCATGTTCGCATTTCTAGTGTAGTACATGTGATGGTGGCTCAATCTAGGAATAGACTCGATACTCCGCCTGGCATACATCAACAACTGGTATATAAAAATACTTGGCAAAGTCATCACTTTTATATCCAAGAACAAGATCCTGCAACCCTTCCCAGGGGCAACACCCGCCATCACACGAACAGCGCGTTTTTACTTGCTTATTCAATTAGCAAACATTAGCAAGAAACAGTGAATGTTTATATCTGTCGAAATATTAAAGATACTACAAAACGTATTGTGGTGTGTAACGGTAGGCCCTGTATATCATAAATAAAATATAAATATAATAACATCAAAGCTATTTACGTTAAGGTAAAATTACCAAAGGTAATGATATCATGAAATTAATGTATATAATTAAACAACACAGATCGGGAAATATATATTACTTATTTATTTGTATTAAAATGTTATATTCCTTCTTAAAATGTCTCCATGTAAATTCTGTATATATTCGTGGTGTAAAAAAAAAAGAGAGTGCGTAGATGTATCTATGTAAAAGAAACACATGTGTCGTCAACCTTATCAACGCCAGCCAAGAAGTTATGCGGCGTTAACAGAAACTGCTTTGTGTGCAATCGACACGTGGGCAACCTTGAATGCTAAATAAGCACGAACAAACATTTTACGGAGTGTTTTTTCTCAGGAACAAGTTGGAAAAGAAGTGAAGTCCCTAAGAGTGGCCCGGGGAATACCCGTAAAGAATACCGTGAGACGCGTCTTAAGCGGCGAAGATGCAGTTAGACGTTCCCCGACTAGTGAAGGAGCAGGTTGACAGGTCCCTCTTGTCGAATAAATAAATCTGCTGGACCCAACCCAGATAATTATAAACGCATCAGAAGAAATTTCCAGGCGTTTATAATTTCATAGGGAACGATCTCGCAGGTTAATAGTGCTAATAAAAATATAGAAATTCAAAGCACTCCTTAAGAGAAAAGAAAAGCCTAGTGAGAAAATAGATATACATAGGCAATAAATCAAATAGTGTGCTACGCGATGCAAAAGTAAAATTAAAGCTAGTGTGTGTGCCCCAGTTCGAGGCAAAGAAGACGGCATCCATCTATCCTGGGAAGCTGCCCGTATCAACGAATGAAAACACCGCTTCATCTTCATAGCATCATCGTAAAGGTACCCAACGTGTAATCTAATTAGAGTCCTATATCATGCATGCATTTTACGTAACCAATCAATTAGCATCTAATTAAATTCACGGTATGTTGTCTCTGTAAAGCGCCATCGTCTTGTTAACCTATTATATCTGCCTATTTTGTAACTTATGCGTATTTTATATTGATATATACAATTTTAATTGTATTTCGCTTTGTAATATTTATTTTGTAACCTGATCTTTCTTGTTTGTTTTTTAATCAATATATTCATAGTATTTAAATATCATTTTTGCATCTTATTTGGTTACCTTAACATAAAAATCTGGATTATAAAGATAGTACGTCTATAAAAATAATCTTAGTGTCTTAATACCTGAACCGACTTGAAAATAAGATTCTCATGCGAACCGACCTCCCATCTGAGCTAGTAACGAGGAGTGTTCAATAAGTTATTTAATTTCACTATTAAATTTGAGTCTGTTTAAAAACCTAAAATTTCTCTCACAAAAGAACAACTTAATTACTTTATTAATTACAGTCAAGAATAAAGCCGTACTATTACAGGTGTAAATAGTTTTTTTCTAGTTTATTTATTTTGGAGAAAATACGGAATGTAGCTTTTTGATTTCAATTTGTTTATATGTTTATTTATATAGATTGGGCATAGGAACACTCAATGACGGCTTACTTACAAGTAATTTTTGTATGGATTTGTGCTTTTAATTACTGAATTTATTCATTTCTTCCATTTCTCATTGTTCCTTGCTCGTCTCTCTAGTTTCTGCCTCTCCTTTCTTCTATCTCCGTCTTCCTGACTTAATTTTTTTATTTTTTCCGTTTCTAGTATTTTTCTTGAAAGACTATTGGTGTCCATTCTCATCACATGCCCAATCCAGATCAATTGTCTTCTTTCTAGTTTCGGTAATATAGTCTTCTGCTTTGTTATTTTGCTTATCTCCTAATTCCCCAATTGGTCCTTTTTTGTCTTTCCTGCAATTCTTCTTAGATACTTCATACCGATGCTTTGAGTTGGTTTTGATGTTCTTTCAGTGGTTCCCACGATTTGCGTCCATATAATAGACTTGGAGCGGCTATTACGTTACAGATTTTTGCCTAATATTGTCTTATTTATGGTGACGTAGACACTGGTGCTTCTTTTGGCAATTTCTGTATTTAGGCTACTGCCGCTATCAAATTTAGCGTCTCCTGTTTGCTGTTTATTATTTGATTTCCATTTTCTATATTATTGATTATCATCACCCTACTCTTCTTATTTATAATTTAGACTCTCCTGTTCATACGTCTACTATTTGCTCTATATTTCTATGTGTCCTGGCACTAACACAATGTCGTCTGTCTGTAATAAACATTTGACTTTAGTAGGCACTAGACCACTATAACCAGTAACTGTCTTCACTAGTTTACCTTTCGTGTTATTTTGTTAACTATATCTATTACCACTATAAAGAGCAAAGGGCTTAAGCTATCCCCTTGCTTGATTTGTAACCTAGCTGGCTTACTTTTATTATACACAGTGCCATTTGCTTATATAACACCAAGGGCAACCTCGCCGGTTACAGAATTGGTCTTCTGAATGTCGTCCAGACACCAAAAATACGCACTCCTGGCTGCCTATATGTTCAGGCTTCAATGTTATGATCTGGTAAAAGTACGGCCGTTGACCTTAATGTCAACTTGTTCGGGCGGTTTAAAATAAATCAAAGTTATGGTGGTTTTAGAGTGGTGCCTTGGGACAAAAGACCTATTGCTCACAGCTGACTCAGCGGAGAAAAATAACGTGAGTACTTCTTATTGTTTTAATATGATTCGTTACTCTTGAATATACTACTTTCTCTATCTCACTAGCAAACGGTAAAGGTAAGCAAAAAAAAAAAACACACGGTTAGAAATTCATTTGAAAAGTACATAATAATTAACTTTTATTTCTGTTAAAACATTATACAATCATATCAAACGAATAAACAATTCAGCAATTAAATTATGGTCACAATTGATACACTTTATGGTTTAATATTAATTATATATTTACAAAATCTATGTACATAAATAGAATACAAATTAAATACGCGTCAATGACCTCTATATGTCGCGTATAAAATCAAGCAAGAACGTTTGTACGTTCCTAGTCCCTGAATTAACAATTACAATCCCAGAATATTCCGTTAAAGAAAAACATAAATAAAATGGTGTTTGAAATAAAATACGGATGATCAGGTTTGCTTAAATTATATTACAACTAAATTTTTGTACGTTACCCTGCTCGCAGAAGAACCTTATATATATTTCGTCGCGGAGAACAATTTCAATCGGTGCGGACTTTCGCGCGTCTATTCGGAGAATTATTATTATATCTTTGTTTATGCTACAAAGCGCGGACAATGTATTGAATTTATACGCGCGTTACAAACAAAATTTGAAATCTAACGTTTCTGAAAATGAAATACATATATTAAATACAGAGATATATACATAGTCATGACATTTATAGTCTGACTCGGACGGGAATTATAGGTAGTAGCGGTAAAAATGTCTATTCCTTCACGACCCCTGGTCTGAATGAAACAAACACTTTCGGACGGATTTTAGCGGATTTTGAAACGATTACTCCACGGCGCATGAGACCTGAATGTAATACGTTTCTAGGATAAACACCTATCTTTCCCACGCCATCAAGGCTGAGTAAAGAAAGGTAAAGGCAGCAGAAGGATAGGAAAATAAAATGGAAGAGACACACTTGTTGGTGTCTTTATATATCCGTAAACCCCCCTATTTCTGTAGGAAAAACTCGTTTTAAAATATACAATTTGCGCGCGACTACGAGCATGACGTATACATCCTTATATTGAAAAATAACAAATAACTTGAATGATCGTTGCACATGAATACATATACAGGTCCGTCCAAAACATTTTATACAATATTTGAGCAAAATAACTTACATTCTATTAATTTAATATTGTTAAATAAATTAATAATGGACTAAAAATGTTAATTTGTGCAATTAACGAGGAACTTCGTTACAGCCCCCTCCTTAAAAGTAAACAACGAACCCTAACAACTAAATATCAAAAGTACAGAAACGGAAAATTAAAATTTAAACAATTAATTCTTGAAAGTCTATCATCTTAAAATTAAAAAACTAAAACTCGTCAGTCTATCATCACTCACGATGTCTATGACGCACGCACTATCACTGCTTGTTCTGTCTTTTCAGATTCGCGTGGTGGATCTCAGCTTCCCTGCGAGTCATCACGACGCTCACTCCGTCGACCCGCACATGGACTCGCTTGTTCCCATGTCGCCTCTTACGGACTCCTTTCCCCAGCGAACCTTCCTTCCTCACCCAGGCCCCAGGATTTGCCAGACGAGGTTTAACGGTCGGCGGCGGAATCGTCGGCAGCGGCGGAGGGTCTGAGCAAAGGAACGGCATGTCCAAGGAAAAATGAGGCAGAAAAGGAATAACTGGTAGATTTGAGGTACCATGTGCGGGAGGCGGCGAAGGAATTGAGATTGTCGGAGGGGAGGCATTGACAAAGGGTGCTTTCTTCGCTTCAGGCGTTGCTGGCAACGGTGACAATAAGTCGGGCACTGGAGAAGCACCGAAAAGTTGTAGAAGCCTGAAACCCAGATAGGCTTCCGCGTCGGGACTGTGTAACGTGGGTCCCACATCGACTGTTGTCTCATCGGAGGGCGGCACGGAGACTACTGGCTTGGGAGGTGTCCTGCAACAATATGTCTGATATTTCTCCTCCATGAGGGCAACGGTCGCTGGTGACACCAGATAGCGAGGCGTTATTGGTCGTTCGGGCGTCTTCAACCCAGGCGGTGTACCCCACAACGCTCGATATCGATCATCCATGGCGGATGGCGGCGGAGATACCAAGGGACGGGGAGCGGTCATCTTGCCTGGTTGCTTGGAAGTGCCCATTGCGTCGACTGCGTATACTGGATGGTACGTACGAATTTATATATCCTCCTGGCCTTCCCCCACTACTTCCAGCGGATTTGGAGGTGGAAGATCGGTTTGGAGTTCGTCTGCGGACGGAATCTTTACATCTTTCACATGGACTTTCACGGGTTTTCGTCTGTTTGGTACCTGTAACATAAGAATAGACGGAGACAGGATCTGGATAACTTTAGAGGGACCTTCAAATTTCGGAGCAAGTTTAGCGGTAAATTTCTTAGAGGCGTCGGATAAATTATGGGTCTGGTGATACACCCATTGTCCAATTTGAGGGCGGTAAGGACGATGTCTCAGATTGTAGGGCCTACTTTGCCTCTGGAACGCTTGAGCCAACTTTATCCTGACAATCTTGAAAAAGTCGTCCAATTTCGACAGTTCTTGAGCCAATTCTTCTGTGTTCGGTCGAGCAGGATCCATTAATTGCCCATCAGCGGTTCTCCGCAGAGAGCTCGGCGGCATGAGTTCTCTACCAAAGTTAAGAAAGGCAGGTGTGAATCCTGTAGACTCATGTTTAGCGGTGTTGATGGCGAAAACGAACTGAGGTAGGTATTGGTCCCATTCTCTATGATCTTTATTGATGTATTGTGCAATCATAGGTCCTAATACCCTATTTGTCCTTTCCACAGGATTCGATTGCGGAGCATACGGAGCATTAAACCTTATCTTGACACCTAATCCATTAAAATAACTGGTGAAACTGTGACTGGCAAATTGCGGACCATTGTCAGCCAACAGGATCTTCGGACAACCAAAACGATAGATTACCTTTTCCTTCAGTGCCTGGATGATGGTTCGTGATGTGGCAGAGCGTAGCGGCTGGCACTCTACCCACTTCGTGAATCGATCATGTATTACCAATAATGAAGTATATCCTCTCTTGGAACGCGGAAAAGGTCCGAGGAGGTCCACACTCACTTGTTCCCATGGACAATCAACGGGTGAGAATAACATCTGGCCTAGAGGTTTTCCCTGATTAAATTTATAATGTTTACAGGATCGACATCGATTGACGTAGCGGCGGACATCTCTGAACATCCCTGGCCAATAATATAACGAAGCGGCTCTCGCTATACTTTTGGCGACCCCAAGATGTCCAGCTTCAGGAGCGTCATGGATTTCCTTCAGGACGTCGTTTCTGTCAGGCGTAGCTACACACAATTTCCATGCGCGCACTCCCTCGGTATGTTGTGTATCAGGTATGTGTCTGTACAAATTACCATTCTCCAATCGGTATTCTTGAAATTTTTCAGGATCTGACTGAACGTCCGCAGCCTTCTTGTTATACCAAGAACAAGACGTTTCTTCTAACAAGGCACAGGTATCTTCATCGGTTTCGTGTTTGAAAGGAAGCGGTGCTCGGGACAGAGAATCGGCTAAGTTATTCATCGCTCCTTTACGGTATTGAATGACAAAATCATACTGTTGTAAATCAACAGCCCATCGACTGAGTCGTCCTGACGGATTCTTCAAGTCGTTCAGGAATCTTAAACATTGATGATCGGAAATAACGGTGAATTGGTAAAATTCTAAATAGTACTTAAATTTTTTGATACCCCAAACGACGGCAAGAGCTTCTTTCTGGGTCGTCGAATAATTTAATTCTGCCTTACTTAAAGTCCTACTGGCATAGGCAATCACTCTTTCGGCACCCTCTATTATTTGTATTAAAACGACTCCTAAACCTTTCTCACTGGCGTCGGTATGCAATTGGAATGGTTTGGAGAAGTCCGGACACGCGAGAACTGGGCTCTCTGTTAATGCTTTCTTTACGGCGGCGAATGCGGCGTCTTGTTCCGTCGTCCATTCCCAGCGCACATCTTTTTTAATTAATTTTATAAGCGGAACGGTAAGTTGTGCGAAATTCGGTACGAACCGACGGTACCATGACGTTTGTCCCAGAAAACCACGTATTTCTTTCTTGTTTCGCGGCGGCGGTACATTTAATATAGCAGCGATCTTGTCCGGGTCTGTACGGATTCCGTCCGGTGTTACAACATGACCTAAATATTTTATGTCTTGTTTGGCAAAAGTACATTTGTCTGGTTGTAGTTGAAGGCCTGCTTCCCGTAAACGCGCGAAAACATTACTTAAATTTTTCAAATGTTCCTCAAAAGTCTTGCCTAAAATAATGATATCGTCCAAATATACAAATGCGTACTCTGCCATTTCGGGACCTATCACCGAATCTAATAGGCGTTGGAACGTTGCTCCCGCACTATGCAATCCATACGGTAATGATACAAAATGAAATAGGCCCTTTCCCGGAATTGTAAAAGCTGTCACGGGTCTGCTATCCTTTTCTAATTCCACTTGCCAGTACCCACTTTTAAGATCAAGCGTCGAAAAATATTTACTGTCGCGGAGTTTATCAAGAATATTTGAAATATACGGCAAAGGATATGAATCTTTAATCGATACAGAATTAATTTTTCGGAAATCGACGCAAAACCGAACGCCACCGTTCTTTTTCGTGACCACGACGATTGGAGAACTCCACGGGCTGTTACTGGGTTCTATTATACCGTCTTGTAGCATCTTGTCTACTTCGGCGTCGATTAGTGCTTGCTTCTTCGGGTTGCACGGATAATAACGTTGTTTTATTGGGGCGGTATTCGGTTGCAAACGGATTGTGTGACGTATTAGATTCGTCCGACCAGGCACGGTAGTAAATTTACTTAATTCCTGATCAAGGAATTTTTTTAAGGCGGTCTCGTGGCGGTCCTGTACTCCGGAGATCCCACAGCTCGCGGCAAAGACTGCATTGTCTCCCTTAAAGTACAGTTTCCTTTCGGAAAAATCGAGAACAGCCCCAATTTCCTTGAGAAAATTAATTCCGAAGATGACTGAGCACGGGCTCTTCGGCATAATTATAAAATTTACGTCTGTAGTTCGGCTACCCATGCGGACCGGTAACAAAACTGAGCCAGGCGATTCTACAACGTCTCCATTTGCGAGGCGGACTTTAGATTTTCTATTTAAGACGCGTTGTGTATTGTTTTCCAACAACCGGGCAACTAGCGATTCGGACAAAAACGATGAAGTCGCTCCGCTGTCCACGAGGGCTCGTAAATTCTGGTTATGTATGTGTACGCGGATCCAGACGCGATTGTCTGGCACTGTCGAGTCCTTGATACCTGTGTTTGCGGATTCAGGCGGCTTTACTGCTTGCGGACGGTCTTTGCCTGCAGACCGCCCTTCTCGGCGTTTCCCTGGCATCGGCAGTCAACGGAACGCACATTTAACTTGCCACACCGTGAACAAAACATTTTAAATGGGTTACGGCAATAACCACGCGTATGCCCCTCTCTGCCACAGCGCCAACAACGGTTTTCCGGGTGTGATAATTTTTGTGACGGCGACGGCGGTACAGGAAATTGGCGAGGCTTATTATCTTGGGCGGCATATGACAAATGATGCGAACGCGAAGTACTCGGTTTATCGCTGGGCGGACGTTCCGGTGCTGATAGCGTACTCTCTTTCTTACAAAAGCGCGCCTGCTCTTCCAGCAGTAATTCGTAGTCGGCAGCGAGTTTAGATAATTGCCGGAGGGATTGTATCGCGTCCCTACGTATATACATCCTGTAACTAGGTGACATGTTACCGTATACACGTTCCAATTTATCACCTTCGGACATATCTTGGCCGCGTCTCATCAACGTCAATATGGCGGTTAAATAATCTTTAAAAGATTCTTTTGGTTTTTGCAACCGAGCGCGTATTTCTTCTTCGATTGAAAAATTATACCGAGGCGGAAGATATTGAAGTTTGAAATCCTCTAAGAACTCGTCCCATGTGCCCCATAAAGTTTTATTATTCCGGAGCCAAAGCAGTGCTTTGTCTCTAAAAAGCTCAGGCAATGCATGTAGCATATGTTCGTCTTTAATCCCATAGCATACTTGGAGTTCGTTGACTCTTTCCAGGAAAAATACAGCGTCCGAGCTGCCATTAAAATGAATCCCCCATTTCCTTATTTGAGCACAGATTTCCGCGGAAGAAATCTGAACGTTAGTGTCCCTTTGCGGTGGAGCGTTTCCCTTATTCGTTGAACCCGTTTTATCCTCTTTCAGAAAGGTACTAATGCGTTTACGTACGTCCTCGACATTACCGGTAGCGTCTAACCCTAAAGATTCTGCTGCGGCATTTAAATCCTCTTTTTTCAAAGTATATATCCACCCAAGAGGGTTTGGATTTTTGCCTTTGTCCTGATCGGTCATTTTATAATTTATACTGTACAAAATAAAAATAAAATAATAATAAAATGAAAATGTATTGTAGTTGCAATTTTATTCTCCTATCCTTTTACTCCCTCACAATTAATAAAGAATATGTACGTTTTACTATCCTTTAATAAAAACTTATCTCTATGTATGTACGTAAAAATGTGTATCAATTTTCCTATCTTACTATTTACAAAAAATAATTATACATGTATATCTAGCGGAAAACTGTGAAATTATTCAAACAGTTTTATTAAACGCGGCGGAATTTAATTTTTTAAATCTCTTGAAACACGGCCAAACGTTCTGGGCGCCATCTGTAACCTAGCTGGCTTACTTTTATTATACACAGTGCCATTTGCTTATATAACACCAAGGGCAACCTCGCCGGTTACAGAATTGGTCTTCTGAATGTCGTCCAGACACCAAAAATACGCACTCCTGGCTGCCTATATGTTCAGGCTTCAATGTTATGATCTGGTAAAAGTACGGCCGTTGACCTTAATGTCAACTTGTTCGGGCGGTTTAAAATAAATCAAAGTTATGGTGGTTTTAGAGTGGTGCCTTGGGACAAAAGACCTATTGCTCACAGCTGACTCAGCGGAGAAAAATAACGTGAGTACTTCTTATTGTTTTAATATGATTCGTTACTCTTGAATATACTACTTTCTCTATCTCACTAGCAAACGGTAAAGGTAAGCAAAAAAAAAAAACACACGGTTAGAAATTCATTTGAAAAGTACATAATAATTAACTTTTATTTCTGTTAAAACATTATACAATCATATCAAACGAATAAACAATTCAGCAATTAAATTATGGTCACAATTGATACACTTTATGGTTTAATATTAATTATATATTTACAAAATCTATGTACATAAATAGAATACAAATTAAATACGCGTCAATGACCTCTATATGTCGCGTATAAAATCAAGCAAGAACGTTTGTACGTTCCTAGTCCCTGAATTAACAATTACAATCCCAGAATATTCCGTTAAAGAAAAACATAAATAAAATGGTGTTTGAAATAAAATACGGATGATCAGGTTTGCTTAAATTATATTACAACTAAATTTTTGTACGTTACCCTGCTCGCAGAAGAACCTTATATATATTTCGTCGCGGAGAACAATTTCAATCGGTGCGGACTTTCGCGCGTCTATTCGGAGAATTATTATTATATCTTTGTTTATGCTACAAAGCGCGGACAATGTATTGAATTTATACGCGCGTTACAAACAAAATTTGAAATCTAACGTTTCTGAAAATGAAATACATATATTAAATACAGAGATATATACATAGTCATGACATTTATAGTCTGACTCGGACGGGAATTATAGGTAGTAGCGGTAAAAATGTCTATTCCTTCACGACCCCTGGTCTGAATGAAACAAACACTTTCGGACGGATTTTAGCGGATTTTGAAACGATTACTCCACGGCGCATGAGACCTGAATGTAATACGTTTCTAGGATAAACACCTATCTTTCCCACGCCATCAAGGCTGAGTAAAGAAAGGTAAAGGCAGCAGAAGGATAGGAAAATAAAATGGAAGAGACACACTTGTTGGTGTCTTTATATATCCGTAAACCCCCCTATTTCTGTAGGAAAAACTCGTTTTAAAATATACAATTTGCGCGCGACTACGAGCATGACGTATACATCCTTATATTGAAAAATAACAAATAACTTGAATGATCGTTGCACATGAATACATATACAGGTCCGTCCAAAACATTTTATACAATATTTGAGCAAAATAACTTACATTCTATTAATTTAATATTGTTAAATAAATTAATAATGGACTAAAAATGTTAATTTGTGCAATTAACGAGGAACTTCGTTACAGATTTTTATATTAAACTCCACTGTCTCTGATTTTTGTCCGTTTATTGGTACTCTTGCTTTTGCGTTCCAGTATATGCTTCTTGTAGGATTTATAAGTTTGGACTTTTAGTAAATTCATTGCTTTCCATATATCATTAGCTCTTTCTAACTTTTCAAATGCTGCTCTTAGATTCATTTACACCAGGCATCATTTTTATTCTGTTTGCTGGGCCCTTTCTTGTAAATTCTCACTAGGTTTATGTTATCTCTTGCTTGTTAGTTTCTTCCTCAATCGTTTTTCTATAATTCTTGTGTATGTTCTGAATCCTACAGAAGATAGACAAATAGAATGGTAATTATAATTGCCACAATCGATATGTTCTCCATTTTTATATACTGAGAGGACAAGATTATTTTCTTAATCCTTCAGTATTGATTATTTATACCACATTTGTTGGCATACGTTGAGCATCCATCTTTTTCCTTTATCTTCCATCCATTCTAGCATTTCAAGCTTAACCTTGTCCTCATGTCTAGATTTTCGTATTTTTAGTGCCTTTTTATACTTATTTATTTTATTTTAATTTTACTTTCTTCATCTTTTCTCATTTCTTTTTCATACCTTGCTTCAAAATATTCTGCATAACGAGTACTCCACATATCTAAAGTCTCGTTTCTCGTTACTGTAATTTAATCTTCTTTATTTTTTATCCCTCTTACCTTTTTCATCTTACTTCTTTTCATGCTTTTTATTCTTTCCCAAAATTTCTTTGAATCATTTTTGCTTAAGTAAATCTTATATTATTGTGGTAAATAATAAATATACATGGGAAGTGGCCTTCGAATTAAATTTTGCTTGACTTGAAAATGGAGAACATTTATATTGTTAATTGTTTATAACTTAGTGATGATTTATGACCTTTGGAATACTACAATTGATTAGTAGGAATTTTAAAAGACTACGAGTTTTTAAAATTATTGGGCAGTACAGAATTCAAGAAAAAATAGGGAAATGATATGATATCGTTTTTTTTTTTGCTTAGTGAGTCACCAGGAA
This sequence comes from Amphimallon solstitiale, assembly GCA_963170755.1. Lineage (NCBI taxonomy): Eukaryota > Metazoa > Arthropoda > Insecta > Coleoptera > Scarabaeidae > Amphimallon > Amphimallon solstitiale. The sequence continues at coordinate 14,763,961 of OY720675.1, forward strand.
TATTCTATCAGGTTTCTGTCAAAATTTAGAAGAGTGGTACAATAAGATTATTTATTGTGATTCTGTATACATTTGTTAACATATTATACTTGCTAATTTTGTGCTTCGATTTGATTATTAATAAACACTTATATAACATTTTTGTTCTACTAATGATTTATGCTTTTGAAATTCCATGACCACCTTAAAAAAACTTTCCACAATTTTTATTTAGTCTTTGCGACATATGTTTCGGTATTTTTCATACCATTATCGAGCCGAAACTAACAGGTCAGTTTGTGTGTAGGGTTGTTATATATGTCGTTGTATTTATTGCCTCTTTGTACATAAGTATCTATTATGGGTGTGTGTGTGTTTGTAAAATCTTTGTGTGTGTTCGTTACTTTCTCTTTTCTTTGAATTGATTTTTTAATTTCTAATATTTCTAACAGATTTAATTTCGGTCCTTTCTTTACATTATGTATAAGTTTACAACTATCTATATCGGGAAAATGGAGATTATCTATACAATGTTCGGCAAGGCCTGTATTTCTAATATTATGCAATATTGATCTTTGATGTTCTTTTAATCTAGTTTCGACCTTTCTGCCACTTTGTCCGATATAGATAGCTTTACAGTCTGTGCAACTAATTTTGTATACACCTGATTTGTCGGTAAGTTTAGTTCTTTCCTTGTTATTGACTAACATAACACATAAATAGTTTTTATTTATGTTGACTGTTTTGATACCTATTTTCTTAAATATTCTGTTGATTTTATAATTAATATGTGGAATGTATTGTATAATGTGCCATTTCGTGTTGTCTTTTTCTATTATTTTAGGATAAAAGTGTATTTTGTTTGTGTTTAATAATGTCATCTACTATTTTCTCTTTAAATCCATTATTTCTAGCTATGGTTTTAATTATGCGTAATTCTGTCTTGAAATCTTCTTCACTTAGTGGTATGTTAATTAGTCTGTAAGCGAAACTATGTAGAGCTGCTGTTTTTGTGCGCCAAGATTGTTTGGAATTAGCTGGTATGATTGTATCGGTGTATGCAGGTTTCCTGTATATGCTGAATTTTAATTTTTTGTCGTCTTTTTTGATAGTTAAATCTAGAAAGTTTAATTTTGTTTCTTTTTCTATTTTTATAGTAAATTGGATCTTTTCATGAATAGTGTTTAGTGTTATGTAATTTTGGTTAGCCATAAAGGACAGGTGTTCTTGGATTCATAATGACCAGTTTTTTATCTTTCAGCATTACGTTACCTTTTACCATTTTGTTGATATTTATTTGTGGGGTCTATTTTTAATGTCTTGAAATCAGATGTGGCAAGCAGATTGTTTATTTTTTTCTATGTAATCATCTCTTTTGATTATTGTAATAGTATTACCTTTGTCTGCTTTCATTAGTACTAGGTCATTTGTTTTTCATTTCTTTTTTATTGAATTGATGGTCTTTTGTTCATTTAGTGTGGTCTTATTGATAGGATCTGTTTTTTGACTGGTGTTTTTTACGATCTTTATTATTTGTTCTACTTCTAAGTTAATGTCTTTTTTTGAATGTAATGCGAGTTCTAGATCTACTATTAAATTGTCTATTTCTTTTTGATTATATCTTGTATCTTGTATCTGTATTTAAGACCTAATTCTAGTAGTTTGATTTCATGTGGTTTGAATGTAGTATCTGTTAGATTAACTATTCTTGGATAGAAGGAGTTTGTGTTATTGATTGTTGGTGTTATGTTTGTAATAACAAGAGAAGACTTACGCTGTTTTAGTTCATCTATTTTCTTCTTCTGGGTTGTGTAGAACTTTTTTCGCAAAGACTAAATAAAAATTCTGGAATGTTTTCAAGAGTTTTTTTTTTATTTTTATTTAAAATAGTTATTAATAAAATGTTCCACCAAGAACCGTCGGCTAACTCAATTAATAGAAAAATCTACTATTTATTTCTGGTCTAAAATGAATAAGGTTCCGTTAAAAAAAATGGATGACGTCATAAGTCCCAGAGTTGTAAGCGACAAAAAAGAAAAGTAACGTCCATAAAGTCCAGAAGAACAAAATAAAATTGACCTGTCCGAGCTTTTCCCTCAAACACCGATAATAAACAAAATATGAATATTATTCCTTACTTTATTTACACACTGTATATATTTATTTTCCTACATTTCGCCCCTCACGAAATGATCCGTGTGTTGTTCATCGTTGCAAAGCTACATCAAATAATTATGCTTACCTCTTCAAACCAGAATATGGGCATCACACCAGGGTTAACATTTAGTGTTAAATCCGTGTTATTCCTCACCAACATGTTGAACTGTAGACGTCTAGCAGTGGCGAGTGTAGATCCCAGCCTCTGAATTATTTTAGGTAATTGTTGATCAACTCAAAATAAAAATTTCAAATTAAGTTCACTCACCGGTACTAAATCAGCGTGACTTTCGTGAGAAGACGCATCTGGATTTAATCCCTGAACCGTATTTGCATAATCTATATCCGCCCAAAGTAAATGAGGCAGTGATAGGACCAAATGGCTACCTATAAAAAGAAGTTTATCTGAGTTATTCCCCATGCATACGATGAGTAATATAAGCAATGTATAAATACATGAACTTCGTTAATATTAATTTCTTGAAAAGGAAATACACAATAAATAGGAAATATTTCCAATTCATTGTGTTACACGTTAGAATGATTTGGTTTTGTTTTGAAGGTTTTAGTTCCCCGACTATGATTTATCAAAATGTTTTGGACTATTAAAACGAGTCACCAATCCAGAAATGATTTAAAAATTTCATGACTAGCAGGGTGAATTTGGAGGAGATTGCCATGTTTGCTGAATGTGTGCAGCATATTTGGCATGTTGAAATAGTCATGCCTAAGGTCCTTGCCAGATAATTTAGGATTTAAAGGGGATAGTTTTTATCCACTATCTCGCAAAGGGCCAAAGTATCAATGGCTCGCAGTTTCTGGAATTCCATTATGACAATGCACCAGTAGGACTCTTCGATAAAAACTGAATGTATTACGATTGAAGATGGTGCTCCAACTACCCTATTCACGCTGCTTTTTGCCCGCACTGAGATTTCGAACAAACGAAGATATTATTGCAGAAGTAAGGCAGTATTTTGACGATTTGCCAATGATTTTAAAATTGATATAATGACATTCTAGCACTGCTGGTCCAAATGTATTAATTCTAAAAGGGAACATGTTAAAAAATAAAAAAGAAATCGCTGCCTGTAAGTCAAACGTTTCAGCTTAAGATTCACCTTCCGTCAAATCACTATTGTACTTGAAATTAAAGCTGGAATATCCAAGATAAAAAAATTCATAAAATTATTATGGTTGGAGTAAATCACAATTTATACAAAAATATGACATGTTTCACTACGATGTAGTTTCTTCAGATATTAGATTACTCCTAAATACATCTTCTACAAATTTCATAAATTTCCAACCCTTATTCACACTTAACTATTATAATCTCCTAATGATTATATAATGAACTTTAAGTGAAAGTTTAACAACTATGTCTTTAACAGTACCAATTCAAAATCGGGGAATTATTAAGGTTTATCTGGTAGGTTAACAATATATCCATATATTGAAGTGTGTTTATTTCTAAGGCTTCAAGTAAATTTAATGTTAATATTTTTGGTTGTGAATGTAGAGTCTCAAATTTATTGTTGAAATTATGATTATTTTCTAGCAAGTGCGCAATTTGAATCTATCTTTTTATTATTAAAGCTCTTAAAATGTTCATGTATTCCTTTATCAAAGCTCCTCCCTGTTTGACCTATATAAAGGTGTCCCAGAAATAAAAAGACGGAGTAGCAGGTATGTAAAGTAGGAACAGAAACAGACCCAAATATACCGCAATAACGAAGAAATTAAAAATTTAATTTTCTATGTTGTTTTTTAGATAAAAACTTACATAACGGACCTGGCACAGAATGTATGTTTATAAATACACGTAAGAATGCTCATTTGTAAATAGAAACGAACACGCATTCATAGAAAAATACGCTTTTATTTGTATAAAACGGGAAAAAAAAAGTTAAATCGTACTCATTCATATAAAACATACTTTTTGCCAGATGGGCGACCCACTTTATTGCAGACAATTAAAGATTGTTTTTATTTTTAAAATAGGAAGGTTGTTGCTCTTTAATATGTTTGTATTCGGAAACAGCTGATTATTATTATTTTAGAATATTCAATAAATCGTAGTTTTTCTAGATTACAGTAAATATCAAGAATGTAATTATTTTTTTTCTAGCAGGTGTAAAATTAAAGTAATTAATGGTTTGATATTTATTATGAAGTATCTATTCCTCCTCTTTTTTTAACACAAGTAATATGGTCGTCCTGAAAAAGACCGATTGTGAAAGTGAAGCAGGTGGATATTTAGTCCAGGGTCGGCGTAAGCTCAATTGAATTCTTTATTATTTTTTTTCTGCCGTCTGCGCACGAATAAAGACTTGATATTTTGAGGGTACGTTTTTACACAATCTAGTTTCCGATTTCTGCTACTCCGTCTTTTTATTTCTGGGACACCCTGTATGTTTTAGGACAGTCCATACATGTTAATTTATAGACTCCTGATTTTTTAGCTTTACTTATCTTTGTTTTATTGTTTTTTATATATATTCCGAAAAAAATATTAGTTTAATATGCTACATTTATATCTAATTTTTGTAAAATATTTCCTATTTTTTGGCTTGTTGATCCTATTTCTATTATCTATCAAGTTCACGATAGAAAAAGAATTAAATAACTGTTTACATTTCTTAGACCTTATAATTTCATGAGAACACAACAGACATGTTTTTCCAATATTTCACAAACCATCACATATGGATGTTGTCATTGATTGTCACCCATTTAGTGAAAAATTAGCGGTGTTCTACTCGATGATCCATGAATTGATACAAGTTCTATTAAATAAAGAAAATTTTCTTAAAGAATTAAACATAATAAAACAAATAGCAAAAAACAATGGGTACAATCAAATCACGAGAAAAAAGGAATATAATAAGGCAATAGGAATGGTTTATCCAATAACAAAGGAGAAATTAAGTAATTACAAAGTATTAACTTGCATAGGATCAACAAGCAAAAAAAATAGGATTTTTTTTACATAAATTAGATATAAACGTAGCAATAATTCTTTAGGAAAATATATAAAAAACAATAAAACAAAGGCAAGTAAAGGTAAAAAATCATGAGTCTATAAATTAACATGTATGGAATGCCCTAAAACATATACCGTAGTCGACAAATTTTAATTTGTGTTTATAGCTCCTATACTAGCTATCTATTCCATGCAGAAGATAACCTTGTAATATGCAACGATGCCTGCTTTTCAACAGTGGTGGGAGAATCAACGCAGTCCGGGAATTTTGTCATTTCATAGCAAACGTTTGCCGGTTGTACTTGGCAGCCTCGCTATATTTTCTTTACTTCACCGTACTCTTTTCCTTTTCTACTTTCGCACCGGTGAATTAAGCTATAAACAGAAATTAAAATTTGTCGACTACAGTAAGTATAGGCCAAGCATGGACGAGCTTTGACCAAAGAATACATGCACATTTTGAGACGTTTAATAATAAAAAGACAGATTCAAATTACGCTATTCACTTGCTCAAAAATAATCATAAACAAAAAATTTGTGACTCTATATTCACAATCAAAGAGCTAAAAATTAAAATTACTTGAAGCCTTAGAAATAGATATATTGTTAAATTACCAGATAGATCTTAATAATTCCTTGCTTTTGAACTTGTAGCGTTATGATATCTGAAGAAGCTATATCGTAGTAAAACATGTCATATTTTTGAATAAATTGTGATTATATTGGAAATTAGTTGTAAATTGTGTTTTATTTCAACCCTAATTAAAAGATAGTAGTTTAGCTATTTTCAGAAAGAATAGAATTTTGAAGTATATTTTTAGTATTTCTACTTTAAATTAGTATATCTTAAACACAAGAGCTAACAAACAAAATCTTATATCATATTCGTTTTGCTCGACCCAGAATTAGGGTAGTTTACCTATTTTGATCAAGGAAAGAATTCCAAAATGCATTTTTTTGTTGAATAGTGTATTAATTAATTTTGTTTATTTTCTTTGGCTGTTTGAGGGTTTTTGTTGTTGCTAAATTTGTCTTTTAATGTTTAGTCAATTATTTTGTTAAAATTTTGGTTTTTAAGACTAGAAATTTTTACTTGATTTACCACGGTCAAGGAATTAAGGGCGTTTTTATATTATTGCAAAATTAATGGTGTCTGTAGTTGGATTACTCATTGCGATTTAGAAATTCTGATATTTTTAAATTGGCAACATGGAAACGTCTTCCTTCATTTGTTCTACCGTCAGTGTCGTGTCTAAATATATAATTTACAAAATAAACTTTACTTTATAGTCATATGATCTGGCTTGCGTAATACTATAATATTGCCAATATGACGAAATAACGTTAATAACCTATAATTTCCAGTTTATATTTAGTTAAAGTTGTTTAGTCTATGTCGATAACTTTCAAAACCCCTTTAAACTGCGCCCATATGGGATTCTAATGTCAAATTTGGCAATTGATTTGAGTTATTCACGCAGGGGTGGACATTATAAAACGTCAAAATTGCTAAAATGCAAATGGCGGTGACGTAAATGTATTACAGACACATTATAGTTACCGAATGAATATTAGAAATTACCAAGACGAACAATATGTACTATTTGAACATCATGTAGAAAAGTTAATAAATCTAAAATCTAATTTTAAATTAATACATACCAAAGCAATTATACATATCCTCAAAACCATTGGGCAAGCAAACAGTTTCTCCGTCTAAATTTCTCGTCATTTTAATGCAATGACACAGTCGATCTTCAGAAGTATTGGCGAACACCTGGCTTTTTAACGTATATCGATAAGCTTCTACATCTTGCACTTCGGTTTTTCCATCATATTCTAAATTAAATATCCTGGAACATATCATAGTGGTTACTAATTATACACTAGGAAATCTTCTGGGCAAATGAGAGAAAATGCATCTAGAATAATGTCACTTCTTAATCCTATTGGAATTACTAAAATTACCTTCTTTCTTAACGTCTAGCAAACATTGTTTGTAGACATTCCGTCATATAGTGAATCTATTGATGATTACGGCGTTATTGATCAGAAGATGAAGATATAGTAACATGAAAGAATAGAATACCCCTAACAATAATAATAAGATGTAGTATTCCTTATTGAGCACTTTGGACCAAATAATATTCCTGAAGACTTAGAAACACCAGTTGATATTTTTAAATGTCTGGTGTATGACCAGTCATTTTTGCCACTCAAAAACGGAATAGTGTTGTTCCGACCACACTCAAGGAAATCCAAACATTTCTGGCTGTTATGATTGGAGTTAAGCGCATTTCCAGCGATCAGGATTATTGTTATTCTTGGACAGAACTACGAGATTCCTATATTTCGTCGTTAATGCCACGAACTAGGTTTGACTGGCTTTTAGGAAAGTTTTATCAAAACGATAACAAGCTAATCTTCATTCAAGTTGTACAAACTTTTTTTTGATTATATTATCAGAAAAGTTTTCTTTCCATTATAACATTCATGAAAGGGTATCCCTAGATGAGTTTATAATAAGGTTTAACGGCCGATCATCAGAACCTCAATACATTCCAATTAAACCCTTAAAGTGGAGATATAACGTATGGGTAAGAGCGGCTAAGTTTGGTTCTATTGACCAGTTTTATATTATTATTTATATCGGTAAAACCAACAACACAATTGAAAAAATGAGGTGTGGCCACCACACGACTTTCTTATACGTACGTGTTACATCCGGTCCGAATTTTGAAATTTCATTTATACAAAAAATATTCCGTATCCAACTCTAAATACTTTTGTACTCTTCATAAATATATATAGAATGCGTAATTTACGACATATTTCCAAAAAATCGTTATTCGGTAAGAGTAAAAGTGTTACTTCCGGTCCGAATTTTGAAATTTTTTTTATACAAAAGATATTTAAAAGTACGTTCTAAATACTTTTATATTCGTAATGTACCTGTCTAGAAAGCATGACTTATGAGATATTCGCAAAAAACTGATTTTCGATAATAGTAAAAGACCTACTTCCGGTAGGAATTTCGAAAAACTTTGTTAACACAATTTTTCTCAAATTTAATTTTGAGTACATTTGAATTCTTTATAAATTTGTTTAAACTTAGTAATTGACGAAATATTTGCAAATTTCGATTTTTTCACAGAAGTAAACTACTACTTCTGGTCTGCCGATTTTGCTCAAAATCTAATCAGTTCTCAAGAGGGAGATTATATTCGTAAATACAAAATTTGGAATTGATATCTGTAGCGGTTTGACCGCTGTCGTGGTCACAGACAGACAGACAGACAGACAGAGAGACATTTTTTAAAAACCACTTTTGCTTTCTTATACGAAGTATAAGGAAGTATTGTGATGACGAAAATTTTCGACCTCGAGATTTTTGCAGATGTCCAAGTTTTGAGGTCCCCTGATACTGAAAAAGTGGTTTTTAAGCAATGTCTGTGTGTGTGTCTGTCTACCTGTGTGTCTGTGTGTCTGTGTGTGACCACGATAGCGGTCAAACCGCTGTAGATATCAATTCCAAATTTTGTATTTACGTGTATAATCTGCCTCTTGAGATCTGATTAGTTTTTCAGTAAAATCGGTAGACCGGAAGTAGTACTTTACTTCAGTGAAAAAATCTAATTTTGCAAATATTTCGTCAACTACTAAGTTTAAACAAATTTATAGAGAATTCATATGTACTTAAAATTAAAATTGAGAAACAATTTATTTAAAAAGTTTTTCGAAATCACTACCGGAAGTAGGTCTTTTACCCTTATCGAAAATCAGTTTTTTGCCAATATTTTGCAAGTCATGCTTTTTAGACAGGTACGCTACGAGTATAAAAGTATTTAGAACTTAATTTCCAATATCTTTTGTATAAAAAAAATTTCAAAATTCGGCCCGGAAGTATCACGTTTACTCTTACCGAATAACGATTTTTTGCAAATATGTCGTAAATTATGCATTCTATGTATATTTATGAAGAGTACAAAAGTATTTAGAGTTAGATTTGGAATATTTTTTGTATAAATGAAATTTCAAAATTCGGACCGGAAGTAACACTTTCATACGTATAAGAAGGTCGTGTGGTGGCCACACCTCATTTTTTACTTTCTTATACGTAGTATAAGGAAGTATTGTGATGATGAAAATTTTCGACCTCGAGATTTTTGCAGATGTCCACGTTTTGAAGTCCCCTGATACCGAAAAAGTGGTTGTTAAAAAATGTCTGTGTGTCTGTCTGTCTGTCTGTCTGTGTGTCTGTGTGTGACCACGATAGCGGTCAAACCGCTATAGATATCAATTCGAAATTTTGTATTTACGTGTATAATCTCCCTCTTGAGATCTGATTAGTTTTTCAGTAAAATCGGTAGACCGGAAGTAGCAGTTTATTTCAGTGAAAAATTCGAATTTTGCCAATATTTCGTGAATTACTAAGTTTGAACAAATTTATAAAGAATTGAAATGTACTCAAAATTAAATTTGAGACAAAGTATCTTAAAAAGGTTTTTCGAAATTCCAACCGGAAATAGGTCTTTTACTCTTATCGAAAATCAGTTTTTGCGAATATCTCGCAAGTCATGCTTTCTAGGCAGGTACATTACCAGTATAAAAGTATTTAAATTATAATTTTAAATATCTTTTGTGTAAAAAAAATTTCAAAATTCGGTCCGGAAGTACCACTTTTACCCTTAGCGAGTAGCACTTTTTTTCGAATATCTTGCAAAGTATGCATTCTATAGCGATTTATTAAGAGAATGAAAGTACTTAGAATAGGATTTTGAATAAGTTTTGTATAAAAAGTTCTTAAAATTGTTTGAAACGCTCATACGTATAAGAAAGTCGTGTGGTAGCCACACATCATTTTTGGTATCAGGGGACCTCAAAACGTGGACATCTGCAAAAATCTCGAGGTCGATAATTTTCATAATCACAATACTTCCTTATACTACGTATAAGACAGTAAAAGGACTTCGATCAAAAATTATTAAAGATCTTACACGTGACTTAGTTGGCAAAAGTTATTACGTATATTTAGACAACTTTTTAACGTTATTTTCTTTTTTGAGAGTATTATAAAATGATAAAATTTATGCAGCTGGAACAACAAAAAGATCGACAAAAGAACATGGATTTTAAAACAAGAAAACTAAGCGTTTGCAAACTGTGAACACACTAGATGTCAGTATTAAAAAAATGAGGTGTGGCCACCACACGACTTTCTTATACGTATGAGCGTTTCAAATTACAGAATTTTAAGAATTTTTTTTACAGAAATTATTCAAAATCCTATTCTAAGTACTTCTATTCTCTTAATAAATTTCTATAGAATGCATACTTTGCAAGATATTATCAAAAAAGTGCTACTCGCTAAGAGTAAAAGTGCTACTTCCGGTCCGAATTTTGAAATTTCATATATACAAAAAATATTGCAAATCTAGTTATAAATACTTTTGTACTCTTGATAAATTTATATAGAATGCATAACTTACGACATATCTGCAAAAAATCGGTATTCGATAAGAGTAAAAGTGGTGCTTCCGGTCTGAATTTTGAAATTTTTTTATACAAAAGATATTGAAAATTATGTTTTAAATACTTTTATACCCGTAACGTACTTGTCTAAAAAGCATGACTTGCGAAATATTCGCAAAAAACTGATTTACGATAAGAGTAAAAGACCTACTTCCGGTAGGAAATTCGAAAAACTTTTTGAATAAAATATTCTCAATTTTAATTTTAAGTATATATGAATTCTTTATAAATTTGTTTAAACTTAGTAGTTGAAGAAATATTGTCAAAATTCGATTTTTTCGCTGAAGTAAACTGCTACTTCCGGTCTACCGATTTTACTGAAAAACTAATCAGATCTCAAGAGGGAGATTATACACGTAAATACAAAATTTTGAATTGATATCTACAGCGGTTTGACCGCTATCGTGGTCACACACACACACACACAGAGAGAGAGAAATTTTTTAAAAACCACTTTTTCGGTATCAGGGGACTTCAAAACGTGGACATCTGCAAAAATCTCGAGGTCGAAAATTTTCATCATCACAATACTTCCTTATACTACGTATGGTACGCCACTGGAATACGTCACGGCACTAATTACAAAAAATATTTTAGGGAAATGGTGATTGTAGTTATGGACAATTTTTGTCTTAGACTTTTTTCGATATATTGTATGATAGAGGAGCTACGGTCCGAGGCATCTTAGGTGCTACACCCTGTATATAGAATTACATAGTCTAATCCCGGGATTCCGGGATTGTATTCTTTGGCGTGGCCACCATTTCTTTGTCAGAAACGGTGGCCATGTCACCTTAGTAAACATATCTATCCCATATGCTTATTGTAGTTTTTAAGCATTGTGAGATATTTTCATTTTCACCATATTTACTTCTTCTTCACACATACTCGTCTTCAGGTTGATTTTCCAAATTGTTTCCCAAATAAACAATACTTTTCTCAATTTATTTAGCACATGATATACAATACAAATTGGCATTCAACTAAATTCACCTGGCATGAGTTATAAAAAGCTACATTAAGCTGTTTTAAAAGAAATGTAAATAGCTGCTATTATCGAGTTGAATTTTATACGGGTACATACCAAAGTCCCGACGCAAAATTCGCCAAGTTGAAGTCGTAAAAGGCCAGGTTCTTTCTTGTAAACTACGAGAAATTGACTGCCTCGGGTTCCCCCGCACCCCCTCAAGCACAGCAGTGATGTTAGTTGACTGGGCAGGACAGTTGTGGCGAGGATAAAAATCAAGTGCTGTGATTTTGAAAGTAAAATTTGATGATTGGTCAACTCTATAACTTTCTATGTTCATTTGCCATACAGTACTGAACAATTCATAAAACATATGGCCGCTACAACCTAACAAATTTCGAGCATCCCTATTGAAAGACCTTTCACCACATTTTATTTTGTTCACAATAATAAAATTTCTATCAGACTTTTTTGTTGGATATATTTATCGGCAGTAATACCGCCTTTTATGAAAAAAATTTCAAAACATTTTTTTTTTGATATGATATGCTGCCTGGAAAAGGTTAATAACTAGGGGCGGACATGACCGGTTTAAACTACGACGAAGTTACAACGGAGCAAAGAATTAATGTAAACAACACCCACCTTACTGAATAGCACTCATTCATATGATGAACTGCAACATCTGTTTACGCCCGAGACGTGCCCGAGAATGAGAGCAAAAAATGCCCATAAAATAAGGAATTTATGAGTAAAATCCTTTCTACATCGACGTAGATAGGAGCGTGAGGGGTTTTTAAAGTTTACTATATTTACCTTGTATTTTGCAAGAGAAATAATGTAAATATTACTACTTACTGTTATTTAGTTTCAATAACATACGCGTACATTTTTAGTTACCATTTATTTAGATCTAGAACGTTGTTTATGTTACTTTTCGGATATGAAAATGAATTGTTAGTGATTTCGAAATTTATTACAAAGTCTGTAAAATATCGTTACAGAATGCCAAAATATCGCAAGGAACTAACACAAATCCCAAATTTAAAAAATCAGTTGTTATTACTTCAGGAACACTTTGGAAATTTGCCTAAACTAATCAGATATTTTGAAAATCGAAATCTCAAATTGAAAGACGGATTAACAACATTAGATGTGGCTATTAATACTTTCAAAAGCATTCCAAGTGACTTCAGATGTGGCCTTCGGCAAAATAATCCAGATTTAATAACATTGCGGCAATTCTGTATGGGGACAATGACACAAAATCTAACTGCTAAATACGCTGAAATAAAAGAATATTTCCAGTACGCACCTATAACCAGTTGCGATGTAGAAAGGACGTTTTCTATCTACCAGGATGTACTTAATTCAAAGAGAACAAGTCTTACAGAAGAGAAAATTAACAAATAATAAGGTATTTTGTATTTTTTCTACTCCCATACTGTAATTGTATTATTAGATATGCCGAACCTGTACTATAAAGATGTTCATTACGATACAGATTTTCATTATGTTACAAGTTTATATCCAATAGGAACACAGATTTTTCATTACGATACAAGTTTATATGCAATAGGAATGCGACATTTCAATATTCAAACAATATTCAATATGGCGACTGCATATCTGACAGATATACAAATTAAATAAATGTGACAGTTCTCTGCAATTTACAAGTAAGTACTTAAAATTTGTGCTTTTTTGAAAATATAAACGGTAAAAATGAGGGATAATGACAGTGAAATGTAATAATTGACTCCACCAGAACTTATGGAACAAGCCTTAGTAGCCACGAACAATTTATTACCAGCCAAATTCACAAAAACGTACGGAAAATTTTAACCTCAATTTATGAAATGGATTATTCAAAAAATATGTTTTATTATGGGGTCGTAGAAAAAATAGTGTATGCAACTCGCATTTAATGGCTATTACGACACTCGTATTCATTACAATACTCGCCTTACGGCTCGTATTGTAATTTTTTTACTCGTGTCGTAATAGCTATCATTAAATGCTTGTTGCATAATATACTATTATAGATCACCAGCCACTTGTTATACAATTATATAAATAAAATTAAACCCTCTTTAAAAATACAACATTTCAATAGTGCGCCCATGGGTGATGAGTCATCAACCGTTCGTGTCCGCGCATTATCATCGGCATAGTAATGATAGTTACAAAATTTTAACGCTTTGTACAAAAAAGATGTTAAATGATGTAAAACAATTACTGAACAAGTCTGAATCTTTTTTTTCTCCGTAACATGAGCTAAACCAATGCTAGCGCTTTTCGATTAATTTGTAAATTGTAAATACTTTTTAATTTTATCAGTTAAATGATAAACTTTATTGGGCAGTTTTATTAGTTTGAAATGAATTTTTAATATTACAATTTTGCTTTAATCACTTCAGCCTTATGTTTTGCCCCAAAATGTAGATGTAAATTATATAAGGCCTCTAGTAAAACGTAATAATCTATAATTCTCTTTGTCTATGTTAAAATCATACTAACCTACAAACATCAGGATAGAATACATCCATTGCCGAATCCCGATCATTAAAGGGTGGAAATATGGTACCATCCGTACCCCTGATGCGGTTACACCTGCTATCGACACCATCCCAAACACTTAGATATTCTAAATTGTTCCAACGTGTAATACTACCTACATCATCACTGTCTAAACCCCCCGTTATAACAAAATTACCGTCATTTAAATTCAACCCCTGCAAAAGTATAAAATGTATTTCGTTAGCTAGCCGACTATCAGTGAGTTACTCACTGTCTCAAAGTATGAAAACGCTATTCCATTTGGGACTGTTCTCAGGGTTCGGGAATAGTCAATTGTTCCTCGGATCACGTTGCAAAAATCATTGGCTAAGGGATTTGTGCAGAACGTTATACCGTTGAAGAGAAAATTTTGAACTGTAACAGTGTGAAAAAGAGGACTGGTATCTTCATCTGGAATGTTGAAAGCCAATCTCCATTGTTGATTGAATAAGCCTAGCTGGTTAATCATTTCAAAATGTTGTTGAGCTGACTGAAAATGAAATCAAGAGTTGCGAATGATGCATAACAATGAATAACATTATTTTATAAAATTGCTATAATTCGACATTTTAATAATAAAATTGCTCTTTGTGATATGGCCTCTGTTTTCTTTCAATTATACCCAACAATATGCAATTTACTTATAATTTCTTTTAGTCAGTAATTCTTTTCGTGGGAATATTCTTTCTCTAGGGCTGGATTATTTTATTAAACAAAATTGCGAATTATTTTTATAATTTGAATTACTTTTTAAAACTAAATAAATGTTGATCATGTAAAGAACACTTTATATTTCTTTTAGTAGTTACTCAGCATTTTGTGATTTTCTGTTTTATCACTAAACCAATATATATTGTAAATATGAGTAATGTTGGTCCATAAATATAGTATTTGTTAATAACTTGACTTCAGCGCCACCTATCGAATATCTTGATAGCCTATTTTACGCGCATTGACGATATAAATATAGCCTAAGAATATTAAGAAGATTGTTTGAACCATTAGAAAGTTATTGAATAACGAACAGACAACATAAATATGTTTTTGTTTTACTAACATAGTTAGGGTTTGACGGTTTTTCAAAGCCGGTTTTAAAAAACCGTGTGAGACCACACGGCAGAAGTGAAAACTTCCTCAAGGCGAGGTTAATAATACGAAATACAACTTTTTTTTCCGTTCTACATTCATTTACATTTACATTTTCCATTTTCCATTTTCGTTCTATATTACATTTAAAAAATATATATTTATTATTATTGTGTATACATTATTCTAGTAAATTTCGCTCGGTCTGATCAAGTTTTCACTTCAAAAATTCATACGTACGCATGTATATATACAAATATGATAATTCTCATACGAGTAACCGCGCTGGTCTAATGATAACGTGCCGGCCTTACACCCGGGCGGCTCGGGATCGCATCTGCACGCGGACAAGAATTTTTCAGAAAATAAAAATACAATATTTCGCGTATTTATTCTAAATTTCAATTTAATCGAAATTAAATACCGCTAGTTAGTGTTATGATACAAAGCCGAGCGCGACTCGAGCCGACTTTACCCGAACGAGCGTTACATTCCGAGCGTGACGGCTCAGTCTCTTTCAGTGGCCAACAATCAATGTATCAACGCGCCCATAGAAGTTTTCACTTCAAAAAAGGAAAACCTTAGCTGATTTTAGATGGGCTAATATAATCAAACTACCATCTGAAGAAAAGGTATCTGACAATAAAAAGGTTTCGCTTCCAAGCACGATTCCTTACCTCAAGAATTCGGAACAGCAACGTTCCTTGACATTGAAATTATTTTAGAAGGCAAGGTGTTAAGAACTTAACATCTTTTATTTTATTTTATATGACTGTTTCTTGCTTTATATATGAATGGTTTTCTGTATTTTCTATGTGTTATTATATTTTTTTTATTTATGTTTTATTCTTCAACTTTTAAAATATATTGTCACGTAATGTATTTTTTACATACAAATATTAAGCATACTGATGCGGAGCCGGCTTCGAGCGTATACAGTCTCACCTGGCGAGTTTATTGTCTGCCGGTAGGGTTACACGACTGTACACCGAAGACGATGCAAGGCCTCCTATGTATACGTACGGACGGCAGTGTCTGGCATGTGCGTATATGTAGGGAACATTAGCTTCCCGAGCGATGCACATGTATATATTGCTGTAATCTTATGTTCGATGCAAGAGCGGCCCCGAAATTTCGGCGCACACCGAAAATAAATGTGTATTTGAACTGAATTTGTGTTTTATTCATGGTACTTTCAAACTAGGAAGTTTCCTTAACACAAGGAAAGGTCTAAAATATGTTTTATGAATAGTAATTTTTTCTTTACATTCTTAATAGATATTTAATTTTTAATATTTTTTGGCTTTTTGATATTTGAATTTGTATTACTACTTTATACAAAATGACATAAAAACTCTATGGCTTCCTGTACTTAATAAACCTTAGTTTTAATCGATTATCAAAAAATTATGTTTTAGACACATACGCCCGTTCTAACTTTTACTTTTCAATTAGAGTTAATGTTTGTCCAGGAATGTATAACACCTACTGGATTGTATAGAACCTTTTCTTTTTTAGAGTTGACTAAAGATAAAAAATGCAAACAATTATGACTCTGATAAATTAAGTAATACTAAAAAGACAAGGCGGATATTTCTAACTTCCTACCTTATATTGGTTCTCATTGCTTACCTGTAAAGGGACGTTCAGAATTGTGATCTCATTGGTTGGCAGTAGAGGTGCTGAAGCAGCAGCATCAAAAACTAATGTTCTCCCTGCTGCGTAGCTCACAGTGTCACCATCTTCGTCAATTACTATATTTTGTCTGTTAATAGACATACTGAAACATAAATATTTATACATTTGATGTAAGGGAGTTTGCAATAACAACTTTATCATGTTTGAAATACACAATTATATCTTTGACAGATAGTTAGTATTATTTGTGCAGACATGTTAGATGATCGTCTTTGATGAACCAGGACCGTCGAATTGACCAACACGATTGATACGCGACAGCCCTACTGCTATTTTTCAATACTTATTCTTTTAATTGTGCAATTTGCGTCGATATTATTTGTGTGGCATTATTGAATGCATGTCTTTGATAAATCATGATCGTTTGATGGTACTACATAGATAATAGCGATGGCTCTATGCTTAATTTTTCACATTTTTACTTTTATACATAATTTTTTTTGCATTACATCTTGTTAGTCATTGAAACTTTTTAGATGACAGTTTGCTGTCAAATTGTCATTTTATAATGCCGTTAAACCAAGAAGATAAATATTAACTATTAAGCAAATATATACATGTCAATATAAACTGAATACATAAAAAGAAACTCAAAAACAAGTAATGAAAAAGACAGAAATTAGGAGCAACCGGAGTAGTCCAGCACTAAGTACTCCTCCATGGAGTAGATACTGCTGGATAGAAGGATCCCAGTTACTCGTTTTTTGAATGGCTTCAGAGGCAACGTCTTCAAACAAGATGGTAAGTGGTTATAACGTTTTACAGTCGTGTAATTGGATCCCATGTGTTATAGCCCACTCGGTGATAAAAGATTACGTAATTATTCTCATTACGGGTGTCATAATTGTGGTTTTCGCTATTGATTTGATATTTATGTGTGAGATGTTTTGGAGTAAAGTAAAAAGGATGTAGTAGGACGCCAAAATAAGTATATTTAAAGTTTATATAAACTTATGCAATTCGAATTTACTTTTCCTGTTGCTCTGATTGCTTCTTTATGTTGTAAAAAAATTCTCCGTGTTGCTGTTGATCTACCCCATAGAAGAATTCCTCAAGTGACCTTACTATGGAAACTTCCAAAGTATGTTAGTTGTGCGGCGTTTTTTCCAGTTACTTCCTTTATTCTTCGTATTGCATATATTGATCTTGAAAGCTGGTACTCCAAGTTGGTGACTTGGTCAACCCATGTTGAATCGAAGAAAATGCCCAAGAATTTGGTTTATCCTTTTTCGTTATTGCCCGTAGAAAAGAACAAAGTTCGGGTCTTTTCAGTATTATTGGCGCCAAACCACTCCTCAGCTTCCGCCAGAACATTTTCCGTACCCTGCATCAAACTAATATTCATGTTTCGCACCAGATAGTACGTATCATTTGCGTACATTAACGCTTTATGGCAGTTTTGTGCAGATATTATCTATGTACAGCAAAAATTATACTGGCCCCAATTTGGATTCCTGCGGTACTCCCATATTTACTATCTCAGCTTCTGCCAGTTGTTCATTCCAGCACACCTGTTGTTCTCTGTTTGTCAATAGCTATAACGGAATGCACAAAGGAAAGTTGTGATCAACACAATCGAATGCCTGCGACAGATCACAGCAGATTAGTTTAATGTTTTCTTTTCCATCAAACATCTCTGAAACTGCAAACACAAGTTTAATCATTGCTGTGACTGAAGATCGTTGCTTTCTAAAACCACGATGTGCCCCACTAAATAAACGTTTTTCTTCAGAATATTTAATGAAGGGAGTAGTCATTGCTTGGTTCAAGTATTTTTCAAAGCGTTGGAAGTATAGAAATTGACTTGATGACTTTTACGAATTGAAAAAATCTTATGTCTTTTACGTTCTTTTGGAAATATACCATGAACAAACATGGAATTTATTATATGCGCCATAGAATCACTCACCAAATATATGACTTGTTTGCTTGTTTGAATAAAGTTGTCCTTTAGCCGTCAATATTCCTAGTTCCTTTGCTTTTCTTCCTCGGTGATGGGAGATAGATATTGTTACGTAGATGTTTGCATCTATTTAGTCGTTACTAGTGTGGTGGCGCTTAACGTCCGTCCTGATATCTTTGCCAGTTTTTTGCCCACGACTGCAAAGAATATGTTAAAATCTTCAAAAGTATGATTCTGATTTGGCTTTTCCGTCTTTTTTTTTGTATAGCCAGTCATGTTGTTTTTTGCTTCTTGACCATTTTTCTGTATGTATTTCTGGCCTTCATTGTTCATCACTTGTGAGTGGTTACTCTTCATTACATTGTTGATAACATCTATTGTGTCTAAGTTGTTTTTCAGTTGGTTTGATTTGCCTGTGTGCCAAATGATAGTGTGGCTGGTTCTTTCCTTCAGTTTAACATATCTGACAGAAAAAGAATCTTGAAAACGTCCCAGCTTTAAATTCTAAGTAGAGTATATCATCCCAACATTATGTTGTCTTATGTATTCACGTCGTTTATTTTTCTTACTTTCATAAAGATTTTCTTTTCAGGATGCAGACAGTTAGCCGGTAAAATCTTGCGGCTTGACCCGTTCGGACTTTATTTTTGAGGATTCTTGAAGCGCCTGGTCTACAAAACCAATTCTAAAACCATTCGAGACTTACAGAAAGAAATCCAACACCTAAATACTTGAAACACTTTGTTAAAAGAGTGAATACCTGCGAGGACAGTGTCGTGTAAGCCATTTGTCAGATACTTCTTTCACATGTATATAATAAAACACAAGTAATTAATTGATGAGGCTGATACATGTTGAAACTCCATATTTAACTCAATAAATAAAATACGTAAACTTAGTTTCAAAAATGATTTAATAATATCACTACAATATCGTTTCGCCAAACTTTGGCTTCATCAGGTGATGAGTAACTGAATATACAAAATTATTACAACATAATATATAGTGTCACAAAAGTATGGGATATGAGTGGGGGTATTTTATAAACTATAGCATTGTAACAACGGGGAATAATTGAATTGAGTCTGATCGTTTAAAGCACGACCTAATTTACTGTATCTATTAATTTCTAAGGTTTCTAATAAATTAAGTTTCTGTCCTTTGTCTTGTATATGTAAAACTTTGAAATCTCAATTGAATTCGTGTTCTTCATCTATACAATGCGTTGCGAAAGTAGAGTCCGTTTTTGTACCCTTATAACTTTTTTCATATTCCACGGTCCTTTGTTCAAAAGTACGGCCTGTCTGACCCACATATACCTATCACACTCACAAGTCAACATATAGACCCCCGATTTCAACCTTTTATCCGTTTTATCTTTATCATTTCTAATATATTTTTGAACTGAATTATTAGTTTTAAATGCTATTGACTCATTTTTAACGTTTTTAATTAGTTTACCTATTTTTATTGATGTATGTCCTTTATAGGGGTGAAAGCATTATATTTGTTATCTGACTTCTCTTGTATTTTTGGATAAATTAACGATAAAGCCTGCTTTTTTCGTTTTCGTGCAAGAATATTGTCTACTAAATTTACTGTATAGCCGTTATTGTTAGCTATCGTGTAGATTCTATTTAGTTCTAATTCAAAGTTAGTTTTATTCATCGGTACATTACTTAATCTATGGATCATTGACTCATACGCTGATAACTTCTGTGACCAGGGGTGAAAAGAACTTTTATGTATAGTAGTATCTGTGTGCGTAGGTTTGTGAAAAATAGCAAATTCATGCCTGCCTTTATTATTCGAAATCGTTAAATCTAAAAAATTAATGGATTTATCCTTTTCTATTTCTGTTGTAAATTTTATATTAGTGTGTATCGCGTTAATGTGGTCTTGAAACAATTTTAACTGCCTAACTGTACCTTTAAAACAGACTAATATGTCATCAACATAACGGTACCAATAAACACAATTGTTAAATAAGGGGTGCTTACTTATTTGTGTTTCGATGTAGTTCATAAATATTTCTGCCATTAGCGGACTTAAGGGATTTCCCATTGCTAAACCTGTCGTTTGTGTGTAGATAGAACTGTTGTTTATATTGACAGTAATTCTGTCTTACACAGATGTTTAAGAAATGTAAAATCTCGGTTTTGGTAATCGGGTTAACGTGTCTTAAGTCCAGCATTGAAGATATTAATTCTATTACCTCTGCAGGGGGTACATTGGTGAATAGGTTTGTAACATCAAACGAAACAAATTTACTGTTAGGGGGAATATCTAAACTCGATATTTTCTTAATAAGTTCTTGTGAATTTTGTATGGACCACTCCGATTTAAATTTTGTATGTTCGAGTATAATATGAATTAATTGTTTGCAAAGTTTACTACATGGGGCTTTAATGAAGGAAACTACGGGTCTATAATGGGCATATCTGGTTTGTGTAATTTAATTAATCCATAAAGTTTAGGTGCTTGGGGGTTCATGATCGTAAGACGTTTTTGTTGATTGTTCATTTTCAAAGTTACAATCAGACCCCACAAAAACGTTTCAAAAAGAACTAAAAATGGCTTTAAATGATTCAGATATCCTTTTTAACAATCAACAAAAACAACGTTTTACGATCATGAACCCCCAAGCACCTAAACTTTGTGGATTAATTAAATTACACAAACCAGATATGCCCATTAGACCCGTAGTTTCCTTCATTAAATATTCTTGCACGAAAACGAAAAAAGCAGGCTTTATCGTTAATTTATCCAAAAATACAAGAAAAGTCAGATAACAAATATAATGCTTTCACCTATAAAGGACATACATCAATAAAAATAGGTAAACTAATTAAAAACGTTAAAAATGAGTCAATAGCATTTAAAACTAATAATTCAGTTCAAAAATATATTAGAAATGATAAAGATAAAACGGATAAAAGGTTGAAATCGGGGGTCTATATGTTGACTTGTGAGTGTGATAAGGTATATGTGGGTCAGACAGGCCGTACTTTTGAACAAAGGACCGTGGAACATGAAACAAGTTATATGGGTAAAAAAACGGACTCTACTTTCGCAACGCATTGTATAGATGAAGAACACGAATTCAATAGAGATTTCAAAGTTTTACATATACAAGACAAAGGACAGAAACTTAATTTATTAGAAACCTTAGAAATTAATAGATATAGTAAATTAGGTCGTGCTTTAAACGATCAGACTCAATTCAATTATTCCCCGTTGTTACAATGATATAGTTTATAAAATACCCCCACTCATATCCCATACTTTTGTGACACTATATATTATGTTGTAATAATTTTGTATATTCAGTTACTCATCACCTGATGAAGCCAAAGTTTGGCGAAACGATATTGTAGTGTTGTAGTGATATTATTAAATAATTTTTGAAACTAAGTTTACGTATTTTATTTATTCAGATAAAACACAAGTGTATAGTTTCAAAATTAATTATAATGTTTAAAACACTACATACGTTTCGCCACACTGTGACTTCATCAGGTGGATTAAAATACAATTTCAAAGTACAAATTAGCTCCTATATATATATCAATACAAATTACAAACATAATCTCATTCTAAGAGGGGGTGGACATGTTTAAATTTTAAATTTAGTATGGGGGAGTTATTTATATCTAGTTGATCATTTAATATTATATCTAATTTATTACATTTATTAATTTGTAAACTTTCTAGCATATTAAGTTTTCTACTTTTTCCTAAAACATGTAAGGTTGATTGTTTGAATAGAAAATTAATTGTTTAGTTTTTTGAGAATTTTATTTTATTTTACCGTTACTTGTTAAATTTATTAAATAAAACTTGAGTCGAATTCGTATATTTTCTTGCAAAACAATGATATTATCTCGAGAACCGTTGGAGTTAAATAAAAATTAATTTGTGGTTTTGGGGTTTGAAAACATGCAGAGTAAATCATCGAGAGTGAAATTTTCTGTGAAATCAAAAATAAATTTTTTTTTTGCTCTTTTAAAGTCGATCCGGGGACATACTGTACAATACAGATAAAGCTACCTTCTTAGTTTCTGGGTTGAACCGCGTCGTCATCGTCTTTGCTACTACTGCCGACGTTTCGTCCACTATCCTAAGTAACATCCTCAGGGCTTCCACTATCGCGATAATCTGAGGTAGACAATCTGTTTCCAGGTATCGCAATAATATACACCCTGAAGATGATAACCTGAAACAGTCTGTTTCAGGTATCGCAGTAGTAGAAGCCCTGAAGGTACCATAGCATAGTGGTCGAAACTTCGGCAGTTCAAATAGAGATGACGACGTGCTTTTAACTCAGAAACCAAGAAGTATCAGCGATAACCGTAAATGCCTACGGCTTTGTATGTAGACATGCTATTTTTATAAAAAAAACGTCAAAATTCTTTTACTTGTAAACGTAGGGTCCCACTTCTACAATGTTTGGCCTTTCCCTATTATTTGCGACTGCCTCAGGATTAGTCACTTGGAGGAAATAAAATTTCAACGTGGTTGGATCCGATGGCGATATCCAGCGCTCAAATTGCTCAGTGCCATTCCTCAACATGGTTAGCTGTAATTTTTTTTAAAGTTTCTCATATATATATAATGCGAACGAATATATTTCTTTAACTCTAGCCAATTCTATATTTAGAAACATAAATGCAAATGTCAGAGGAAGTAGGTAGTAGCTATAAAAATTATAAACAATAATGGGTTTAGGCACAGCCTCCTATACTTACAAGCCGTGAAGCTGGAAATCTGGCAACATCGCAGGTAGTCCGATGTGAAACTACTAAAATTATGTGTCTGTTTGTTCAAAGTGTTATAGAATATTGAAAAAAGCGGTTTAAAGTGTAGCAAGTAGTGCAGTAATTACATACACCTACAGTAATTTGGGAATATATCACGGTAAGTTGCATTAAACTAAAACAAGTGTTTTGTATTAGTAATTGTAAATGCACATAAATAAGTTAGGTTATGTTACGCATCCATACAATCAATATATCTAATTCACATTAAACATTTTTTGTTGTCTTAGATGTCAAGACGTTGCTGTGTACCATGCTGTAATTCAAATTACGCTTCTACGTTAATAAATGAAGAGTCGCAGAGCACGTTTTCGTTTCCGAGTAATAGTGAAACAAGATTACTGTGGCTAAAAGCAGTGGCGTAGATAAGGCGCCCGCAGAGCCCGCAATGCGGGGGGGGGGGGCCAAAAATTCAGGGCCCCGCACTAGTAATGAAATTTACAAAACTATTTCTGTTTTATCCTTCATGTATAAAAAATGTGTATGTTATTTTATATGTACTTGTTTTCTAGTGATAAAAATTATAACAGTACGTGTATTTGTATTTCTTACTCTGATAACGTTTGTCCAGTTTTATTTTTTTATTGTTCGTATTTCTCTTTCAGTTCCAAGAAAATATCACATCTGGTATTGACAATTTGCTCTTTCTTTAAAAGAAATGAAATATCTCTACTTATATAGAAACCCACAGTATGACTACATTTTCTGCCTTAACACAGGTCCATATAAAAAAAGGTTCATGTTTTTACCTAACTTTTGACCTGCACATTCTTACAGTTTTACAACAGATGTCACAAATGCTTTCTAACAAGTAGGTAATATATAGTCCGTATAAAATTCATGAGCTAAAAAAAAATTGCAAATTCATTAGAGACAGACAACGATAATAATTTTGCATTTTACATGTACTATGAAGTTATATGACTATGTTATGCATATAGATTGTAGGTACATAAACTAATACATAAAACTTGAAATTACGAAATTATGAAAAGGCACGTTTATTTCATAAAACTGCATTTGCACATTTGGTTTAATGACCTAGTTCTAAAAAAATATTTTACTGAATAAATACGAAAAATTATTTCCATTCCTTCAGTTTTATTTTAACAGCGAGTTTGTTCGAATTGTGAAAATAAATTCTATTTGTATTAGTGCATTAACTTTTGTGACGAATTAGTGATTAGCATATGTACGTATACTAATTTAATTTTATCAAAATTTAACTAAGTAAATTAACGTGTACCAAAGTGTATAGTTCGAAGTATTCAAAATAAGATGAGCGAAAGAAAATATATGAGTGGTGCACAAAAACGAAAATTGAAACAAGAAAATGTTGTAAAATTGCGTAAATTACCGAAGATTAGCAGTTTTTTTGAAAGTGCTTCAACAGCTAGTACATCTGCATCAGATGAAAATGTTGAACCATACGAAAATGTTATAATCGAACAAAAATTAGATATAGTTCTGGAAAAAAATGAAATCGATTGCAATCAGGAGGATTCAACATATTTTAACACCGACAGAGCCTTATTTTCGGAATCACTTTCCGACGACTTAAAAAGAAAAATTATTACTGCAGGGCCAAATAAGCCTATGGGACCGTTTCCAAGGAATAACGACGATAATAGAGCGTTCAGTAGTGATTATTATACCATTAAAACTAAAACTGGTCAAAAAATCGATCGCTTTTGGTTATGTTATTCCCAAAAGTTGAATAGTGTTTACTGTCAACCGTGTTGGATGTTCTCTAGTAATGAAGCATCAGTAAATTGGTGTAAGGGCACAATTAATGACTGGAAGGGTTTAAGTAAAAAAATTAAAATCCACGAGGGAAGTGATGCTCATTTGCAAGCATGCATAGTTTATAGTACTTGGGAAAAAAACAAAACCATTGATAGTCAAATAAGTGGTCATGAAAAACTTTTAATAAGAATATGTGATGTGATAAGAACATTATCAATTTGCAATATGCCATTACGAGGACATCGAGAAAATGTTAAAGAAATTGAAGCAACTAGTGGTAACTTTTTAAATATTATTGACTTGATAGCACGTTATGACCCTGTTCTAAAAGCTCATTTGTCAAGCACTAATATTCGAAACAAATACTTAAGCCCCGATATTCAAAATGAAATAATTGTACATTTGGCTAAAACCGCTTTAAAAAAATTAACGAAAAATATTAATAAAGCTCCTTTCTTTTCCCTTATAATTGATACAACACAAGACATATCCAAGAAGGACCAACTAAGTCTCGTTATAAGGTATACAAGTATGAAGAAAAATTCAAATAAACAAAACACTCTAGAAATAAAGGAATCATTTATTGGATTTATAGAGCTAACCGAACAAGATTCACAGAGTTTAGAAGCTGTTGTTCTAACTACTTTAGAAAATTTTCAAATTAAAATAGAAAATTGTCGAGGGCAAGGATACGACGGGGCTGCTAATATGTCTGGAAAATATAATGGTTTACAAGCCAGAATTAAGAATCGAGTTCCTACAGCTGATTATATTCATTGTTCAGCTCATAATTTGAACCTAGTCTTAAATGATTCTGTCAAAAACATCATTAAACTACAGAGTTTTTATGATTTTTTGCAAAGCATTTATGTGTTTTTTAGTGAAAGCTTGTCACGCTGGCATGTCCTTCATCAAGCTGCACCACATGGAAGTAAAATTAAGTACACACTGAAAAAGCTGTGCGTAAGAAGATGGTCTTCTAGATTTGAATGCTTACTGTCAATAAAATATAATTATCAGTCTGTAATGCAATGTTTGTCAAATTTTATCCTGGTGTGCAAAAAGCAAAATGACAGAAATGAAGCAAAGTCTCTGCAGAATAAAATGGATAATTATGAGTTTATTCTATTGCTAGTTTTCCAGAGTAAAATCCTCGAAACTGTTAATTTAATTTCAAAGCAACTTCAGAGCCCTTCATGTGATTTAGAAGAGACGTGCAAATTGCTCAATAATGGTCAAGAAAACTTGACAGAACTGCGACAAAGTTTTGATAAATTAGAAGAAGAAGCTAAAAATCTAGCAGAAGAAGAATCTTGGAATATTCAGCCTATGATAAAATATAAACGCCAGAAGAGAATTAAAAAGTTTTTTGATGAATGTGAAAACGACTGTGTAATGCCTAACCCGATAAAAAAATTTCAAGTAGAAGTTTTTAATGCGTCACTTGATATTATTATCAACCAATTATCTAGAACATTTTACTCCATAAATGAAGTTGTAAACCTTTTCTCGTTTCTTAATCCCTCAAAATTTGTTAAGTTACCGAATGAAGAAATAGTGGAATACGGAAGACATATTCTGAGCAAATATGGAATTGATTTTTCAGAAGATTTGCCGATTCAATTAATTAATCTTAGGACTGTTTTGTTTAATGAAATTGAACAAAAATCTTCTATTAGGGACTTAGCCAATTTATTAATAGTGGAAAATGCATGTTTAGCAACTAGTCTTCCAGATCTATGTACACTATTTCAGTTATATTTAACACTACCGGTAACATCAGCAACAGCAGATAGATCGTTTTCGAAATTAAAATTAATTAAAACCTATTTACGCAGCACCATTAAACAAGTTCGGTTAAGTGCCTTGGCTGTTATAAGTATTGAACATGAACAAAGTAGGTCCGTTGATTTGGAAGAGTTAGTTGAAAATTTCCTACTATTGAAAAAAAGACGTTTCGGCATTTTGTCTTCTAATTAGCATTTTTTATGTTTCCAAATGTATTATTATAAAATAAATAATTAAATATAATTTAGATTTTTTTATTATAAAATAAATTTATTATAATTACTCCGATATTCACATTCTATGCTACTATCTCGAAACAAGTATTTTGGAAGGGCCCCCTAAAAATTTTGCGGGGGGGCCTAAATTTTTTATCTACGCCACTGGCTTAAAGCAATACATCGTGAAGACTACGTGTTAACAAAAAAATCCGTTGCTTGTACAAAACATTTTCGCAGTAGTGATATAATAAGGGTTAGTGTTTATAAAGATGAAGCTGGAAATGAACACACTGAAAAGCCGACGTATCCTAAACTGAAAGTAGAATCAGTCCCCAGCATCTTTGAAAATCAGCCAAAATATCTGTCGTCTTCAAAACCACCATCCAGACGCGATCCTGAAGAACGAAGGAAAGGTATGCTACAAAGAGAAGCAGATAAAATGCTAGATTTCTCAAATAGTGATAAAATACATAGTTTCAACGAATTTATAAATTTATCTGAGTCAAAATTAAATCTTAATAAGTGGAATTTTAAAGTTATGGAAGAAAATATATTTTTTTCTTAATTAAATGTCGATTGTGTGGAAGATGCTACTGAAGATAGTAAGGTAATAGCTAGCATAAAAATTTCAGATAATTTAATTGTAACTGTTTTCATAAATAATAATGAGCTGTCGTCAAATGACTTAAAGTTGTTTTTTGACACAGGACAAGAAACTTACAAGATGGTCACAAATTCAAAATTTGTTATCAAGATATAGTTTAGAAAGTAGTAGTTCAATTGATAGCGAATTTTTTGTAGAAAAAGCTCGTGTTTATCTTAATTTAGCTATCAACAATTTAACAGAGAAAAACTTTAATATAAAGTCTACTCTTGAATTATTAGAAAATCAACTCAATTCTGCAGTTAATTTCAAAATGTCATTGTGGAAAATATCTCAAAGATATATTTTATTCCATAGCACTTACAATAAGTAATATTGCTTTAAGTAATTATATAAAATCCAAAAATAATATACAAAATAGTGCCGGCAAAAAAAGAAAGCTACAAACATTAAGTTAGCTAAATATGTGTTCGCATTATATTATTATCACTAATACTAATACTATCATTATTATTGTGATTATTCATATACAGTGTGACCAGTGAAGTCCGCATCATATGGGATTTTTTTATTAATAGATTTATTCTAAATTTGAGTTTGGCATCAATTTCTGCTTCGATCAAGTTGAAAATTAACCAAAAAAATAATAGTGACGTGATTCGCATTATCTGTCAAATTTAAATTTTTTTCCAAAAAAAATTCAAAAGTGGGGTTAGTTCTCAAAATATCGAAAAAAGTTATTAGAAGAAGTTTTTCTAAAAACAATTTTTAGCCCATATGCAAAATTTCAGCTGCATAAGATAATTTAGATTTTTTGCCAATTTTTTGTAAATTGCACCACTGTTGCGAAATAAAACAACGCAACCTACTTAAAACTTCTTAGTTTTAACAATGCTTTATTCTAGACACATTTTCTTTAAGGCAGCGCCATATTCAATGTGTGTTTTTCTACAAAATCCAAATAGGGCTATTAAAATTTGGTCACATGTGATGCAAAGTTTATTTGTTTTTGACCCTGTATAAGGTAACTTCATAAAATAACTATTTTTGAAAATGTAGTTTGTGTCCAAAAGTAATACAAATTAATATTAATACAGACAAGAGCACAGCGTCACAAGTAAAGTCTGCATTAAGTGGAAAATAAATTTTCGTTTAACTTTACGTAAGTTTAACTAGTTTCAATGATTTAATTTAAAACCCCTTTATTAAATTTTGTTATGGAGCTATGTTATAAAAAGTAAAAATAGTCTTTTATTATTTAAGTTCAGTTTCCAAAAAATTAACTAGTTTTGTACCTTACGATGATGCACCAAACACAAGTTGGCCGCAAAACAAATGATAAAAAAGATCAACAAGCCCTTGCTTTATTAATGACAGTCAAATCGCTTTCTGTTTGTCACAGTTGCTTTTAATTAATATTGCGTATTAAATAAAAAAATGTTAACTGTACAGGAAAGAATTGAAATTGTATTAATATGTGGTGAAAACACAAGTCATCGTGTAGCGGCCAACATTTTTAATGAAAGGCATCCAGGCAAAAATATGCAACAATCTACTGTGAGTAGGATTATGGTGAAATTTAAATCAACTGGATCGGTGGAAAGTTCATTTAAAAAACCTCACAATCCTATAAAACATAGTGAAGAAGTCCAATTAAATGTTTGCCTAGATATTGTGGAACATAGTCAAACTAGTATTAGACATGTTTCTCGCAGAACTGACGTTCAAAGAGAGAGTGTAAGGAATATTTTGCACAAAAATAAATTTAAGCCGTATAAACCTAAATTTATAAATACTCTTAAGGAACAAGATTTTGACATACTTTTGGGATTCTCTTTTTGGTACCATGGGGAAAAAGAAGAAAATGTGTCTTTTCCGTTTCACGTTTTATGGACCGACGAGGCCACTTTCACTTCAAACGGCGTTGTTAGCTCTCAAAATTGTAGATGGTGGGCTCAAGAAAATCCAAATTTTATAATAGAATGCAAGGACCAGTATTCCTTTAAAACTAATGTGTGGTGCGGTATTTTAAACGATCAATTTGTTGGGCCTTATTTTCTTAGAGGCAATTTAAATTCTGAAGAATACCTACGCTTCCTTAACACCGAGGTCATTGAAGTTTTGGACAATATGCCTATTGAAATAAGGCATAATTTGTGGTACCAGTGTGACGGTGCTCCCATCCATATTACAAGACGGGTTCAAGAACGCCTCTTGGAAATATTTAGGGGCAAAGTAATTGGGCGTAATATGGAGCAATACTGGCCGGCTAGGTCTCCGGATTTAACCCCACTTGATTTTTTCTTGTGGGGTTACCTAAAACAAAAAGTTTACAAAGAAAAACCTTTCCGTAATGTTGATCATTTGGAAACGGTGATTCGAAACTGTATTTTAGAAATAAGGCCCCTTAGTATCAGAAACTCCATTAAAGATGTATCAAGAAGAACAATTGTTTGTATTGAACGCAATGGGAGGCACACAGAAATGTAATTTTAATTTTTAGGTTTTTCAAATTATGTTTAATTTAATATTGAAATACCAAAAATACATATTGTTATTAATTGAAAAGGTGGAATTTTAAATGCGTTTCATTTTTATAATGTATTATGATTATTTTATTAGAAAATTTGACTTTTCAATTAAACTATTTTCTTAATATTAATGTGTATTACTTTCAGACACAAACTACATTTTCAAAAATAGTTATTTTATGAAGTTACCTAATACAGGATCAAAAACAAATAAACTTTGCATCACATGTGACCAAGTTTTAATAGCCCTATTTGGATTTTGTAGAAAAACACACATTGAATATGGCGCTGCCTTAAAGAAAATGTATCTGGAATAAAGCATTGTTAAAACTAAGAAGTTTTATGTAGGTTGCGTTGTCTTATTTCGCAACAGTGGTGCAATTTACAAAAAAATTGGCAAAAAATCTAAATTATCTTATGCAGCTGCAGCATATGGGCTAAAAATTGTTTTTAGAAAAACTTTTTCTAATAACTTTTTTCGATATTTTGAGAAATAACCCCACTTTTGAATTCTTTTTTGGAAAAAAATTTAAATTTGACAGATAATGCGAATAACGTGACTATTATTTTTTTGGTTAATTTTCATCTTGATCGAAGCAGAAATTGATTCCAAACTCAAATTTAGAATAAATCTATTAATAAAAAAAAATCCCATATGATGCGGACTTCTCTGGTCACACTGTATGTATAATGAATAAAGTAATACACACTAAATGATTTTTATTTACCAATCATCTACTATTACATTTATTTCATACATATTAATATATGAAATAAATATGTTAATTTGATATTAATGTATTAAATTAATATAATAATATAATTGTCAATAATTAAAATTGTTGTTGCTTCAAATGGACAATGTAAATCGTGACTACCATAGGCGGTATCTACCTTCATTCATATTTGCGATGTTGCCAATGTGTACTTCACGGCTTGTAAGTATAGGAGGCTGTGGTTTAGGTGGAAACACTGAAGGACACCGCAGTTTCGTATGAAGTATGAAGTGAGATTAATGCCGCCATGACGACGTTTACATAACGCCATACTTCTTTATATAAATGCTAATACATAAATGTCCTATATGTGTCAACAATGGAAAAATAGCAGATTTTAGATGCAAAATATTTTTGTTGATTTTAAATTTGGAGAAAACCTTTCAACGTCAACTTATAAAGAATTTAGTAATCTACCCCGCTGAAGAATCAAATTTAGAAAAAAATTATCGGATTAAAGAAAATTAATTAATATGTCAAAATATTAAAAAGAAGTTTTCTCAAAAATCCTTCTGAGGAGATTTGTTTGCTTGGGTTCACGTTATAAATTGAATAAAAAGCTACACCGCTCTGCAGTTATTTTTCGTTCAACTATTCTTTACTTTGTTTTAAATGAATATAAAATAAATTAAAATTAGGCAACCCACATAACAATGAATTGTTATTCTAGTAAAAATCCTTCCCGCGGTTACAAATGTGTAAATATTTGGTCATAAATGAATTTTTATTCGCTTACATATTGAGTTATTATTTCAAATATTTATTATATATTCCCTATGTGTAATAAGTACTCGGACATCCTTGGCTTATTAAATTATGTGCTATGCAACCAATATTACATTTCCGATCCACTATTTAGGACTCTTAACTATGGAATCTAAGCAGGTTTCTTTTCTTCAATTAACCCAACATTTGCTTTTAGAATTGTGGAAGTCGAAAAACTTCATCTAAGCAACGAAGAAGGAAGGAAATATATAAAAATATCTTTTAACAAAAATTGCCCATTTTTTGGAAAGTGTTCGTTGGGTTTTTAATGGTTGATTTGAAATAGAAGGAGTTTACGTAATTTAAGTCATATTTTGTGCATTTTTGTCTTACAATTAAAACATTATTTGACGTCTTCTGTTTATACCTTTTAATGGTTTTTACTATTGCAATTTTAAAGAGATGAAGACAAACAATTTAAGAAACATAAATTTAATATGGGATAGTTATTTAATTCTAGCAGATCATTTATAATTACGTCTAATGTATTAATCTATAAGTTTTATCATAAATTGAGTTCTTGACATTGGTATTGAACTTGTGATTAAATTATAAACAATACTTACAGAAAGTTGAATGCTTTCCTGCTTTTGGAACTTCTTTTAAGCGCTGTCATTCTTTTTTCGAAAGACTATCACATCAATCATACGACATTTTATTTTATTTTTTGCAAGGTAGCTTATACACACTTGAGTTAACCTGTTGCCTTTTTTTATCTTTATTGTTTTTGCTAAGTTCTTGTTTAGATTTATGAGTTTTAAATTATAATTATATAAATGAACTCGTTGTCTTTTTGAATTGTTATTAATTAAATACAACGAATGATAATTTTTGAAGAATAATTGTGATTTAATTAATAATATTTTAGGGAAACCATGTGCACCGAAAGCTATCCCTCTATTTATTTCAAAGAGAAAAAGACAATAAGTGAAAATAATATGTATGAATGGGTTCATTTCAGGTAAAACAGATAATAGCTTGAGTTTAAGTGTCTATCAGATCACTTGTGATGAATGCCATAAAGAGTACGCGGTACAGACAGGAATGTCTTACGAAGTGAGAATGAAAAAGTTGCCATGATAAGAAAACAGATTCTATTTTTCTAATCACTATTTAGAAGTTAATCACAAATTTATTGTTAATTCAAAATTATTCGACTTGATTAACAGTAACAAATGATGATGCACTCTCAGATGCTGAAACGTCGGTATCAGCGTCTAACCGAACGCTCTTTGAATGTGGGGAAATCTAGCTTACGTTAATTATATTTCTTAGTAAGTCAGCTGATATAATCAACACAGAGAGATTGGAACGACAAACTCTTATGGTAGATTTTCTAACTCACACGTTCAAAACTAAATTATAACACAAGGAATCTTGAAAATATGTTTTATATACTATAATTTCAATGTCTACACATGTAATAAAAAAACATACCTCTCTAACTTCATCATCTATTATAATGTCGAAAACTGCAAAAGCCATTATTAGGCCTATAAGAAGTGTTGCTACACCTACTATGACGAACAAGGCCGACAAGACAAAAAATATGCGCATTTTGAAGAGATCTACTGAAATGAATTACCGAAACGGGTGTTTATCATTTTTATGAGATTAGTTAAACCTCTGGAATATTTATAAACCACGCAAAGCCGGGCATTTTGTGCTCTAAATCCATATGACTCATTATATTGATATTTTATATTATTAATTTAGATGAATCGTGCTTCAGTAACTATTTCTATAGAAAATATTACATTTCAATATATACCATGTAGGCACCATAAATTCTCGGCCAGACATGCTTATACAGGTTCAAATGTATTCAAACTCCGTTACGTCATGCATGCACGTCACAGACCATTATATACAGTAAATAGACGTCTAATACATAACAGATGCGCGCGGAAAAACAGTGCTAACAAGGAAAGCGCCATTGTCCATTTGTACGCATGCGCATTGGATGTGTTAGTGTTTTGGTTTTTTGACAGACAACAATACACAACAACTCTGCTGGAGTCTGGAGTTTATCGTTCAGAGCCTGATCAGAGATAAATTAAAATGCCTAAAAAGTGTTTTGTGCCATTTTGTAAATCCATAGAGGGGACCGCAGGATTAAGATTATTTCGGGGAGTATAAAACTGTACATTTAAATGAAAGTGGAGAACAAGTTTCAAATAATATAACATAAACGTGCAAAATTAATACCTTCAAGTAAATCTGACATTTTATTTATGGATTTCACTGCTTACAGACTCACTGCTGCTCGACGTGAGTCATGGCTGAATGCTCTAGGACGAAGTGTAGATGATCCGATGAGTGTACATAATGTGATTTGTTCACTTCACTTTTCTCCTGATGATTTTTTGCCAAATCAAGCGTTAAGAAAGAATGCTATACCATCGTTGCAATTGAGACCAGGAAAAATTTCTTCTCTAGTTTCTTGTCGAAGTCGTCTGGAAGTGCGGTAAGTGTTGTTGAAGAATTATGCAGACTTTGCTAATTGTTACTTATAGGTATGAAGATTCTCGTCCTCTTCAATCCACCTCGGTCGGACAATCAGAAGCAGGCCCATCAAATACCTCTGATATGTAACTATTAAACATATGATTCATAATGTTTAATTTTAGTTCTTCTAATTGCAGGAGTGCTTTACCATTGATTGAGGAATGCATAGACATTTCTGAAGAGACAGCTGACACGTAAGTTATAATCACTTATCGAAGTGTGTACATTGTACATTAATAATAATCTTGTAAAGGATAAACCAATGACCTAATTTGAACTAATTGTTTTTTTTATAAACATGATCTTCTAATTGACGATTATTACTCAGTAATATGTCTCTGTCAAATATTATTTTAAAAATTCATAATTTGATATTTGTAGTGTATCTCTTGTCAGTATGACTTCCACTGATGATTCAGATGTATCTGCTCCCAAAGGGAAGAGAAAGGCGAGTGCGATCCAAACATCTTCCAGTGATTCTGTTGGTTTGCTAGGATTAGCAAAAAAGAAACGACGTCTCCTTAGATTAGATCATGCTTATTAGTAAGGAATTCCTTTTTCCTCTGTGTACATTTTATAGACTTTTGAATTTACAGCTGGAGCCCTAGAAAGATGAAGATTGCTTTATCCGCAAACAAAGATGCACAATCTGCTTTGAGATCAAAGTTGAAGACATCAAAACAAAAAATTAAACGGCTGAGTGAAAGAGTGAAGTCTCTGAAGCAAGTAGTGCAACATTTGAGAAATAAAAATCTCATTAATGATGAAGCACATGCCATCATAAACAGATCGTGTTCTGGAGTTCCTCTTGCCCTAATGTCAAGACTGTTTGACAATTCCCGAAGAGGGAAAATTGCAAGAAAAAGTTTTCCTCCAGAACTACGAAGCTTCGCCATGACACTTAATTTTTATTCTACAAAAGCATATGAGTATGTGAGAAGCACATTCAAATTAGCCCTACCATCTCTTTCAACTATAAGATCATGGATGACAAACATTGAATGTTTACCTGGTTTCTCCCAAACTTCATTTGAGTTATTGAAAAACCAGGTAGTGGAGAATAAAGGACATAACAAGCAAACAGTGTGCAGCTTAATGCTTGACGAAATGTCTATAAAAAAACAGGTTGATTTTGTGGGTGGTAAAGCTTGGGGATACGTTGACATGTCCACTGGCATTGAGGACGATTCATTAGAATGTGCTACTGAAGCATTAGTCATAATGGTAGTTGGTGTTAATGGGCACTGGAAGCTACCAATAGGGTACTTTTTCATAAAGTCCTTGACAGGAGCAGCCAAAGCCAACATAATAAGACAAGCATTGGTGAAATTGTCTGAAATTGACGTTACAATATTGTCCATCACATCTGACGGTCCAACTGCCAATTTTGCAATGATGGAAGCACTAGGTGCTAAAGTGGCAAAAATATCTGAATTAAACACTTATTTTGACCATCCTGTAAATAATGCTCCTGTATATATAATTTTGAACGCTTGCCACATGGTAAAATTATTGCGGAATTGTTGGGCCACGTTAGGAACAATAATTGATTATGAAGGACGAGAAATTAAATGGAATTTAGTGCGAAAATTGTTTGAATTACAAGAGGCAGAAGGGTTGCGTTTTGCGAACAAACTGTCAAAAGCGCACATTGAATGGCAGCGACAGAAAATGAAGGTTTGTAACATTTGATCTTAAGAATAACTTATATACAGTACATTTTTATAAATTATTGTAGGTTAAGTTGGCCACCCAAACATTCAGCAATAGCGTTGCAGAGGCAATGGAATTTTTAAAAAATATTGGGCATGCCGATTTTCAAACTGCAGATGGAACAATCAGATTTCTACGCACAATAAATAATTTGTTCGATTTATTAAATTCAAGGAATCCTTTTGGCAAGGGGTGTCATACACCTCTAAGGGCGTCAAATAAAAATTATTGGCACCCAATACTCTTGAATTCCATAGAATATTTAACAAATCTCAAAACTGTGGACCAAAAGTTTTTATATACTACTCCCAAGAAGACGACAATTAGGGGCTTTGTAATAACAATTAAGTCTCTTTTGGCCATGTATGAGACCTATGTTGATTCTGACAATGCACTCTTGTCATATTTGTTGACATACAAGTTCAGTCAGGATCACTTGGAATTATTCTTTTGTAGTATAAGGTACACTGTTACATTCACATTCATTTCACAAGGTTATTGCTAACTGTTATTTTTAGGGCTAGAAATGGTTGGAACAACAACCCAACCGCGCTGCAGTTCTTTAATACTTACAGAAGATTACTAGTGCGCCATGACCTTCGTGCAATTGAGGGAAACTGTACCATACAGGACCGGACACACTTGCTGGCTGCGGTTCCTTCTACCTCCAGAACAAAAGTTACTAATGTAACTATAGATGATGTACAATTTATAAAAAAATATGAACTTTATTGGTCAGATATGGAAATTGCAGACCATGAATATGCAATTCCCAATTTACCAGATTTATCAATAGTAACCCAAAATGTTGTTGGGTATATCTCTGGGTATGTGGTCAGCATGGTGAAGCGCAAAATTAAATGCCCAGAATGCATCTTAAGTCTGCATACTGTTATATCTACCTCATCGGAGATGGACAGTGCGTTGCATTTGTTAAGGCAGCGAGATCGTGGAGGCTTAATTAAACCGTCTGATGATTTGCTGAAAGTCTTGCTGATAGTGGAGAAAAGCATTAAGCGGGTGCTTATTGTAACTGATCAGAAAATGCCCAATGAGGAGAATTTTTATGATAAATTTTGCCACAGTTTGGCAATGACAATTTTTGGGGAAGGCAAATATTTTAAATGTTTGTCAGAGCATTGTCTTGACTATTCTGTTTTGGAGGAGAACCATATCATGAGACTGATAAAAGCTGCAGTTTTATCGTATACCAAAATTAGGCTACACCATATAGCCAAGAAACAAACTGAAAAGGAGAGGGGTGAACTGATTAGGAAGAAATTGTCCAAACTGATATTATTTTCAAATCAGTAGTATTTTCGTTAATAAAAGTTTTTCTACTGAAACCAACCCTGCTTTTGGGTTTCAATTTCCCGTGTACTGCCCTGTCCTTTCACAAAGCGCATGCCCAGAAATGGCCTGCGCAGATCCAATTAAGACCACTTCTAAAGTATATGAATGTTCTTCTATTTACCTTATATAATTCTGTGATGCACGTACGCGAGATGTACACTATAAATATGACGGTTGGAAGCCTAGTAGTTTTTAGTAACCAGCCAACCAACGTGACTAGCGCACGAAAATGTCTAAAGTAACGGAAAATGTGTATCGCGCGGTCATTAAAGCGCAATACAAGTGTAAACGGCACGACATATTATGCGTCTTTATTGCATAAATTAGGGGACAATATTCGTGCAAAACGTGGTGGAAAATTGACAAAAGGTGTGCGATTATTGCACGACAATGCTCCCGTCCATACTGCCGCCATTTCATAAGCTGCCATTCGCGAATGCGGCTTTCAAGAATTGGAACATCCACCGTATAGTCCGGATATGCCTCCTTGTGATTTTTTTTGTTTTCTAATTTAAAAAAAGACCTTAAGGGATGTGGGTTTAAAGACGACACTGAGTTGCAAGCAGCTGATATTGAACATTTTGACGGAAAGACTTCAGATTATTTTTACAAGGGTATCGAATTATTAATTAATCGTTGTAATAAATGTATAGAAGTTAAGGGGAGATTACATTAAAAAATAAAAATTCTTATATTGTTCCAAGTTTCTTTTTTGTATATCAGGCCCAGAATTTATGGCGCCTACCTCGTATGCATGAAATAAACGGAATAGCTTACGATGAAGATTTCATTTCTAGTTATTTGTACCCAGAATATATTTTCACAATTTGTTTTACGTCAATAAATATAGGGTAAGTCGAGGACAGTTTAAAAAATACTTATTGAATGATTCTAGACGGTTGCAAACTAAAGCTAAAGTGTTCAAATAAAACACTATTCCCATACAAGTAATTTAAGATAAGTCTAAGTCTTTAAAAAATGTAACAAAAAATATTATTAAAAAAAAATAAGATGTTTCAAAAACCATTTCTCCTCTTATGGCTATACGCCCGGCCTCGAAATCGCTTTTCCCATTTCCTAATCGTATTTTTCATGAAAACCTTACCGAATTTACACGCTAATTTAAGAAAAAAATGCCTTTCAATGGATAAATCGTAATTTTTTCGAAATTGTCCAAAGGGCCCTAAATAAAAATAAAAATGTAAGAAATTTCAAAAAACAAGCCTTTATTAAAAATGATGTAACACTCAACAGCAATACATAAATTTTATTTTTTCTTAATTTTTAAAAATAAGGTCACGAAACGGAAAACAAAATTTTGAAATTTGGGCGAAATTCACTGAAATCAAATAGAGTATGTGGTACGCTCGCACATGGTGTCGAGAGGTAGCTCCGCCTACCATTTCGGGCAGTTTCTACGCAGTTTGTAAAATGCTTCTGAGATCGGTGTAAAAGCAATATCTCTTCCCGTCCCTAACGGTATACCTGCTAGAAGCGCATGCTAGGACTCACACGGCTTGCGCGCAGGGAGTATAATTATTATATTTGACTCGCAATAATTTGCTTCTGAAACGATCTAGAAATTTATTTCTTGCACAAAAAATAATTTTGGAATGTTGGCTTTATTTTGTTTCACATATATATGGGTAAATTCTGAAAAATAAGATTAGTTACTCGATAGCTGAAAAATACCTTACACAAATTGGTGGTCTACTAAAACTTTTTTTTTTTATAAAATTTATACACCGTAAAGCAAAATCGAAAACACTTGTATCATCCAAATACTTTAGGGTATAACCTTAAAGAAAAACAGATCCCTAGCTCTCTGCATTGCTGAGATATCACGAGATAAGTATTAAAAATTGAAGAAAATGAAAATTTTAAAATTTACACAAAAAACGATTTTTGGACCGTTTTGCGATTTCGATTTTATTTTCCAACTCAAAATTTGAATCCGGCAGGTGATTTTACATATTCAGCTTCACTTTTTTTGTGTGTTTGAGAAAATATAGATTGTCTAATTTAGGGGGGGGTTGCTTCCCGACTGCCAAACATGTGGGCCAACCGGCGATTATCTGAGACCATAACGCAGCCATAAATTACAGGCAGATTAGATTAGGTGACAAGTTATTTTCTCTATCTTTTTCCTCAGCATAAGACAGAGCACGCGGACCCTTAAACATTTGTCTTTTATTACATTTGCACGAAAAGCAGTGGTACGCCTATTTCAAATCGAACTCAGCTTGAAGCGGGCGTTCAGCCTTATATAGAGGTGAGATGACTCAGCAAGAAAAAAATGCAACTTTAATTATTTTGTCTAAATCAACTGAAGTGTATAAATATTTACTTGGTCTTACACATTGTAATACCACAATAACAACAAAAGTTTACATATTTTGAGCAGGAGTCATGGAACCAGCACATACAATGCTTGCATTTCATCCAGTCTTTTTATACAGTCTCTGAATATTTTTCACCACAACCAGTGCATTCCTTCTCAGTATCCCTTAAGCAGTCTGTTGAATCATGAAATGACCCTGTTTCGTCATCCTCTTCCTCAGAAGACGACAATTTTTTTGCTCGTTTAGTTGCTTTTGGTGTCTTAACTTGTTCTGTCTTTTTTGATTTAGTTCTGTTTTTATATTTTGGTTCCATTTTCATGGCTCGATTTCGTTTTTTTTCAATCGTTTCCCGAATTGTGCTGCTTGCTCCCACGTCGGACGGTTTTTACAGAAACAGAAACAATTGGTACGGGGTGAAATCTTATCAAGCATTGTTGCAGGAGTAGTAAGTAGTTATGTAGGACTGGTTTTCAATGTAGGTTTCATATTTTTTGTTGGAGAAGCTGATGCTGTATTTTGCCAGCTAGACCGCTGTTTTTGATTGTCTTGTTCATTTGCCTTGGAAGCCGATGCCTTTCCGAACTGGAACCTTGTTATTTTTCTGCCTGGATTATTTTTAATAAATAAATAGCCTGCTGTGTAATAGTTTATTTTCAAAGATTTGAAGAAACACCTGTCAAGGGATTACAAGAATTGTGTAGTATGACTCGGAAGGCAGAAACGGATTATATTATGTTCAATGCAATATTCCAACACTTCAACAATACT
This sequence comes from Amphimallon solstitiale, assembly GCA_963170755.1. NCBI lineage: Eukaryota > Metazoa > Arthropoda > Insecta > Coleoptera > Scarabaeidae > Amphimallon > Amphimallon solstitiale. The sequence continues at coordinate 14,804,757 of OY720675.1, forward strand.
ACATTGAGAGGCACGGCCGTCTAATAAAATTAAAACTTTTCCTGCAGGTTTTCGTGGTACGAATTGGTCTTCCAGCCTCTTAAAAAAGATATCGCTATTAGCGTATGCAGATTTCGCCAACATGTAAATTTTTGAGCCTCGTGGCATATCATCTCCATTGGCTTTATTTTCATTAGTTTCTTTTATTACACAAGTAGGAGGAACTGCATTACAGCATCCTATGATTGTTGCTGTTTCAAATTTTTCACCAGAGCTAATACCTGCAATATTCTTGGATCCCTTTTTCGCAATGAGGTGTCCAGGTTTATTGTTGAGCTGCAGACCCGTCTCGTCCATATTGAAAATATGGCCTGGCTTGTCAATTCAAGAATTTTTAGCGAAAATCTGCTTCAATAGTTTAAAATAATCGTCAGCGTCTTTTCTGTTCATACCTAAAGAGCGGTTAATTAATACCGCTTCTGATTTTCGAACCGATAGGTTTTGATTTCTTGTTAAAAACAAGTGAAGCTATGGAAATCCTGCTAATTCGGTTTTTTTATTGTAACAATGTTTGATGTCTATTTGTTCAGCTAATTTGAAAGCCGTGAATCTCACAACAGTTCTTGTTGGCGCAAAACCATTTTTCTGAAGCTTCAAAATATGAGTCGCTAACTTATTTCCAACTTATTTACCTATGTTGAGCTAGGACACGGACACTTTTTTTTTCAGGTTATTCTTCATTTATCTTCGCCAAAGAGTGATTGATGGTTCATTTTAGGCTATAGCAGCTTTATTGACCTTGATGCGATTTTCGTTTATGGCCCTGAATGCCTCGGCTAACTGGTGTTTTGTCCAAGTTGCACGAACACAATCATCTCTAAGCTTATAATTGGTTGGCATTTGAAAACAGTAATAAAAACAGTGAGCCATCTCACCTCAAAAGCTAATGAGCCAACTATCCCAATCCTCGAGGATAGATGGCTCACCCGGATACACAAACGCGCGGTAATGTTATAGAATTTAAAGGTTACGAACGTTAAGAGTACACTTAGACTTACTGTAGTTTCGCTTAAAAAATACAAAAATCAAGTAAGATGTAGTCCAATGAAGACAACACTAAATCAATCTACGGCGATGTTTACAACGCTATAGTTTATTTCAAATTATAAGAATATAACTGTGAACGGCTCTAATGCTTTTATTGCACCACCTTCTGTGACGATAATTATTATACCTGGTCTCCTTATTGAACGGGTACGGTTTACCTATTTGCAACGTATGAATCTAGGGGCCGTATTGACTATAAATTAGGACTCTATAAGAAAATAATAAAACGCTGTTAATTTCAAGTATATAATAAAAGATATCTATATATTGGGTTTATATACAAAGAAAAAAATACAAATCGTATGGCAACATGTGTAGTGGATACATATAGATATATAAAGATAATTAATTTGTAATACCTACACAATAAAATTTCTATGTGTCACCGCATTTCATAAATCATCTTCTGTGATTGAGTCGTCTTGCAAATCGGTGTCTGTGTCTGAATCGTATTACAAATTTATAATCAAAAGTGGTACTATTTTGTACATGCGCATATATTCGTTCTCTTTTGCTATTGCGTGTTTAACAGCATTTTTTCAATTTATTTATTTATATTTTTTATGTGTGTTACACTGCTTTCACTGAATTTCGGTGTTTGATTTGTTCGTCTTACGGTATTTTTCAGTTGGGCCCATATCAATTCAATGGGTTTGAAAATGCAATGGTATGGTGGTAAACGCAAATTTGTATGTCCTGCTTCTTTGGCTCTGTTATCCACATAATAATCCTTTAAATATTCTTTTGTCTTCATCATCTCTGTTGTTGGTTTTTTGTATAATGATCCTCAAAATATAAATCATTTGCTTCTAAAAATTCTTTAATATCTTCCTTATTATTACATTTTGTAGGAACTTTGTTTTTCTGTCGAGAATGATACGGAGCGTTGTCCATCACTATCACACTATCTTTTGGTAAATTTGGCAGCAAAGTGTCACAAAACCATTCATCAAATAAAAATGAGGTTATACCTTCATGGTAATCTAAACTTGAGGATTTAACATTTTTAGCAGATAATAGCGGCTGTCTGATCCATCCTTTTTCTGACCCCAGCATGAAGAATAATTATTCTCTTTCCTCTCGAAACCGGCGCGTCCAACTGACACATACTTGAACTATCCACCCAACCTTTGCAAATTGTGTCATGGTTGTCATACCACGTCTCGTCTAAATAACATATGAATCGTCCTTCCTGTCTATACCTTCTAATTGCTGTTAAGTATTTATATCGAAGTTTCTGTAACCTCGGGTTTACCATAATTGTGCTACGTTTATCTATAGTGCCAAACTTAAAACCAGCTTTCTTTACCGTCCGCCACAAGGTTGATTTAGACTACTGAATATTTATAGGTTCATCACTGATTCTCTTATGTAAGCAGTCAAGTGTAGATACAACATTTCCTCTGTAGGAGTATACTTGCTGCCTAATAGTATCAATTTCATATTCTTCAATTTTTTTCGGTTCTCCTTTGTCACTTCTTTGCTTCCGAGATTCTGCGTTATTCTTAATTATCTTATATATATATTGTTCCAAAAGGCACCTTGGTTAATTGCGACGTTCGTTGAATGTTCTGAGTTTGTAGTTCGTTATTCATCAGGGTATGATAGACATTGAGAATTATCTGTTTTGCATCTTCTGATATATGTTGGAGCACGACAGAGAAGTGCTCCAACAGTATTATCACTATCCACATCATCATCACTAACACTTTCAACAAAAGGTCGTCACATGTTCGTGAAGTAAAGAGAGAAAAATCAAATATGTATACAGCAGTAAAGATTAACAATAAATGATAAATAGACTCAATATTAGATGTAATATATACCAACTCTTCTAACTATATTTACTTAAATTTTCTTTAATAAATAGAAGCACTTATTTCATCTAAATTGTAATTTAATGACTATTTAACTTTATATAATTAGTATATATTCAAATTAACAACTGTTGGTACTTATATTATTATTAAATTTTATTTCATCTCAGCAGTTTGTTTGCGTAAAAGATAATCGTATTGAGCGGCGAGGTAGTTATTGCCGCAGGTGGTGCAATAAAAGCATTAGAGCCGTTAAAAGTTATATTCTTATGATTTGAAATAAACTATACGCTGCAACGATTCACAAACCATATAGTTGTTGCGACGACGTAGAAAACACATTACGCTATCTCGCCTTCTGCGTCATCTATCCTTGACTTATCTTTTACACATTTAGAAGACCTTGCATATTTAACTCCTGGTAGGGTTATAGGCATATATCTATTATTATAGAACACTTTCGAGTTATAATTTTAGAAGCATCTTTTTAAAAGCTAGATTCCAAACTATAAACATTTTTTTTGCTGTAAAAGAAATCTACACCTCTTTTGTGTTGTCAGTCAAGTTCGATTTTTTGTCAATATGAACTGTCACCTAATTTTATCAGCCACATTTTATTTTCGGCTCACCACCAAATTGAAAACCCCAACACTGGCATTAACTGTATATAGATAAAAAATTAAGAAAACCATTTTGTGTTATAGAGTTCATCTTCTGTTACAAAAGGCCCCACGTTGGGCGCCACATTATTACACTTCCTATCCTATGACGGTGGTTGTCGATAAATTATTGCACTAGCTATTATGTTGGTGGTAAATTTTTTACAATTATTTATAAAGTGAATAATGCTTGACTTAGGAGAAACATTATTTACTTACTGTTGACATGGTTAGTCATCAAAGGTACAGGATACTGTGCTGTAAAGGTAAGTATTAATAAAAAAACAAACGGGGTTGTTTTTAAAGTTTTTATTTAATAAAATAAATAAGGAATTAAAAAATATTACGCTTTAAAGAAAAAGAAGGGAGGTAAAATTATATTTATTAAGGGGACTATCAGTAAACAAGGACTTATTTACTAGTCGGTCCACAACTGAGATTTAATCCGGACAGATTCACTTATTATACATGGTTGAGAGGAATGAGAGATTTCGCAACGAAACTGGAATCTTTTAAAAAATTCTGACGGGCAAGGCAGTTGACCGTTAACTTTTTGACCAATAGAAAATAAACCTCGGTAAAAATATTGAAATGTTAAATAGTAATTAATTACAATTAAAAAATACTTTTTTTTAAAAGGAATTCATTATAATTACAAATAGAATGCAATTGACAATTACTTTTTTAACTACAATTACAATTACATTTGTTTATGAAATCTGAGAAAAGCCCTTTTTTTCTGTTATTAGTCTTTTGTTGTATATAATATACAAATCGGAACTTAAAGTAAGAAATGCACCATAAAATTTCTAGGGATGAAAATAAGGTAATTTAGGATATCTTACATAGGCTGGTGTGAAAAATTTGGGGTAGTATAAGGGATCATACTTATTTCTCCAAAATTATTGCTACTAAAATAATTATTAAATAAAAGCAAGGAATGTCACGAGTAAGTGCTCAATGTTTTCATTTCGGTTTGAAACGTTCTTATATTCCGTACTCTCAAATAATTTAACTTTTTTGGAGGAAGTCAAAAAAAAAATTACTTGAATTTGAAATATTACGTAAAAATCAGTAGCAAGTTTCTAAAAAAGCCCTGTGGTGGTATCATATCGTACTACTTTCACTATAAAAGATATACACAGACAAAGCCAGGATTTTAAAGATTTAATGTGTCAAAAAAATATAAATAATTTATACTGTGAGGTTTTCTATCTTAAAAACGATTTAATTTCAAATACTAATACCTACATAGTAAATCATAGAAATTCCTTCATTCTCATCTACGTTTTGATAAAGGTAATATTTTTTTTGAATTGATTTGTTTTTTCATTGTGTCCGAGATAATTATATTAGTGATAACGAATGCATGTACTGAACACTTACGTATCTTTTAAATCTTTCTTATCAAGTTGATGAAGTATTTAGATATTTTTTTTGTTTACTTATACATTTCTTTAAATTATAAAACACGTATGAATCAGTAATTTTTTTGGAATATAGTATAAGAAATTCTAAATAGATGATTAGAAAATGTTGAGCAATTTATTATAATTTTTAATATAATTATGTTGGGAGTATATTATTTAAATCTCTCCCACAATTTTTAATTATATTGTAAACAATGAATAGCCTATTCCCAAATATTACTTCATTAGACTTTTAGGTTGACATAATTAAGAATTAAATTATCAATGGCAAACGTAAAAATTATTTGACGATTTGCAAAACATAATCTACATAAATTTCGAACTGATATGAGATGTGGTAAAAGTTATTTTCAACTGCACGTTTAAGATAGGTAAATCATTGACATCATCGCATTAGTGTGTTTATAGTGCTAATTTTAAATCAACAGTTCTTGTAATTAAAGTTTTTGGTGAAATAATGTTTCCTTAAGAGCAAAATAAAATAAATTTTATGTGATTTTATATCATTCAGTGCATTTGTAGGCTTTTAAAAAGCAACACTGACTGTATCGTTCATTTAAAGACATGTTAGATAACTTAGGTTCTCAGTAATATTTTAATTTCTTTATTATTGTCTCCATAATTCTAACAAAGTTTAGTAACTGTACTTATTATTTTTTATGGGTGATAATCATACTAAAACACATTTGCGTTCTAATTTCTTTATTAATAAGTTAGAATAGTATTGGAAAAGCTATATATTTCAATATTTTCGACAGACACGGTATGGAAACAATTCCTCTAACAGCTCTTCTAGTTCATTGGTCAATTCTTCAGATAAACTGTATTCCTGAAAATATAGAATGTTAAGCCTGTATTTTTACTTATGGGAGTTTCACCCCAGACAGAGGATCTTCTAACTGAAGCTACAAATGGCGGTCTGTCACCTGATGATCTTTCGTCTAGCTCACATCTCCAATGTTACTTCACCTTATTCCTTGGCTACACCATACTGATGACGACCAATGAGTCAGAGACACGTGTCTACGGTTGCTCCACAGCGAAATTTACGCCGATATTTTTTTTCTTATATATATACAGGGTTACCGCTAAATAGGCACCACGCTATGGGAATCTGAAGAATAAGTATAAATGTCTAACTGAAAATCAAAAAAGAAATTTATTTGTAACTCATTAAATGTTTATAAATTTTTAGGGCCAACATGTAGTTAAAGTCGGTCCATCACTTTGTTTATTATATACGCATTTACGTAAATAAAACGAGCAATTCCAGTTTTAAGGTTTTTCCAAAGAAAACAATCAAATGCAAATAGTTACAACCTTTGAAAATGAATGGCATTTGAAAAGATTTTCTATGGCAATGTTTTTTTTTTTGTGTGACTAGTACACCTTGATGTGGAAAAGGTCGACAACCTCGGTGCATTACCATGTTTTTTTTTCCCGGTAAATAGAAGTATATTATTTTGAAACATAAATTCCTCTATATGAAAATTATTATGTTTTTATATTAACTGCGACAGACTCGGACTCGAGGAAAGAGAAATTAATTTCTCGTCACTGCGTACACATTCGATGCGATTTTTTTTGTACGGGCATTGCATTACTCATATTTTTATTTCATACCCCCCTTTTTTTAATGACGCTATTTAAAACTAAGCCTGTATATAATTTTAATGCGAATCTTGGAATAATACAAGTAGAAAAATTCATGGGGTAATGCCGCTGAAAATGCAACTGTAGACACGTTTTAGGAACTTATTGGTTCTCGTCAGTGCAGTGTAGCCAAGAAATATGACGGGATAAACTTGGAGATGGGAAACAACAATCAGAGACATATAGGAGACAGACCACCAACTATACTATACTATATAAATATGAACATATCTACGTGAGAAATTTCTTGAATTAGCGGCATTTTAAATTAATTGATGTGTTAGTCCTCGGGGTGGTGTGTTTCTTTTCCTAAAAATCATTAACAATTAAATAATGCAAGTAATTGTCATCAATTAATTTAAAATGCCGCTAATTCAAGAAATTTCTCACGTAGATATGTTCATATTTAAAAATATACGGCAAAGAAACAGATTATATGTGTTTAATATATACATTAACCACATATAAAATATTAACTATACTATATACAGGGTGTAATAGTGGGAACGCCGTGGTCTCTGGTAGTCAAATGGTAACAATTTTGAAAAAGTTACATACTGGAATATATGTAGGTGGATTAGATCTACAATTTAAAAATAATAGGCAATATACAGGGTGTTTCAAAACTTAGCAATGTACCAAAGTTATGTTTTTCTTAATGGAACACCCTGTATTTTATGTCATTTTTGAGTTGTACACTGAAATCTAGATCAACTTTATTTAAGGTTTCCTATGTCTAATTTTTGTAGTTTAGGAGATATTTCAAGTTTTTTGAAAATGCAATGTTGCACGAAAAGTTTAGTATCTTGAAAATGACTTAATTCAGAGAAGTGTAACGAATAGCGTAAATGGCAGATCCTTTGGCTGATTGAATGCCATATTCAAAGTTGCCGAGTATTCTACAGGTCGTTCATGTACCGAGAGCAAACTTTGTGAACTTCTTTCGTGCATAACTTTATTATTTTAAATGGAACACCCTGTATGTATTTATGTTATCAGATAGAACATTTTATTGTCTAAAACCAGTATCAGGAATCCCTATGACTATCTTTACTAGTTTTTAAGTTATTTGCGTTTTTTAGATAACTTACGGAAATTGTTATTATTTAATCTAGGAGGTTGGATCCTCATAGAGAAACTGTCAATTTGACGTGTACTCTGTTAACATCATGAAGGCATACTCGTTGCAAGAAAGAACTGATATGATTTTAGTTATTGGTGAGTGTCAGGAAAATTGCTTCCTTGCGTCTCGGGTGTATTCGCAGAAGTACCCAAATCGAAAACATCCAGATAAAAGGGAATTTGAAAATTTGTTGGGTAGATTCCGTGCCACAGGGAGTGTTGTATACAAAAGGCGAACAACAACTGTAGACGTAGAAAATGAATTCGTGGTATTGGCAACAGTCACTGAAGAACCGCATAAAAGCACACGACAGATTGCCAAGGAATTAGATATAACTCATATGAGCGTATCTAGGATACTAAGAAAACACAAATACCATCCCTATCACATACAATACCATCAAAATTTATACGCTATGGATTATGAAAGGCGAATTGATTTTTGCTTGTGGGCTCTTGATAGAAACGCAGAACATAATGATTTTTTTAATTACGTTTTATTTACCGATGAATCCACTTTTCATAATAATGGATTAGTAAACCGTCACAATTTTCATTATTATGATACCGAAAATCGCCATCTTTTTCGTACCTTGGATCGGCAGCATCGCCGGAGTTTGAACGTGTTTGGAGGCATTATAGGCGATTATGTAATTGGACCATACTTCTTCAATGGGCACCTAAACGGAGACGAATTTCTAAGGTTCTTAAAAAGGGACTTTTGGACCCTCTTGGAAAATATTCCCTTGAATATTAGAAACCGGATGTGGCTTCAATTAGACGGCGCTCCTGCCCATTTTAAACGGTCCGTTAAAAACTACCTTCACAGGACATTTCCTAATAGGTGGATCGGAAGAGATGGTTCGTGCAATTGGCCACCAAGGTCTCCGGACTTAACATGTATGGACTTTTCCTATGGGGGTATGTAAAAGGGATCGTTTACAATATCTTGCCCACTACAGCAGAGGATATGAAAACGAGAATCAGAGACGCCTTCAGTTCAGTAACACCGGATATGCTGAGGAACGTTAGATCAGCATTTGAACAGAGGGTTATTTTCTGTATTGAAGAAAATGGCAATTATGTTGAACGCTAGCACTTTTTAGTTTATTTTGTTGTTATGTTTTTTCGTTTATTTTATACGAAATCCTTTTTTCTTAATCCAAATACAAAAATATTTACTGCTGTTTTGTTTAGTTTATTTTTATTACTTGGAATTTATGTTTTCATGTAAATTGTGACAATATAAAATCAACTTCTTCGAATAATAATATTTATACCCTTCGATGTAAAGATATACTGGGTGTTCACTTACAAAAAACAAATTTCGTTCTCTTAAATTATCTAAAAAACACAAATAACTTAAAAACTAGTAAAGATAGTCATAGGGATTCCTGATACTGGTTTTTAGACAATAAAATGTTCTATCTGATAACATAAATACATACAGGGTGTTCCATTTAAAATAATAAAGTTATGCACGAAAGAAGTTCACAAAGTTTGCTCTCGGTACATGAACGACCTGTAGAATACTCGGCAACTTTGAATATGGCATTCAATCAGCCAAAGGATCTGCCATTCACGCTATTCGTTACACTTCTCTGAATTAAGTCATTTTCAAGATACTAAACTTTTCGTGCAACATTGCATTTTCAAAAAACTTGAAATATCTCCTAAACTACAAAAATTAGACATAGGAAACCTTAAATAAAGTTGATCTAGATTTCAGTGTACAACTCAAAAATGACATAAAAACAGGGTGTTCCATTAATAAAAACATAACTTTGGTACATTGCCAAGTTTTGAAACACCCTGTATATTGCCTATTATTTTTAAATTGTAGATCTAATCCACCTACATATATTCCAGTATGTAACTTTTTCAAAATTGTTACCATTTGACTACCAGAGACCACGGCGTTCCCACTGTTACACCCTGTATATACAGGGTGTTTTAAATTAAGTCGGCATTATTGCGAACTTTGTTATTAATGAAGCTACAGTATCGGTTAAATTATCAAAGTATTAGTGTTTTTATCGTGAACAATGATGGCAGAACCGAAAAGACAGTTGAACTTCTAATTTTCGCACTATTTACAAAACTTACATTTTTTTAAATGAAATACCCAGTATATTTTTGCATATATTGAAAGAAGGAATTATTTAAAAAAAGAAAGTTTACATACATTATTGACAAAAAATGAAAGTTGTGGCATTTATCCACTATTTTGTACATCAATTAGTATCAATAAAATGAAGATGGCTGTGATTAAAAACAGCAAATATTAAACAAGCATTGTGTATTACGTATATTTATTATAATAGATGTTCGAAGACATCACCGTTTTATCCAAATCACTTCCGAATTCGTTTATGTACATTGCGAGTTACTTTTAAAATCGACCTTGCGTCTATGTTATTAGCAATAGTAATTATTTTATTTTGCAGCTCTACAACGTTTTCATATCTCCTTTTGTAACACTATTCCCAGGTGATCAAGAAAAGAGACTAACGTAACGCAGAATGTAACTGCATTTCGTCATATTTTGTGGAGCGATGAATCGAATTTTTCTAATTCTGGAATATGGAATAGAAAAAACAATCACTATTGGTCACGGGAAAATTTATACAAATACGGTTTAGTTTTAATGTTTGGTGTGGATTAATTGGCTCGACGATTGTCGGACCATTCTTTCATAATGGTACTTACAAAGGGAGATATAAAAACGTTGTAGAGCTGCAAAATAAAATAATTACAATTGCTAATAACATAGACGCAAGATCGATTTTAAAAGTAACGCGCAATGTACATAAACGAATTCGGAAGTGTATTGGACAAAACGGTGATGTCTTCGAACGTATATTATAATAAATATACATAATACACAATGCTTATTTAATATTTGCTGTTTTTTCAGCATAGCCATCTTGATTTTATTGATATAAATTGCTGTACAAAATAGTGGATAACTGCCGCAACTTTCATTTTTTGTCAATAATGTATGAAAGCTTTCTTTATTAAAATAATTCCTTTTTTCAATATATGCAAAAATATATTGGGTGTTCCATTTAAAAAAATGTAACTTTTGTAAATAGCGCGAAAATTAGAAGTTCAACTGTCTTTTCGGTTCTGCTGTCATTGTTCACGATAAAAATACTACTACTTTGCTAATTTAACCGATATTCTAGCTTCATTAATAACAAAGTTAGCAATAGTGCCGACTTAATTTATAACATCCTGTATATAAACCAGTTGCAAGATAGAAACAAAAAATGTACGTAATGATAAACTATTACAAAAACAAATCCAAAATCCTGAAAAAATCTTGTTTTTGACTTAAACGTAATTATTTACCTGTTCGACCCAGGCAATAGGAATAACAGCTGGTGTAATATTTTCTGTATACAATATATTTTCAATTGGCCTAACGATTATGTTGTACTGTGTCCTTATAGCCGCTTGAAATGGAATACCAGTATTCTGGAATCAAATATAAAGATTTCAGTTTATCCTCTGTATATTTTCAGCTAGTATTATTAAGTATATTTTAAACTGGTGTTATTAAGTATTAGGCTAAGCCGAGTACATCTTATACACAAGTTAAATTTCTGCGGAAAATAACCGAGATGCAACCAATTCAATAAATCCTTACTACTGCAAAGGGTGTTATATAACATAAGAAAAACTTTATCAACAGTTACTTACTGGTTCAATTATTGCAAAGGTGCTGTGTCTATCTTCATCTGGTTCAAGACCTGTTACAGTATTTCTATATGTCTCGTTAGCCCATAGCATGTGAGGTAAGGAGGTAACCATTTGACTCCCTGCACAAAATAATAGTAATCAGTGTGCTTATATTCTAAAGTTTCATTATTATTTTCTGATGAAGACCAAATTTTCCGAGAAAAATGGGGATTTTTCATTAAAAGTGTATATTTCGTTAAAGGAATTTTGTAAACATATTTACAATAAATGTATCACACAAATTCTTTTTGTACATTGATTGAATATTTGTTTTAAAATATAACGTTCTCTAAACTTAAATAAGCATTTTTAATATATTTAGAAATTTGATCTTTGTACAAATACATATTATCGAAAAATAAACGTAGGCTTCTTGCTTTATCCACAACAGTGCATATGCAGAACATCTCTTTATATAACTTCTACTTCTTCTTTTATTTAGGCCGTAACCTGTTTTTCTTCACGCATTTTACCTTTATGGTGTTTCATTCGAAGTGGAAATCTAGTTCTCCCACCATCGTTTCAATGATCTACCGAGTTCTCTTTTTCCTGCAGATCTCTGGTCTTTTGCTTTTTTTTTATTAATTTGTCTTCTCCGGTTCTCTGAACGTGCTCATTCCATTCCCTCCTTCTCCGCCTTACGAAGCTGAAAACATCTTCAACCCAACATTCCTCTCTTATCGCTTCATACCTAATTCTATTTTTCATGGTTTTCCCCGTTATAGTTTTCCAGGTGTTCATCTCAGTAGTTCACATCAGTTGCTTCGTTCTGCTCGTGTCAGCTCTAATTTCTGCTGAATATTCCATGATTGGTCTTATCATGGTCTTGTATATTTTTGCTTTACTTTCCGTCATGAGATATTTGTTCCTCTATGTTACATCCCTCAAGCATCCGGATATTCTTGCTGCCTTCATAATCTGTTGTTTGGTTTCCCCGTAGTTGTTTCGTTCACTTGATATTTCTACACCAAGATACTTGAAGGACTGCTCGATGAGTTTATTATTTACTCCGTGGATACTAGCATATTATATTCTTGCGCCGTGTTTGTAAATTGGTGTAGAAGTCTCTGTAAATTATCCTCGGAATTCGCGATCAGCACTGCATCGTCAGCATAACATAAAATCGTCAAGTTCTTTACACACTGTCTATGATCTTATTCATTATAAGATTGAAGACCATCGGACTCAGAAAGTCCCTTTGTTGGATACCAGTGTTACTTCTTATGTCTCCACTTAAGTCCATTCCAATATGGCGTCGTTAGTGGATCTATTTCTACGAAAGCCTTGTTGTTCCTCATTTATAGTTGTATTTTACTTTTCTCTAATATCATTTTGGTCAACAGTTTTTGTGCCGCATTCAATAGTGTGAATCCCCTATAGTTTTCCGTGTGGTTTTTGTTTCCTTTTACTTTCTTATACGTAGTATAAGGAAGTATTGTGATGATGAAAATTTTCGACCTCGAGATTTTTGCAGTTGTCCACGTTTTGAGGTCCCCTGATACCAAAAAAGGGGTTTTTAAAAAATGTCTCTCTGTGTGTGTCTGTCTGTCTGTCTGTCTGTGTGTGACCACGATAGCGGTCAAACCGCTATAGGTATAAATTTCAAATTTTATATTTACGAATATAATCTCTCTCTTGAGAACTGATTAGATTTTGAGCAAAATCGGCATACCGGAAGTAGTAGTTTACTTCAGTGAAAAAATCGAATTTTGCAAATATTTCGTCAATTACTAAGTTTAAGCAAATTTATAAAGAATTCAAATGTACTTAAAATTAAATTTGAGAAAAATTGTATTAATAAAGTTTTTCGAAATTCCGACCAGAAGTAGGTCTTTTACTCTTATCTAAAATCAGTTTTTTGCGAATATCTCGCAAGTCATGCTTTCTAGGCAGGTACATTACCAGTATAAAAGTATTTAAAACGTACTTTTAAATATCTCTTGTATAAAAAAAATTTCAAAATTCGGACCGGAAGTAACACTTTTACTCTTACCGAATAACAATTTTTTGCAAATATGTCGTAAATTATGCATTCTATATATATTTATGAAGAGTACAAAAATATTTAGAGTTGGATTTGGAATATTTTTTGTATAAATGAAATTTCAAAATTCGGACCGGAAGTAACACTTTCATACGTATAAGAAAGTCGTGTGGTGGCCACACCTCATTTTTTACTTTCTTATACGTAGTATAAGGAAGTATTGTGATGATGAAAATGTTCGACCTCGAGATTTTTGCAGATATCCACGTTTTGAAGTCCCCTGATACCGAAAAAGTGGTTTTTAAAAAATGTCTCTCTCTCTGTGTGTGTGTGTCTCTCTGTGTGTGTGACCACAATAGCGGTTAATCCGCTATAGGTATCAATTCCAAATTTTATATTTACAAATATAATCTCCCTCTTGAGATCTGATTAGATTTTCAGAAAAATCGGCATACCGGAAGTAGTAGTTTACTTCACTAAAAAATCGAATATTGCCAATTATTCGATAACTACTAAGTTTAAACAAATTTGTAAAGAATTGATATATACTCAAAATTAAATTTGAGAAGATTTTTATTAAAAAAGTTTTTCGAAATTCTTACCGGAAGTAGGTCTCTTACTCTTATCGAAAATCTCAGTTTTTTGCGAATATTTCGCAAGTCATGCTTTTTAGATATGTACGTTACGAGTATACAAGTATTTAGAACTTAATTTTCAATACCTTTTGTATAAAAAAAAATTTAAATTTTGGACCGGAAGTAACACTTACTCTTATCGAATAGCGATTTTTGCAAATATTTCGTAAATTATGCATTCTATACAGTGCGTTCATGATGAAAGGAACAAATTCGTTTAAAATTCAAGTAATTATTTTGCAGAAAAACGCTCGGACAGGTCGATTAGTATTTTTAGTTGTGAATTTTTTGACATAAGAAAATGATATACAGGCTGTCTATAGAAGAATATATGCAGCAATCATCGTCTTTTTTAAATGGAACATACTGTATATTATGCCATATTTGAATTGTATGGTAAATTCTCAACACTTTTTGTGTAACATACCATATCCCCAAAATCAGCGGTTTTCCGAATAATGACGTTTGAAATGTGATAAATTAAAAAAAATACATGAAAATCGATTAATTTGAAAATTCGGACCGAAAGTAACACTTTTACTCTTATCCAATAGCGATTTTTGCAAATATTTCGTACATTATGCATTCTATATATATTTGTTAAGAGTATAAAAGTATTTAGAGTTGGATTACGAATATTTTTTGTATAAATAAAAATTCAAAATTCGGACAGGAAGTAATACTTTTACTCTTAGCAAGTAGTATATATCCTGTAGAGGTTTATTAAGAGACTGGAAGTACTTAGAATAGGATTTGAGGATTTTGAATAATTTTTGTATAAGATAATTTTTAAAATTGTATGATTTGAAACGCTCATACGTATAAGAAAGTCATGTGGTGGCCACACCTCATTTTTTGAATATTGGGATTGTGATGCTGGTTTTCCATTCTAGTGGCACTTTTCCTCTTTTTAGAATGTTATTTAACAGCTTTACAAGCTCCTCTATTAGGTACTCTCCCCCATACTTCAGCAACTCATTCCTCATATATTATCTCTTCCCAGAGCCTTCCTATTTTTAGTGTTTTTATTGCCCCTTGAACTTCGTCTATTGTAATGATTACTTCACTGTCATTCCATGATATGTTCTTTTTTCTCTTCATCTTTCTCTTTATATAGGCCTTCGAAGTATTCTTCCCATATTGTGATGTTAAATGGGTTTATTTTTATTGTTTCATTTATCTCTGCTTTTCTATTTCTGAGCATTTCCCATATTTTCCTTTGCGATCCGTACATATCTCCTTCCATATGCTTTGTGTAATTTTCCCATTATTTCTCTTTCATTTGTCGTATTTTCCCGTTTGCCATATTTCGTTCTTCCACATAGAGTGTGATTTACATAATTGCAGTTGTTAATTGGAACTTGTATGGTATTCGACTTTCTTTTTTGTTTTGTTGTGTATTGTTCCAAATATAAATTGTCTTCTGACCCTACTTTCCTACCTCAAGTGACAGACCTTAACGTTTTAGTGGCGTTAAATTTTACACTTGTTTCGGAACCCCGACCGTCATCAACAGAGCAGGCAGCATTTAGAGTGATAGCGAAGTCATAGGTAGGTGGATCAGAAAGAGTTTTAGGAATTTTCCACTTCATTATAGTCCATTTTTAAAGTAGCGAGACGAATTTCTGAACATACCCCTGTCCCAAATTACATGCACGAAAATCTTGAAAACAAACTTACGAGTATATCTGATAACTATTACTGTCGAGCTCTGAAAAGAACTAGTAAAGTATATAATGAAATAACGGAGAAATAATAGACACAACAACAAGGCTTAACCATAAACAATGTCAGTTGAAAGAATCTGACCAAGATTGATACGGTGTCATTTGGTCTTGCTTTCAACCAATGAGATTTCACTGTCAAAGTGGTTTGTTCAGAAATTCGTCTCGCTACTTTAAAAATAGAGTATAGTAACGTTTAGGTTTATTGTTGCACATAAGGGCCATTAATATTATTAATAGCGTTTACATCCTACAAGTGTGGCTGCAAATCAATTGCGCGCTTTTTACCTATGCCAAATTCTAAAAATATTGGTTAAAAATAAATGAGTGATTTCTTTGTGTGCCATGTCGCATATTTATATACTTACGAAGACATGTAGACATATCGACAAATCCTTCAGGTAAGCATTCAAATTCACAGTCAAGGTTCGCGACCCCTCTTATGCAATAACATGAGTTATCATCAGTGTTAGACATTTGACTTGAGTCAATTTTTGCAACGATGCCTTCTTTTCCATTGTACGTAGTACGACCAGTAGCTTTTAAGTTCCACACTCTGCACGTGTCAGTGTTGAATATTTCGAAATTGCTGCTTTCATCATTGAAGGGTCGGTAAATGGTGGAATCAGTTCCTCTGATGCGATTACACGTCGAAGTGTCATCATTCCAAGTATTTAAATATGCAAGGCCATTCCAAGAGGATATCTCACCAAGAGTTTCGATATTTTCGTTTCCTGCTGATATTTGATAATCCCCGTCGGAATACTTTTCCTTCTGAAAAGAAATGTTCCTTACACTAGAGTTAATGTTTACTAATAGGGAAAATGTTAATAATTCAGATATGCCTTCTTGTTAATTGTTAGTAAATACGTACTATAGACTTATTAATAACAATAATAAATTTATTTAAACCAACCGATTACATTGTGATACTGGTTACCTCATAGTGTACAAAAATAGATCACATACAATTTAGAACATATTGTGAAAACAATAAATAATACACAGAAAAGAAATCATTACAAAAATTGACAATAGTCATATAAATATATGCGCGGGTTACCTAACTGAGAATAATTTTACTTGGTAGAGTTCACTTAGGAGCAGAGCTGGGCGATAAGGATTACGATTACCACATGATTACGATTGCTGTAATCCTTATATAAAAAAAATGTGACTGCAATTAATGTAATCGTTCATCGAACGATTTTAGATTACGATTGAAGTAATCGCAATTTTGAAAAAGTTTAAATTACGATTACTGTAATCGTAATCTAAGTTGGTTCGATGAACAATTACATTAATTGTAATTCCGTTTTTTATATAAGGATTACTGTAATCGTTGGCAAGGATTACTGTTATTAAATATTAGAAAAATCACTGTTATTTACTTTAGAAAGTGTTGTCTATTACTGTGTGGTTTTAAAAAAATGTTTGAATCTCTCTCTCTCTGTGTGTGTGAGTGTAACCACGAAGCGGTTAAACCGCTATAGATATCAATTCCAAATGTTGCATTTACAAATATAATCTTCCTCTTGAGATCTGATTAGATTTTCAGTAAAATCGGTAGACCGGAAGTACTAGTTTACTTCAGTGAAAAAATTTTGCCAATATTTTGTCAATTACTAAGTTACACAAATTTATAAAGAAATGTACTCAAAATTAAGTTTGAGAAAAATTGTATTAAAAAAGTTTTTCGAAATTCCTACCGGAAGTCCGTCTTTTACTCATAACGAAAACCAGTTTTTTCCAAAAATCTTGCAAGTCATGCTTTCTAGGCAGGTACAATACTAGTATAAAAGCATTTAAACATACTTTTCAATATCTTTTTTATAAACAAATTTTCAAAAATTTGACCGGAAGTAACTCTTCTACTTTTATAGAATAACGATTTTTTGCAAATATGTCGTAAATTATGCATTCTATATATATTATAATGATTTAAATTATCAACATTTATAAGTATAAAATAAAAATTATCTTCTCAAGAAAATTAATTTATGTTATACAAATAAAAGATCATTCGTATATAGAATAGAAGAATGTTATTTACTTTAGAAAGTGTTGTCTATTACTGTGTGGTTTTAAAAAAATGTTTGAGTCTCTCTCTCTCTGTGTGTGTGAGTGTAACCACGATAGCGGTTAAACCGCTATAGATATCAATTCCAAATGTTGCATTTACAAATATAATCTTCCTCTTGAGATCTGATTAGATTTTCAGTAAAATCGGTAGACCGGAAGTACTAGTTTACTTCAGTGAAAAAATTTTGCCAATATTTTGTCAATTACTAAGTTTAAACAAATTTATAAAGAAATGTACTCAAAATTAAGTTTGAGAAAAATTGTATTAAAAAAGTTTTTCGAAATTCCTACCGGAAGTCCGTCTTTTACTCATAACGAAAACCAGTTTTTTCCAAAAATCTTGCAAGTCATGCTTTCTAGGCAGGTACAATACTAGTATAAAAGCATTTAAACATACTTTTCAATATCTTTTTTATAAACAAATTTTCAAAAATTTGACCGGAAGTAACACTTCTACTTTTATAGAATAACGATTTTTTGCAAATATGTCGTAAATTATGCATTCTATATATATTATAATGATTTAAATTATCAACATTTATAAGTATAAAATAAAAATTATCTTCTCAAGAAAATTAATTTATGTTATACAAATAAAAGATCATTCGTATATAGAATAGAAGAATTTTATTAAAATAGTAATGAAATGTATAAAATGTTAGATAGGAACTAAATTTATTGTAATCTCATTCTTATTGAAAGATTTTAAAAAGTCACAATATAACTAATATTGTCAAGACGTAAGATAGGCAACTTAAATTACTATACAAGAAAATGTCATTATCACGAAAAATCAAATACATATATGGAAACTAAATAAAAATATCCTGGTTACTGATAAACAAATAGATGATTTGTGAATTTTGACATGAATGGTAAAGAATTATGTAATTAAACGAGATTTTTGGAGTAAAGAAGAATTTATATAGAAAATTTGGTATAAAAGTAATAAATACCTGATTTTATAAGTTAATTACCATCATCTACATGTTTGATAAGTCGTAAACTTGTGGAACTCATATCTTGGACAGAAGTGATTACTGAACCTGAATTTCTTTGACGTTACTTATAAAAATAAATGGAATTGAATTTATAAACTGAACAATACATATAAGAAACATTTTATCGAAATAGAAGAAGCCCATAAGGTGTATGCAAATACAAGAAAAACCTAATGGATCAATTTAACTTATATACTGTATTATCCGGACCTTAAGAAACTGTACCTGCAATCCAGGATAGATGTATTTTATGAAGAGGACCAGTCCTAGACGGAAACAGAAAATCGTAAAGTAAAATTATAAACATTTAAAAGAAAATCATTTCATAATCGTTAATATCAACCATTGAAGTAAAATCTTTATAAGATAAAGAGAATAATAGAATTGATCTTTCATTTATTGTAGAAAATGATTCTATTTTATATTACATCATCTGAATAGTCATATTTATTTTATTGAAGTAATAATTTTCATTAAGGAGAATTTAATTTTGAAATAAATATTCAAATAACTTTTACAAAAGAATTCAAACCTGAGATTATTATTTCTTTTTCATAGTCGATTATAATTTCTACCGACTGAGTTTAGCTAGAAAGACAATAATATAATATTTATCAAGAGTATAAAAGCATTTAAAGCTGAATTTGAAATATTTTTTGTATACATAAAATTTCAAAATTTGGACCGGAAGTAACACTTTTACTCTTAGCGAGTAGCACTTTTTTTCGAATATCTTGCAAAGTATGTATTCTATAAAGACTTATTAAGAGAATGAAAGTACTTAGAATAGGATTTTGAATAATTTTTCTATAATAAAATTCTTAAAACTCTATATTTTGAAACACTCATACGTATAAAAAAGTCCGTGTGGTAGCTACACCTCATTATTTTTTTAAATTTCTGGTGTATTTTAAAAACTTTTTTTTTCTTATTTTTTCTTATTCTTATTCGGATAATATTATTGCCTTCATATATAACGCGTACCAGTTTAATTGAGTCGCGTTTAGCTCACCGACATTTTTTTGAACAACTTCGATTACGTTTACTTAGAAAATCGTTATTTACAAAATATCTGGTTTACATTACTGTAATACTGTAAGATATTTCGATTATGATTACTGTAATTGTAATTTGTAATTACGATTACTGCAATCGTAATCTAAGTTCCATTGATTAACGACTACAGCAATCCTAATTTCAAAAATTCTTGAATTGCGATTAAAACAATCGTAATTCAAGCCGCAATCAATTACACTTGTAATCCTTATCGCCCAGCTCTGCTTAAGAGGAGCGTTTACCAATCGAAAACTATGACCTGGTAAGGCATCGCTGTTTTGCGTTTTTTAAATTTATTTCGTAATTTTAGAATCTCAAATTTGGGTGAGCGATGCAAAGGGCATAAATTTATAATGTCAAGGCCAGTTTTTGTATTAATTTATTTTCTTAAAAAAGTTATGTGTTTTAGAAATAACTACAAAAATGCATACATTTGATTAATGTCTACTAATTAATTTGATGAACGATACAAAAAAAATCAAATTTCTGTAATTATATTTGAAGATAAAAAATTGAAAATAGTAAACATTGTCACACACATTTCACACAAGTGTTTTTTTGAAGCGATCCCATCGTCTATCCCCACTACCGAGCCTAGCGAAGACGCAAATCTATCGGAATCGGTCGGCTATTGCAGACTTGAATTCGAACGACAGACAGTTTTTGCAATGCAAAATCAAAATACCACATAAATAATTTTTAGTCTACAATTTTATTTAGGTACATTATTTTGATATTTGTTTTACTAAGTACAAGTTTAACAAAGTACATGTAATACTATAACATATACATAATATATTTATTGCTGACTTGAATCCGAACGAAAGACAGTTTTTGCAATGAAAAAGAAATGCAGTACCTACCTATAATACTGGAGAATATACAGGGTGAGTCATCTAACCGGGTAAGGCCGATTATGCCTTTACGTGTAAAGATATTTCGAAGCGGTTTTTTTCATGTGATAGCTGTCCATTAGGAGCACATTTTAAAAATATTTTGTATTATACAGAGTGTTCCATAACTTGGTGGCTAATCATAGTTATAGTTTTTTTAAATGGAACACCCTATATATTATTGCATTTTTGAATTCCCCGTATAATTTTTAGTCAAAAAGTTATGAGATAGTATAGTCCTAAAGTGTAAAGTTTTTGACTTATTCCTATTTTTCCGAAAAATTCAATGTTTGTATAAAATTATATTTCTCGAAAACGACGTATTAGATGGACAAAATTTTTTGCAGTATTGTTTACAATAAGAGGTCCTAATAGAAGCATGTTTTATTTTTTTTACAGTTACTAACTGCATGTGCAGGAAACTGGATTAAAATTAGATGTCACGTTTTTGTATTAAAGTCAATTTTTTTAAATGGAACACCTATATATCAGTTCATTTTTGAATTGTTTATTAAATTTCATGTCAGAAACACTATTACTGAGCTATTGTCTCTTTTTGTTATAATTTTGTCAGTTTTGAAGTTTTAATTAATGTAGTATAGTACTGACAAAATTGTATCAAAAAGAGATTAATAGCTCAGTAATAGTAACTTTTAAAGTATTAACGTCTTACATGTTTTTGATGTGAAATTTAATAAGAAATTCAAAAATGAAATAATATACAGGGTGTTTCATTTGCAAAAAATGACTTTTTTGCAAAAACTAACAAAAGCATATCAAAAAACGACAATAACTCTGTAATAGTCACTTTTACTGTATTAACGTCTTACATGTTTCTGACACAAAATTTAATAAACAATTCAAAAATGAACTGATATACAGGGTGTTCCATTTAAAAAAAATGACTTTTATACAAAAACGTGTCATCTAATTTTAATCCAGTTTCCTGCACATGCAGTTAGTAACTTTAAAAAAATAAAACATGCTTCTATTAGGACCTCTTATTGTAACCAATATTGCAAAAAATTTTGTCCATCTAAGACGTGGCTTTCGAGAAATATAATTTTATACAAACATTGAATTTTTCAGAAAAATGGGAATAAGTCAAAAACTTTACACTTTAGGCCTATACTATCTTATAACTTTTTGACTAAAAATTATACGGGGAATTCAAATATGCAATAATATATAGGGTGTTCCACTTAAAAAACTATAACTATGGTACACTCTGTATAATATAAAATATTTTTAAAATGTACCCCTAATGAACAGCTACCACAAGAAAGAAACCGCTTCGAAATATCTTAACTTGTAAAGGCACAATCGGCCTTACCCGCGTAGTTGACTCACCCGGTATATAGTTGAATCGCTCTCGCAACCGACATGCGCCACTAAATTAAAGTGGCGTCAAATTTGAGATGTTGCAAAATTTTACCTGTCAAGCAATATAACCTACAATAGTACATACCGAGGTGGAAAGTGTTTCATTACTGTCGAGAGGTTAACTTTATCTCGAGACAGGAATGAAACTTTTCACCGAGGTTTGTATACTATTTTATTTACAACCATAATTATTATATTTATTTGTGATAAAAATTCCGGTAAAAGTTTTGACATAATGAGTTGTCAGATTTGTGATGTTCTAGCGTAAACGTCAAATAAATATACGTCAGTTCTTTTCGATGAATAGATTATAAAATGTTGAGTAGTAAAACCTTCAAGGACTGCACTCCACTTGAACAAAGGGAAACTCTCCTACCGTAGCAATCCAGATATCTTGGCTCGAATGTAGGACAAGAAATCACTATTTCATAATATCAGCAATAGCAGGGCAGCCTATCTACATAGATTCAAGCTTCCAATAATTCTAGTGTAACAATTAATTTTATTTACAACCATACAATTAATAATTATTTGTGATAAAAATTCCGATAAGGTTTTGACATATCGAGTTGACAATTTTGTGATTGACAATGAGGTTAAGAAACGAGGGCAGTAATAGAGGGCGAGAAGTAAACGTGAACAAAGTCACACTTCCCAACTTTTAAAATGTCAGAAACGCCAACATTACGCGTATGGTTGTAAATAATAGTATATTACATACCGAGGTGGAGATAAAGTTAAGGGTGAAGTACAATGACCGCGAAACTAACGCGCTCTAGACGCTGATTAACTGTCAAAAAGACGGTGATCAGTAGAAAGTGGTTACAGTGTACGCGTAGACTCTTTATCATAACCTTAAAATCCCATTATATAATTTTTCAAAATAAATGAATGATGGCTGAATTTGAGGCTTTTTTGTATTTTTATTTGCTCTATCAGCTATACATGCTAGTTTGTGATTTAAATTTACAATATTCACCAAGGAGACGTTGGTGGGTGAGACAAGCAAACCATTCAAGGGACAAGGATGAATGAACAACTACTTAAAACTAAAAGCAATTGACACAGAAGATTTTCTCAAATATACGAGAATGTCGCGTCATGTATATAACAAGTTGTTAAATTTATTACAAGAGGAATTAAGTAAGTCTTGAAGCCATTGTCGACAGTCTCCACGCACACTGACGAGACCTCAAAGGTCGAAACATCGGTGTCTGTGCGTTCGATTGTCGGCAATGGCACTTAATGTATGTGTGTATCTCAAACACATGCATATATGCATATACGTTTTACGTATAAATGTATATATGTAAGTCACAGTATTTATTTACTGCTTGATGTTAATTTTAATATCCATGTGTTTACACTATTAATTTTTGTTTTGATAGGTGTCGCCACATAAGGCTCTATTACACGAGATACACTATTAACATACAGGCCTCTGTATATCAGAACATGCCGTCAGAAGCCATCGCTTTTTCTGTGTCATCTTTTGGGTGTTAGATGTCGCTGTGATACTCTCACTGCATTTAACAGGCAAAAATGACATACGCAACTTTTTAAGTCTTGAAGCCATTGTCGACAGTCTCCACGCACACTGACGAGACCTCAAAAGTCGAAACACCGGTGCCTGTGCGTTCGATTGTCGGCAATGGCACTTATTGTATGTGTGTATCTCAAACACATGCATATATGCATATACGTTTTGCGTATAAACGTATATATGTAAGTTACAGTATTTATATACTATACGAACTTACATAGGCCAATAACGAATACTGTATTTTATCTGCGTCGAATGTTAGGAATTTCGTATTTGATGATCCAGTTTTTAGGGTGGAACAGATGGTTCTCGCAACGATATTCACCACCCCCGTGAGTTCGGAAGATTTACAGAATTGATAACCATCAAAGAAGAACGATCTGGCAGGTATGGTTATGAACATCCCGTCTCCATGAAACAGCTTATTCCAGGTCGAATTTAAAGTACTACTAAGTCCTCGCCTCTCAAATGAAAGAAACATTTCCTAGAACAAGTAATATTAATCAACAATTAAATTTTCAGCAGAAATATTTATTGCACTGTTATGAAGTACGGTAGAGTTGTACAACATTTGAAGCATGATACTGTTACAATATGAAAGCAGAGTTTTTCATGATTTTCATTCCAATTATCACAGTGACAAGCTAACATCGCAAAAGCTGCAAGTGCTCTGATAGCATATGCCATCTCTAATGTTTCATGTAAACGTTCATTATTATAATACAAGAAACATAGTTAATGAGCCACTTATCGCTGAAATATTGTACTGGTATCTAACGTACAAACCAAGATATTGATTCACACAAATATGTAAACTTTAGTGATAATTGTAGTCAAAAGTTAGTCAGTCCTAAATAAATTATGTAGGCTATATAGGGAAAACAAGTTGGAAATATAATGTACAGTCGTGGCCAGATAAATGTAGTACAACCTTAAAATTCATATACGTCAAAAATCTGAAATTTTATTATTGTGAGTCGAACTTCAACTTAAGCTGCCTGTCATAATATGTAAAATCAAATGTGATCAAATGTCAGATCATACAAGACATATTCACTTTGTTATTGTTTGACGATCGTTTGAACTGTGCAATATAATTTCAAAATTAGAATAAAACCGTAAATTTATTTATTTTATTAATAATCAGTTTTTTAACAAAAAGCTATTATTTTATTGGACACCATCGGCGTCAGTTACTGCTATTAACCTTCTCGGCATAGAAGCCAATGGATTTCTAAAGTAATTTGGTTTATGTAGGCAAGATTGCCAAGTATTTTGAATGGCTTCCCACAATTGGTCCTAATTTTGAAATCTCATATGTTACATACTTTTGGTCATTTCAGCCCATACGTTATCAATTGGGTTCATGTCTGCACTCTTGGCAACCCATTGCAAAACATCAATGTTGTGCTCTCTCATCCATTGAGACACTATGTTTGCACTATGAACTGGACATTTGTCATGTTGATATATAAAAGTGTTTTCAGGATACACATGTTGGACTGATGGTAACATAATATTTTCTAAAATATGAATATAATTTTGCGAATTAAATCTGCCATTTATTCTATAACACATCATTCCAACGTTGTGGTAACTTATCCATCCCCAAATATTTATTGAGAATCTTCCTTGCCGATCTGAATTATTTATATATTATTCCTCGTATCTTCTGCCGCTAGGTCTGTAGACACGAACAGAGCTATTATTTGTAGATAGAAATGTTTTCTCATCAGTGAAAACAAAATTTTTCCAAAATTGATAAAAGTCTGGCTTGTTTCCTTCTTCACTAATCTTAATTTTTTTGGCTGCAACACGCGATTTTATGTCGCTATCGCGTATTCTCCTGCTCGCAGTTCTACGTGATCCAGGAAAAATGGTTTCCCCAACAGCCACTTTGACTGAATCAAAGGGATGTTCTCGGAGATGTTGAACTAAATTATGGTGGTGCTCTGCAGTTGAAATTCTTTTAAGCCCAGTACTCGGTTTTCTGTTTATACTCTCATCACTCTCCCATCTTTTCTTAACTCTCATCACTGTAGTTTTATTTAACTGCATTTGTTGTGCAATTTCTCTAATAATGTACCCGTCTTGTAATTTAATTAATATGCGAACTTTATCAGCTGCTGTAAGTTATCGCGCCATCGTACAAAGCTATGAGCTATTTATTGACGTTTAACAAAATTTAAAATGATTTGACATTTAAATGTCAAAATCCTAACGTACACTATAACAATTTATTTAAAAAAGCTTGTACTACATTTATCTGGCCACGACTGTACTTATAGGGGAGGATGGGGAGGTTGTTACTAGAGGGCAGTTGCTGTATAGCATATGCAAGGTGAATTGTATCTGATATCGCTGCGCGATAAAATGCCGTGACATAACGAGATTTTTCTGATTCTTATAACCTCAAAATATTGATCCTTATGTGGCGCCATCTATCCAAAGCACAATAAACTGCTTGGTAACGGCGGAGCATTTTTAAAATCGTGATTAAAATATGCAATATGATTGGATTATATCAAATCTACTGTTATTGACATTTGACTGATCTGATATTTATTTTGTATATTCCATATTCTTTTCAACTTAAATTATTCTAATAATACACATATTCAGTCGTTTCATTTAATGTGTACTACATATTTACTATAATATATTTGGAAAGTTACGTTGAGTACCAATAGACAAATATATATCCAGTTTTCTCAGGGAAAAAGACGCGACTGTTCTAGATCATTTAGTTCTTACCAAAAATAGACTGCGATAAAAGGCAAGTAATTCGGAAGGTACTTCGGAAAATGAGCACTGATTATTCTAAATGTAGTACTAGGAAAATTCTTGATAAATAGCTATAGTTTTTTGCATTTTTAGGTTAAATTTATATCTTAATATTTGTAGATGTATAAAATTCCAATTGAAATATCGCCGGGCTGTAGTGAAGCAGCTTTGCTAGACGTTATTTGGTCACTAATATTAACAATAAGTCTGAATATGTGAACTCTGTGAGGGCTGCTTTAGTACAATTTTGAAAAGATACAAGTGGATTTATAATGAATAATTGAACATTGTCAATTTTTGTTATGTAATTAGACATGCGCCTGTCGGATAAATAAAGATGCTATGGTAATCTTAAAATGCTCTAATTATTACCAATAGGGGAGAGTGTTGGACCTTGGGCCAGTTTTTATTTTTCTATTAATGTAATTCTTTAAGTTATATATGTTCCAAATGTAACATATTGCAGTGATCTTGAATAAATAATAATATGTAAATAAATAAGTATAATCAAGATCACTTCAAGATTTTATTTAAATTAATTTTTATTTTATTCATTTTTATCATAATGTGTATGTAAATATTCACTATATCAATAATTTGCGAAAATTTTATTTTTATTTAAGTAAAACAATAAAAGAATCTTAGTAAAATTTTTATAAAGTCATAATATTAAAAGACGCATTAAATGTTACGTGAAAAGGAACGAGCAAGTGTTTCTCGCACGGAGGTCGACCGTATGGCCGGCGAAAAACAACATTATTCGCCAGATGCACGTATGAGTCATAAACGTATAGACAAATTTATATTCACATGTTCGTTTACCTTTTTCAAGGATTGTTAATACGCTGTTTCCCCAAGTGACCGATAAGAGCAGCACCGTCGATATACAATTTTGGAAGTGGATTCGTATATGCCGAAAGTTGCCGTACGTTTTTATAAAGAAAATTAGGCATAAAAGAGCGGACGGATAAAATTTCCGGGATAGCTTGGTGCGAACCGCTATCTTCAAATAGTCCTAAAGTAGGTGACAAACCACTTCCTCCTCTTTTAAAAAGGATTACTCTTAAATCCGGACTTAGAATAATTTTTGAGATTTTCGACACTTATAAAATTTTTAACAAGACTCAACACTTGTAATATTTTTATTTTTAACATGCAACGCGTATTACATTGAGATGTCTAGATATACTTGAATAATTACTTATGTATGAGATAATTTTATTTATGAATTCGGATTTTGAATTTATTTAATTTCATTTTATTTTCTTTTTCTAGAGTGTTTTGTTTTGCATGTAGGGGTACTATGCCATACATTATGACAAAACTTTCTAGTAATTGTAATGATAACTTTGGATAGCATAATCATTTCATTTTCGTATAATTTACTTTTCTTTTAAATTTATTTATCCTACAAAAGGGATTTGAAATTAATAATTTTGTTTTATGTGTATATAGGTTATATATAAGTGAACCAGTTTTTCTTTAAAAATTTATTATGGATGAGTTTGAAACCATGTACGAAGAGTTAAGGTGATTAGATAATATTTGTTATAAATGTGTGTATAGTGGTGTACCAAATTCTTTGTTTGTGGTGGTGTTTTTGTATTGGAATTTCACGAGAAGGTAAAGTTTATTTTAATATATATATTATTTCTTCTTATATGTATATCAAGTATATTTTGTTGTATTTGGGTTTTCAATATTAACGTGTTGAATAATACATCAGGAATGTGTGAAATGAATTAGGCACTATTTAATTCATAGCATGGAGTCCTGGTGAATTTGAAAGACACGAATTGGTCTTGGTGGTACTGCGTTTGGGAGCGAGAAAAGGCACCAGGCAGAACTAATCAGGGCTGAGTTAATCTATTGAATACGCAAAGACATTATTTTATTTCATTTTATTTATATAAAATTTATTTATATAAATATATATATATATATTCCTTAAGGAGTGAGCTCATTGTGATGTATGTTCGGGTTGTGTCCGACGAGTTGAAAAGACATACTCGTAGGGTGGAACTTTGGGATACTCATCTGTGTGAATTTGCTATCTGATGGTACTGTGTTGGGAGCGAGAAAAGGCGCCGGACAGGACTAATTAGGGCAAAGCCATATCCTTAACGTTTATATTTTGTTTGCAAATAGTAGATCGCGTAAATTTTTGGTTATTTATATTCCAGTACAATTCATCATGTGTAATTTATTTTATTTTTTGATTGTTTACATGTATCTATGACAAATATAATTCATAATAGTCACGTTCACATTTTCTTTAGACATAAGTTTTTCACGACATTATGACTTCATTTATTTTTATTTCTTATAATATTTTATTGATTATGATGTATCAATTTGAATAATGATTGAATTATTGATTCTTTGTATGTAAATATTTATATATTAAAATTTTTTGAATTCGTTTAAATTTATTTTTAATAAATTAGATGTTAAGATTTATTTGGCATTTTATTTTCTTTACCTGACCTGGAGATAATTAAAGAGCAGGAGAATCGATTGGAGAATCTACATATATTTTCTGCCCCTGAGAGAATTATTTATTTTAAACTGAGCTAGTTGTATGTAATAGTTTTGCTTAACCTACTTTTCAGCAGAAAATTCATCGTATCTTAGTCTAGCATAAGGCCTAGCACTAAGATGCGTGCTCGACTCTCAATTACACATTGATTAAATAAATTAAATTTATTTCATTTATATATAAATTTGTAAGAGTCACAGCAATATGTAATAGATACTATAGCTATTTTGCTGTCCTTATATGCCTGTATTTTCTGTTAAACAGTGTTTTTTTTAATTTACATGATGAATTTAGTAAACCGATTCAACTTGACCCAAGGTACAACGAGGTATTATACCTCGGATCACCATATGTTGTACCTAGGAGCTATCATAGAAAAATGAGAAAGACGCGAGTTTACGAAAAATTTTATTTGTAATATAACTGGAAAAAATATAAAAAGAATGACACGTCATAACTAATAACTAATCATAGATATTTATTAAATAGATATTTACTACATTTATTAAAGGAACAAGAATAAATGATAAATCTACTTCACATTGTAGCCGCTGAAATGAACATTAAATTGCAACGTTGACTCGTAACGTGCAGTACCAGATTAATCCAGTCATACTGTCCGAAAATAGGCCCTGAATTAGAAAATGAACCGAACAAGCCAATTTTTTTATATGATGTTGGATGGGGTCAGGACAGCTTAATTTGAAGTTTTCGACCGAAACCCCTCAGGGCGTTTTCCGCCATCTTGAAAATAAAGGTGAATTCTTGTTTCCTTTGTAACTCGGCTCCTCGTCGTCCTACGGGGAAGTTCTTTAGGTATTTTTTGTTCCCTTTTTTATTCTCTATAATTGATATTATATAACTTTTTCACCTAACATCTGCCGTTCTCGAGATATCGGCAAAAATAGGACATAATTTGGGGTACGAGCTCGGTTTTTATTTTTTTTCTTCTTTATCGTCACACATAGCCAAAAAATGTCTATTACCAAAATGGTAGAGCACGTTCGTACCTAAAAAATTGTATTTTTGTTTACCCTCCATTTTCAAAATTACGAGTTCTAGTTTGCCGCAAAGTCGGCAAGTCCGTGCGAAGTTTTGATTCTATGGCTCGCGCGATTGAATAGATACGTTGTTACAGATTCACCGTTCTGAATATAATTATTGAAATAAAATAAAAGTAAATAAAACAGTGAAATTATGAATCACATGTATAAAATTTATTAGGCAACATTTTTTACAGGTAAAAAAGATATTCATGTCTTCCTTCTTTTCGACGGTCCTGCTTGTTCATATTGCTCTTGTTCAGCATCCTCTTCGAGACGTGGAGATTCTTGAGCTACGTTGTCTTCGACGGTCGCATCATCCTCTTCGTCTGATTCACTGTCATGTGGGTAGTCGACTTTGGCGGCGTTGTCGCATGTTTGTCCACTGCAATTAAGGCAAATCGTGGAACACGTAATGCGTGCTTTCCTGCACCCACAACCAGCTCCACATTTTTGTTTACATTTACACGATACAAGCTTTAGAAGCTCGGTTGGCACGGGTTCGGCTGTGCTTCTGATTGGTTCTAGTCCTTGGTGTGTTCGTCGCCAACCCCATTCCTCATGCGTGGCACTTCTTATGTCCTCGCGGATAATTGCTGCAGCTTCGCGAATGACTCGTAATCGTTCTCCTCGAGAATCCTCATTTCTTTGGCTGTACCAGTTATCCGAAAGTATTTTATAACAGGTGTTCCGAAAGCAAATCAAGCAATCGCATCCTCGTTTTTCACTGATCAGAATGTCATGTCCAAACTTTGCTTGTAAACGACTTTTCACAGTTTTAATATGAGGAACGTAGTCTCCTTGTATTTGGCTGATCAATTCATTTAAAGAGAATTGACATTCGTCGGAATTTTCAATTAGAAATGAGTAAATGTCCTCCATGACTTCGTCCACTTTGTCCCCGGTCGGTCGTATTTCTTTTATGTCCTTGGAAGCTAACGGGTAATACACATGAGTAATGCATTTGCGATGGTACCGAGATCCAGCGGCGACGAGATCAGGTACATGCTGGATACGGTTCTTGATTGAAACAGCAAAATCACCATCGCGTCCAGCAAGGTGTTGCATAATTTTTTCTTTCATCGATCTATCTTTCACCACACTAATTCGTTTTCGTTTTCGATGTTCTACTTTCCCTTCTTCTTCTATTACTTCTGCACAAAATAAGCATTTATTTTTGAAATCAAAAACAGGCTCAAGCAGCGGTTCTTCTTCTGGTTCCTCGAGTTCTTCCGAATGCCTCAATGCAGATGTCCTTCGTCGATAAGCAATCGACGCTAGTCTTTCGTTGCTGTATTGTTTGTAGCACGCATGGTGAACACTCACTGAATCGACAGTTTGTAACATACGCTGATAATCCTCATGTCCTCTTTTAATGCTAGCCGCTAAAAGAGATTGGACAGCTTTCTTCTTCGTCATATAAATGTCTTCGATCAAAGGTTTTTCGCAAATAAAACAATCGCCCATTTTCACAACGATAGTAAATACGTACGCTCACACTGACATTCGCGAAACAACTGCATAACAATCTCCTATACAATGTAAGCACACTTATAAATTTCGATGGTGTGCGTAAGCCGAGGAAAGCCGAAGATCACAAAGACCAATTCGGCTTTCAAATGACGTAGATGTCCGGCAAGGCAATATAAAAGTGTCTTATACCTAAACATCTCGCATTCCAATGAGCGAGCGTAAATACACTACAGCTGACATTGCGGCGCGCTAGAACTCTTAATTTTGAAGATGGAGGGAAAACAAAAACCTCAAACTTTAGTTACGAACTTGCTCTACATGCTTCATAATAGATATTTTTCGCTGTATATGGCGATAAATAGGGAAAAAATTTAAACCGAAACCCAATTTTTTCCCTATTTTTGCCGATATCTCGAGAACGGCAGATGTTAGGTGAAAAAGTTATATAACATCAATTATAGAGAATACAGAAGGGAACAAAAAATACCTAAACAACTTCTCCGTAGGACGACGAGGAGCCGAGTTACAAAGGAAACAAAAATTCACCCTTATTTTCAAGATAGCGCAAAACGCCCAGAGGGCTTTCGGTCGAAAACTTCAAATTAAGCTGTCCTGACCCCCTCCAATATCATATAAAAAATTTGGCTTGTTCGGTTAATTTTCTTATTCAAATGTATATAATGACTGGACTAGATACCGAGACTGGTTTTGGAAGCTTACGTACAATATCATTGCGTAAAAAATCGTAAGTTTCGGTGGAATCATTAATAAATTTGTTAGAATTTGCAATTCTACGTAAATATTTATGTTAATTGTTATTCCCCCAGTTTATTATTTCCGCAACGTAATAACTAACAGATTTCTTTTCTGGCAATTTAACTAAAACAAAGTCACCTTTGCTGATGTTGTTATTGTCACATAAATAGTCTAATTCTGTATCATCTACTAATTCTTTTTCGCTGGCTATTATATTCTCAAGCGTTTCTTCATCACTAGAACTTAACTCGTTGTTGTATTTTGTAACTTTTTTTGTAACCTTCTTGGTCCCATCTTTTTTTCCTATTTGCTTAGAAACTGCCCGAAGCTTTTCACATGCTATCTTCCCCAGCGCATTTGTCCTTTTAAGACCCGCTATTTCTTCTTTTTCTGGAGTATCGGTAAGTATACGTGACTTTCCTCGTCGTCTTCCTACTGATATTTTGCGGGCATATGCCTTTGGATACGGCCGCAGCATTTCTGACGTAATAGAACTTTTCAAAATTTTTCCCTGGATAGCATTGGAGGTGGAGGGTAGAGAGTCGTCAACTACCATGGCCTCTCTTTCTTCTTGTTGCTCATCATTGACTCGTTCATGATCGTTGATAGCGTCATTTAAAGGACGATCAGTTACGTATGCAGATAAGAATTCGTCTTCAGCGAAAATTTTCTCGTTCACGGGATAAAGTCCACTAACTTCAAATCGCTTTTGAATGTTAGAAGTGGTAAAGGCTTTTGGAAACGCTTTACCCACAAGTTCGGCTATGTCGTATATTGAAATTGGGTGCCCTGGATTCATAATCATCCATTCGCTACAGGCAGTATTGTAGTAGGTCTTCATTGGCCCAAAAACTGTTCTGTCGAGCGGTTGCATTTTGTGACTGGTATGAGGATGAAATGTTATCATAAGAATGCCGTTATTCTTGCAAAAATCAATGGCGTTGACGTTTACGTGGCTATCATGGTTATCCAAAAGTAATATGACAGGATTTTCAACTGTTGGTTTGATATGATTTTTAATGTGGTCCAAATATTTTAAAAACAACTGTTCGTTTGATCAGCCGGATGGATTGGCAGCTCCGATGCTACCAATAGGACAACCTTTCAGCATATGCGGTTTAAAATTGACCCTCGGAAATATCATCATAGGTAAAATAGGATTTCCAATCGCATTGATTGAGGCGATCATAATTACATTTTGACCCCGTTCGCCACTAGTCATTTGGCCTAATTGTTTTATTCCCTTAGGTCCTATAATTTTTGGTGAAACATGAACAGTTGTTAGACCGGTTTCGTCACAATTCCAGATTTTTTCTGGAGTAAAATTGCCACGCGATAGAAGTTCTTTATAGTTTTTAAAAAATGAAGATATATTTGTTTTATTAAAAGATGTTGATCTAGCCAAACTTGTGGATTCGGGCTTTCGAAGTGATAAATCTTGATGTCTTCGGAGAAACTGTCTGAACCATTCTTTTCCAGCTACTTTTCTCATGTCCCGAGAAGTGGGATGGGATTTTGCATTTGCAACAGCATACTTGTATGCTAAAGTGCGAACTTCCATTTTAGTCACTCCATAATGCAACCGTGCAGCCGTTAGAAGATACTCTTTCAAGGTGGATTCCTCTTGGCTACTAAAAATTTGTTTCGTGTTATTAGTAGCTTCATATCGAAAATCTGTGGCACCCGATCCTTTATAGGATTTTACGTGCCTAATCAATGTAGTTTTAGAAATATTAAAGGATTTTGCAGCTTCCCTAATTGATAATTCACCGCTTAAACATTTTTTCGCTGCCGCAATTAAATGTTGAGGATTTATAGGTGCTCTTTTGGCGCCTGATTTGCTTCGAGGCATTCTCAAATATTTATCTGTAATAATAAAAGTTATTTCAGTTGATATCTTCCCCAAGTATTGAATATAAAACATAATTCTTCATTCTTCATAACATTGTACCTTGGTCCGGTCCATGGTACAAGACCTTTCAGTGACCCGAGGTACAAATTTGTATAATTTAAACTTTTCTACTCTTTATAATTTAAGGTAATGCATTAAACAAAAAATACATGTGGATTTATTACGCCTATTTATCCAATTTTGATTGAAAATAGCTAGGATGTGCAAATATATAACCATAAAACGGGTGACAACAGATTATAAAAACAGAAAAATTTACCTTTAGTGAGCGAAATCACAAACACGTGCGGAGCACTTATACGGTTGACACTATTGAAATAATCATATGCTACCATCAACCGGACAGACATTCACCTAACAAATCACTTTAAACTAATCGAAATAGAGATGGCGTAAGTTTCATAAATCAAACGACCCGAGGTACATACCGGTTCGAGGTACAACACTCTCCCCTAATGCTCCTTGTTATCATCGTAAGGTTGAGAAGTGCCAACAAGAAACTGATTAGTGTTATAAAGCAAATTTTGGTCTGTCTTGAATTACTAACGCATTATTGGTATAGGCAGCACCAAAGAGTGCATCACTGTAAGTAACTAAATTAGCAAATTGTTAGTGCCAAAATGGAAAAAAGTACATTAAATATGAACCGAAATACACAGAAAAAAGATTTTAGTGAATATTACCTTTTTAACCAGTGTCATTTGGAAATATTCTATATTTCTTTTAAGTGTGCAAGTGTACATGTGTGTATATCAGTTTATTGTAATATTTAAGTATACTGTAAAACAAAGTTATTTTGTCTTAACAAGATCATTTTAGTTGCGAGGAGGTGCAAATTATACTACCGATCCCACTGTTCTGTGTCCCTGTGCCTCGTGCTGTCTGTTGCAGTATTCTGTCGATTGTTCTATGTTGGAATTTATTCTGTACTAATACCTTTTGTAGGTTGCTTATTTCAGTGTGTATTTGATCGTCATCCGTTAGTCTTTTCACTCTTTTCATTAGCGTTCTAGGGACTGAGTTTAATTGTGCCGGATTATGATGTGATCTTCCGTTCAGATATCGATTTATATGCGTTTTCTTCTGATATACCGCGTGACCCAGGGTATTATTCGACTTTTTGTATACGAGTACGTCTAGTAAAGGTAATTGTTGTTGTTCACAATCTAAATTTGAATTATATAGTCCAAAATCTTTATTATAATAAGGCAAAATTATTCATACTGATAAATAAATGAACGTGGTACCATTTCCCATGATAAGTATACTTACATTATTGCCACCCAAATTTTAATTTGTATAAATCTTAAAGTAATCATTGACATACCTGCAATACGACGTTTAATACGGTGATTTCCATGTTCTCGTTGGCAACACTATTTTCTTCATCAAACTCAAATGACAGGTACTGTTTGTAAGTTAATCGATCAGTTGACTCTTCATATTGGACATCTTCTTTACGGGGATATATTCTGTGGAAGAAACAATATATGTACTTCGAAGATGTCTTTTTAGTAATAGAATGCTATGAGTTATAGGGCAGTCGTTCTTATCTAGTGAAAAACTAGCCGATATTTTCGGTTCTTTCCCTTACTTTGAGGAGGGTGAGTCAATAGAACCATGGAATATTTTACGCATACAAACTTCATATTAATATATTAATACAAACATCAAAGAGAAACTTACTTGTAGACAAATGGTCCGACTTCCTCAACTATAGGCTTAGCGCCTGACAGAATTTCTTCCGGATTCTTGATGTTGAAGGCGTATATTTTAAATTTTAAAGGAAACGGTAACTCCTTCCACCTTTCAAATTGAGCCGTACCAACTTCCAGTCGTACTTGCTGAAATTTCAATCTTAATTACAGACATGTGCTTGCTATTGTAGATTAGGAAGCAGACCTGGTACACAGACAGGTTAAAAAATACAGGAGCAGGAAATTATTTTGCTAATCAAGGCGAATATTACGCACAGGGAAAGTATGTCCCTGTGTTTCAGATAGAAGTGTATGCCACACTCCAATTTGATATAGAAGGCCCATCGTCAGCAGGCAGTTCTAAATAATGTCAAGCTATACTGAGGGCAATATACAGGGTAAGTCATTAGTCTCATGAAACTTAATTTTTTTAAATGACTCATCCTATATATTTTTGGATATTCTAGTACTGTTTTAATTTATTCCTTTTTTCAAAATTAAGCCAATAGTTTTTGAGTTATTAAATTTTTGGGAAATTTTTGACCAAAACACGTGTATAGAAAAAAAATTAAGAAAAATCTGCATCATTTGGTATAAGTTGTACTCGACAATACCTCAAGAAACTTTGCTTTTTCAAAGCCTACTTCTCGAATTTTTCACATACCAAATTTTTTTTTTTAATGAAACACCCGGTATTTTATTGTGGTATTTTGTTTCTTTTTTCTAGTCTCTTTGATTTTAGTTAACACCGTCATATATCTTTTGTAATTTCCTGGATAATCACTATAGGAGCAATGAGCGGTCAAATGAAGAACTACAAGTGCTATTGTTCTATGCACTCAAATATTCGTTCAACCAACTAAGGCTGGAATAGGACCCGACTACCTAAGACGAAATAAAAGAAAGGTTATGTTTACTAATATATTAGAAGATGCCGCCCCACAAAAGCAAACAATGCTGCTATCTTCCATATAATTTGCCTAATTGCTCGTATTCTTTCATTGTTGATGCTCTTCAAAAGAGATGGCCGAGGCTCTTCATGATTATAAATTGATGTCGTGAAACCTTGACAGAAAAAAAATTAGTAAAAAAAAATATGAAAACGCAATTTAAATAACCTAAAACTATAAAGCAACGCTACAACAATCGAAAGTGAAAAATACAAATTTTGTCAAATAATATTGCAGTAGCACTGATGGCATAATTATATGAATAAAATAAATGTATTATTGCCATACATTGGGCACCAATGATACAAAAACTATATATATTTATTTATGAATGCAGAGATTGTAATATTTTAAATTATAAGTACTCCAACAAATATTTTAATATTAATTCCTGTTATCATTCACATTATTCTTGTAGGCTCTAGCAGTGATCCTTCCTTTATT
Source organism: Amphimallon solstitiale (assembly GCA_963170755.1). Lineage (NCBI taxonomy): Eukaryota > Metazoa > Arthropoda > Insecta > Coleoptera > Scarabaeidae > Amphimallon > Amphimallon solstitiale. Next base: position 14,842,167 of record OY720675.1, read on the forward strand.
CGCCAACAACATTTCTTATTTAAAACTAAATTGGATAAGGTTAATAAAAAAAAATTAAATCTCATAAAACATTTGTATTAAATTCAATATTCAATAACAACAACAGTAAAAAATTCTTTTGCCACATGTGGCTGTTAAAAGAAAAATGTCCTTTTTATTATTCCAACAACAAACAAAAAAAAATATATATATGTAAAAACACATTGCTTTTAATCTATTACATGGATTTAAATAAAAATATTATTCCTGCTATCTTCAAATTTTCAATATCGTTTCAATATTTCAAAGAAATGAAATTTTCCCTTACGACGCTGAATTTTATTTCAACAAAGACATTCATTTGCACGAAATGCCTCTGGAGATCTAAAATCTCGCAAAGTAAAAAACACTTTGGTAAGACTCCCACCAATTGCCATATACAAATATTCGCACGTTGTACATACATACCACAAATTGGCTATTTGTCCATCAAAAATGCTTATACCTTTACGTATTCAAAAATGCTTGAAATCTCTATTAAATTTTATCTAATAAATTGTTAATAATGCACAGTAAACATCGCTAGCAAACATTTTCACGTAGTACCTTTAATGCCCTTTTTACATCATTAACAATACTCCCATGATTTGCAAAATTAATCTACTTTAGCAAAGAAAATAATATTTTATTCAAAATATTGACGATGTCAAACGCTTTACTAAAAATGAACATTCTCACGTAGCATCTTTAGCACACGCCCTACACCATCAATTATCTACCATGAATTTATTTCAAGAAAAACTTACTTATAATATTGATATACATTATCAAATTCCTCTTGGTTTATATCTACCATTTTGATAATAAAGAAAATAATGAAATTAAACAAAGTAACAATGAATTAATTATAATGTGAAAACTAAACTACTTATTGAAATCAAAATAACTTAATACATTCAACTAAAATGATTTTATGCAGTGTATTAGTACGCCTGCAATCATGTGCGTATGAAACAAAATTTTTACGTTCGATCAATTCAAAAGATCGGCAGCTTCTTCTCTTCTATCCTCGTTCGCGCCTTTTTATCACCTCGGTCCTCGAAAAAACACGATTATTCGTCTGCAGCGCCACAACTCACACACTAATGTTTATGTTGGTGTTGCCCTGTTCATATTTGTTTTCTTCAAGTTTTTCCCCAGGTTGAACTATACCTATACAGGTTTTGACAGTTAAAAATTGCACAAAATGTACACACACAAATTGTTTATTATTAAGGTCCATGCACATTCGCGATTCTTTGTCTTGAGTAGGTATATTCTTTTTCTATTAACGCCATCCTTCATTGTATTTGTAAATGAATTTGTTGCCTCTTTCATCACTGTTTAAATACTTCCTTTTACCATAATTTAACACTATCCGCATTTTCTTCTTGTAGATATTTTCGTTGGAAATAATCGGAAATACATTGCATACAGATGGGATTCTTCCTTTTATGATCACCTTGTCAGGAACATGGACCTCGACAGCTTTATCCCTGTCTTCCAGCCACCTTCTCTCATCTTCGTGTAGGTTGATTCGCACGTAGCTGTTAACAACGTTAACATTATTTTTTTTTTGTAGATTTAATCAGATTAAACCAGATTTATCCTATTATTTCTGAAGCTTTTCCGGATTAAACCAGGTTTATCCTGCTATTTCTGAAGCCTCTACTTTATTTAAATCGTGTCGAATAAAGAACACTTTTTTTATATATCCTTTTAAAAATACTATTAAATATAAGTATCAGGTATTTATTGCATTGTTAAATGTGACCATAAAATGTCTAACAGATAACAATCTTTTTACAAATTTATTTACTGCATCTATTCACTTTGAAAGATGTTTTCATGTCGTGCATGTCTAATTTCACCTTTTTCATACAATTTTACAGCATTCAAATGACTAACTCTTTTCACTGTTCCATCTTTCATCATCACTCTCTCTCTGTTATTTATTTTTAGTACATTATTAAGCTTGAAAAGTGCTTCATTTCTCAATATATTTAATGCCACTCTTACACAATGCGAAAAGTTTGGTTCGGCCTTTCTATACTGAAAACACATCTTGTGCTCCTTGTTTCTTTAAATATAGAATACATGAATTTATTTTTGTGTTTATTTCTATACCTTTTATCATATAAATTTATTTCAATCTCAAATTATTATATACCTATCATCATAATGTTGCGCCTTAGAGGTTATGCAACTCATAATTCGTTTTTAGCAATTATGTTTACAACTAAAAATTATTTTCTTATTCTAATACTTAATTGTCTATCTATTTTAAAATGCTCAAAGAATAAGTATTACGGCAATATGTTTAACATAACCACAACTTTGCACGTGCGTATTCTGTTTTCCAAAGAAGTACTAACCTTGCGTAAACGTTTCAACATATTCTTGTAAAAGCTTTTCTGATTCAATTTTCACGTCTTCAAAAAGTTTTGAAAATCCATCCGTAGAAAACTAAGATACATTAACGTTTCCATCAAATTATTATTTCGGTCCAGTTATGTGACTACCCACTATTCCTTCCCACACATTTAATGACCAACGATTTTGAAAGTTTGCAGCTCTTATAAAGTGAGGGAGAAACAGTTAAATAGTCAAATTCAAACAGTACTAATAAATCCAAAAATATATAGGGTGAGTTATTTAAAAAAATAAGTTCAATGCAGTTTCGGTGAAACCGGAAGTACGTCAGAGCTTAAAGTATTTTTAGAATGTGCGCCCCAAGCAACCATGAATCTTCCGCTAATTGTTTTTTCTCTTATTTAAAATACAAAAGAACAATTAAAGAAGCTGCTATTAATGACTCACCCTGTATAGCCAAGAAGTAAAATTTATTGGTCAGCCATGTAAGAAAAGTGCTGAAGTGCTACTATATAGCAGCAGGGATTAGCTGCGAACTATAGCTGATTTTTCAATCAGTCATACATCTGTGAAAGCATATATCTGAATAATATGGGCCTATATGATGGTGATATCAACTGCATATTCTACAATAAGGAACCAGAAAGAGTTAGGCATATCTTAGTTAACTGTGAAGAACGGGATCACAGAAGGCAAAGCATTTTTGATAAACCCGAAGATTGATCAAGAAGTATTCAATAAACACTAAGTAAAGATCTGTACATGAAAATTAATAGGGAAGCTTAGCACAATAAGTCTCAGTGAAAGATTGAGAAATAAGCCGAACAGGCCTAGAGAAAAATAGGTAGGGTTCCTTATGCCGAAAACATATTCCATTCCAAAAAATTTTGTGTCTCAGAATCGGTACTTATGTGCCGTTATTGCTTAGTCATTTCCAGAGAAATATGTTTTCTAAAAATATTTACGTGCTATTGCTAATCTATCATCACTGAAATCACCGTCACCAATTTGAAATATCCATCAATACTGATAATTTTTCAAGAGACAAGCGAATGCAACTAGCAACGATAGTTTATCGAAGTTTAATTATGTACTGCATATTATGGATGATAATATCCAAGGACTATTTCTTAAATATTGAATTATTGTTTATTTATAAAATTTACAAAATATGTTAAATGTATAACAAATTATATTTTAACATAATTGACCCCACGTTCACGCTTTGATTGAGTTGTTATATAGTATAGTTTAATTGTAAATATTGAAAGATATTCAGCGAACAGACAATCCGCGATATGGAAAAATGTTTTAAGAAACACTAAGCATCGTTATCGAGCTGGTAAGATTGTTATTTCACAATTTACTGAACACGTACATAACTTCTGAATGGACGAGGTATACGTAGTTTTAGGCCATGTTAGAAACGCTTATCTGGCATGAAATTATTTATTTATCTAAATATTGAAAAATATATACTAATTACTTACTTCAATGATTTTTTCTTTACCTAAATCATCTAAAGCAGTTACATCTGTGACACTACCTGCAAGTAGCATTAATTTAATAATGCTAAACACAATGGTTAGTCGACGCTTTGAATACATTTTCTACAGTTAGAGTTAATGTGAGATGCTCTAAAACTCATATGTGGCAGCAATTTTAAGATTGTTAACGCATCCATATAAACATTGTTATTTGAGATTAAGAAATTAGATAATTTACGATAGTCGGTACTTGGATACCTCTATCAATGCGTTCATCCTTCGTTCGAGTGCTTTGCTTTGATTGTAAAATATACAGTTCATTTATTTGAAACTGATAGTTACGTCATGAGGATTTGATAAAAAAAAATTAAATGGTATAATTTTTATGACTTTTTGCTTGGAAATTCAACCTTGTTTCGATCTTACACAAATATCGTCAATGTACTATCGTGTTGTTCACAATCTCCGTAAATTTCATAACTTGTCATAGAAAAAAAAAGAAGAAGTACTGAGCGATATGTTTTATTTATTGTAAATGTTTATGAAAAGCCTGACTTGAGGGCAGTTAAGCAGCTAAAACACCTCATCAAAATTTGTGCTTTTTGGAAACTTCGAAGCATTACCAGAAAGTTGATGCAGTTATTTTTCATCAGCTTTGAAAAGGTTTTGTTAGCACTTGCGGGACGTATTTGTCAAAGGAAGTAGCTATTTTATCCGTCTTTGATGATTCGGTGGATATAGAAACTAAAAAGCATATTGTAACTAATTTAGCAACAAAAAAATCGTGCCATTTTCAAAAGAGGTATATTCCATCTAAATGCATTTATTGTTTCAAAACCACAAAAAAACAAAGATTATAAATTTACTAAAACTTAAATTATCTAGATTGTAACGGAGTTATCCCTGTGATTGTAAACAGCCGTTTAATAATTATCACAGGATCTTAATCATTCTTACTGAACATAAGAATAGTGAAAGGAAAGTTTCTTAAGTTACTATGAATGAATACTTGGGGAAGTAGTATAACTAGCACTTAGCTAAATACTTGTCGAAAAAGGATCAGAGTTTAGAATACTTCAACCCTCCAGGATGCCACCCGATAGTGCTGATTTTTCGAACACGACGTATGCTGTTCGTCATATGTTTTAATTAAGACATATTCAGTTTTTGTAAAGTTAGTTTATTCATTATACATTATACTGTATACTAATTAGCTATTGGTCAATAACTTTACTCCTTATCGCATAGTTACGGAAAATTACTTTTAAAACTAGTCGCTGCGAATACTCGGCTGAGCGCACAGATAATGCGCGAAGTACCTACAGAGTGCTTCGAATCAAGAACGCACCCATTCTAGTTATCAGAGATTGCAACTCGACAATGCGCGCGCTGTGTGACTCTGCTGAACTAAGTAGCTGTCAAACGTGTTACAAATTTAAAGATTAGAACTTCGATTATCCAATTAAATTAGTGAAATCTGGTAGTGGGAGTGCTAAATCAAGTGCATCGCCGGTTAGCTCAAATGGAGATACGTTATGGGATTTCTTTTAAAGGTATTTATAGTGTCTGTTCTGATTAATCTAAGTGCTATCTAAGAAAATAAGAAAATAAACACGTGCGGTTTCTTATGATACATATATGAACATTTTTATTTACAAGATTGTTATATGCTATCAAGTTTATTGTTCCACATTTACAAATGTATAACAGTATTTTCTTACAATTCAATTAATAGATCAGCGGTATGACAATTTCAAAGGATGTTCGGGCGATTTTGACGGAGTGCGGCTTGAACCTGAAATTAGGCCGGCTTTGGATCGGAATGCGGCCTGAATCTGAAATTAGGCCGGCTTTTGAACGGAATGCTGGATGTTTGAATCTGAAATTAAACAACCAGCTCGGGAAGGAGTCTCGGAACGGGGTCTCTTTTAACGCGAAATATCGCTGCTTTTATAAGCCTAGAACGGATACGTCACAGCTAAAAAAGGCACATTTAAGATGATAAAATCACGTGCACTCTAACATCTATCTGAGGGATATTCTGCATTTGTCACGTCCGCATTCGTGACGTATTGACTGGAAATTTTCCATAAAATTATATATATACGGATTCTTCAAAATAGCATGATTAAAGCAAATTTCAAAATTAACGGTATGATTTACGGATAAACAAATAATTTAATATTGACATTGACATAATCACGTTAGCGTTGACAGTGCTAATTTTACATCAACAGTTCTTATAATTATCAAAAAGTTTCCCACATTCATGTCAAGTCGTTTAAATGTTGATAAAACCCAATAAGAATGTAAGTTCAGACTACAAACTATTCATTGCCGTGCATATATCAGCGCATCAAAATAAGCATTGATAATTAATGCTAAAGCAAAGATAATTATTACAACTTTTAATTCAATTTATTTAAGGAAATTTGCAGTTATCGGTCTTCTTAGGAATTACAAGCATGCTCTTTCTTATTAATACATTGTGACAATGTTTGAAGGTTCTAAAAATCATTACCTTTTCTTGTTTCTTGCTATTAATTAAAATCGAATGAAGCGCTTTTTGTAAGTATTACCTAACCATAAAGAATGAAACCAGTTGAAAATTAAGTTTTTGGTGACATAAATTGCAATATAAAATAAATTTTGTGAGATTATATCATTCAGTGCATTCGTAAACTCTTAAAAGCACAACATTGTACCGTACATTTAAAGACATATTATTTTCTCAGATAACAATTTAGTTTCTTCATTATCCTGCCAACAATCCTAACAAAGTTTAATAATAACTCTACTTTTTATTTTTTATTGCTGATGACTATACTAAAACACATTTCAGTTAAAATTTCTTTATTAATATGTTATAATATTATTTGTAAACTAAACATTTCAATATTTTCGACAGACACAATATGGAACCAATTCCTCTAATAGCTCTTCCAGTTCGTTGGTCAATTCTTCCGATATAGTGTATTCCTGAAAATATAGAATGTTACGCCTATATTTTTACTTGTGAAAGTAGGTTCACTTTACATTTGACTCTTATAATCTAATACAATATATAGCGGTTTGTTTTTCGACTAATAAAATGTGTCTGGATATATTTTTATATTTTTAATGTAGGTATATTATTTGTAAAAGTTCAACACTATGGAATCGTAGACCCAGCAAGTAACCAAGTTAAAATTAAATGTTCAATTTGTATAATTGGGTAGTATATTTTTGAAAGGTTGGTTATATCCTGGTGTTCTATATTTTGAAGTACTCAAATGGTACCTGGTAAGAAAATAATATTGTCATAATTAGCTTTAAAATACGTGTTATTTTGACAGATCCATATTTCTAAGTGCGTACATTTAGGTTTTACAGAACAGAAAGACCATTTCTAGAAATTGTTCAAGCTGTAATTTCCACTCTATTGATGATAATTCAGATATCGAATTTGGCCCTGAAACTGATTACCTCGAAAATGGTGAGTCTTCTGAAAATGAAAAATTTTAAACTACAGAAACAAATACAAAGAGCGAAGCTCCAGAAGGGTCTGATGGACTTGAAAAAAAAAATCTACTGATGAAAATCTTTGTCAAAAAAACAAAAAAAAAAACATGAAAGACGAAGGAAATTGTTTGCTCGATTATCAAAGAAGAGTTATTTAGGAATAAAATCAAAAAGGCAGAATATTTGGAAAAAAACTATTTTTCGAGAACCGAATACCCCTTTTGGCGACAGTACAGACGATCTAAAATCTAGATAAATCTTTCGGTGAAAACAAGTCGCCTTTTGATTACTTTTCGTCCTATTTTCCGGGCAAAATTTGTTCTGATCATGCAGTTGAAGCAAATGTACGGGATTTTCAAAAGAGGAAAAAGCCGAAACACGGATAAACGCGAAATAATACGATTGGTTGCCATGCACCTTATAATGAGAATTGTGAATTTTCCAAAACTTAAGACTTTATTACCTTCGCAACAATTTAAACAATGTTGACGTAAGCCCAGACCAAAATGAAAGTGACAAACTGTGGAAAGTACGTCCAATTATTAGCTCTTTCCTAAAAAGATGTGAAGAACTGCACAATGAAGAAAGTAATTGTATCGGCAATTCCATAGTAGTACCGTTCAAAGTCCAGGTTAATATATATAAATAATATATTAGAGGAAAACGTAATCTATGGGATATCAAAATTTTTATGCTATATGGTGAATCTGGAATCATATATAGGCTTGTTGTGTATCAAGGGGCACTTATATTACCAACTACAATAAATTTTGATTACATCTGTACCGCAAATCTTGTTCTCGAAGAATTCCCAGAGCACCATGGATATAAACTGTATTTCGACAATTATTTTTCTTCTATAAATCTCATGTAAGTCCTTCATGAAAAAGAAATTTTTACTGCAGAAAAAGAGCTGAAGAATTTAGAAAGACGATCATGTGATTATTCTGTTACGAATGATAGCAACGTTGTCGCAGTAAGATACTATGATAACAAAGCTGTAAACATGGTATCAAATTTTGTCGCCGTCGAACCAAAAGATCGAGTTTTATGAAAGCAGAAAATCATGTAGGTATTGATCGCCCTGCTATTATTGTTTTGTATAACAAATGTACGTGGAGTGTCGATAAGAGTGATTTTACTTTCTTATACGTAGTATAAGGAAGTATTGTGATGATGAAAATTTTCGACCTCGAGATTTTTGCAGATGTCCACGTTTTGAAGTCCCCTGATACCGAAAAAGTGGTTTTTAAAAAATGTCTGTGTGTGTGTGACCACGATATCTGTCAAACCGCTGTAGATATCAATTCCAAATTTTGTATTTGCGTGTATAATTTCCCTCTTGAGATCTGATTAGTTTTTCAGCAAAATCGGTAGGCTGGATGTAGTAGTTTACTTCAGTGAAAATATCGAATTTTGCCAATATTTCGTCAATTACTAAATTTAAACAAATTTATAAAGAATTCATATGTACTTAAAATTAAAATTGAGGATAATTTTATTTAAAAAGTTTTTCGAAATTCCTACCGGAAGTAGGTCTTTTACTCTTATCGAAAATAAGTTTTTTGCGAATATTTCGCAAGTCATGCTGTTTAGACAAGTACGTTACGAGTATAAAAGTATTTAAAACATAATTTTCAATATCTTTTGTAAAAAAATATTTCAAAATTCAGACCGGAAGTACCACTTTTACTCTTATCGAATAGCAATTTTTTGCAAATTTGTCGTAAGTTATGCATTCTATATATATTTATCAAGAGTACAAAAGTATTTAGAACTGAATTTGCAATATATTTTGTACAAGTAAAAATTGAAATAAATTCAAATTGGGTTCAAAACAGTTTTATTCAATTTACTACAATTGTTTCACCCTACTAGGGCTTCATCAGGTGATGAATATTATAATACAAAATATTTGTAGACGTTCTTATTTATGTCTTTTCCTAAATGAAGAGGGGGGGAGTTTGTGACATTAGGTTAAGAGCGGGAGTAACTTATATATTTAATGTAATATTTAATATATATATACATAACAATATGATTAAGAATATTAAAATTTTTTTTTTGAAAACTGATTGTTACCTGTTATTATAAAATTAAACAATTTTTAAATATACATATATATAACTATAAGAATTATTAAGTTGATTTTAAATATTTAAATTTAACAACGGTGAATTATTCACTTCTAGTTGGTCACCGTTGTTAAATTTAAATATTTAAAATCAACTTAATAATTCTTATAGTTATATATATATTTAAAAATTGTTTAATTTTATAATAACAGGTAACAATCAGTTTTCAAAAAAAAAAATTTTAATATTCTTAATCATATTGTTATGTATATATATATTAAATATTACATTAAATATATAAGTTACTCCCGCTCTTAACCTAATGTCACAAACTCCCCCCCTCTTAATTTAGGAAAAGACATAAATAAGAACGTCTACAAATATTTTGTATTATAATATTCATCACCTGATGAAGCCCTAGTAGGGTGAAACAATTGTAAATTGAATAAAACTGTTTTGAACTCAATTTGAATTTATTTCAATTTTTACTTGTAAATTATGGAGTTTCAACACGTATCTCCGTCTTCAATCAATTATATATTTTGTATATATGAAATTTCAAAATTCGGACCGGAAGTAGCACTTTTACTCTTAGCGAGTAGCACTTTTTTGATATCTTGCAAAGTATGAATTCTATAGAGATTTATTAAGAGAATAGAAGTACTTAGAATAAGATTTTGAATAATTTTTGTATAAAAAAATTCTTTAAATTCTATAATTTGAAACGCTCATACGTATAAGAAAGTCGTGTGGTGGCCACACCTCATTTTTTTAAATTCTTTTTATTAGATCCAAGATGTGTACGCTCCGTGTTATCTTTTATTATTTCAATCTGGTAGTATGCAATTCGTGGCTTGAATATCAAATAAATATTCAAAAAATCCAACACCCAAACACCAGCAAATCCATGCTGGAATTTATATTTTACGTTGTTGAAGAGTTGACCCTTTCACGAGTGATTCGTAAAGTGTCACAACGTAGATCATCATCTGGTAGTTCAAGTTCTTCACCAAGAGCTACGCCATTGCCAAGAAAGCGCCACATGCAACAAAAAGTCATGAGCATCACTGCAAAATGGAAAATTGCTCTGGAAGGTCAAGAACACATTGCGAAAAGTGTATGGTTTTCTGATGCCTCAACAAAAACCGCAATTGCTTTATAGACTATCATGTACCTGCTAAAGAATAAAGAAATAATAAAGTGAAAACTTAAAATTTATGCATCTAGTGGTGGCAATTGTCACCGCCTCTTCTGTGTTTCACACCGATTGAGATAAAAATCGAAAATACTTATTGAGGTTCCTTCATAGTCAATTTTTGGTGGTAATTTTTTTAAAATATATTACAAAATTCCATGGTTGAAAGGGTTAACATTTAATTTTAACGTATCTGATGAAGATTTCAAACACACAATCGTAACGTCACATTAATAAAACTTTGTATTACTTAATCATTAAAACAACCTATAATTCCGGATTTAGCCCAAAATTACAGACCAATTCCAGTACATAAACAAAAAATATACGAAAAGACAAATCAAAAATCATGAAAATATCTCGTATTTGACTTAAACGTAATTATTTACCTGTTCTACCCAGGCAATAGGAATAACAGCTGGTGTAATATTTTCTGTATACAATACATTTTGAATTGGTCTAATGATCATGTTGTATTGTGTCCTTATAGCCGCTTGCAACAGAGTACCACTTTTCTGGAATCAAATATGAAGATTTCAGTTTGTCTTCTATATATTTTTAGCTAGTATTATTAAGTATATTTTAAACTAGTGATGTTAAGTATTAGGCTAAATCAAGCACATCTTATATACACCGGCTAAATTTGTGCAGAAAATAACAGAGGTGCAATAATTCAATAAATACTTACTACTGCAAGGATTTCACAGTTATTTTTTTTGCTTTTTCGCTTTTGTCAATTGCTTTTCACTATTTGTCAAATGATTTCCACGTTTTTAAACGTTAGCTGAGTTTGTCAAATAGAATTCCCTTTTTGTCAAATTACTTTCCTTTTATATCATTTGCTTTTCTTGTTTATATGTAAGTATGTATAACAACCATTTTATAAAAAAATATAGAAATTTACTCATTAAAGTGAGAATTTCTTTTCATAACTCAATTTTAAATTTCATTTCCTTGTAAATTATTGTGTAAATATGTCTCCATGTGTTGAACATAATCCAAACAATTTTGTGGACGTATACGCTCAGATGCATTGTGTGCCTCTTGCTTCCACTGGCTGAGTAACTCTTTTAGTGGATTTAGAAAAGGGCTATAAGCAGGAAGAAACACTGGAAAATGACCATGACCTCTAATGAGCTCCAAAACTCCCTCACTTCTACGGAATCTTACATTGTTCACAATAATACGAGCCCCTTCTACACCGTCATTATGTAAATGTTGAATAACGTTGTGAGAAATTCAGAAAAGTGCAGTACATTAAAGGCACATCTTGAATTTGAAACAAATACAATGAATTTATGTTCAGCGGCAACAGAATAATTGCACCCTCTTAAGGGTGGGCTTTCCTTAAGAAAAATTTCCGAACGGCGTATGTCTGGTTGCCTGAAATAAATTGAATATATTTACCGAGTTTAAAATACCTGCATCTTTTACACGATGCAGATACCGGCTAGCAATATGAAGGGATATGCCTGGTCAACTGGAAAGCAAATAAATTTGGGATATTTGCCTCCTACATTTATTGCATGAAAATATTGGTGCGGCTACTTGCTTTGAAATTTGTTTTTGCAGTTTCTGAGTATTCTCCTGGCTTGTATTTATTTAGTTTTATTAAGACTCCCGATTTATGTAATTTGTAATTATTTTAATGATATTTGCCGAAATTAATTAGATATTAAGTTTTATTCTGCAATAAATATATAACTTTATTATTATTATTTATGATTAACAATTATTTAAGTTGTACTTCTTATTATTTCTCACCATGATTTGTAATTACTTTACATGTTGAGGCTTTGTAATAATATGAGTAATGTTTTAGAGAAAACTAAAATCTGCTAAAAAAATAGTGCCGGTGTTTCTTACAAAATGTAAAAATTTATATTCTCTAAATAGCACATGTTTTAAATTATTGAAAATTATATTCTTCACAGTCGACACTCGTATTGTTATGATTATTTATATCTTCAATAAACTATGCATTTGCCTCCGGCCCATAGTCTCGATCGTCCGTAGTTCCTGAATGTATTTTTTGTTTCCTATAAAAAAATTTTCTTCTCATACCGTTTTTTTCACACACTGTCGTATACATCCATATTTGGTCTGAAGCTTTGAGTGATATTTGCCCTTACAATTAAATGAAACTGCTGCCGCTTTGCAACGTGCACTATAAGAATTACGTTGAATATAGTACAATCTTTTTACCTCCTACAAATTTTGAAATGACTGAATTAAAAGATTCTACAATGTTGACATCTACGTTTCCTTAAAGATCTACTATTAGGCTAAGCCGACTTAAAGCGTTAATAAAGTTATCATACATATTAAAATTCTGAAATTTTTCAAACATATTGATCTCACCTTCATTAGATCCTTGACAAAAGTAAGCACAATCCGAGTCCTATGTCCGAATTGAATTTAGGTTTTTTCAAACAGTCGATAATTTTATTTATTACATAATATATGATTTCGGCACTCAATTTTTTCAATAATTTTTTGGGGACTGTAAGAAGCCATCTCACGTAGTTTTCTAAGAACGCTGCTATCACAGTCCCCTATTAATCTACCATAAATTACACCGTGCATTTCACCAGAATGTCGAAAACCTTCCGGAATAATTGGCGACTCCATGGCTGTTGACGACGGAGACCAGTTTTTGAAGCATACGTGATTTTTAGATTCACCATATTTTGCACAAATTAAACAAAATTTGTTTTTTACGCCTACATACAACATTTTTTTCGCTCGCCATCCAACAATTGCTGTCACTCCTGATAAACTGCTGTAATTAGACTTATGCGCTCGTTTGGCCCATGCTCTTTTACTTATTCACATATACAATAAAAAATCTGTCCTGTGGTCAAAATACAAAGTATAAATAAAACAAAAACATGAAGGCACAACAAACTCAGATATTTAAATAAATGCTTTTACCATCTAGAAAACTGAAATTTGTGTAACTTGCTGTCTAAAACCAATGAATCTTAGTTTGAAGAGTCCGGAAATCTCTAAATTTCGTATCTTACAATGACATAAAGTTGTTTTTGTCAGATTTTAGTTTTCTACAAACATTGTTCATATTATTAAAAAGCTTCAACATGTAAGGTTAAAAATAACAATAAGTCGTGCAACTTCATAATTAATAATAATAATGTATATTTATTGCCGAAGAAAACTGCATTTCTGAAATTCCATAAAGCCGAAACCTTGTCCTTGAAAAATAAAATACATTTTGAAAGCGAGAAGAATATCAAGGAACAGAAAAAGAGTCTAATAAAGTAGACACATCAATGTTATCACGTAATCAATCATAAATGAACAGCCACAAATATCTGAAATATATTAAAATTTGCTTGTAGGTATATATCAACCGCACGTATTTTCTTTTACAAATATGTTTAATGTATACTCAAACTTATGTATGAAATAATGAATACAACTTTATTTGGTGATAAAATTTAGTTCGAATCTTCCCTGTGACAAAATGTTTTATAATTTAATTTTGGTAATCAACTCCATCAATGCCGATTGGGAAGAATATAATATTCAACAATCCAAAACATCTGATTATTATAAAATATATATATTTACATTTTATTAAAAAACAAAACAGGCACTGTTACTGTTACAGCACAGAATTGTTTTTGTAATATTTTAGGTGACTACAACATTGCTCATATTATTAAGATTAAAAATCTTCAACATCTAAATCAAAATATCACCGCCAGAAATTAAGTAACAAGTTAAATTTCATAACAATAACAACATATATTTATTCCAGACGAAGAATTAATATCTAATACATTCTCCCAAATATCATTAAAATAATTAGAAAATAAAGCGGATATCTGAATGAAGCATTCGTTTACCTAAGGTAATAAAAAAAAAGGTGAAGATCTCTCTGTTTATATGATGTTCGGTTTAATACAGTCGACCAGGTATACCTTCCATATAGCTGGTCTTAGACATTACGAAAATGTGAGTAAGAGGTTGAATTGTGTGTTGCCTATTTGCCATTTATCAGTGCGGACTTTGTGATCATTCTCATTGGTTTCAAAGTAATTTTTTGGAGACCAGGGTTATTTTGAAAGTAAAGTAAATACATTGTCGAGTTCAGAATAAAAATATCTAGGTACTCACGATTCAAAAAAGTACTTTTCAAACAGAGTAAGCTTTATATCGCTCTAAAACGAAAAAAATTCAAAGTGCTGTATTTTAACTATTTTTTAATATAATTGCAAATTTTAATCGTCAGTCGCTAGAACAAATATTCGTTATTTCGTTCACGTAGCGGCAATTTTTTCAAGTGCCTTGATTTTTGCGATTTTTTGCGTTGAATTTGACCATTTTGTGGCATACGCCGATCAAGTAAAACCCCCCCTTAACTGTGCTTTTATTTTTGATGCTCTGATATTTTTCACAAATCTTCCGTAGGAAAAGCAAAAATATATTTGTATTCCGTATTCGTCAATGAAAAACATTTTTTCTCTTTCCAAGATCATTCTGTTATACTGCACTGCCTAATCAAAGCGAGCTTTTGAATAATGTTCAGTGTATTTCTTCTTTCAGGAAGAAATGACACTTTTTTAACAGAATAAGGAAAGTTGCTCTATTAATCGTAGATAGCGCTATTTGTTGAAGAAGTAGCCATTGGTTTAAGCACTCTTATTGCAACTGGCGGAGGGTTAAAGAACAACCTAGGTCAATCCAGTCACAAATCTGTTTTTTTTTAGCATTTAATAATTTTTGCTGCCGATGTCCTGTACTTAATTTTGCAGTATTATTAGTTTTCCTAGAGGTTGCATAAATTTTTCTAACCGTATCGGGCAAAACGAAAAGAAATGTTGAGTAATGTTATATTTATATTACATAGATGTTACTGTATTTGTATCTAAATATAAAATAAATTTCTCATTTTTATTGTAAGAGGTATACATACCTCATACATTATTATTATTATTATTATTATTATTATTATTACCTACATACAGTGTGACCAGTGAAGTCCGCATCATATGGGATTTTTTTTTATTAATAGATTTATTCTAAATTTGAGTTTGGCATCAATTTCTGCTTCGATCAAGATGAAAATTAACCAAAAAAATAATAGTCACGCGATTCGCATTATCTGTCAAATTTAAATTTTTTTCCAAAAGAAATTCAAAAGTGGGGTTATTTCTCAAAATATCGAAAAAAGTTATTAGAAAAAGTTTTTCTGAAAACAATTTTTAGTCCATATGCAAAATTTCAGCTGCATAAGATAATTTAGATTTTTTGCCAATTTTTTTGTAAATTGCACCACTGTTGCGAAATAAGACAACGCAACCTACATAAGACTTCTTAGTTTTAACAATGCTTTATTCCAGACACATTTTCTTTAAGGCAGCGCCATATTCAATGTGTGTTTTTCTACAAAATCCAAATAGGGCTATTAAAATTTGGTCATATGTGATGCAAAGTTTATTTGTTTTTGACCCTGTATAAGGTAACTTCATAAAATAACTATTTTTGAAAATGTAGTTTGTGTCTAAAAGTAATACACATTAATATTAAGAAAATAGTTTAATTGAAAAGTCAAATTTTCTAATAAAATAATCATAATACATTATAAAAATGAAACGCATTTAAAATTCCACCTTTTCAATTAATAACAATATGTATTTTTGGTATTTGAATATTAAATTAAACATAATTTGAAAAACCTAAAAATTAAAATTACATTTCTGTGTGCCTCCCATTGCGTTCAATACAAACAATTGTTCTTCTTGATACATCTTTAATGGAGTTTCTGATACTAAGGGGCCTTATTTCTAAAATACAGTTTTGAATCACCGTTTCCAAATGATCAACATTACGGAAAGGTTTTTCTTTGTAAACTTTTTGTTTTAGGTAACCCCACAAGAAAAAATCAAGTGGGGTTAAATCCGGAGACTTAGCCGGCCAGTATTGCTCCATATTACGCCCAATTACTTTGCCCCTAAATACTTCCAAGAGGCGTTCTTGAACCCGTCTTGAGTATGGATGGGAGCACCGTCACACTGGTATCACAAATTATGCCTTATTTCAATATTATTATGCAAAACTTCAATGACCTCGGTGTTAAGGAAGCGTAGGTATTCTTCAGAATTTAAATTGCCTCTAAAAAATAAAGCCCAACAAATTGATCGTTTAAAAAACCGCACCACACATTAGTTTTAAAGGAATACTGGTCCTTGCATTCTATTATAAAATTTGGATTTTCTTGAGCCCGCCATCTACAATTTTGAGAGCTAACAACGTCGTTTGAAGTGAAAGTGGCCTCGTCGGTCCATAAAACGTGAAACGGAAAGGACACATTTTCTTCTTTTTCCCCCTGGTACCAAAAAGAGAATCCCAAACGTATGTCAAAATCTTGTTCCTTCAGAGTATTTATAAATTTAGGTTTATACAGCTTAAATTTATTTTTGTGCAAAATATTCCTTACACTCTCTCTTTAAACGTCAGTTAAAGTTAAGTTAAACGAAAATTTATTTTCCACTTAATGCAGACTTTACTTGTGACGCTGTGTACTTGTCTGTATTAATATTAATGTGTATTACTTTTAGACACAAACTACATTTTCAAAAATAGTTATTTTATGAAGTTACCTTATACAGGGTCAAAAACAAATAAACTTTGCATCACATGTGACCAAATTTTAATAGCCCTATTTGGATTTTGTAGAAAAACACACATTGAATATGGCGTTGCTTTAAAGAAAATGTGTCTGGAATAAAGCATTGTTAAAACTAAGAAGTTTTATGTAGGTTGCATTGTCTTATTTCGCAACAGCGGTGCAATTTACAAAAAATTGGCAAAAAATCTAAATTATCTTATGCAGCTGAAATTTTGCATATGGGCTAAAAATTGTTTTCAGAAAAACTTTTTCTAATAACTTTTTTCGATATTTTGAGAAATAACCCCACTTTTGATTTTTTTTGGAAAAAAATTTAAATTTGACAGATAATGCGAATCACGTGACTATTATTTTTTTGGTTAATTTTCATCTTGATCGAAGCAGAAATTGATGCCAAACTCAAATTTAGAATAAATCTATTAATAAAAAAAATCTCATATGATGCGGACTTTACTGGTCACACTGTACTTTTTTTTGTATAAATTTTGTATAAGAAAGAAAAGCAATTGATATAAAAGGAAAGTAATTTGACAAAAAGGGAATTCCATTTGACAAATTCAGCTGACGTTCAAAAACATAGAGTCATTTGACAAATACTGAAACACAATTGACAAAAGCGGAAAAGCAAAAGAAAACGACTGTATATAAAATAAGAAAAACTTATTGAACAGTTACTTACTGGTTCAATTATTGCATAGGAGCTGTGTCTATCTTCATCTGGTTTAAGTCCTGTTACAGTATCTCTATATGTCTCGTCTGCCCATAACATGTGAGGTAAAGATGTAACTGTTTGACTCTCTGCAGAAAATAATGCCATTGTAATTATAAATGCACTAATATTCTAAATTTACGTTATAATTATTTCAATAGATTCGGCCTTTACTTGATGTTTCGCTACACTGTAGCTCCTTCAGGTGATAACAAATTATAAATTATTACAATCATAGAACAACTCTATCATATATAGACAAATATAATGACAACATTAACAAATAACTGTAAAATATTTACAAAGGGTAATTTAAATGTATTTACCTACTTAAAGGGAGCCTACATTATTACTAAAAGGGTTATGAAAAAACTAAGAACTAGAAAGATATAGATTTAATAAAGGCGATTGATTCAGATTTACTTTCTCGTTTAATAAATTGTCTGAATATTTCAATTTGTTAATTTCCATACATTCGAGTAAATCTAATTTTCTACCTTTGTTTTGTACATGAAGAATGTCAAATTTATCATTAAAACAATGGTCGTATTCAATCAAATGATTCGCATAAGCATTCTTTTTATTAGTATACGCAGAAAAATGATTAGCTATCCTTTTTTTAAAAGTTCTCCCAGTCTGACTTATATATTTCTTAGTACAAGATCCACAATTAAACCTATAATCTCCAGATTTATTGTCTAGTGTCGTTTTTTCTTTGTTGTTTATAATGTATTAAGCTAAGTGGTTATTTGTTCTAAAAGCAATATTAATGTTGTTTTTTCTAAGTAATTAGTTTATAGTTTATAGTTTATCTTGTTCATGACCTAAATAAGAAAATGCCTGAAACTTCTTAATCGTATTGTCTTTGGTAGTCGGATACACCTCTAGTAACGCTTTATTAAACAATTTTTTGGTTATTAATTTGTCTATTAAATTTGGGTCATACCCATTGTTTTTCGCAATTTGTTTTATAATATAGTACTCTTTGTTATAGTCATCTATCGACATTGGAATATTAATTAACCTATCGATTGTTATGCCCTAATTTCACTTTTGTATGTGGGTCTCGTAAGGTTATGTGTTATTATTGAAATTCTTAAGGAATTGACTAGAGAGCGTGACTATTCGAGTGAACCTTGTACATCTTTCGGTACTCTGAATGGAAATGACCTTTAGTTGTTTATCTGAGCGTGTCCTATACATAATTGTTTGCTCTCAGAACTTTGAGTTATGTAATATGGCTCTGACAGATGTGTTTAGTGCAGTATCGGTTAAATACACTCTTTACGAGTAGGAATTCTGTATCTTTTGACATGTAAACTACCTATCTTATTTTTAGCTTATTCTAACCTACCTGCAGTCTCAGTTACTCGCATTAGGAGTTACTTCTATATGCTTTGTTTAAGCTTTGTTTACGCTTGCTTAATTATACCTTCCGTTCTCTACGAAATGTGAAATTATTTACTGTCGCTTTGTATTCATACGTTTTCCTAAGGACACACACATGTCTCGTCCGACTGATGCTATTTCTGTCGTAAGTATCTCCCTAAAAACGTTATAGATATTAAATAAAGAAATCCTGTAGAATAACGGGCATACTATTAATTGTTCTTGTAATGTGATTTGTTTACTCCAGTCCTCGACATTCCTGTTGCTGTATTGTAAACACCTGTTGATATATTTCAGCGAGGTTTCCGAGGTTAGGTCTTCGTTGTTTACCTTGAAATACATAGTTCAGGTCGGTTCTAACCGCCTTCTCGAAGCGTTTTAAAAGCTTGTAATTTCTGTATAATTACCTGCAGGATCCGGTTGTATTTCCGTAATAAATTTTGTCTATAACATAGGAATGTTTTGATTGCCACCATTTGTCGTTGTTGGCATAATCTTGGTGTGATGTCAAACATGTGACCAACTTTTAGGCGTGAACTTTTCCTCTCGTATTATCTACTTTATAATCTTGCGTACATTGTAGGTGTATTTCAATAAATTTTATCATCATCTTAAGTTCCGAGAATGTCTGTGTTTAATTATATAGGTCACGTTACTGACGCTCTCTTTGTAATTAAGTTTTGTGTTCGTTAATTTTTATTCGAATTTTTCCCGCGTTCATACCCAAATTGTTTCCGTGACTCGCTATTTGAAAGCCTGCGTGTTAGCTGTCGCGCATTAGTCAAGGGGAAACACGTTCTCTGACTTTTTACTTTCCAAGTCGATCTTGCATAAAGAACAATAGTACAGAACTGCTTATTTTCTTTTAGTAATTTTATTACTATGTCTAGTAGATATTACGCTTAAGCGGCTTTGATGAAATAAGTAGTGAATGTCGATACCTTAGTATAGGTGAATTATCGTAAGTTTTACCGTATTTATCGCTTTTCGAATTTGCGAAGTTCCATGCTGTTAGGCTCCTGAATTTAATTTTGTGCTTTTGTGTGACTTGTGAAGTCGATCTCGCGGATCTCCAGTAATCTGGGGTAAGTGGAGTAGATCTTGTGTTAATTTTCGGGGTTTTATCTCTGTTTTTCTTTTCTTTTCTAATTTAATAGGATTTTTTTTTGGGTACGGGGCTAAGCCTCCAGTAGATATACGCTGACATGGCAGCCGTACATTTCCGTTGAGGAACATAGTGACTACCATCGTCGCTCTATTAGTTGTACCTTCCCATCCTTCTCAGTGGCTTCTGGTGGAATTTCTCCGTCCAGCTTGGGAGTCTTCCCCGCACCGTGGCCAGATAAGTACAACTACGTGCATAATTTACGACGTGTAACTCGACTAATTTGTCGATATTTTGTGCCAGTGAGCTGGACATTTTACCTTACTTTTTTGTTCTAAGACTATTTGGGTGGTTATAAGTTACCTATCGCACCACTTAATCATATGCGAGGTCACATTTATTCCTAATTAAATTACTGTTTAAATTGTAAATTGTTATTGCTGTACACAGAGTGACCCTAAGTAAGAGTTGATTAGGGCTCTCGTTGATGTTTTTTTTTTAAAAAAAAAATTCTAGATAATTCATTGCCGTTAAAACATTAACTTTTCATGCATGTTTTTTTTCTTTGCTAATTTCTGAGCTAATTAAAATTATATATGCAAATGTAAATTCTAAACCGAAAGCTCAGTAGATTTTCTTGTTATAAATACTAATTTTTTTCTACGCATAGCGCTACTTTAATTACTTAACATTTGTAAACAAGTTACTTTAATTAATTCTTAATTTTGATTTTGAATCATAACCATGTTATTGTAAATTTAACGATTTTCCTTCTCCTTATTTTTAAATTCTTAAAGTGCTAATCTTAAATCAACTTTCTTTATAATTGAGTAACATAAAACACATATCGTAGTAACATCGCCGTTGGTGGCACTTTATATGATATCATTTGTAGTAAAGCCTGTGAGGCGACGAAACGTTTCTGCTGCCGACCATTCCCTGCCGATGCGCGTAGGTTATGTCAATTGTATTTAAGATTCACTAAAAATTTAGTCGGACTTGTTTAACATTTACTAAAATTTGATCTGTCTTGTTTAATATCTTCAAGATTTTAAAAAAACAAACAATTTAATATATAACATACTACACATCGTAATCTCTCTTTTATTTTACCTCAACATAACACGAAATACAGTATATATGTGGTACCCATGTTATGTCTTGATTTTTAGTTTTGCAGCGAAAATATTCTTCATTACATTTTTGTAGGTGCCGCTGTCCTTCACGGTATAGTTACAATACTTTTTTAATTTTAAACTTTACGTTAACCTTAGTGAAAACAGATAAGAATTTTGGTTTTAAAATGTGACTAAATAAACAACAAATGTTGAATTTTCACTATTTAATATTCGAAGTAATATTTGACAATTGTTTCGCCAACACAGTGGCTTCTTCAGAAATAAATAAAAATATTACACAAACACTTATATATGTAGCAATATAGCACAATTTATGTAGAGGGGGTGATCTATTGAACAGTGTACATTATGAAAATAAATTTAATAAGGGGGAGTTATTAGTTTCTAACTGATCATTAAATAAATTATTAGAGGGTCTATTTTTATTAATTTCAAGGGATTCTAGTAGGTTTAATTTAACACCTTTATTTTCTATATGTAGGATATTAAATTTATTTTCATAATGTACACTGTTCAATAGATCACCACCCCCTCTACATACATTGTGCTATATTGCTAGATATATAAGTGTTTGTGTAATATTTTTATTTATTTCTGAAGAAGCCACTATGTTGGCGAAACAATTGTCAAATATTACTTCGAATATTAAATAGTGAAAATCCAACATTTGTTGTTTATTTAGTAATTAATACGATGGATCTTCGTCAAGTAAAGACCGAATCAATTCAATATTTAAAATGTGATGTTATACCTTACGTTGAAATACAGTTTTTATGTTTGAAACAATGCAAAATACTAAAATTTTAGGCTGTTAAGTCAGTTATAAAAATTGTGCAAAAGCAGAAAATATAATTAGTTAATACCTCTTTACATATTTCTCAAATACAATATTTTCAATTGTTTCAAATTTTAAATTTCTGCATATTCTTTTTTTAAAATGATTGTGGATGCTATTTAAATAAACTCTAGTTGTTAATTGGAACTTGTATGGTATGCGATTTTCTTTTTTTGCTTTGTCGTGTGTTGTTCCAAATATAAATTGTCTTCTGACCCTACTTTCCTACTTCATTAGTCATCTAGCGACCTCATACACGCTTGACCTTGATCAACCTTAAAGTATGAGTGGCGCCAAATTTTACACCTGCTTTGGAACCCCGACCACTTTCAACAGAGCTGGTGGCGTTCAGAGTGATAGAAAAATCACAGGTAGATGGACCAGAAAGAGTTTCAGTAGTTTTCCATTTTATTAGGAACGTTTAGTTCTTAATTTTTATTATTACACATAAGGCGCTATTAGAATTATTAATATATACATCCTGTTAGTGTAACTGCAAATAAATTGCGCCCCTTTCACATAACCAAATTTAAAAAAAATTGGTTAAAAATAACTGGGTGATTTCTTTATGTACCATGTGGCATATTTATATACTTACGAAGACATGTAGACATATCCGCAAATCCCTCAGGTAAGCATTCAAATTCGCCGTCAAGGTTTTTGACCTCTTGAATACAATAACATGCGTTATCATCAGTGTTAGACGTTTGACTTGAGTCAATTTTTGCAACGATGCCTTCTATTCCATTGTACGTAATGCTACCAGTAGCTTTTAAGTTCCACACTCTGCACGTGTCTGTGTGGAATATTTCGAAATTGCTGCTTTCATCATTGAAAGGTCGATAAATGGTGGAATCAGTTCCTCTGATGCGATTACACGTCGAACCATCATCATTCCACGTATTTAAGTATGTAAGGCCATTCCAGGAGAATATCTCACCAAGAGTTTCGATATTATCGTTTCCTGCTGATATTTGATACTCTCCGTCAAAACTGTTCTGAAAAGATATGTTCCTTATGCTATGGTTAATGTTTACTAATAGAAAGAACATAATTTACAGATATGCATAGTTGTCAATTATTAGTAGGTACGTGCTATTGACTTATTAGTCATTTACATCCAGTTTGATTCTTTGACGATACCGTAAGAGAACATGTGAAAGTGCATCTTGCTACCGGAACTACGTCGCATTAAGGTAACGGACTAAATTAGGGAAAGAAAACGGAGAAACGCAATAGGGGTTGATATAACTGGATAACGCAGGGCCGAGCTAACTCAGTCGCAGACGGCGTGACGGTTCAGGAAAATAAGAACACCTAAAAGTAGAGCGTCGGTCGGCAACGACGCTAGCGACGTTGTCCGGGCACCAGGACACTATGCTATCTTACAGATAACCTACCTGCGCCTCCTACGAGCTACCACTGGCTGTGTCCCTCCAGCGGGTTACCTATTGAACTCCCTGTATAAACGTAGCACCTAATCTTATGTACGTGCTTGTCACAATAATATTTAAGATATGCAGAGGTAAAAGAAATAAAAGAAAAGGTATTACGTAATGTAACAAAATTTTAATTAAATTTAATGTGTTGAATGTAGTTATGTGTTATTTTTTTTTTTTAAGAAAAGAGGAAGTTAAGTATAACAGAAAATTTAATACGTAAGACAAATTTGAAATTAGCAGCCGTTGAGTAAGAAATGAAATAAAAAAAAAATGAAAACTAGACAGTTTGATAAGTTTTGAACACAAAACGTTAGGTAAAACTAATGGAATAAAAAAACAACAAGTCTTAATACTAATTTATAATCTCTGCGCTTCAGCAGTAGTTGGTTGGTAGCAGAAACGTTTCATCACCTCACATTATGTAACTACAAGTGATATCATGGACACGCCACAACGGCAATGTTAATACAAAAGTGTAAATGTATATTTATAAACGCAAGAACATTTAATATCTCAGTATAAAAGGCTTAGTCTAAAATTGTGGAAAATTCGCTAGAGACCAACACCAGGTTTGAATACATGAAATAAATTGAATTAAATGAAGGATATTTAATAGCAAAATCAAATAATTAAAGGTAAAATTAGAAAAGAAATTTTATAATATACAAAAAAAACACTGAGCTTCACGAACCAAAATTTGCTCTTACAGAATTGATTTTGTCTAGCTCAGGAAAAATTAATTGATCAACGTGAAAGACAAATTTACTAACTTACGGCAATAAACGTGCAAAAAAAAAAGATTAATATCTAAAATTAGGTTACAAATTCAACACATCATGAGTCATACAATTATTGTATCGGTAATGAAAATTACTAGGTATATTACTAATTAAATAATATCTCTCCAAGAGATAAAGTGATATAATTATGAATTTACTAAAATTAGTTACAATTAAATATCCGTCACAATATAGGGCTACAGAATTACGGTAGTGACAAAACCAAAATTCTAGTTAGACTGAATATTACATAAAAAAAAGAAATAACGGTAATTTAATTAGGATTAAATTGTGACCTCGCAGTAAACTAAGTGGTGCGATAGTTATTAAAGCCACTCAAAATTCTTAGGTCAAATTTTAGGCAAGATAATGTCCAGCACTCTGGCGTAAAGACGTCGAAAATCAGACGTAAAATATGATGTAAAATTACAACATTAGTTGCACTTATCTGGCAAAATGGACGCCGGATATCTCAGCGGGAATCCAAAATGGCGGTGACTCCCTTGATGGAAAATTCCCCTTCAACAGGCGGGCTGGATGTTAAGATGCAACTACTGCGGCAACGATAAAAACCACCGCGCTCTTCGATGGAAATGCGGGGCGATAACACCAGAAATATGGCTACTGAGGGCTTTTGAGCCCGTCAAAAGAATCCTAACGGCTTCTGAGGGCTTTTGTGCCCGTCAAAAGAATCCTATTAAATTAGAGAAGAAAAGGAACAAAGATAAAATCCCGAACATTTAACACAGAGTTTCAAACACTTACCCCAATATGTAAAAATGGAGATCCCGCGTTAACGACTCACAAGTCACTCCAGGGTGCAAAATTTTAAATTAATAAAAAAAACCAGCACATGGCCATACGTGAATCTTTAGATAACGGTACAACGATAGAAATTCACGTTAATAACCCAAAATTAAGGTAACGGTAATTACTGCTTACTCCAATTTAAAGCCGCATACGCGAAAATATCTTCATAGATAATGTACCTAAGTACTAAAGGAAGATAAGCAATTTGCACACACTGTTCTTACACAAGATGTGACTATCAAGTGAAGTGGAAACGGGAAATCTCTTCCTTCACAATTGCGCGTTCGCTACACGCATCTTTTCAAACACATAACGACACGGAAATACCTCAAAATGGAAGGCGGGAGCATTCGAACAAAATAACAAACACAAGTCTAAGTCTGACCATAAAGGGAGTTAACACTGTGACTTATAATTAAACGCAAACATGAACATGACTTAGACGAAAAGAAAATAAGCGAAATACCCAACAATTGTACGAAGAAAAATATAAAGTCGGCAGTACGATAGGAAATTCACGTACTAAACAGTTGGTACACGTGTAGCGCACAGTCAGCTGAGCGACATAACCAAGATTTGACAGAAAGCAACAAAACAAAACCTCAAAAGTATAAATACAATTTATTACGGAAGGAAAACAGATACTGCAGGTAACTATTGAAATATGCAAGCTCTAATCAAAACGCTGCAAGAAGACGGTCAAGAGAACCGATCAAAACTTATGTTTCAGAGTACTAGCGACCCTTATCCTCCACTGGGGGTTTCAAGGAAGAATTACAGAAGCTTCTAATACTTAGAATAACGATGATAGGGTAACAAGCGATCTGCAAACAATCAAAAGTATGCTCACTATTCCAAGCATTTCCCCATTTAATACCTCTTACATTTTTAGTGAGATAACTGCGAAGGAAAAAAAAAGAATAATAATCGGACCTGCTCGAGATACCGTGTTTGGAAATACGCAAAAACACGTGAAACAGTAAACACAACGGCCTGACTGTCGTCTCGGAGCATTTCAAGCCACAAATAAATGCATTATGTAGAGATCGGACGTAATAAATAAGTAGATATTAAAAAAACTTAAACAAGGCGTAAAAGTAATTGCAAATGCAGGAAATACGAAACTTCAGGTAGGGTAAAATAAGCTAGAGCTAAGATAATTAGAATTAGTTACTTAGATACAGAGGTTTTCACAAAAATAGAGTGTAATTGCTCGATAATACACAAAACCTAACTGTCAATTTCACGGTACGTGATTTAGGGCTCTGAAGGCTCAAAAGTAGGTTTAGTACACACGCAGGTATACGGCAGGCAGTCTTAGCAACCGGTGAAACAACCAATGTACAGGGTACGCCCAGAAAGTCACGAGCTTATACAAAATCCACGTATTTAGACAAAGACACAAAATCTTTCGGGAACCAAAACAAAAGTAAATTTTACAGCGTAACAATCTTGCATATAGTGCAGAAGAAATTTTGAACTACAGGAGTTTGATTGGAGCTGTAGTACAAGGTGGGCCCTAATGGAGTCCCACATTTCGGAAACTCACTGAAGGGGTCTCTGAGCAGTTAGAGAAAGGCAGCAATATTTAAAAAGAATTAAATTTTCTTTGCTCTCGCTAGAAGAAAAAATACCAAATGCAAAAGTCGTGATTATAAATGAACTTTTAAAATATAAACTTACGAAAAAAGTGACTGGTTGTCGGGTGTGGTGTTACTGTTTTCCTTGTTTATTATTTGTAAGTGATGAGGCATCAGAATGAACAAAATCTGGCATTAAAGATTTAGTACATTTAATCAAAAAATTAAAAATCATCAACGTTCAAATTAAGTAATCATCTGTTAAATTAGGATTTAATTTATTAGGAAAACAAGATATCCGGCAACAATTAAATAGTGCATACCGATTAAGGATTGAGAAACATAATGCCCAAGTAAATTTTGTGGTGCCTTTGAGCTTACTCTCCATGGACAAGATGAACAAGAAGAATGGTATATTTAAGGGCATCATAAATTTTTCTGCCGAATTGGATTTAGCACTGAGGGATCATTTGCAGCAAGCTACCGTCTTTAAAAGTACGTCGAAAGACATTCAAAATGATTTATTAGAAAATATGCTTTCCGTGTGTCAGGCACATATCAAAAAACAGATTTTTGTGTCCGTTATAAGTGACAAAACAGGTAATATTTCAAATATTTTCCAAATGGTTATAGTTTACCGTTGTACTTTAGCAAATAGCGCCTCCGTTGAACGATTTTGTATTTATAAAACCAAATGAACACGATGCTGTTGCCTTAGCTGGCTGCATAGAAGAAACTTTAAATTATGTTTTAAAAAATTCTGATCATTTAATTTCCCAAAGTTGTGACGGAGCAAGCGTCATGAGTGGGGCCCATGGTGGTGTACAAAAACATTAAAGATAAATTTAAATATGCACATTATATTCATTGTTATGCTTCATTGGTATGATGTCTCAGGCAATAAGCATAAATACCAATGCACGTATATTTTTTTCCGAATTAAGTGACGTCAGCAATTTTTTTTTAAATTTTCCACAAAAAGTTGCCCATATTAGATGAAGTGGTTGAAAATAGGGTTCTAAGAGCATCTGCAACAAGGTGGAACTTTAAAATTACAACGGTTAACACTGTATATAAAAACAGATATGCTCTTACAGAGGTTATGGAAAAAATATAATCCACATCCAAACAATCTAATACCATCACATGGGTAGGTGCTCTTTTAAGGTTATTGCATGACCTTAAATTTGTTTTTTTGTTTGGCAGTGTTTCATCGTGTAATGCACCACGTTAATATTTCATATTCACAGCTGTACAAAAGGGCTACTGATACCGTAACCGTAAAACAATGCATTACTGAGTTTGAAAAAATTATTCAAAAAGAAAGGGATGACATACATACTATTAGAAAAACGGACTTAGCAGACATTGATGAAAGTCAAGTTATGAAACAAAGGAAGACAGACGAGAGAAATTCTTATGTTTCCACGACTATGTAAGCTCAGGAAGTATGTGACACCAAAATTACAGAGATAAAAAGAAGCATACTTATTTTCGGTGGAATATTTTGAAAAATATTCATCAGATTTTCCTATGCTACATTTAGATTCAGCAATTCGAAACTTTCCAGTTTTGAACAAAAATTAAGTAAAAACAGAATTGAAAATAAAATACAGAAGAGCAGATTTTAGAGAAGTTTCCAAAGCAGTCCACTTACTTAAATTTTTAATTGAAAATAATCTGCAAACAGATTTTTCAGAAACATTTGCAGTGCTACAAGCAATTGTTACGATCCCAATAACAACCGCATAAGAGGAACGTTGTTTCTCCACATTTAACCAAACAAAAACGTTCCTTGGAAGTACAATGAGCGAGAATAGACTAATGCCCTCGCAATGTTATCTATTGAGAAACAAATGATTCAATAAATTCTTAATTTTAATGAATTGGTCATTGGAGAATTTATCTCAAAAAAAGAGAGACGAATTGATTTTCAATACAAAACATGTTTGTGAAATATAAAAACTACATTTATCTATAAAAGCAATTGTTTGGCGAAGCGGAAGTACTCAGCGAGGTCAGTTCCTTTCATTTCTACGATTTGATAGCACAAAAAAAGTAATTTTGGGCGTGACCACCAAACAGTTTTTCGCCTCCGGCGACTTGCCAACAACACTCTTTTTTATTCTAAGGTTGTGCACCCGCAGAGTATTCAACCACGCGCCGCCACTGATCGAAGCTATTGAACATCGCTGAGAAAAGTGTATCGAGCTAAAAGAAAACTACGTAGAGAAATAAAGATAGGTATAGAATAGAGGGAATAGGGAATAGAAGCGTCGAAGAATGTCGCGCTAATATTACACTTTGTATGTAGGAAAGTCGTTTTGTCCGTACCCATTTATTTTTATGATTAATTTTTTATATTTAAGGTTGACATATAAATATACAAAACAAACTTACATAGGCGAATAAGGAAAACTGCACTTTTTCGTCGTCGGATGTTATGATTTTCGAATTCTCAAATTCTCCTTTTATGGTGGCACAGATGCTTCTCGCAACAATATTTAACACACCCTGGAGCTCGGCACTTTTACAGAATTGATAACCATCAAAGAAGAACGATTTGGCAGGTATGGTTATGAACATCTCGTCTCCATGAAACAGTTTATTCCAGTTCGAATTTAAAGTAGCGGTAAGATCTCCCTTCTCGAATGTAAGAAAAACATCCTAGAACAAGTAATTTTAATCAACAATTAAATTTTTAGCAAAACTATTTATTGTATTGAAGTAACAATGAACCGAGGCGTTCCTCAGGGTAGTGTCCTTGGACCGTTGTTATTCATAATGTATATGAACGATTTGAAGCTACGAAAGTATGTAATGTTTGCGGACGACATATCATTTATTGTATCCAGCACTAATATAAAGGATGCGTGTGCAGCTTTAACTAATACGATGGTGACATTGGAAAACTACTTTACACACAATAAGTTACATATGAATATAAAGAAAACTGTTTTTATTGATTTCAAACTGAGAGCCACTTGTCGGGACTTGTCTCATTATATTAGAATCACAGATAAGGGAGATTACAGATAGCCGGTGTTTATGAAGACATTGGCAACACAAAAAATAACTTTAATTCAATCCAAAAGATGGTGCATGAATATCAAATTATTGTATTTTCGTGTTATTTTCCCAAGGTATTTACTTTAGCGGCACTAGCAGATAATTTGCAGAATAAATTTATTGGATACAAGATGGCACTACTATAGGCTTAACGTATTGCTGTGGCAGCATAACCATATGGTTTATAAAATAAAATGTAGTATTGCTACGCGTTGGGCAAAGCCATATACTTATGCTGTGTGCTGTACCAGCAACATAATTATAAAAATAATGATAATTTTTGTTATATTTAATATATTCACTTATTGATAGCAGGTACTTTCAAAGTACGCGTGAGTTCTAGCAGTGTATTGAGCTGCCTTTTCGCCTGGTAAATCTCTTGCTTATTTTTGTTTAGGGATAAGGTTTTAATTTGTATTAAAGAAAAATCTAAGTCTATATAAAATCATACTGCATTTATACCGTATTCTCGGTTGTAATGTTTTGTAGAATAAATATATCGATAATGCTAATCAGAAAAGAAATAATATTATCCTGTTTTAAAACAAAGAAACTCAATTGAATGTCGATAATCTGTTAATATTGTGCTAATTTTATTTTATCAGACACATTATATTTGCACGTAATGCCGTAGCAATGGTCAATGTTCGTAAATAAGCATGAATTGACCACTGGCAACAACCATTCGCACGTATTGCAATCAGCGTCTCAAAAATTTAGGTTGTCACCCTGCATCATCTGTGAAATCTCTGTCCCCAAGTTGCCGTCGTGACACTAAGCCACGCGCACTTATTGTCTTTGACAGTTCATTCTCTTAAACGTCAACACCTGAAATTGTTTTCTTATTTAAAAGTCTTTTCCCTAAACTATTCGGTATCTTCAACGGTAAGTATATTCTTCTTAACACAATCCCTCCTTGTATTTGTTTATAAATTTGTTTCTCCCATTCGCTAACATAATCTTCAATTTTCTTTTAGATATGTTTGGACCTGGTACACTCGAAAACACATTGCAGATGACAAGAATTCTTCTTTCCATATCACCCATATTACAACGATTATTGATTCTTCACCACGTCAGTTCCATTTCTAACTAGGATTTTTCCTACAGTAATACATTCATTTGCAAGAAGCTATAAACAAATTTTATACTATATTTCTTTTTGTAGGTCTCCAAAACATTCAAGTTTTTACAGTCTATGAAGCGTCTGTGTTACACATACAAGTTCATGAATGTATATATTTTATTTGCTCAGCTGTCTTTTATATAAAAACATTTGCTGATCGTATCGTGCGTAAGTTCTTGCGGTTTTTTATGGTAAAATATAAATATATATTAAGAAACAATAGTACAATATTATTCATCAAAGTAATTACCATCACACTCAATGACCTTTTGCCAACGTGACACCAATTTTTTTATGCCGGTATTGTAGAACTCTACGGATTTTGAATCAAAAAATTGACGGACTGCGTCTATTACATTAACTCGAGTTTTAAACTGCCTATGTCTCATACAGTTGTCAAGAGACAAAAAAAGGTGGTAATCACTTGGCGAAATGTCAGGGGAATATGGAGGGTGTGGCAATATTTCCCAGCCAAGTTCACAAATTTTTTCCCGGGTCACTTTTGCAGTATGCAGTTTGGCGTTATCTTGTAAGAATATCACTTTCTTTCGATTGATTAAAGAAGGCTGTTTTTGGATGAGTGCTGCTTGTACTCGCTGAAGTTGTTCACAATACAAGTTCGCAGTGATGGTTTGGCCCTTTTCCAAAAACTCATAATGAACTATTCCATTTGCTGTCCACCAAACACACAATAAAATCTTGTTTGGGTGCAAGGAAGCCTTGGGAGTGTGAGGTATTGCATCAGTAGGCGACAACCAATGATACGAACGCTTAGAATTTGAGTATAATATCCATTTTTCGTCGCAGGTTAACAACCGATCAAGAAATGGTTCATTATCGTTGCGTGAAATGTTTGCCGAACAAATGGTAAGACGACTTAATTTGTTATCATTTGACAATTCATGTGAAACCCATTTGCTCAACTTCCACGTCTTTCCTAGCTGATGAAGATGCAAACGAATGGTTTCGTCACTCACATTGAACCTTTCTGCAAGCTCTAGGCACGTTGTACTGGAATTTGCCTCCACAACCTGTTGAAGATCCTCGTTGTTAATGATCTTCGGTCTTCCAGAGCGTGCTTCATCGGTTAAGTTGAAATCTCCCGAAGAAAATTTCTTGAACCACTTCTGTGCTGTTCGATCACTTACGACATCATCTCCGAATGCGGTACATATTTTTCGCGTCGCCACTGCAGCTTTAGTACCAAGTTTGTACTCAGAGTAAACAACCTCGAATTAAAGTTTTATTCGTTTCCATTTTCAACTATTCAAATTAATAATTAAATAATTGTCACGAAATGTGTATGTATTAAATGACAGAAGGATTGATACTAAAGTGGATGACAGATAACAGACAAGTGCTATCGATCAACAACTTAAAGAATATTCATGGCACTCTGCTGTATACAAAAACCGCATGAACTTATTTGATTACCTATATATTTATATCCTTTTCTATCTATAGTTATAAGTTAAGGTAACTTTTATCCTTTAAGCATGATTTATTTAAAATCTCTTTTATTAAATTTATTACATTATGCACGTTCTAAATGCATTATTTATTCTGCAATATTTTCATCTCGTGTAAGACGAATGTGAACTCATTCATACAGTTTTATTGTGTTTAAATGACTCACTCTCCTTTATTAGCTTTAAGTACCCTTTTATTTATTTTGAACTTATATAATACTTGATTTTAATAGATCTATTTAACCTATAATTAGAACAATAAATTCATTTGATATCTGAATTTTCTATACTTAAATATATGCAACCTATCATACACTTGTGTTATTTGTATTGCAAACATAAATAAACTTGATGTTGAAATTGTCAAATATAATAAAGTCTGATTTTTATTATTTCCTTTATTTTTAATACTTAAGGCTGTACGCCCGGCCTCGAAATCGTTTTTCCCATTTCCTAATCGTATTTTTCATGAAAACCTTACCGAATTTACACGCTAATTTAAGAAAACAACGCCTTTCAATGGATAAATCGTAATTTCTTCGAAATTGTCCAAAGGGCCCTAAATAAAAATAAAAATGTAAGAAATTTCATAAAACAAGCCTTTATTTAACATTATGTAACACTCAACAGCAATACATAAATTTTATTTTTTCTTAATTTTTAAAAATAAGGTCACGAAACGGAAAACAAAATTTTGAAATTTGGGCGAAATTCACTGAAATCAAATAGAGTATGTGGTACGCTCGCACATTGTGTCGAGAGGTAGCTCCGCCTACCATTTCGGGCAGTTTCTACGCAGTTTGCAAAATACTTCTGAGATCGGTGTTTGTTAAGAAAGTAATAGTTACTCCGACATTATTTTATCGAAACCGTTGATATTTTCTTTACAATATAGTGTACATATACAATGTCAGCGTCACAATACTTCCTTATACTACGTATCAGAAAGTAAAAGCAATATCTCTTCCCGTCCCTAACGCTATACCTGCTAGAAGCGCATGTTAGGACTCACACGGCTTGCGGGCTGGGAGTATAATTATTATATTTGACTCGCAATAATTTGCTTCTGAAACGATCTAGAAATTTATTTCTTGCACAAAAAATAATTTTGGAATGTTGGCTTTATTTTGTTTCACATATATATGGGTAAATTCTGAAAAATAAGATTAGTTACTCGATAGCTGAAATATACGTTACACAAATTGGTCGTCTACTAAAACTTTTTTTTTTTTTATAAAATTTACACACCATAAAGAAAAATCGAAAACACTAGTATCATCCAAATACTTTAGGGTATAACCTTTAAAAAAAACAGATCCCTAGCTCTCTGCATTGCTAAGATATCACGAGATAAGTATTAAAAATTGAAGAAAATGAAAATTTTAAAATTTACACAAAAAAACGATTTTTCGACCTTTTTGCGATTTCGATTTTATTTTCCAACTCAAAATTTGAATCCGGCAGGTGATTTTACATATTCAGCTTCACCTTTTTTGTGTGTTTGAGAAAATATAGATTGTCTAATTTAGGGGGGGTTGCTTCCCGACTGCAAACGTGTCGGCCAACCGGCGATTATCTGAGACCACAACGCAGCCATAAATTACAGGCAGATTAGATTAGGTGACAAGTTCTTTTCTCTATCTTTTTCCTCAGCATAAGACAGAGCACGCGGACCCTTAAACATTTGTCTTTTATTACATTTGCACGAAGAAAACAGTGGCACGCCTATTTCAAATCGAACTCAGCTTGAAGCGGGCGTCCAGCCTTAAGCTAATTCTTAATGCTATTCTTATTTTTAAATACGGAAGGTTTACGGCAGTATGTCTTATCTTAGATTACAATAAAATTATTCAGAATTCAGATGGCGCCTTTTTTTATGGCAGAACCGAACAACGAGTTTTTGTTGTAGTTCGGGAATATCAGATATTCGTTTTTATTTAAGGCGATTCTACTTTTTTAAATGAAACAGAAATTTTAGTTTTTGAGGATATTTTTCTTTACATACTGGAAGGTACAAATAACGTAGATTCACAACCAAATAAAACAGATTTTATTGACGCCAATAAAGCTAGTCCATAATGCAGCTACATGTGTTTACTGCTATGTTTATACTTTTTAATATTTTATTAAATGTGATATTTTGAAGTCGGGTGGTATTTGCAAACATGTCTCTATGAGTGTTTTTGTTTATATGGGTATGATAATTACCCTGCAGGTATCAGACAAAAAAATATATATGTAAAAAAAACTATTAAGCATTCAAAAAGTACAATAAAAAGAGGATTTTCTGGATTTTGTTATGCAATATATAATTATAAAAAAAATATGTATTTTCAATTAATAATAATAACATTTACTTTTTTATTACAGTACATCTCAAATAAACTCATTTTAGGAGTTAAATTAAAATGAAATACAAATACATAATATATACCTAAACACATTAAAAGATATGTAATTTTAAAAAAAGTCACCAACATTATACAAGATCCTCTTTATCCATACATGGCACAATTCAGTTTTAAAATTATTTATTGGTAGCAATTTATTCATTCATTTGGTAGGTATATACAGAGTGAGTTATTTCCTTGGATAAAGAGGATTGTGCCTTTATGAATAATGATACTTCAAAGCAGTTTTATTTGCTATAATAGCAATTTTTTGGTATTGGAAGCGCCTTTTATATTTATTATGTATTATACAGAATGTTTCATAAGTTGGTTACTGACCATAGTTACAGTTTTTTAAATAGAACCTATTGTCCTGTCCTCCCTTTTTTGTATTCTCCGTATAATTCTTAGATAAAAAGTAATAAGACAGTATATGCCTAAAATCTAAAGTTTTCGACTATTGCAGTTTTTCTGACAATTCAATGTTATTAAAAAAACTTATTTATTGAAAACGATGTATTAGATGGCCGCAATTTTTGGTAGTGTTGTTTATAAGAAAAGAACCTAAT
Source organism: Amphimallon solstitiale (assembly GCA_963170755.1). Classification (NCBI taxonomy): domain Eukaryota; kingdom Metazoa; phylum Arthropoda; class Insecta; order Coleoptera; family Scarabaeidae; genus Amphimallon; species Amphimallon solstitiale. The sequence continues at coordinate 14,877,882 of OY720675.1, forward strand.
ACAGACATATTTGGGTTTTCTCAATTACAGTTGGATGTGCAGAACTAGATTAAAATTACATGACACATTTTTGTCTAAAAGTCAACTGTATATCGTTTACGTTTTGAATTGCTTACTAAATTTCACACCAGACATATAAAGCGTTACTATTTTAAAGTTCTGGGTTATTGTCATTTTTTGATATAATATTGTCAGTTTCTTGGTTATATCTGAATATGCTATAGTATACGGTGACATTATTTTATTTAAAAGTTGCTTCTCAGTTTACAGACTTAAGTTGTTGATGCTAGTTAGTTTAAATTAATTGAAGTGATTTCATAAGAAATTGTTCTAAAGAAAAGATTATATACGATTTTTGTACTGGGGGAACGTCAAATAAATTATTTATTATCCCAGAGAGTTGGTCTTTTCCATAATTGGTGTAAGTGTTGCCAGTAAATTTTGAATGTAGCATTACTTTGATGATTTTTTTTTGGATTTGTTGTGCTTCTCATTTCACAACTTCATGCAGTCAAACGTTTCCTTCTCTCAGAAAACCACAAATTTGAAAAGGATTGCTCCACGGTTGCTGACGACAACTGACTAATTTGGCTTTCTGTTTGTAATAATGTCTTTAAAAATGAGGTTTTCCTTTTCTCCAATTCTTCTGGATCTATGTTCAATGCATGTACATTGACTCCATAGTCGTCCTAATTGAGGTTGTGATACAATCGTTTTCTGCTATGGTTTTTTCCACGTCGCTTTACCAGCTGTTGCGTAAATTTGTTTGTATGAAACCCAGGACTCTTCTTTGTTATTGCCTTATGGACCACAGCATGAACTACTCTCTGCTGTTCACAGAGAGTCCTGCCAAATGACATCTCATTTCGTATCCTCCTTTCTTGGAATAGTCAATACGCTTTCCGCCCACAAATTTTGCTAACACAGAATTGTAGCGTTCAGCACTATTGTTAGTCATATTTCTTATTAAACTAGAGCTGTGTTGCGTCAACCTATTTACGCACGACATAATGTCCTTAAAAAGACCGCAACTTTTCATTATAGGGGTCAAGTTCTTCTCATTCGGTTTCCGTCCTTTACAAAAATAGTCATCACAAGTTTCATGATCTCCAAATACACGCTTGACACTGTTATCTTAATCTTTTGCATGTGTTCACAATTTTGAGATCCTCTATATTTGATTGCACAATCAACAGAAAGACGGAGTCTTCGAATATTATTTTTCAAATAATGCCTTAAAAATATGTCTATCTCAGTACCTTTAGAGCTAAACCGTTTTAGGGCCAAGTCTTTAAGTTTAGTGATGTAATTCCTAAGAAGGTGATTAGAACATTCCACCTTCTGTACTACAAATGACCCGTAAGGTTTCACACTTAAAATTTTCTGTGCACACTGGAGTCACCGTCGCCAACCAAATATGCATATTTCACGTTATGCATTTCCATGCTTAGTTTGAATCCTGCTAGTATGATATCGCTTTCCATGGCCGAGCTTGATTCTTCCCAGTTTTTAAAACAGCGATGAGGCGCATCCTTATCTTTCTTGCACATAATACAGTATTTGTTTCGTATTCCCAAAAAAAGGATTTTCCCCGTCTTTTCCCCAACATGCTGCTCCGGATTTAGCGTTGTAATTAGATCGATAAGATCGTTTACACCTCGCGTCCGTTGCAATCACAGTTAGAAGTGGTACATTATTTTCGTCTACTTGTCCACATTGTCTTGCAAGTTTGGCTTCTTCCTTTCCTGTCTCCATCATGGATTGCCAACGTTCAATATCAAAGATTTCATTCATTTCATCTTCAATTTTTTTATATAAGTTGTAAGACATTCCGGGCATATTTAGAGAACTAGCTAGTTCATTAAGTTGAGAAAATCCGCCACCGTCACTGCAGCACCATTAGTATTTAGTTTGCCATCATTTCCATCAACTTTGCACATTTCACACTTAAAAATGAATTTGGATGTAAATCCCCTTCTGACTTCTCGAATGCACTTGACAACACTGGAATTGCAGGAGAAAAGGTTATGGTGTTGATAATTCATGGCTTGTTCAAATAGAAAGGGAACATTTACAAAACGCCTGCCAATTTTTAGTTTAAACTTGTTATGGTACTACTTGATATCATCATCTTTATTTGAGACATGGACAATTGTTCCGTCGGCATCCTCATTATTGGTAAAATCCATGGAAAAATCTAACAGTCGTGGCGATCGTGTTTCGGCCATGGAAGTGCTTGGAATCGGGGTGGTTCGAATCGGATCTACATGTCTGAATGTAGACCTGATTTTGATAGGAGTCTCAACTATGTGTTTGCAAATATTCGTGTCAAAAGAAAATCATTAGTTGATTATGAATAGATTTTGTTATTAGATGATAAATATATAATACCAGTCTACTGTGATTATGATTCTACAAAACAGCAACAGTTCTTGAATGTTTACAACATTGTTAATTACAAAAATGAATGGTATTTTTGCATCAGATTCCTAACATTCTACAAAATTACTAGTCATAAAAAACAAAACATCTTTTCGAAAGTAGGCCAGTGTAATTACTTATTTATACGGATGTAACAACTGATATTTAAATGTAACTGAACAAATGAACCCATTTTACATTTTTCTCCTAGGTTTGGAAAATGAAATTTTCGAATTTTTACCTATTCTTCCCAGAAAAACGTGCAAGATAATATAAATTATAATTTTCAAACACGTTGTAATCCTACAACTGAACTGAAGCATATTGAAATATATTCCCATTTTAATTTAATATCTCAGGGATTTTTTTTTTACTTTACAACACTTATAAAACCAGATGTCGGCCGAGGTTCGACGGCGATAGAGATCGCATGTAAAGGATAGAAAACTAACTCCAACATTTACACGCTTCAGCAAGGCCTACATTTTAACAATACTATTTAATTAGTTGACAAGATAATATATTTCTAATTACGGGCTGTTGTAGGTAAAGCTTCAAGGAACTTTCGTAACTTGTTGAATTTTGATGTAAGTCTTCCTTTTTAACCATAAATATTGTTAAAAGTAAGGTGATTTTCATGAACTTTACGATTTTATTACAAAAGAATGTGTACTTAATTTGAAAAACAAATAAGTTAGGAAAATTATGGATTCATCACAGATGCACTATAAAAAATTTCAAGGGTGTACATCAATTGGTATTGCCGTAGTTTTGTTAAGAAAACTGTTGAAAATAGGTCGGAATTCGGCCGGGTAGTATCGCCTTAAGTGTTTATATTATAAAACGGAAATGCTGACTTCGAAAAAAATTTTTGGGATTCTCCACAATTTAAGAAAATATGTCTATTTTCAATCATTTCATCCAAAAGACCTTATCTTACTTTTCCTAAATTGTAAAAAGTCAAATACGTATAGGAAAGGAACAGAAATCCTGTTTTATAAACTACTATTAAATATAATATTTATAAACCTGTAAATGTATATCTTTCCTTATTTGATTTAGACAAAAACTATAAATAGGTATTTTTAATTATTATTGCATTTCTGAAAAATTAATACAGGCTGATTCAATGCCGACGCTCACCATAGGGATTTCACGTATTGAGAATAGACGGTAGGTTTAAATTCGGCCAATTTGATAGATTATGTGTCTGTTATGAACCTGGTGGAAAATGGAACAGTGATAAATGACTTTCGAACCGGAAATGCTGATGTTTCTATTAACATTGCCATATTCTAACACGATTACGAAAATTTTTTTTGATTTCAAATATTTATTTAAAACATCATGAAGAATGTTTTTAATATTATGTAATGTATTTTAAAATACATTGAGTCATTATTAATAGCAAGCATCGTACACCGACTAAGATGTTAAATGTTTCTATACTTCATATTCAAAAATTGCAAGCGTTGAGTATTTACATACCTCCTATGTATTCAAAACCATTTTGCTAAATCTTAACAATAACCTGATCCGCTATGAATCGTTTATCAAGCCGCGTAATGTTTATGTTAACAGGACTTTGAATGACAATTTTATAAATGGTAGAGGAGGTAAAAGGTGTGTTCGTAGAGTTTACATAAATCTAGTATTTTTTAGATGAATAATAATCCTTCACATCTACGCGGAAAGACGCCTCATATTTAAATTTAACGCAAACACGAGTATAAAGAACGTTAAATCAAAATAAGTTTAATCAATATTTAGAATATGGAGACAATTTATAACCCCTGCAATACTGCATATATCTGGTCAATGGGAAGGTTAGAAAATAACGACTTTTTTAACCCTCTCATGCATTGAGTCCACACAGTGGACAGAACATTCAAGGTCAGATTTTTTTTGTCTTAGCAAAAATGTTTGGAAATGCATACTAGCCTCTTCAGTGGACGTCGTATAAGTGGTTTGTAGCGCCATCTGTAGTCGAATTCTCTAAATGTAGCAGCTGAGGCATTTGTTATGCAGCACGTTATGCAGTGATCAGTTGTTTTGCAATGGAGGAGATTTTGTGTTCAGAAATTAGTGTAAAATCATTTTATGGACGTTCCAGAAAAAAGGTAAAAATTATCAACATTTCAAATAGGTTGTAGAAAATGTATTCACTAAAAAAATTTGGGAAAATATTACATAGATAATAAGAAAAATGAATTTGTTCACGCGTCCATTGTAATGGACATCATGCAGTTTCGGCATTCTAGTGAAACTTGATTTTGTTTCGTAGCACGTGATTTTCGATGATCTGGACAGCGATGAAGAACCAGAGGAAGCACCGTTTGCTGCAATTGTTCGAAATGACGAGTACGCTGGGGTGGAAAATGATATAATTAATTATCATCTGCCTGACGGATCTGATTTAGAATCAGGCAATGAAGAAGAACAAGCTGTTCATAAACCTGATGATGATGTGGAAGAAAATGACTGGGACAGTGAGGATGAATTGCCTTTAGAGCAATTGCGTTCCTTGGCAGCAAACAAAAACAAAAAGAAAACAAAAAAGAGCTACGTGTGGCGTAATGTGGATAGCATGTATGGACCAGCAACACTAACACTATTTTTAGGATCTGATAAAATAAATATTCAAGGAACTACTCCTGTAGAATATTTTTTGTCTTTATTCACTGAAGATATGATGGATGATATCGTATTTCAAACAAATGTATATGCAGGACAAAATGGTAAACTAAATTTTGGTCTCACTAAAGAGGAATTGTTTGTTTTTTTGGGTGTAAATTTAGTTATGTCTTACATAAGATATCCACGAATACGTCTGTATTGGTCAAGTGATGAGGGCTTGAGAATGAATCTAATTGCAAACTCTATGTCTGTAAACAGATTCGAGTTGATCCTACGTTTTCTCCATTTTGTAAATAACGTCGATTTGAAAAAAGACAACACAGATAAACTAAAAAAACTTCGACCATTTCTGGACCAGCTGCAAGCCAATTTTGTTAGTGCTGCAGATCCTGAAGAGTACCAATCAATTGATGAGCAAATAATACCTCTAAAAGGAAGATTAGGAATAAAACAATATCTTCCGAAAAAGCCGACAAAATGGGGTGTCAAAGTTTGGGTAAGAGCAGGTGTAAGTGCCTACATGCATCGGTTTGAAGTTTACCAAGGAGCTGCAGGAAACCGAGATGGAATAGGTGCATTGGGTGCATGTGCAGATGTAGTTCTTCGTCTAAGTGATGATTTACCCCAAGTAAACCATAAATTGTTTTTTGACAACCTATTTTGTTCACTACCACTCTTAGAAGAGCTAAAGCAAAGAGGAATATGGGCAACGGGGACTCTAAGATCCAATCGTTTACGGAATGCAAGTTCTGTATTGATGTCGGATAAAGACATGAAAAGACAGGGTAGAGGAACTGCAAATGTTATAAGTACAGAATCGGGAAACATTACAATAACTAAATGGCTAGATAATAATTCTATCTGCATAGCTTCTACCTGTGCAGGTCTAGAGCCACGGAATACAGTACAAAGTTGGCAAAAGTCGTCCAACAGCGTTATTGAAATTAGTAGACCATTTTCTGTACAATTTTATAATAAAAATATGGGTGGAGTAGACCTTCACGATCAACTTATTGCATTATATCCAATTCGACGAAGGAATAAAAGGTGGTACATCAAAGTATTCATGCATTTTTTAGATGTAACAGTGGTAAATGCTTGGATATTGTTTCGAAAAAATGGAAACAACAAAATGGACCTTCTAGAATTTAAAGCCAGTGTAGCAAGAGCTTTGATCAATATGGGTCAACACAGAGAGAATAAGAGAGGCAGGCCACGTTCTGCTACTCCACCTAGTATACTGAAAAAAAAGAAACCTATGAACCATGCACCTCCTGAAGTACGTGGGGACAGATTTGGACATTGGCCAAAATTGACAGAAATTAAAAATGCAAGACGATGCCATTCAAACGCTTGCAAAAGAAAAACTAAGTACATTTGTAAAAAATGCAATGAACCGCTTTGTCCAGACTGCTTTGAATATTTTCATACCCAATATCGTTGAGACCGTGGGTGCATAATGTCCACTCCAGGGGACAGGATTTTCTTTTAGGATTAAAGGATAAATACCATAAGTTTTTGCTTTGTTTAGTCATAGTTGATATAATTTTGTCGTTTGAGGAATAAATTATATCTTTTTAATAATTTCTCGATTCTTTGAAATAATTATGCACGAGAGGGTTAAACAAGGTGACTGTAGTGGTATGCGACACCACAATAGAAGTCGTTACGACCCTAAATCGGCACCTTTTATGAATACTGATTAAATTTTGTAGTTTACGAAATAGAGATGGGCAAAACGGTTCAGTCGTGATCCGGCTTAGTATTTGAACCGTGTGGATCCGGAATAGCATACCGTTCATGAACGTGTAGGACACATGTAATATTCGGCGCCGACTGAACCGTTTTGACCATCTCTATTACGACAAACTGGTAAAGAGTGATTTTTTCACTAACGAATACTACTACTTCCAGTCTACTGAATTTATTGAAAATCTATTATTATAATCTCATTTTTCTTCTTAATGTCGTTATATCATTTCGGAAGCGTATTGAAAAATGTTTAGAAGTGAATGGAAAGTCATTTGAATACTTGTTGAAATAATTTTTGCATACTTTAGTATACATACATATACCGGGCTCTTTTTTTATCATTACACATAGCATTTTCCCTATGTGTAATGATAAAAAAAAATTGTCAATGCATTAGCGATATAGTCACTGTATAGTAGACAACCAGTTATACACTCGTATTTTGACAAGCAGGAACAGTGAGCTGTCATAAGATTTTTATCAGTCAATTTTCGTTAAACTTTTTATTAAAATTTTAAAATAAAAATTGAGTTTGTAGCAGAAACACTGTACGATACACGTGTTAAAATGTTATTTTATTTTGCTTATTTTAAATTGCTCCAGTTCCTAATCACCCTCGTGTCGCAAATCTTACTCGCAAAATAAAATAGCACTTTCAACAATTATATCGTAAATAACTAATTTTGTACAATTTTTCTTACAATTTTAAAATTCGAAATATATCACGTCGTCAACATCATAATTGCTACATTAAGGATTTCCCGCCATTTCCCACTGGCCGATACAAATAAAATAATATTCTGGAGATCCGTTTCTCTTACTTCTACCATAAATTATTTGTTCGGAAAAATTAAACTTTGCAGCGTACATAAAACCTTTTACATTTATTACGAAACTGTTAAAATTTAGCGCGAAAGTATCTGATTCGGCAATAATACTTGTACTGGTAACACTGGGCGATACAGAGCAAAATAAAGCTTAGAAGAATTAGGTTATGTTTTTAATAAAGAAAATGCAGAATATCACTTGCAACAAAATAATTAGTTTATTATAACAATTAAACGAACTTAAATGTGAAGTCTAATATCATAACAAGTTCTCGAAATGTCCACCTTGTCTTTCAAGGCAATAAGCAAGGCGATCTTGAAAGCAACGAAGTGTATTTCTAATAAATTCTGGCCTTATTCCATTACATGCAGTACGTATACGCTCTTTTAGTTCATTCAAGTTGCGTATTCGTACATTGTTGTAAATTTTACTTTTTAGGTAACCCCAAAGAAAATAGTCATTTGGAGATAAATCAGCGGATCTTGGAGGCCATAGTATGGGACCAAATCTACCAATCCACCGTCTTTGAAATAAGTTATTTAAAAAATTCCTGATAGCGTTAGTAGAATGTGGCGGGGCCCCATCCATTTGGAACCAGGGTTCATCAACATTCATCATCTCAATTGATGGAATGATATGGTCTCTCAACAAATTCAAATATTTCACTGCAGTGAGGTTACCGTCAATAAAAAATGGGCCAATAAGTCTATCGCTTATTATTCCAATCCAGACATTAACTTTTTGAGGGTACCGTGTTCGGGTCAGGTTTTGAGCGTGAGGATTTGTACGGGACCAGTACCTAATGGATTAATGGATAGGAAATTTAATAATTTTTCATGGATAAATGTAGGGTACAAACCGAAAGTTCTGAGAGTTGACTTCACCGTTTACGGTAAATGTAGCCTCATCAGTAAAAATTATTTTATTTAAAATTTCTTGGTTTTCATTTAACATGTTAAACATTATTTTACAAAACTCAGTTCGTTTTATTTTATCCTCTTCGAAAAGCTCTTGATGATTTGATATTTTGTATGGCCTATATTTAAATTCTTTCAGAGTTTTGTATACCGAACTGTACGATACTCCAAAATGTTTAGCTACATCTAAAAGAGATCCTACAGACCGTTCCTCTACGTAACACGGGATATTTAATTTCATGTCTTCTGTTCGAACATGATTGGTTCTATTTCTTTTTTTGTGAGAATTTAGAACGCAACCATCTTCTTGAAATTTTTTAAAAAAGTTCAGAATTGTTTTTGCACAAGGTATAGGCCTGTCTGGATAATTGACGGAAAACATGTCTCTAACTTGCCTTAAACTATTATTTTTCTGGTACCACATTACTATTGCCACCTTTTCATTTGTGTTGTATTTATCCATGATTTATAAATAAATTATCTATTTTTTAATAAAATGTATTTAATTTATGACTTATGTTTGAATAAAAATTCAGAAATATTAGACATAAAAAATGTTTTTCCCGTCATGGCAATCTGATTTAAAAATTAAGGTATGCTATACGTAAATTCTTCATTGGTGTATAACTGGTTGTCTACTATACAGTGACTATATCACTAATGCATTGACAATTTTTTTTTTATCATTACACATAGGGAAAATGCTATGTGTAATGATAAAAAAAGAGCCCGGTATGTTGTTAGTTTGTAGTTTTTTTTTCACTAATTACAGATCCGTTGATATAACTTCCTATAATTCCTGTTTCTGCACTTACTATAATTAAGGTATTCATTTGTTTTGTTTTAAAATTTGTTTATTGTACTCCATATTCGATATAGAAATGATACAGTTACCAAGATTATAAAAGTAAAAGCAAAAAGTAGAGTAATGTTATATTATATATTTTTGGAATGCAGTTTTATAAACACCTCAAAATCTTAAGCTAGTAAACTTTCTTTGTCATTCCCCTAATACCTACGTACAAAAATCATATCTCTAAGCTAATTTTAAGAAAAATTTATTATAAAATCATGTTTGTCAATTGAGTAACAACTTACGTGTCATGTAATTTCAATCCAGTTTTCTGCACATGCAATTAGTAAATGTAAAAAAATAAAATATGCTTCGCAAAAAAATTGTTGGAAAATTTGGAAAATTTCACATAGCAACTTTTAATTTGCATATATTTTAAAGTAGGCATTGTCGTACCTGCATGGCCATGTTTAATACGGTGATTTCCATGTCATCTTTGGCAAAACTATTCTCTTCATCAAAGACAAATGAGAGGTGCTGCTTGTAAGTTAATTGATCAGTTGACTCGTCATACTGAACATCTTCTTTACGGGGATATATTCTGTAGAAGAAACAATATAATTCAAACATGTCTTTTTAGTAATAGAATGCTATAGTTATAGAGCAGTCTTTCTTATCTAGTGAAAAACTAACCTTCACTTACTTCGAGGAAGTGAGTTCATAGAACCATGGAACACTTTACGCATACAAACTTCATATTAATATATTAATACAACATCAAAGAGAAACTTACTTGTAGACAAACGGTCCTACTTCCTCAACTATCGGCTTAGCGCCTGAGAGAATTTCGTCCGGATTCTTGATGTTGAAGGCGTATATTTTAAATTTTAATGGAAATGGTAACTCCTTCCATCTTTCAAATTGATCCGTACCATCTTCTAGTCGTATTCGCTGAAATTTCAATGCTCAATTACAGACATGTGCTTGCTATTGTGAATTAGGAAGCAGACATGGTATGCAGACAGGTTAAAAAATACAGGAACAGGAAACTACTTTGCTAATCAAGGCGAATACTACGCATAGGGAAAGTATGCCCCTGTGTTTCAGATAGACATGTATGCCATACTCCAATTTGATATAGAAGGGCTATCGTCAGCAGGCAGTTCCAAATAATGTCAAGCAATACTGAGGACAATATACAAGGTGAGTCATTAGTAACCGTTTGCTCTTTTGTGTTTTAAATAAGAGGGATTAGCGGATGATTCATGGTAGCTTGGGGCGCATATTCTAGAAATACTTTAAGCTCTCACACACTTTCGGTTTCACCGGAACTGCATGGAACTTAATTTTTTTATAAGACTCATCCTTTATATTTTTGGATTTTTTAGTACTGTTTTAATTCATTCAAAATTGAGGCAATGGTTTTTGAGTTATTTTTTTTTGGAAATTTTTGACCAAAACAGGTGTTCAGAAAAAAAATGAATTTTTTTTTGCATCATTTGGTATAAGTTGCCCTCGACAATACGCCAAAAAACTTTGTCTTTTTAAAGCCTATTTCCCGAAATTTTCACACATCAAAAACTTTTTTTTTTAATGAAACACCCCATATTTTATTGTTGTGTTTTGTTTCTTTTTCTGTCTCATTGATTTTTATTAGCAACGTCCTATACCTGTCTTTTGTAATTTCTGGGATAATCACTACAGGAACAATCAGCTGTCAAAAACTACAAGCGCTGTTGTTCTATGCACCCAAATATTCGTTCAACCAATGGAAGGTTGGAATAGGGCCCAACTGCCTTAGTCAACTGTCAAACAAAGTAAAGGTTCAGTCCAATAACAACTTTGTGTAATGCACGTGCGTATTCTGTTTTTCAAAGAGGTACTAACCTCACGGAAATAAGGTCCAATTATATGACTATCCACTATTCCTCCCTACACATTTAATGACCAACGATTTTGAAGGTTTGCAGGTCTGATAAAGTGAGGGTTTTTATGTGTTATAATAACGAAAATTATGACGGTTAATTATCAATTTTCATAGTCGATTCTTCTAATTTATCTGCTGCCCATTGACAAAAATGTAAGCGATTTTGAAAATTTCTTTAATCTAATCCTCTGGATGAATTACATATTTCCTAATTATTTTAGAATCTAAAATTTGACTTACATCTAACTGATGAATAACTCTCGTAGTACTAGTATGGGGGTGTTCGACTATACTACCAAGTACCATAAACTTATTATCCCCACCAGTTATTGATTTTGTCCGCTCTTTTTTTTTTCATATTCAATACCCAGCAGAGAGAGTTTTCTTCTGATTCCCCAAAACGTAAATCATATCAATTAACTCTTCATAAGAATAATTCATTTTGATTATTACTATAGCGATGCTTTTATAAATTTTACATAAATGTTTACGGACTTTATTGGATGATATTGGATATTGATGATTTGGGTGCATAAAATAACAGCGGCCGTAGTTCTTTATTTCACCGCGGCCGCGCTGATTGTTTCTATAGTGTTTATCCCTGAAATTACAAAAGATTGGTATAGGACTTGTTGACAAAAATCAAAAGAGAAACAAAATACCACAATAAAATACCGGGTGTTCTATTTAAAAAAAATAAGTTTTTGGTATGTGAAAATTTCGGGAGTGCAACTTATAGCAAATGTTGCAGAATTTTCTTGGCTACACATATCACCAATAATAATGTTTTTACTTTTAAAAACAATGCGCATGTGATTTTTTTCTGGACACGTGTTTTGGTCAAAAATTTTCAAAAAAAATTTAGAACTCAAAAACTATTGGCGCAATTTTTAAAACGAAGAAACAGTTGAATAAGCAAATTAAAACAGTACTAATAAATCCAAAAATATAGGGTGTGTCATTTAAATAGATTTTCCACTAATTGTTTTTTCACTTAGTTAAAACACAAAAGAGCAATCGAAGAAGCGGCTACCAATGACTCACCCTGTATAACCAAGAAGTGTGGAGCAGGTCACAGAGGGAACGAAGGCAACGAGAAAGCTGATGAACTTAACACTAAAGGCCCAGAAACAAAACTTATCGCCACAGAACTGGTTTTAAAGGTACCAAAAAGAAGGAACCAAAGCATTATCAAAGATTAGGTTCACAATGCACAATGGAATTACTGGGCAACAATTTTCAGGCAATATTATGATGTAAGATTTATTGGTCAGTTATGTAAGAAAAGTTCCGAAGAACTACCAAATAGCAGCAGGGATAAACTACCAACTACAGCCGATTTTTCAACCATTTATGCACCTGTGTAAGTATGTCTGAATAATATGGACCTATATGGTGGTGATATCAACTACAGACTCTACAATAAGGAACCAGAAACAGTTAGGCATAACTATGAAGCACTGGATCACGCAAGGCAAAGTATTTTTGATCAACAAAGCATTGATTCAGGGATATTCAATAAACATTAAGTAAAGATCTGTAAAGGAAAATTACTGCAGAGGATATCATAAACCACATAGACTCAGCATAATAAGTCTCAGTGATTTCACTGAAGGATTGAGACATAACCGGACAGGTCTAGGGAAGAATAGCTAAGTTTGCTAATATTAAAAACTGGTTCAATTCCAAAAATTTGTGATTCTAAGAGTCGATGTTTATGCATTTCCTTAGTCATTTCCTGAAAAATATGTTTCTAAAAATATTTACGTGCAATCTATCATCACTCTGAAATCACCGTCACCAATCTGAAATACACATCAGTACTGATAATGTTTCAAGACAAAAGAAAGTATAACTGACAACGATAATTTATCGAAATTAAATTATGTGCGTCATATTATGGATGATAATATCGAAGGACTAATTCTTAAATATTTAATTTTTATTGTTTATTTATAAATTTTGCAAAATATGTTAGATGTATAACAGATTATATTTTCACGTTATTAAACCAAGGTTGTTTATAGTTTAAATGTAAAAATTGTAAGAAGATGTACGGTGGACAAATTAACCGCGACATAGAAACACGTTTTAAGAAACATTAAGTCACTTTACGATTTACTAAACGCGTACCTACATACCTTCCGAATGGACGAGGTATACGTCGTTTTTGCTATTTCAGTAGTCGTTAGGCTACGTTAGAGGGGCTTGTCTGGCATGAAATTATTTATTTATCTAAATATTGAAAAATATATGTTAATTACTTACATCAATGATTTTTTCTTTGTCTATATCATCTAAAGCAGTTACATCTGTGACACTACCTGCTAGTAGCATTAAATTAATAATGCTAAACACAAAGCTTAGTCGACGCTTTGAATACATTTTCTACAGTTAGAGTTAATGTGAGATGCTCTAGAACTTATATGTGGCAGTAAGATTGTTAACGCATCCATATCAACATTGTTATTTGAGATTAAAAAAAGTAGATAATTTACGATAGTCGGTACTTGGATACCTCTATGAATGCGTTCATCCTTTGTTCGAGTGCTTTGCTTTTATTGTAAAATATGCAGTTCATTTATTTGAAACTGATAGTTTCGTCACGAGGATTTGATACATTTTTTGAAAGCCTTAATTTTTGTGAATTTTTGCTTGGAAGTTGACCCTTGTTCCGATCTTACACAGATCTCGTCAGTGTACGATTGTGTTGTTCACAATCTCCGTAATCATAGAAGAAAAAAGCAAGTACTGAGCGATATTTGCTTATTTATGTAATTGTTTATGAGAAACTCTGACTTCAGAGCAGTTAGGCAGTTAAGCACCTCATCAAAATTTGTGCTTTTTGAAAACTTCGAAGGATTACGAGAGTTGATGCAGTTATTTTTCAAGCAGCTTTGAAAAGGATTTGTTAACACTTGTGGGTCATATTTGTGAAAGGAAGTAGCAATATTACCGGTCTTTGATGGTTCGGTGGATGTAGAAACCAAAAAGCAGATTGTAACTAATTTAGCAACAAAAAATTCATGCCATTTACAAAAGAGGTATATTCCATATAAATGCATTTATTGTCACGAAACCACAACAAAACAAAGATTATAAATTTATTAAAACTTAAATTATCTATGTATCAGAGTTATCCTTGCGATTGTAAATAGTTATTTAATAATTATCGCAGGATCTTAATCATTCTTACTGAACATCAGAATACTTGGAAAAGAAATATAACTAGCACATCTGAATTTCTGAATACTTCTCGAAAAAGGATCAGAGTTTAGAATACTTCAAGCCTCCAGGATGCCACTCATCAGTGCTCTAACTGATGTTTCGAACACCCCGTATGATGTTCTTCGAAAATCAGGTAAACACAATACTCTTCAAAAAGCGCTTCGTAACAACATAAAATGCCAAATACATCATAAACCCCAAAACACCTCATTAGCTTCGGTAAAATTAGATCTCCTACAAGACAGAATATACAAACAAATATTAAAAATTAGACTTTCTAAAAAGACAAAAAAAAAAATTGAAACTGAAATTAAGATAGCGTTTAATTAAACATGATAAATACCTGCAATTTTAAAGTAAATTAATCAAAAGTGAAAGGCTTATTGTAAGTCCTCATCTTGTCATAAAGAAACCAAAACTAATTATTGAGTTTTATTCCTGCAACTAAAAGCCATAGCTTCAATGGAAAGCATAAAGTGGAAATCCAAAAGTTGAAGTACAACAGATTTTACTGATCAAAAATTAATGTTGTAAACACTCACTAAATGCAGCATGTTAGGTGCACAAATCAAAACGTTCAAATGACGCCAGAAGCAAACAAATTTCTCGGAAACATAAAATCGACTTAAATTTAGCAACACTGCAAAACCAAAATCTGAATAAAAAAGACATAATGAATTAAGAAATAACAACTTGGTAAATGAGCGACAGAAAATAAGCAACCCCTATTTCTATCAAGAGCGACGAGAAATACGTCAACGACCGGAATCTACATATCGTAATAACACGGAAGTAAACCTTAGTATGAAAAGTTCGGAAATATTAACGATACAAAACTATAATTGTTTATATTACGACAATAACCATAACATCGTTTTGCACTATGGAAAGCTTTTGACAACCTAAACAATGATATTTTCCTGAAATCATAGAAAAGTGTCCGTATTTGAAGAAATATAAATAATTGATTCAGATCATACAAAATTATTCTAATACTAAAGTAAAAGTAAGCAATATTCTTCCATATAACTATGATGTGTGCCTTGGTGTACCTCAAGGTAGTGTGATAGGCCCCCTAGAATTTTTATTCTGCATTAATGACTTGGGCGCGGACATGACCGGTTTAAACGACGAAGTTACAACGGAGCAAAGAAATAATGTAAACAACACACGCTTACTGAATAGCACTAATTCATATGGTGAACTGCAACATCTGTTTACGCCCGAGAAGTGCCCGAGAATGAGAGCAAAAAATGCCCATAAAATAAGGAATTTATGAGTAAAATCTTTTTTTATCGGCGTAGATAGGAGTGTGAGGGGTTTTTAAAATTTATTATATTTACCTTATATTTCGCAAGAGAAATAAAATTTTCATTCATACTTACGTTAGTTTCGTTTTTTCATTGTTTTGACTGTTAATTACGTACTTCGTAATTTTTGTAATAGTCTGTTTAAGACTTCTCCCAATTATCTAGACGTAAGTGTGCACTGGATTTCGTTTAGTTTTAATAACATACGCGTACATTTTTAGTGTTCATTTATATAGATCGAGAACGTTGTTTATGTTACTTTTTCTGGTATGAAAATGAATTGTCAGTGATTCCGAAATTTATTACAAAGTCTGTAAATTATCGTTACAGAATGCCAGAATATCGCACGTTCGTCACTTAGCTTTGCTGAAACATACACAGAAATAGTTTTTATGCAGAGAATTTCGATAGTTTACAAAATTTCGTTACATGTTTAAATGACGATGCTGGAAGTATTTCTGAGTGCTAGGAACTAACACAAATCGCAAATTTAAAAAATCAGTTGTTATTCCTTCAGGAACACTTTGGAAATTTGCCTAAACTAATCACATATTTTGAAAATCGAATCTCAAATTAGAAAATGGATTAACCACATTAGATGTGGCTATTAATAATTTCAAAAGTATTCCAAGTGACTTCAGATGTGGCCTTCGGCAAAAGTTAAACGCAGTTTTTAATAGAAATCCAGATTAAATAACATTGCGGCAATTGTGTATGCTAAATACGCTGAAATAAAATAATATTTCCAGTACGCACCTATAACCAGTTGCGATGTAGAAAGGAGGTTTTCTATCTACAAGGATGTTCTTAATTCAAAGAGAACAAGTCTTACAAAAGAAAAAATGAACAAATAATAAGGTATATTGTATTTTATAGATCACCAGCCACTTGTTATCCAATTATATAAATAAAATTAAAACCTCTTTAAAAATACAACATTTCAATAGTGTGGTCATGGGCGATGAGTCATCAACCGCTTGTGTCCGCCCCCTATGAGATATGGCAAAAGTTATTTTCAACTGCTGGTTTAATATTGACATTGACATCATCACATTAACGTTGACAGTGCTAATTTTACATCAACAGTTTTTATAATTATCAAAAAGTTTACTACATTCATGTCAATTCGTTTAAATGTTGATAAAACCCAATAAGAACTATTCATTGCCGTGCAGATATCAGCGCATCAATATAAACATTGATAATTAACGCTAAACCGAAGATAATTATTACAACTTTTTAATTCAATTTATTTAATTAAATTTGCAGTTATCGGTCTTCTTAGGAATTACAAGCATGCTCTTTCTTATTAATACATTGTGACAATGTTTGAAGGTTCTAAAAATCATTACCTTTCCTTGTTTCTTGCTAATAATTAAAATCGATTGAAGAGCTTTTTTTAAGTATCACCTAGCCATAAAATATAGAATGAAACCAGTTGAAAATTAAGTGTAATATAAAATAAATTTTGTGACATTATATCATTCAGTGCATTCGTAAACTCCTAAAAGCACAACATTGTACCGTACATTTAAAGACATATTATTTTCTCAGATAATAATTTAGTTTCTTCATTATCCTGTCAACAATCCTAACAAAGTTTAATAACTGTCCTTTTTATTTTTTATTGCTGACGACTATACTAAAACACATTTCAGTTCTAATTTCTTTATTAATAATTATTTGAAAACTAAACATTTCAATATTTTCGACAGACACAATATGGAACCAATTCCTCTAATAGCTCTTCCAGTTCATTGGTCAATTCTTTCGATATAGTGTATTCCTGAAAATATAGAATGTTACGCCTATATTTTTATTTGTGAAAGTAGGTTCACTTTACATTCGACTCTTATAATCTAATACAATATATAGTGGTTTGTTTTTTCGACTAACAAAATGTTTCTGGATATAATTTTATATTTTTAATGTATATTATTTGTTAAGGTTCAACAGTATGGAATCGTAGACCTAGCAAGTAACCAAGTTAAAATTAAATGTTCAGTTTGTATAATTGGGTAGTATATTTTTGAAAGGTTGGATATATCCTGGTGTTCTTTTATATTTTGAAGTACTCAAATGGTACCCGGTAAGAAAATAATATTGTCATAATTAGCTTTAAAATCCGTGTTATTTTGACAGATCCATATTTCTAAGTGCGTACATTTAGGTTTTACAGAACAGAAAGTCCATTTCTAGAAATTGTTCAAGCTGTAATTTCCACTCTATTGATGATAATTCAGATATCGAATTTAGCCCTGAAACTGATTACCTCGAAAATGGTGGTCTTCTGAAAATGAAAAATTTTAAACTACAGAAACAAATACAAAGAGCGAAGCTCCAGAAGAGTTTGATGGACTTGAAAAAAAATCTACTGATGAAAATCTTTGTCAAAAAAACAAAAAAAAAACATGAAAGACGAAGGAAATTGTTTGCTCGATTATCAAAGAAGAGTTATTTAGGAATAAAATCAAAAAGGCAGAATATTTGGAAAAGAAACTATTTTTCGAGAACGGAATACCCCTTTTGGCGACAGTACAGACGATATAAAATCTAGATAAATCTTTCGGTGAAAACAAGTCGCCTTTTGATTACTTTTCGTCGTATTTTTCGGGAAAAATTTGTTCTGATCATGCAGTTAAAGCAAATGTACGGGATTTTCAAAAGAGGAAAAAGCCGAAACACGAATAAACGCGAAATAATACGATTGGTTGCCATGCACCTTATAATGGGAATTGTGAATTTTCCAAAACTTAGACTTTATTACCTTCGCAACAATTTAAACAATGTTGACGTAAGCACAGAGCAAAATGAAAGTGACAAACTGTGGAAAGTACGTCCAATTATTAGCTGTTTTGTAAAAAGATGTGAAGAACTGGACAATGAAGAAAGTAATTGTATCGGCGATTCCATAGTAGTACCGTTCAAAGTCCAGGTTAATATATATAAATAATATATTAGAGGAAAACCTAATCTATGGGAAATCAAAATTTTTATGCTATATGGTGAATCTGGAATCTTATATAGACTTGTTGTGTATCAAGGAGCACCTACATTACCAACTACAGTAGATTTTGATTACAGCTGTACCGCAAATCTTGTTCTCAAAGAATTCCCAGAGCACCATGGATATAAACTATATTTCGGCAATTATTTTTCTTCTATAAATCTCTTGCAAGTCCTTCATGAACAAGAAATTTTTACTGCAGAAAAAGAGCTGAAGAATTTAGAAAGACTATCATGTGATTATTCTGTTACGAATGATAGCAATGTTGTCGCAGTAAGATACTATGATAACAAAGCTGTAAACATGGTATCAAATTTTGTCGCCGTCGAACCAAAAGATCGAGTTTGAAGATAGGATTAAGAAAGCAAAAAATCATGTAGGTATTGACCACCCTGCTATTATTGTTTTGTATAACAAATATACGTGGAGTGTCGATAAGTGTGATTTTTTAATTTCTTTTTATTAGATCCAAGATGTGGACGCTCCGTGTTATCTTTTCTTATTTCAACCTGGCAGTATGCAATTCGTGGTTTGAATATCAAATAAATATTCAAAAAATCCAACATTCAAACACATGGATTTGCTGGAGTTTATATTTTACGTTGTTGAAGAGTTGACCTTTTCACGAGTGATTCGTAAAGTGTCAAAACGTAGATTATCATCTGGTAGTCCGAGTTCTTCACCAAGAGCTACGCCATTACCAAGAAAACGCCACATGCAACAAAAAGTCATGAGCATTACTGCAAAATGGAAAACTGCTCTGGAAGTGAAGAACACATTGCGAAAAGTGTATGGTTTTCTTATGCCTTAACAAAAACCGCAATTGCTTTATAGACTATCATGTACCTGCTAAAGAATAAAGAAATAATAAAGTGAAAACTTTTTAAATTTAAAATTTATGCATCTAGTGGTGGCAATTGTAACTGCCTCTTCTGGGTTTCACACCGATGGTGTTAAAAAATCGAAAATACTTATTGAGGTTCCTTCATAGTCAATTTTTGGTGGTATTTTTTTAAAAATATACTAAAAATTCCATGGTTGAAAGGGTTAACATTTAATTCTAACGTACGTGATGAAGATTTCAAACACACAATCGTAACGTCACATTAATAAAACTTTGTATTACTTAATCATTAAAACAACCAATAATTCCGGATTTAGCACACAATTACAGACCAATTACAGTACATAAACAAAAAATATACGGAAAGATAAACTGTTTCAAAGACAAATCAAAAATCATGAAAATATCTTGTATTTGACTAAAACGTAATTATTTACCTGTTCTACCCAGGCAATAGGAACAACAGCTGGTGTAATATTTTCTGTATACTCCATATAATCAATTGGTCTAATGATCATGTTGTATTGTGTCCTTATAGCCGCTTGCAATAGAGTACCACTTTTCTGGAATCAAATATGAAGATTTCAGTTTGTCTTCTATATATTTTTAGCTAGTATTATTATTAATGGCCGATTGCACCATCGCTACTTAATTTCAGGTTTCGTTAAGTGCCGCTTAAATTAAAGCCCGGCTTAAAAGCAAATGCATTGCACCAACGGTTTAATTTCGCGGCTTAGTTAAGTTTGCGAAAGTATTTGGCAACGTCGAATATTGATGAAACTTTTAGTTGTTATAGGTTTCCATCTTGTAAATTTAAATGCATTTGTGTTGATTTGTGTGTGCATTTGGCAGTTCGGTTCACGGTTTATTGCTTTAAACTTTAACACGCGTTGCTTTGAGGGTTTTTCCAAAGGTTCATCAGGAATGTTTTGGGTGATAGTAATACATTTTATTGTTATACCTGCTTTGCCACTTTGCCTTGACCGATCAGTGTATGTAGTACTGCTGTTACTATTTTGTTCAACAAATAAATTATTAAAATGTCTAATGAATCAGCAGCAAAAAGAATCAGATCAGTAAATTTTTCTGCAGAAGAAAAAAATTGTCTGTTTAACATAATTCATCAAATGAAGCATATTGTGGAGATTAAGAAAACAGATGTTGTAAGTAGCAAAGAAAAGGAAGCCGCATGGTTAGATATTGAAAAAATATTTAATGCACAATCTCCAAGTGCTGTTTATAGAAATGCAGACAATGTAAAGAAATTCTTTGAAAATTCAAAAAAAATAACTAGGAAGGCATTTGCTAAAGAAAATGAAGACATTTTAAAAACAGATGGTGGGTTTAGCGATAAGTATCCTGATGATCCAAATAAAGATTTATTTCCGTCAATTATGAACCAGAAAACTATATATGGACTACACAATCCATACAACAAAGATAAAGGTATGTAGATGTTAATAATTTGTAAAAATATACCATTAATTTTGTTGTTGCAGTTGTACAAAATAATAATAGAAATGAAAAAAAGAGACAATTATTATTAGAGTAGAAGATGAAGATATCCCACAAAATGAAGAATTTTTAAATAATTTAATACCTACACCTACTACTGTCGAAACAAATCAAGGAAAGAATGTATCTTGGAGTGCTCGCCGCAGACCAATAGCTAATTCGTTAGCAAGTTCACAATTATCAGAAGTTTACAAAGAATTAGCTGAATTAACTGAAAGTGGAATTAGTTGACTTAGAAATCTTACAAAAAAAGGAAGATATTCGAATAAGTTATTAGAACTTGAAAAAAAAAACAATTAGAAATACAATTACTGAAGAAGCAATTGTAATATTCATATAGATTTTAAAATAAATAATTTTGTATTTTTGATTTTGGATTTGAATTTTTTATTGCCTACCTATTCTTCATTTTAAGTTTAATTTTCATTAACATTGTTTTTGTTTTATTTGTTGCTTTTGAGGAATTAATATGAAAGTGTGGATGTAAATAACATGATATTATCCAATTTATATGTAAAATATCTGTGAAATATGTTTTGGAATACATAAGGAAATTTATTATAATAGTAAAAATGGTATATATATTTAATAATTTGCTAAAATTACATTTGATTAAAATATTGGTTAATAAATATTTGTCTAGTATTATTAATATCGAAGTGTCATTAGCAATTGGTTTATTGGGGACACGCTATTATTTCTGAAAAACAACAACATTATTTTTATTATTTTATTTTTTATTCTAAAATAATTCTAGTACCTATCATCTGGGATCTCCAATAAATGTTCAATTGATGGTAACAAGTGTCTCACAGTGTTTTTAAATAAACGAAATCCCTTAAAAAATGATAATTCGTCTAAAATATCAAAGTAATCAGTTCTTTGATGTATTTGACGCGGTATTCCTGCATTTATTAATTCCAATACATCCATATCATCAACATAAGCATCAACCCCAACATCCATTACAGTGCATTTATTAAACTGACGCATGATCAACTTCTTCTATTGCCGGAATTATCGCACATAACCATAAATTATGTGTTTAAGAGTTACTTAAAATCTTTAAGCCCACAATTTGGCTGGCTTAAATTTAAGGAAAGCTTACTGCTTAAGCTAAGATTAAATCAATGGTGCAATGAAAGTAAACTACACTTTAGCATTTAAGGTGAGTTTAGAGTTAAGTGTTGTTGGTGCAATCGGGCATAAGTATATTTTAAACTAGTGATGTTAAGTATTAGGCTAAACCAAGCACATCTTATACACCGGCTAAATTTGTGCAGAAAATAACAGAGGTGCAATAATTCAATAAATACTTACTACTGCAAGGATTTTATATAAAATAAGAAAAACTTATTCCACAGTTACTTACTGGTTCAATTATTGCAAAAGAGCTATGTCTATCTTCATCCGGTTCAAATCCAGTTACAGTATCTCTATATGTCTCGTCTGCCCATAACATGTGAGGTAAAGATGTAACTGTTTGACTCTCTGCAGAAAATAATACCATTGTAATTATAAATGCACTAATATTCTAAAGTTACGTTATAATTATTTGATGAAGACTAAATTTTACACCAATTAAAAGTGTATTATTTGTTAATTAATTTTGTAAAAATATTTACAATAAATGTATCACATAAATTCTTTTTCGTACGTTGATTGAATACTTGTCCGGAATGACAATGTTTCTCTATCTTAAGATTAAGCATTTTTGCTATATTTAGAAATCTGATCTCTGCACCTAAACATATTATCAAGAAATAAACTTAAATCTTAGGCTTTTTGTTGTATCCACAATTGGTATACGACTACTATTTACAGTAATGTCTATAATTCTATTTAGATTAAAACAGAATCGCGAAATCGCATCTTACTAGCGATCGGGAGGTCGTGGGTTCGAATTTTACCAACGCGTGCATTTTTAAAATTAAATTTACCTAATTAAATAATTACACTGGTCAACAATTTTTTTTTAATAACTGTTAAAAAGTAGGTATACAGTTATTACAGCCTTTAATTGAATATAATCGTACTTAGCTAGTAGATAAACAATAATATTGCGTGTAGTAAATTTGTTATACAGAAGTTATAAAAAAAAGTAGATAAATACAAAGATCTCATACAAACACTTGAATGTTTAATTAGTATCAAGAATACAAAAACAAAAAAAATGATGATATAGGAAAGTTTTGCATAAATAGAGTTATTTCTTCCTTTTATTTTGCATGTTGCCTTCTCACATCATGACGGAATCCTACCCACCTTGATATCGTTTCTCCATTTCTGCAATCGCTTGATGGAACCTTTCCCTCTGTTCATCACTCGTCTTTCCTAAATTAGCACGAAAGAAACCCAAATGTGAATGCAAAAAATTTACTTTGAGCGACATTCGGCACCCTAAATGTTTATAGTTTTCTAGCAAATTAACCATGATATCTTGGTAGAGTTCACTCTTTTGATTTCTCAGGAAATATTTGCCAACATTTTTAAAACAAGTCCATGCTGCCAGCTCTAAATGATTCATGGCACGTTCAAAATTTTCATCTTTGAACAGCTTCCTAACTTGTGGCCCAACAAATATTCCTTTGCGAACTCTCGGATCAGGCAGCTTTGAAAACTTATCCCTTAAGTATTTAAAACAGGTACCTTCTTTTCCTACTGCTTTGACAAACTGTGTAATGGTACAGCCCATTTCACTTTATTAATTTAAAAAAAAAATATTTTCTTTAAGGAGTTAATTAAGTATATTTTTTTATTAATATTTTGAAGGGAAATAATATTTAAAATAAATGAATGTGTTATTGTTTTATTAAGTAGATATTAGTCATAGGTTTGTATATATTTATGAATAAAAAAGGGTGACGCCGAAAGTTTATATTAACGTGATAAACACTCCAGTAGCAATATACAGTCCCGCGGCTAAATGAACGTGTATGTGCGTGTAAATGTGAATGGGAACCCCTGAATTTTGTGGAAAGCAGGGAACCCCAGACATTCTGATATAAGAGGGAAATACGCGTGAGAAAAGAAAGAGTCTACAGCAAGATACGTTAGATATCGTATCAAAAGGCTAACTCCTAACATTAGACTACACATAAGAGTCATTGTTACTATAACTTCAATAAATAATTTACTACCGAGAAAACGTAGTAAAGTAGTAAAGTTGTGCAACGTGTTATATTGTTAAAATAAAGATTGTATTTCGAGTAGCAGAACAAGCAGATGATGCCGTTGAAAACATCGTAGAAATAAAGAAGATTTCGTCGATAATAAGCAGCCCGAAGTTCCTGCTGGAAACAGTACAAAAAAGAAGATGAATAGGAAGAATTTAGATAAGGTATTATTTAAATGATTATTGTTTAATGACTGTAATGTTTTATGTAATAAAAGAGGAGAGACTGTAAAAATAAAAGTTCAAACAGAAAGTAATTATATGTGTAAAGTAACTTGATGTGTTCACAAGTATCGATAGAAACACGTATAATATAGAATATGCATTGTATGTAATAAATTCTGGCGTTTATAGCTTACGATTGAATCGAACAAAGGGCCTACAGAAATGTTTGTGTTAGTTTAATGTTTGTAAAATTAAAAAAATTCACATGTATTAGAATTGCTTTTTAAATATATGTTACTTCTTGTGTTGTTTGTAAAATAATAGATACAGAATTCATTGATTTTAATATAAGAATTATTAAAATTTTTAAATGGTATTTTTTTTTATGTACAGGGACCCCCTTTTACTTAATCATTTCAATTAACTCGAATCGCCCTGAGATAATTTAAAGTTCAGCTGGCAAAACAAATAATTTTACATCTTATTTCTAAAGCTTAAATTTAAATTCAATATCTTAATTTAGAGATAGGAGTTTCCCTACATTGTGTCACCCAACTTTGGAGTGGTACCTCTACAACTGTTTAATCAATCCTAATTTAATGTGTAGAGAGGGTAGAATTACCAAACGAGAATGCAATAACGGCTCAAATTTTCTATTAAATTCTTCAGGAACAGTGCTGGTGCGTGGTGGTAATGATGTTGAATTGCTCGGCTATCCCACAGACACAAAAGAGAAGATTGGTAAACCCTCCTTGCAGTCCAACACTGAAAAATATCTCCTCAGGAATTTTAGCTACAGCCCTGTAATTATCTTTTTGTAGTTGTAAGTGTTACAATTGTAGCAAACTTATGAACATGGTTGTAGGACAATAATATTAATCTTTGTAATTATTCTTTGTGTTAAAAATACTTTTTCGAGTGTAGCAAAATTAAGTAACGATAACAAATAATTTCATGAAGCAGTTTTTACTACATCTTGTAGTAAAATATATACCAATTTTTGTATCTTGGGAATACAATATTGTCTTGAGAATTTGCACAAAAAAGTCTATTCTAAATATAGAACTGACATCATGTGCATTACCATTCGTAGTTTAGAGAACCGGTAGACTGACGGGCAAGTGTGCACGCAAAATTTTTCACCCTTTGCCGAGCAACTCCCGCGAGACCCACGTTTTAGGGCCTTTTACTTTTAGTCTGCCCGAAATATTATTTGGCTTTGTTTTATTATCCAAGTGTACATTTTATATATGCCATGTATTCTGATTGTGCGGTTTTCAGAGGTACGGACGCTGTTTATTGTAAAGAGTTACGGCATCTTTTCTTAGAGAAATAAATTTGAACGAACCAATATTAACATTTAAAGGTAAGTACTTTCAATATATTTTTGGAATGATTTAGTTTATGTTATTAATGCGTACTACGTTTTAATCAATTATGGAATATTGCATATATCTAATTTGATATATCAATTAAAATAGATATTCAACTATTTAACTTAGAGTATATGTATGTTTAAGTAGACTGCGTAATTTTTTTATTTTACCATATGTAAGAATATATTCATTCTCTTGTATAGGTATTATAATTATGAAATAGTTATTTTGAGCATTCTATTGTTCATTCATGTTCTTTAAGAGCTTTTTACTTAACAAAGTGAAACATTCTACTTTGTAAGTGTCGTCTAAGTTGCACGAAAATTAGTTTTTATTTTGAATATTACGGATATCCAGTCACCTAGAGCATTAATAATAATAATAATAATAATAATAATAATAATAATAATAATAATAATAATAATAATAAGCTTTATTGCCCAACCATGTACTTTTATTTATAGTTTAAATGGCGTGGATTTGGAACGGGGTCAGACAATGCGGGACTTGGGTGTGATTTTTGACGTGAGACTCACGTTCGTTGACCACATAAACAATGTAACTTCTACTGCTTTGAGAATGCTGGGATTCATCGTCCGCAATTGCAAATCTTTTACCAATCCTGAATCATTAAAAGCGTTATACTTCTCGTTGGTTAGGTCACACCCAAGTCCCGCATTGTCTGACCCCGTTCCAAATCCACGCCATTTAAACTATAAATAAAAGTACATGGTTCCGCACAGCGCGAGAAAGACATAGACTTACACTTCGATACATTTAGTGGTAAGTTATTCGTAGTACACCAATGGAAGATGTTATCCAGGTCAGTCTGAATGAGAATACAGTCTGAAATCGAAGAGATACTACAAAAAATCTTTAAATCATCCGCGAGGAGTAGCTTATCGCAACTGATCACGGAAGTGACATCATTAATGAACATATTGAATATTAAGGGACCCAGATTAGAACCCTGTGGGATCCCAGACGTAGCGGTGTACGTGAAAGAAGATGATCCATTGTAAAAAATGTACTGAGAACGATTACTCGCATAGGACATAAGAAGGCTAACAAGAGCATCACTGAGGCCGAAGGCTCTGAGTTTCATGGCAAGAATAGTGTGATCCAAACGATCAAAGGCCTTGGCAAAATCAGTATACACCACATCAACCTGCCCCCTGCCATCCAAACTATCTGAAATGAATTGCGTGACATGGCAGAGATTGGTAACGGTGGATCTCGCATCCAGAAAACCATGCTGATAAGGTGACAAATTCCGCCTAACAAATGGATAAAGACCTGAATGAATACAGAGTTCAAAAATTTTCGAAAAATTTGAAAGGATTGCAATGGGCCTGTAGTTTGTGATAACTGTCTGATCACCAGTCTTGAAGACGGGCGTAATTCTGGCAATTTTCCAGACGTCAGGAAAGGTAGAGGAACTCAAAGCGAGTTGAAATATTTTGAGTAGCGGTAAGGCTATATTGCCCCTCCTATTCAAAACATTTGTACTAAAAACCAAAAAAGTTGGTATGCACTGGCGCACAGTGGGACGGAAACCCAAATCGACGGCCAAAAGTCTGACAAGTTTTCAATTTATCTAAAAGTCTATACCTGGAGGTTTTTTGGGGTCGCTGATTACGAATCTGAAGTCAAAATTCCGAAAAACAAAATGGTGGATCCAGTAACGAAAAACGAATCGAATCGAGGCGAAAGTCTATACTCGGGGGTTTTTCGGGTCGCTGATTACGAATCTGAAGTCGAAATTTGGGAATAAAAAATAGCGGATTCAATATGTAAGACTTGTGTAGAAAAGGCGTTATATTTATGTCACATTGCAAAGGTTTTCCTTAAAATTAGGTTGATACAAAGTATTGATGGCCGCCATGGCCGCCATCGAAGAAAGAGGTGCAGGATGGAGTTTCTGTCTGCTTGTGAGTGAATCTAGTGATGTGAGTGCGGCTTTAGAACTGAGAAGAAATAAATTATTAAGATACTATTTACCTCCATAGCCTATACCTGTTTTCGTGGCAAGCACATCCTTCAAAGTATTAACGAACTACGTAAGCGTAAATGACATTTTATATAAAGTGAATGCGAAATACCCTAATGAATGCGAGTGTGTGTAGATGTTTATACCAAAATATATGTATAAAATAACACCACAAAATAAAAATTATGTTTCTGTAAATGAAATGATTTCCAATATAAATATGATGGGTGATTAGTTACAAACAACACATATATGTGCAAGTATAAAGACTCTAGTAGAAGCCACCTTAAATGAAATCCTTTTTATAAAGATATTTATACAAAATCCTTAGATATTAGTGATAAAACATGGAATTTTGTCAAAACGAAAATGAAAAGTGTAAACACATGGATGTTAAAACTAACATCAAGCAGTAAATAAATACATAAGCAGCGTTGTAAGTCTTAAAGCCATTGTCGACAGTCTCCACGTACACTGACGAGACCTCAAAGGTCGAAACACCGGTGTCTGTGCGTTCGATTGTCGGCAATGGCACTTAATGTATGCGTGTATCTCAAACACATGCATATATGCATATACGTTTTACGTATAAATGTATATATGTAAGTCACAGTACTTATGGAACTTTTTTATTTCTTCTTTAAATCATAATTTAACATCAAGATTTATGTGTTTGGTCGACAGAATCACATTTGTAGTAGATATATAGAGATTATTTTGTCGAAGTATGCTTTGTTTCTAAAATAAAAATGCAAAATCAGAATTTACTTGTTTTATTTCTTTGTTAACAAATAGGAAATTGTGGTGATATAAAAGCGCGTAAACTTAGAATAAAGTTACATTTTCGTCAAATAAACGCCTGTAAATTATGCACAGTCGAATGTTAAATTTTGAAACAGAAAATTAATTAATTTGATAAAGCATAAAACATAAAGTTCTACAAATAGAAAACATACTACAATATTGTAGGGTATTATACATAATCTCCTAGATTACTGTTAAAATACTGTAGATCACCTGCTCACAGCATTGTAGTTAAGATGAGAACAATTATGTAAGAGTGAGTATTAAATTTTATTATAAATATACTGGACTATTCAATTCACCTGTCATTGTTCAAATATGAACCAATAAAATAGCAAATATTTACTTTCGTATCATAGCAACAGGAAATTTCAGCGATTATATCTTCCTAGAAGGTATTCAAGTGGATATTTTAAACAAGTGAAAGTTTTTATTAATGTAACTCATTTACTAACAATATTGAAGGTACAATTAGAAAAACTAACATTACTGCAGTGCTGCAGCAGACATTCTGGAACAGAGCTATCACTGGGAGTACCCGAGGGAGTACCTTTCTCTTGTAACTTAATACCGTCACTATTACTGACAGATGTCGAAGTTGTACATGACACATTTGTGTTGTAAAATTTCTTCGCATTTTGGTGATAATCGACTCGTGGTGCTCATCATCAAGCTGCAAGTACGATTTTATGGAATTCAGATTTTGGTGTCCCGTTATTTTCATCAGTTGTTGCTTTCCGACTCCAGCTTTCGCCAGAGATGATACAGTTGAAGAGCGTACCGAATGATTTGATATCTTCCTTCTTTTAACATCTAATCCAGTTTTTTCAGCTAATAACTTCACCCATTTACTGATCTCACATATACCAACTGGACTGTTCTTATACCACACCGCATTCTCAACTTTATCCCAAAACGGATTCGGTGTCAAAAACATCCTTTCTGTTTTCACATTTTTTCCTCTCTTCGATTTCAGTAGATAATACAATCTAAATAACAGAAGAATATTAATTATACCGTCTTGAAATTAAATATAAATAGGTTACCTAACTGGACACATATCGGTATTGCTTTTATTCTCTATCAACCACTTGCTGCCTGTCAATGATTTAGTTCCCCCCTGCGCAGTTTTCGAAAATACTGGATTATACTCAATTCTACCAGTTCTTCTTCCCTTGTTATCGAGTTCCTCCTTGAAGTAATAGGTGAAACAGTTGCTCCCTTCTCCTCCCCGCCAAGCTAGTTCGTAAGATGCTATTAAGAAAAACTTTTTCTGTAAACCGTCTGGGGTACTCTCATCTAATATGCGTATCATATTTAAGTATTCTGGTTCTGTAAGTGCCGCCACGTTGCTGGTTCTTTTTTCAGGACACGCTTGCAGTTTTCTTCTTGTAGCATCCCTGGCGTCACGTGCTGACTTAAATATTGCATCAGAAAACGGGTTTACGTTTATTTTCCACTTATTGAAGAACATTTCTTGAACCATTTTCGCCGTCACGTTCCACATGTGCTTGATGACGCCTTCTTTATAATCGGACCCATCTTTTTTCTTCATATTACATGCCCACGACTTTAAGATGACATTTAAGTCCACAGGAGAAGTAGATTGATCCAGTTTATAGCCTTTTGCTGTTAAAAATGTACTAAATTGTCTCCATACTGAATCTTTGGATTTCTTCGTGTTCCAAGGGATATTTTCGCAAATTTCAGCATCGATTTCGTCTTCAGATTTCGTGCCAAATCTTTTCTCAGTTCCCATTATTTAGAAACACCAGTTTTTATTCAACGAAACGAACTAAATAGGAACACGATTCCAAAAATTTTAATGACAAACATAAATGTTTTTTTTGTTGACATGGAGACGTAATCATGTGTAACTAAATTTTGAGTCATTTTAATATGAAAAATTGATTTGGTTCATTGAATAGTCTCTCGAATACGATTCGTAGTCAAAGTTGAGTCTACTATTTTTGTGGTGCTTTACACTCATGTCTTTCATAATTGCGAATACTACTCGTGCTCCGCACTCGTAGTATTTAAATGCAATCATGAAAGACATTCGTGTAACCACCACAAAAATAATCGACATAACTTTGACTACTCATGGTATTATAAGTGATTATTTTTTAAACTGTTATGTCAGCCAATCGTAATGAGAAAAAGTTTGAAATCGACCAATAACATCACAATTACACCGACTATTTGCTAGTAGCAAATTACAGCGATAATTTTTTGATTAAAAAGAAATCCAATCAAATTGGTCTATTTCTAATCATGTGTGTCAAATTAACCAATGAAACCATCATTTAACTAACGCTTATGTCATCATGAAATGTCATACATCATTGTCTATTCCGATGACAATGATGTATGACATTTTATGATGACATAAGCGATAAATATAATTTTACGAATTGTTTAATAAAGATACTTACATACTTATTTAACATTTTCCGACATAGTTTAAAAAATAATCACGCCGAATTACATTCGTGGTAATAATTTTTTGTTGATAATTTTAACTAGATTAGCACTCACCTTTATTGCTATTAAGAAATCCCACTCGTGGACTTCGTCCACTCGTGAGATTTCTATAGCAACAAAGGTTCGTGCATCTAGTTAAAATTATCAAAAAATTATCACCACTTATGTAATTACTGTTGATTATTTTTGAAACTGTTATGTCAGCCAATCGTAATGAGAAAAAGTTTGAAATCGACCAATAACATCACAATTTCACCGACTATTTGCTAGTAGCAAATTACAGCGATAATTTTTTGATTAAAAAGAAATCCAATCAAATTGGTCTATTTCTAATCATGTGTGTCAAATTAACCAATGAAACCATCATTTAACTAACGCTTATGTCATCATGAAATGTCATACATCATTGTCTATTCCGATGACAATGATGTATGACATTTTATGATGACATAAGCGATAAATATAATTAATAAAGATACTTACATACTTATTTAACATTTTCCGACATAGTTTAAAAAATAATCACGCCGAATTACATTCGTGGTAATAATTTTTTGTTGATAATTTTAACTAGATTAGCACTCACCTTTATTGCTATTAAGAAATCCCACTCGTGGACTTCGTCCACTCGTGAGATTTCTATAGCAACAAAGGTTCGTGCATCTAGTTAAAATTATCAAAAAATTATCACCACTTATGTAATTACTGTTGATAATTTAATTTGTAGTGAATATACTAAAGTCACTGTAAAACATTTATCTTCAACATTTTATCGTTTTATATTACAATTTTAATATACATACTACTGCATTTATGTATCAATAAATCACACTGTTTGTTGCATTTACTTTCACAATATTGCAGAGTATTTCATAGATATCATTTTAGCAGAAAATTCTATATGATGTAGTGAATTAAAATACATTATGGTTACAACAAATAAATAGGATTATTTCCTACAACTTGTACTTGTCACTATATCTGCTACAAATTTTATGGAAATTTTCTACAATTGTAGTAAAAATTCCTACAGATTTTTTTTGTAAAGTAATAAGGAAATAAGCTGACTTGTCGATAAACAATCGTTTCATACAAAAGTTGATTTACATCACTACAGTAACAGAAATTTCTTTCAGCTTTGTAAAATGAACTGATTTTTTCGTGACGATTCTTCAATACAGAGATCTTGTAGTGGAATGTAAAAAATTCCAGTCTTTTAAACGAGATCCCAAAATATGTGATTTTTCTTTGGTTAAACCAAAATCCCGTATCAAGTCATACAGATCTGATTGAGTAATGAGATATGGTTCGTCATGACACATTCAGACATCTTTATATCTTTCTCGTCTGTGGAATTTGCAGAAGAATTTGAATACACTGGAGATGGAAGTTCACAATCAGTTCTTTTCAACGGTTTGCTCACAGATGGAATATCTGAATATATTAATTTGTGTTTATTTCTTTTTGAAAACCATTCAATTTTTATAAGACAGAAGTAACAGTCTTTCGTGGTCTGCTGGTTCACGCCAAATCATTGGCCTTTCTGACAGGACTTCAGAACAATTCTTGTTTTTGCTCCACTGGTTAATTTGACATAACACGAAATACTATTTCTATGTGGTACCCATGTTTTGTCTTAATTTTTAATTTTGCAGCCAACATATTCTTTATTACATTCTTGTAGTTGCCGCTGTCCTTCACGGAAGTTACAATAATTTTTTAATTTTAAATTTTACGTTAACCTTAGTGAAAACAGATAAGAATTTTAGTTTGAAAATGTGACGTTATACCCTACGTTGAAATACAGTTTTTATGTTTGAAACACTGCAAAATACGGAAATTTTAGGATGTTAAGTCAGTTATAAAAATTGTGTCGGCTACTGTTATTAGTGCAAAAGCAGAAAATATAATTAGTTAATACCTCTTTACATATTTCTCAAATATATTTTCAATTGTTTCAATTTTTAAATTTCTGCATATTCTTTTTTTAACCCTCTAATACATGAATTATCGAAATTTGTAATTATGTTTCTAAAAAATTTGACAACAGATGACCTTTGAAATAACTTACATTGGGTTTGGAATAATTTTGGTCGGCAAAATTGAAGTTTTTCAAAATTTTATTTTTGGTTACCAAATGGTAACATTATGAACCCAATGGGTAATATTGTCACTCTGAACAAAATTGTTTGGTCTCGGTTCCGGGCATCTTCGCGACTTATTGGGTGGTTCTGGCGTTCCATTGTTTGACCCGCCTGGCCTTCCTCTTTTGTTAGATGCTAGAATTCCTGTAGAGCAAAGCTGTTCTGCCAAAAGAGTTTTGAATCGGAGAAGCAGCATTATTTTGTCCGTGGATCCTCGTTGCCTTTTTATTCGTCTATACTCTATACAATAGCCAAGAATTTACCACCACAAAATCTATCATATGATAAATATTCGGTGATACCATTTCCGACTTTTTAGCTTTATCGGGTAAAGTCCTATTAGCGAATCCTGCAAATCAACACCCCCCATATGGCGGTTGTATTCTGTGATTATATTTGGACAATCTGCTTCTTTTTTGCAGTTTTCAGATTTGAAAAATCTTTTTACTTTGGCGATAGGTCGCCTTCCACAATACTCAGAAATTAGAGTGACAATTTTGTTGCCGAACCATTGCACAGCATGTATATCGATACCATCAAACTTTGTTGTACTTTCATTTATGGTACCTCTTCCTTTTTGCTTCATTTGTTTTTCTGTCTGTCCTTGATAATCAGACAATCGATTTTGGCGGACTGTGGCCACAGAATGAATTTTCCGTTTCGCTAAGTACGATATTAGCGGCAACGAAGAAAAATAATTATCGTAGAAAATTTTGTGGTGTTTGTCATGTAGAATAGGTCTGTTCAATCGAAGTACAATGTTACTTGCGGCCCCCAAATCAGGCTCATTATCATCAATTGTATAGCCTCGCTTTCCTGCAAACAAATCAAAATTGTAGGAGAAACCGGATACCCCACTAAGAACCCACATCTTGTAACCCCATTTATGGAGTTTCTTAGGGTTGTACGTTTTTATACTAATCCTTCCTTTAAACGGGATGATCTGTTCATCGCAAGACAGATGCTGTTCAAGAGGAATGGTTAAACAGGCTTTTCTGATTGTTTCCAGAACTGGCATAATTTTATCTAAACTGCTTGTACTCTGAATTATTGTCTGAAAAATGCAATAAACTTTTGATTACCTCGAATCTATTTACTGGCATAATATTGGCAACTTGCGAAATTCTGGTTTGAGGAGACCAATAGCTTTTGGTATTAGGTAGTTTGTTAATCGACATCCAAATTATCATACCCACAAACTGTCGTATTTCCTCAACACTAGTGCACAACGGTCTGTTAGGTCGTGTTTGGACGATATATAAACAAGATTGGCGAACAATTTCGGTGAAAAAGTCTTCTGATAAAAAGTGTCCAAAAAGTTTCAGAGAAGTATCTAATTTCAAAATTTCGTCAGGAAGTAACTCACTGCCACAAAACAGTATACCTGCTTCATCTTTACTCGTCACTGAATTTTTCCAGTTAAATTTTGGTTTTTTAGTTACTTTTCCTCTGGATTTTTGGTTTGCTGGATTCGGGGCTTGATTGTGGAGTTGTATTAGAGAAATGTCATCTTCATCTGAGAACTCGTCATCACTCTCTTCAATGTTGTTTGAAGAAACTCACGCTTGCACCAATAATTCTTCATTAGGAGTGTCATCGTCATCTGACAACTCACTGTCTTCACTATCAGAGAGGATATCACGAATGGTACAGTTTTGCGTAAAATTTTTTCGTTCGTAAAATGTTTTAGGATCCATTATCTGGTAGAATTTCATGTATCAATATATTTTTTTTATTTTACGGAAATGTATGGTCAATGCATAACGTTTCCGAACGGTAACACTCGTTGAGCACGTAATTGTTTCGATTTCCTCATGCAAAAGTCATATTTGAGAAATCCAACATGACATAGTGATGATTTATGTGACCATTTTTGATTTTTACTATAGCAGTTCTTACCTTTATTTCACTATAAAAACTTCAAACTTCTAGTTGAACTCACCAAGGTTACAACTATAACCTTGCTTTTGTGCTGTCAACAAATAAAAATCACATTTACAACACCTAGCACCATCTATCAATTTACGCGCGTACCAATGCATTCAGTTATGTTACCAGGAGGTAACGACATGCATACAAAGAACAGTTTATAGTAATGCGAAATAGATAGGAAATTTTAAAGTTTGAGTTATCAATTGACAACAATATGCAATAGAGGGTTAAAATGATTGTGGATGCTATTTAAATAAACTCTAGTTGTTAATTGGAACTTGTATGGTATGCGACTTTCTTTTTTTGTTTTGTCGTGTGTTGTTCCAAATATAAATTGTCTTCTGACCATACTTTCCTACTTTATTAGTCATCTAGCGTTTGACCTTGATCAACCTTAAAGTGAGAGTGGCGCCAAATTTTACACCTATTTAGGAAGCCCGACCACCTTCAACAGAGCCGGTGGCGTACAGGGTGATAGCGAACTCACAGGTAGATGAACCAGAAAGAGTTTCAGTAATTTTCCATTTTATTAGGAACGTTTAGTTTTTAATTTTTATTATTACACATAAGGCGCTATTAGAATCATTAATATATACGTCCTGTTAGTGTAACTGCAAATCAATTGCGCCCTTTTCATATATCAAAATTTGAAAAAAATTGGTTAAAAATAACTGGGTGATTTCTTTGTGTGCCATGTGGCATATTTATATACTTACTAAGACATGTAGACATATCCGCAAATCCCTCAGGTAAGCATTCAAATTCGCCGTCGAGGTTCTTGACCTCTTGAATACAATAACACGCGTTATCATCAGTGTTAGACGTTTGACTTGGGTCAATTTTTGCAACGATGCCTTCTATTCCATTGTACGTAGTGCTACTAGTAGCTTTTAAGTTCCACACTCTACACGTGTCTGTGTGGAATATTTCGAAATTGCTGCTTTCATCATTGAAAGGTCGATAAATGGTGGAATCAGTTCCTCTGATGCGATTACACGTCGAACCATCATCATTCCACGTATTTAAGTATGTAAGGCCATTCCAAGAGAATATCTCACCAAGAGTTTCGATATTATCGTTTCCTGCTGATATTTGATACTCTCCGTCAAAACTGTCCTGAAAAGATATGTTCCTAATGCTAAGGTTAATGTTTACTAATAGGAAGAAAATAATTTACAGATATGCATAGTTGTCAATTATTAGTAGGTACGTGCTATTGACTTATTAGTCATTTACATCCAGTTTGATTTTTTGTCGATACCGTAAGAGAACATGTTAGAGTGCATCTTGCATATAGTGTAGAAGAAATTTTGATCTACAGGAGTTTAATTGGAGCTGTAGTGCAAGGTGGGCCCTAATGGAGTCCCACATTTCGGAAATTCACTGAAGGGGTCTCTGAGCAATTAGAGAAAGGCAGCAATATTTAAAGACAATTAAATATTCTTTGCTCTCGCTAGAAGAAAAAATCAAAATCAAAGGTGTCAGTCGTCCAAAACCAACTCTGTTAATTACGAATGTTAACAAATGTAAAAGTCGTGATTATAACCGAATTTTAAAAATAGAAACTTACGAAAAAACTGACTGGTTGTCGGGTGTGGTGTTACTACTGTTTTCCTTGTTTATTAGTTATAAGTGATGAGGCATCAGAATGAACAAAATCTGGGGTTAAAGATTTAGTACATTTAATCAAAAAATTAAAAATCATCACCGTTCAAATTAATTAATCATCTGCTAAACTAGAATTTTATTTTCTTAGGAAAACAAGATATTCGGCAACAATCAAATAGTGCATACCGATTAAGCATTGAGAAACATAACGCCCAAGTAAAGGATAACAGGTATGTCGAAAATTATAAACTGTATTAAATTTTGTGGTGCTTTTGAGCTTACTCTCCGTGGACAAGATTTACAAGAAGATTAATTAAACCCTGGTATATTTAAGGGTATCATAAATTTTTATGCCGAATTGGATTTAGCACTGAGGAATCATTTGCAGCAAGCTGTAACGGTAGACCCTGTATATCATAAATAAAATATAAATATAATAACATCAAAGATACTTATATTAAGGTAATGGTATCATGAAATTAATGTATATAATTAAACAACACAGATCGGGAAACATATATTATTCATTTATTTGTATTAAATTATTATATTCGTTCTTAAAATGTCTCCATGTAAATTCTATATATATTTGTGGTGTTAAGAAAAAAGAGTGCGTAGGTGTATCTATGTGAAAGAAATACATGTGGCGTCAATCTTATCGATGCCAGCTGAGAAGTTAGGCGGTGTTAACAGAAACTGCTTTGTGTACAATCGACACGTGTGGAACCTTGAATGTTAAATAAGCACGAACAAACATTTTACGAAGTGCGTGTTCCCACGAACAAGTTAGAAGAGAAGTAAAGTACATAAGTGGCTCGGGGAATCCCCTTAAAGAGGACGGTGAGACGCGCCTTAAGCAAGGTGGTAGGCAGTTGGACGTTCCCCAACTAGTGAACAAGCAGGTTCACAGGTCCCTATTGTCGAATAACGGCTGGACCACACCCAGTTACAGGGAACGATCTCACAGGCTAATAGTGCTAATAAAAATATAGTAATTCCAAGCATTATTTAAAAAGTAAAAGAAGAGCCTAGTGAGAAAATAGATATATTTTTAATAAAACAAATAGTGTGCTACGCGAGGTAAAAGTTTAATTAAAACAAGTGTGTGCCCTAGTTCGATATAAAGAAGACGGCATTTACAATCTATCCTGAGGGAAGCTGCCCCTGAAAACACCGTTCCATCGTCACAGCATCTTCATAAAGGTACCCAACGAATAATCAAATTAAAGGCGTATATTATGCATGCATTTTTCGTGAACAATAATTTAAAATCTATTTAAATTCACTGTATGTTATCTATGTAAGGCAACATCGTTTGTTAACATATCATATTTGCCTACTTTGTAACTTATGCGTAGTTTGTATTGATACATACCATTTTAATTGTGTTTCACTTTGTAATATTTGTTTTGTAACCTGATCTTTGTTGTTTGTGTTTTAATCAATATATTCATAATATTTAAATATCATTTTGCATCTTATTTGGTTACCTTAACATAAAAAATCTGGATTATAAAAAAGAAGTAATAGTACGTCTATAAAAATCATCTTAGTGTCTTAATACCCGAACCGACTTGAAATTAAGAGTCTTATGCAAAACCGAACTATTATCTGAGCTAATTACGTGGAGTGTTCAATAAGTAAATTAATTTCACTATTAAATTTGAGTTTGTTCAAAAAGAATAAAGTCGTACTATTACATATATTACCCAACATTAGGGCGTTACTATTACATATGTCACCCCACTTTGGGGCAATTTTATTCACTTTCATTGCAAAATAAAGCCGTACTATTACAAAGCTACCGTCTTTAAAAGTACGTCGAAAGACATTCAAAATGATTTATTAGAAAATATGCTTTCCGTGTGTCAGGCACATATCAAAAAACAAATTTTTGTGTTCGTTATAAGGGACGAAACAGGTAATACTTCAAATATTTTCCAAATGGTTATAGTTTACCGTTGTACTTTAGCAAATAGCGCCACCGTTGAATGATTTTGTATTTATAAAACCAAATGAACACGTTGCTGTTGCCTTAGCTGGCTGCAAACTTTAAATTATGTTGTAAAAAATTCTGATCAGTTAATTTCCCATAGTTATGACGGAGCAAGCGTCATGAGTGGCGTCTATAGTGATGTGCAAAAACATTAAAGATAAATTTAAATTTGCCCATTATATTCATTGTTATGCTTCATTATTATGATGTCTCAGACAACAAGCATAAATATCAATGCACGTATATTTTTTCGGAATTAAATGCTGTTAGCAATTTTTTTTACAAATTTTCCACAAAGAGTTGCCATATTAGGTGAAATGGTTGAAAATAGGGTTCTAAGAGCATCAGCAACAAGGTGGAACTTTAAAATTAGAACGGTTAACACTGTATATAAAAACAGAGAAGCTCTTACAGAGGTTATGGAAAAAATATAATCCACATCCAGATAATCTAATACCATCACATGGGCAGGTGCACTTTTAAGGTTGTTGCTTGACCATAAATTTGTGTTTTGGTTGACAGTGTTTCATCGTGTAACGCTCCACGTTAATATTTTATATTCACAGCTGTAAAAAAAGGGCTACTGATACCGTAACCGTAAAACAATGCATTACTGAGTTTGAAAAAATTATTCAGACAGAAAGGGATGACATACACACTACAGGGTCCGGCAAAATAACCTCCCACATTTTAATCGTTAATAAAAATGCCATTGTAAATGTTGTTTAAATTTCTTTTTTATTAAATGGAAATGTATACTTTGCCATTTGTTTTCATTAAGTTTTGAAAATTACAGACTTCAAGTGGCGACCATTGTTTTCGATACACATTCGAAGGTGATTTTTGAGCGTTTCCATTACTCGAGCAGTCATTTGAGGCGATATTCCTGCAATTTCTTGACGTATTGGTGCTTTTAATTCATCAATGCTTCGGGGATGGTGTTCAAAGACCTTCGCTTTCAGGTAGCCCCAAAGGAAAAAGTCGCATGGGGCAAGATCGGGTGAACGCGCAGGCCACCCAACGTCTCCACGTAATGAGATTACGTGTCCTGGAAACATCTCCCGTAAAACGTTCATGGACCTTCTAGCCGTATGAGCCGTAGCTCCATCCTGTTGGAACCACACATTCGCATGGTTAAGTTCTCTAAGTCTTGGGTCCAAAAAATTACGTAGCATGTCGATATACCGATCGGCGGTTACGGTAACCGTAACGCCTCCCTCTTCAAAAAAATAGGGACCCCAAACGCCAAATGACCCAACAGCACACCAAACAGTAACGTGTGGGCTGTGAAGTGGCCTTTCATGGAGCTGCTGCGGATTTTCTCGTGCCCAGTAACGAAAATGTTGCTTGTTCACACAGCCGGATAAATGGAAATGGGCTTCGTCACTGGTTATTAAAATCCCATTTTGTGGGATGTTTTGAAGAATATCGTTGCAACATGCTCTACGATTTCCCAGTCACGTTCACTCAGCTCTTGTGCGATCATCATTTTGTATGGGTGGAAGTGTAGGTCTGCGTGTAAAATTCTTCGCAGCGAACGATATGATAAACGCAAAGCAGCGGCATGTTTAGCACCTGAACGAGTAGGAGATCGTTCCACAGCTTCTCCAATAGCTGCAACATTTGCAGGTGTCCGAACACTTCTGGGTCTACCGGTTGGTTTTCTTTTTAAGGCTGAACCTGTTGCTCTAAAATTCGAAACCCAAAGCAGTATAGTTTTGCGATCTGGAACCGGAGCATGTCTACCCAGTCCGAAGTGAGTACGAAAAGTTCGTTGCGTTGTAATCACAGATTCATTTTTCAAAAATGTTTCGATAATGATAGCACGATGTTCGCCCGTCCAAATCATGATGACAACTAAAATGGCAAGGCACGTGCTACCAACTGAAAACACTAAGCTCCCCATCGCTTCAGTGGCGCGGGCACAGTGGCGGTGCAAAATGTGGGAGATTATTCTGCCGGACCCTGTATTAGAAAAACCGAGTTAGCAGACATTGATGAAAGTCAAGCTATGAAACAAAGGAAGACAGACGAGATAAATGCTTATGTTTCCACGACTATGCAAGATTAGGAAGTAATTACAGAAATAAAAAGAAGGTTTTCGCTCAAAGGCATTTGGAAATAGCATACTTATTTTCGGAGGAATATTTTGAAAAATATTCATCAGATTTTCCTATGCTACATTTAGATTCAGCAATTCGAAACTTTCAATTTTTGAACAAAAATAAAGTAAAAATAGAATTGGAAATAAAATACAGAAGAGCAGATTTTAGAGAAGTTTCCAAAGCAGTACACTTACTTAAATTATTAATTGAAAATAGTTTGCAAATAGATTTCTCAGAAATATTTGCAAACTTTCCTTAGAAGTACAATGGGCGACTATAGACTAACTACCCTATCCATGTTATTTATTGAGAAACAAATGATGCAAGAAATTCTTCATTTTAATGAATTGGCCACTGAAGAATTTATCTCAAAAAAGGAGAGACGAATTGATTTTCAATACAAAACGTGTTTGTGAAATATAATAGTTATTTACGATACAAGTGTTAAAAGTGCGATTTTATTTCACGAGTAAAAGTTTACGAGTGAAATAAAATAGCATTTTTAATACGTGTATCGTACAATAAGTATTTTTTCTACAAACACAATTATTATTATAAAATATAATGAAACTCCACTGACCAAATCTGACAGCTCATGTATACGTTTTGACACAACTGGACGCAACCGTTAAATTACGTCAAATTAATTTGTCACAATTTGCACAAAAGATGAGTTCGTGTATTAATAAAGAAAATGAAGTAATACCGAGTGCAATAATTGAAGCCGCTGATAAAGCGACATTAGATTTGTTGCCCACAAAATCTAGGCAACAATATGAAATCGCGTACAAAAGGTTTATGGAATGATGCAGATGCAATAATGTGATAGGTAAGTTTTGCGAAAATGTTCTACTAGCATATTTTAAAGAAAGGTCTAAAATTTGGAAATATTATAAACTTATTGCATTTTTGAAACGGAAAGGAGAAGGTTACCGACCAAGAAAATCAAAAATATTGACAAGACAAGAAATTGATAGATTTATTTCTGAAGCATCAGATGAAAAATATACGATGTTCAAAGTAGCTGTTGTTATGGGTATATTTGGCGCTTGTCGCCGGGAAGAGTTATGCCGTATGACTGTGGATGACATTGAAGATAGAGGAAATGTGTTAGTAGTTATTATACCAGATACTAAAACCAATACTCAAAGAATATTTACAGTTATTGGCTCATATATAAACTTGTATCGCAAATACAAAGCATTACATCCATCTAATATAAAACATCAACGTTTTGGCAAGATGCCTGCAATTATCGCAATGTTTTTGAAATTGCCGAATCCAGAATCTTATACGGGACATTGCTTTCGACGTTCATCTGCTACTTTGCTAGCAGATTCTGGTGCAAGCTTATGCTGAATTAAGCGACATGAAGGCTGGAAGAGTTCCACCGTTGCTGAAGGT
The DNA here is from genome assembly GCA_963170755.1 of Amphimallon solstitiale. Classification (NCBI taxonomy): domain Eukaryota; kingdom Metazoa; phylum Arthropoda; class Insecta; order Coleoptera; family Scarabaeidae; genus Amphimallon; species Amphimallon solstitiale. Next base: position 14,920,244 of record OY720675.1, read on the forward strand.
TACCTAGAGGATTCTCTAGAAAATAAAAACAAAATTGCTCACTCCATCTTCCCAGATCTATCTAATAATTCTATTGCAAATGATAATTTAAATCACGAAATTTTAGTTCCTATGAACTATTTGTCTGCAAATAATAATTCTGCAAGTACAGCAACTGGCTACTGTGTGTGTGTGTGTGCGTGTGTGTTTGTGCGCGCGCGCGCGCGTGTGTGCGTGCGTACATGGAATAAATATCTCCAATTGCACAAACTGTACATATAATATTAATTATCCAAAGAATATGTAATTTTCATTGTAATAAAAATCATTTGATATGTACGGAATTTTCTGTTGTCATTTTTGACAAACTGTCATTTACTTTTAACACTGGTGTTAAATGTGGCCTTTTTAACACGCTACCCTATAAAATCGCATTTTTAAGTGTAGTTAGCAGTGTCAAAATGTCAAGCTTTAACGGTGTTTGTAGAAAAAAAACTTTTGTACATTTATCTATAAAAACAATTGTTTGGCAAAGCCGAGGTACTCAGCGAGGTGAGTTACTTAATTTCTAGTTTCTCTCATTTCTACGATTTGATAGCACAAAAAAAGTATTTTTGAGCGTGGCCACCAAACAGTTTTTCGCCTCCGGCGACTTGCCAACAACACTCTCTTTTATTCTAGGGTTGTGCACCCGCAAAGTATTCAACCATGCGCCGCCACTGATCGAAGCTATTGAACATCGCTGAGAAAAGTGTATCGAGCTAACAGAAAACTACGTAGAGAAATAAAGATAGGTATAGAATAGAGGGAATAGGGAATAGAAGCGTCGAAGAATGTCGCGCTAATATTACACTTTGTATGTAGGAAAGTCGTTTTGTCCGTACTCATTTATTTTTATGTTTAATTTTTTATATTTAAGACTGACATATAAATATACAAAACAAACTTACATAGGCGAATAAGGAAAACTGCACTTTTTCGTCGTCGGATGTTATGATTTTCGTATTTTCAAATTCTCTTTTTATGGTGGCACAGATGGTTCTCGCAACCATATTTCCAGGTCCCTGGAGCTCGGCACTTTTACAGAATTGATAACCATCAAAGAAGAACTCTCTGGCAGGTATTGTTATGAACATGCCGTCGCCATGAAACAGTTTATTCCAGTTCACATTTAAAGTATTAGTAAGTTGTCTCTTTTCCAATGTAAGAAAAACATCCTAGAACAAGTAATTTTAATCAACAATTAAATCTTTAACAAAAATATTTATTGTATTGAAGTAACAATGAATCGAGGCGTTCCTCAGGGTAGTGTCCCTGGACCCTTGTTATTCATAATATTTATGAACGATTTGAAGCTACAAAAGTCTGTAATGTTTGCAGACGACGTATCATTTATTGTATCCAGCACTAATATAAAGGATACGTGTGCAGCTTTTACTAATACGGTGGTGACATTGGGAAACTACTTTACACACAATAAGTTACATAGGAATATAAAGAAAACTGTTTTTATTGATTTCAAACTGAGAGCCACTTGTCGTGACTTGCCTCATTATATTAGAATGAACGAAGATAGTGTAGTACAGGTTGATTCTACCAGGTTTTTGGGCATTACGATCGATTCGCGCTGTGATTTCAGGGAACACATTGAAGATCTATGCAAGAAACTGAGTAGTATTTTTTATTTAATGATGAGGCTTAAATCGCAAGTGAAGTTGGAAATTTTGCGAATCTTTTACTATGCACACTTTCATTCCCTTATTACATATGGGCTGCTGGCGTGGGGACTTTAGGTGGGTGATGGCGGGTGTTCCCTACGGAGAGTTGCAGGAATTTGTTCTTGGATATGAATGTGATGACTTTGCTAAGTATTGTTATATACTAGCTGTTGATATTTCCCAGCCGGAATATTGAGTCTATTCCAAGATTGAACCACCATCACACGGGTATGCTTGAAATACCCTTACATAGGCTAGCATTCAGTGGGAAGAATGTTTACTATTTAGCTATTGTGGCCTTCAATAAGTTATCTGGCAATTTGGGAGATTTGGCGTTTCCATTATTCAAAACCAAAGTTAAAAATATCTTATTAATGAAAAGTTATTACTCTTTCAAGGAATTCATGAATGACCCTGAAACTTGAGGCTGTGTATTGTGTATTGTATGTTATAGTGTAAGATGTGACAATGTCAATAGTATGTGAAAAAGTCTAAGACAATAAAGATTATTATTACTATTATGAAGTATGTTTCATGCCATCAAACAAATTGTACTACGGTAGAGTTGTACAACATTTGAAGCATGATACTTTTACAACATGAGAGCAAAGCTTTTTATGATTTTCATTCCAGTCATCACAATGACAAGCTGAAATCGCAAAAGCAGCAAGTGCTCTGCAGATATCCCTTATATAAAACGACGGTTGATATCATTTCAATAATATAATAATCGATAATTGAGGAAGAAAATGTAGACATGTCTTAAGGACGAACATTAATGATAATTGTAGTCAAAAGTTAGTCAATCCGAAATAAATATGTAGGTTACATAGGGAAAACCTGTTGGAAATATAGTGTATTTATAGGGGAAGGTTGTTACTAGAAGTTTAGATGCAATGTTTCATCTAAACTTTCGTTATTATAATACAAGAAACGCAAAGCTATGAGCAACCTAAGGATGATATATTTTACTACTATCTAAAGTATAAACCATGATAGTGTAACGTTTTCGCGTTCCAATAAACAACTCGTGCAATTTATTTATTTAAAACAGTCTGTATATTCACATACTTAAAATTAATTACAATATAAAATGTAAAACTAATGTATCACACTTAAATCGTAGTAGTTTAAGTGTGATACATTAGTTTTACATTTTATATTGTAATTAATTTTAAGTATATGAATATACAGACTGTTTTATTATTATTATTATATTATTATTATTATTATTATTATTCTTAATCCCGAATTAGTCATCCATCCGTTCAACTGCCTTTTTATATACGCGTACGAAACATCTCGAAGCACTCGCGTAAACTCTATCTTTCTCTCGATGTTTGAAGAACATTCCATAGACATTCTGACTCCGACACAGTACCATGCGTAAATGGATGATTCACTGCTTTACGATGTATACCAGTCGCGCCGAGATGTTTCGTACGTGTATATAAAAAGGCAGTCGAACGGATGGATGACTAATTCGGGATTAAGAAGTAGTCGACGCGCGTAGAAATAAATATAAGAAATAAATATAAGTCGTACGGTAAAAATAAATATAGTGGTAGCCGAAGAAAAGACATAAATACGGTGCAGTCTTTATTATAGTGCAATAAGAGAGAAATAAGTAGTTCCTTAAGTGATATAAATATACGGACATATTAGTAATAGAAATAAATACAAGTGTTAATTTAAATCGTAGTAGTTTAAGTGTGATACATTAGTTTTACATTTTATATTGTAATTAATTTTAAGTATATGAATATACAGACTGTTTTAAATAAATAAATTGCACGAGTTGTTTATTGGAACAGTCTGTATATTCATATACTTAAAATTACTTTACAATATAAAATGTAAAACTAATGTATCACACTTAAACTACTATTAACAAATTAAAATTAACACTTGTATTTATTTCTATTATTAATATATCACTTAAGGAACTACTTATTTCTTTCTTATTGCACTATAATAAAGACTGCACCGTATTTAGGTCTTTTCTTCGGCTACCACTATATTTATTTCTACCGTACGACTTATATTTATTTCTTATATTTATTTCTACGCGCGTCGGCTACTTCTTAATCCCGAATTAGTCATCCATCCGTTCAACTGCCCTTTTATATACGCGTACGAAACATCTCGAAGCATTCGCGTAAACTCCATCTTTCTCTCGATGTTTGAAGAACATTCCATAGACATTCTGACTCCGACACAGTACCATGCGTAAATGGATGATTCACTGCTTTACGATGTATACCAGTCGCGCCGAGATGTTTCGTACGTGTATATAAAAAGGCAATTGAACGGATGGATGACTAATTCGGGATTAAGAAGTAGCCGACGCGCGTAGAAATAAATATAAGAAATAAATATAAGCCGTACGGTAAAAATAAATATAGTGGTAGCCGAAGAAAAGACATAAATACGGTGCAGTCTTTATTATAGTGCAATAAGAAAGAAATAATTAGTTCCTTAAGTGATATAAATATACGGACATATTAGTAATAGAAATAAATAGAAGTGTTAATTTAAATCGTAGTAGCTTAAGTGTGATACATTAGTTTTACATTTTATATTGTAATTAATTTTAAGTATATGAATATACAGACTGTTTTAAATAAATAAATTGCACGAGTTGTTTATTGGAGCAGTCTGTATATTACAATATAAAGTGTAAAACTAATGTATCACACTTAAACTACTATTAACAAAATAAAATTAACACTTGTATTTATTTCTATTATTAATATGTCACTTAAGGAACTACTTATTTCTTTCTTATTGCACTATAATAAAGACTGCACCGTATTTAGGTCTTTCCTTCGGCTACCACTATATTTATTTCTACCGTACGACTTATATTTATTTCTTATATTTATTTCTACGCGCGTCGGCTACTTCTTAATCCCGAATTAGTCATCCATCCGTTCAACTGCCCTTTTATATACGCGTACGAAACATCTCGAAGCATTCGCGTAAACTCAATCTTTCTCTCGATGTTTGAAGAACATTCCATAGACATTCTGACTCCGACACAGTACCGTGCGTAAATGGATGATTCACTGCTTTACGATGTTTACCAGTCGCGCCGAGATGATTTACAATCTTTTTTTTTTAACGTCGCCTGGTCTGCCTCATACATATTTCGTTACAATAGTGACATAAACGTGTCAACGTCTAGTGATTAAATTTGTTTCGTATTGTTATTGTAGAATGCAGGATATGGTAAAAGCATATAAGAGAAAAACTACTAATGGGGAAACACCAATTACAGCATTTTAGTAAGCTGCTTTTTCCCAAGAAAATGCGTGAAGATTTGCTGCTGAATGATTTAGAAAATTTTACATAGGTGCAAAAATTTAAAAATGTATTGTTTTTTAAGAACTTTAAACGCCAGTCTTTAGTTTGCCTGCTTTCATTTTTTATTTTACCATATTGGATAAAAGTGCCCCTTTTCTTGGAATTTTTAAAAAAATGTTATTAACATAATCGATGTTTGAATTATATAGTCCAAAATCGATATTATAATAACGCAAAATTATTCATACTGATAATTAAATGAACATGGTACCATCCCCCCTGATAAGTATACTTACATTATTGCCATGTAAATTTTAATTTGCATAAATCTTAAATTAATCACTGGCGTACCTGCATTGCCATGTTTAACACGGTGATTTCCATGTTCTGGTTGGCAACACTATTCTCTTCATCAAACTCCAATGATAAGTATTGCTTGTAAGTTAATCGATCAGTTGACTTGTCGTACTGGATATCTTCTTTCTGGGGATATATTCTGTGGAAGAAACAATACACTTCGAGCATATCTTTTTAGTAATAGAATGCTATAAACTACAGAGCAGTCGTTCTTATCTAGTGAAAAACTAACCGAAATTTTCGGTTCTTTCCTTTACTTCCAGGAAGTGAATTCATAGAACCATGGAACACTTTACGCATACAAACTTCTTATTAATATATTAATACAACATCAAAGAGAAACTTACTTGTAGACAAACGGTCCTACTTCCTCAACTATCGGCTTAGCGCCTGAGAGAATTTCTTCCGGATTCTTGATGTTGAAGGCGTATATTTTAAATTTTAATGGAAACGGTAACTGCTTCCACCTTTCAAATTGATCCGTACCATCTTCTAGTCGTATTTTCTAAAATTTCAATTCTTAATTACAGAGATGTGCTTGGTATTGTAGATTAGGAAGCAGACCTGGTACGCAGAGAGTTTAATAAATACAGGAGCAGGAAATTACTTTGCTAATCAACGAATACTACGCACAGGGAAGTATGCTCTTGTGTTTCAGATAGACGTGTATGCATATAGAATATAGAAGGGTCATAGTCAACAGGCAGTTCCAAATAATGTTAAGCAATACTGAAGGCAATATGCAGAGTGTGTCATTAGTAGCCGCTTCTGCGATTGCTCTTTTGTGTGTTAAATAAGAGGAAAAAAGATTAACGGATGATTCATGGCCTATCGTCGTTCCAAATAATGTTAAGCATAATACTGTAGGCAATATACAGGGTGAGTCATTAGTCTTTTGTGTTTTAAATAACAGAAAAAAGAATTAAGGGATGATTCATGGTTGCTTGGGGAGCATATTCAACAAATATTTTATGCTCTGACGCATTTCCGGTTTCACCGGAACTCCATGGAACTCAATTTTTTTAAATGACTCACTTTATATATTTTTGGAGTTTTTAGTACTGTTTTAATATGACTATTCAACTGTTTCTTCTTTTTCAAAATTGAGTTAATAGTTTTTGAGTTATTAATTTTTTTGGACATTTTTGACCAGAACACTTGTTCAGAAAGGAAATCAAGAAAATTCTGCATCATTTGGAATAAGTTGCACTCGACAATACCACAAAAAACTTTATTTTTTTTTTAAATGGAACACCCGGTATTTTATTGTGGCCTTTTTTAGTCTCTTTGATATTTTTGGATTTCGATTGTTGTTTTTTGCTATACCTATCGTTTGTAATTTTTGGGATAATCACTATAGGAGCAATTAGCGGTCAATTAAGGAACTACAAATGCTGTTGTTGCTATTCACACAAATATTCGTTCATCCAATGGAAGGCTCGAATAGAGCCCGACTGCCTTAATCAAATGTCAAACAAAGTAAAGGTTAAATCCAACTATCCCAAAAGTAATAATTTTACGGAATGAACGCATCGCAATTAAATTTTTTAATTCCAGCAATGTCCAGTTGCAATATCTTATTTTTTACACTGTTGGTTAACAACGAAATAAAGGAAAGGTTATGTTTACTGACATATTTCAAGATGCCGTCACACAAAAGCAAACAATGTTGCTATATTCAATTTAATTTGCCTAATTGCTCGTATTCTTTCATTGTTGATGCTCTTCATAAGAGATGGCTGTAGATTTTCAAGATTATAAATTGATGTCGTAAAACTATGATACAAAAAAAAATATAAAAACGCAATTTCAATATCCTAAAACTATTAAGCTACGCAAAAACAATTGAAAGTAAAAAATAGAAATTTCATCAAATAATACGCTCAACATAACCACAACATAAATACATGCGTATTCTGTTTTCGAAAGAGGTACTAACGTTGCGTAAAACGTTTCGACATATTCTTGTAAAACCTTTTCTCAAACAGCTTTGAAAATCCGTCCGTAAAAAACAAAGATGCTCTTCTCCATTAACATTTCTATCAAAGAAATAAGGTCCAATTATGTGACTATCCACTATTCCTCCCAACACATTTAATGAATATTTGCAGGTGTGATAAAGTGGGAGTTTTTATTTGTTACAATAACGAAAATTGTGACAATTAACGTATCCATTTTCATAGTCTGTAAACAACAATAAATTGAGAAAGAATCGAAAAAGCGACTACTAAGGACTCGATGGCATCGAAAAAGCTGACCAACCTAATACTAGAGGTTCAGAAACTAAACTTATCGGCACAGAACTGGGTTTAAGGGTAACAGAAATTATGAGCCGAAGCCACATCAAAAACTAAATTCAAAATGCACAATAGCATTACTGGGCAACAATTTTCAGGTAATATCATGATAAGAAATTTATTGGCTAACCATATAAGAAAAGTGCTGAAAAGCTACTATGTAGCAGCAGAGACAAGCTACGAACTACAGCTGACTTTTCAACCGGTCATGCACCTGTGAAAGCATACACATTCGGTCTGTTTTTACCTTGCATGCGAGCTAAAATTCCATGTATTGAAACGAACGTTGTTGCCAGTATTTATACACATGTGGGCAAGTGCTGTTCGACTCTAGACGACAGGCCATAACGATCATTACGATAATAAGATTCCAATATGATGCATGTGTGCATATTGCAGGGGTTGTTATCTTCTTTTTGAGGTATTATTCCCATTCGTAATATTCTCAAGTATAGTATCTTAAGTTAATATTATAAGAATTCCTTCAGATTTACTATTTTTATGATTGAATTTAATTTGGTTTCGTTGAAGGTCTACTTGTCGGCTCTCGTATGTATATCTGTTAGGTAGGTACGGTTTGGCAACTCCTTTCGTGTTATGTACGGAAAGCTGCATGCAAGATAATCGTAGGCTAAACGTGTAAACCTGAATAATATGGGACTATATGATGGTGATATCAACTGCATACTCTAAAATAAGGAACCAGAAACAGTTAGGCATATCTTCATAGTTAACTGTGAAGCACTGGATTACGGAAGGCAAAGCATTTTTGATCAACAGAGCATTGATCCAGAGATATTCAATAAACATTAAGTAAAGATCTGTACATGAAAATTACTGGGGAACCTACCATAAACCAAGCAGGCTTAGCACAATAAGTCGCATTGGTTGCACTGAAAGATTGAGATATAAGCCGGACAGGTCTAGGGCAAAATAGGTAAGTTTTCTAATGTCAAATACATCTCCAATTTAAAAAAATGTGTGATTCTAAGAATCGATATTTATACATTTGTTTAGTCATTTCCAGAAACAATAAGTTTCTAAAATTATTTACTTGGTATTGCTAATCTATCATCACTCTGAAATTATCGTCACCAATCTGAAATATACATCAATACTGATAATGTTTCAAGACAAAGAAAGTACAACTTGCAACGATAATTTATCGAAATTAAATTATATACTGCATACAATGATCTAATAATATAGAACTACTAGATGGACTGTAGAGAGAGAGGAATTGACCTCTACATACAAAGGAGACAGATACACAAAACCGTTAGTTGTGGGCAAAACATGGCGATATCGCATTGTTTTGTATATAAACTTTCTCAATTTTGTTGATTTATACATATTTATTTGTCTTTTTGGTAATTTGGATTATGTATTTTATTAATAGATTTCTTCTAGTATTGATTTTATTTCATACACCACTGACTTTATTTTTATTTAAAGAAATACGAGTATAAAGACAACTGTGGATTCATGATGATTCAATCAACTATTTTTATTTATAAAATTGTGATTGTAATTAGACACATTTTAAGAATTTCATTTTTATTTGATATAGGTAATGTATATAAATTGAGAATCATCAAGAATATTGGCAAATGTTAACTTCAGCTTATAATTTAACAGTGTTGTTCTCATGGATTTAGTGTAATATATATTTGGTTAAAACTGCTATTATCAGTAACAAAAGTAGAAATAAATATTTAAAATTGTTGAATATTATATACACGGTGGCCAGAAAAATGCGGACAAACGTCACGCAGGCCAAATCTTTGTTTAATTCTGAGTTGACAATCTTAATTGAAAAAAGTAGTACAGTGCTTTTTTTTTTTTTTTTTTTTTTTTTTTGTAAACCATTGGTATTAATCGATTAGTTACATCAATGCATTTGAGATAATTCCATTTCTAAATTTCACCACAATGATTTTACATAGATAAATTTGACGAATTTTGCTAAATTTTAGCCGTACAACTTAATGTTTGATGGTCTCGTATGCCGTAAGGAAGGACCGTATAACTTTTTTGGATTAAGATTATCGCCTCAGAATTGAACAAAGCATCGTTCTACCTGGCGTTTGTCCGCATTTTTCTGACCACCGTGTATACCAGCTTCGCAGTGCTTGGAGTCACATATTTAAGACACAATGGTAATGTCATGTGCAGCGTATGGTTGTACTAATAGGGCAGAAAAGGGAATGAACGTATCATTTCACAGGTTAACTATTCTTAATAAAATACATGATTTGTAGATTTGATATAAAAAATGTTAGTTTTCAATCTAATCAAGTACTATGCAAGCAGTGGATAATTTGTACTAAACGAAAGGATTTTAAGCCATCAAAATATTCAAGATTGTGTTCAGAGCATTTTGTTCCTGAAGATTTTGTTATAAGTTATGGAAGAAAATATTTGCCCCAAAATGCAATTCAAAGTATTTTCAATTTTCCTGCTCACTTGAGAAAAATTCCCTGTAATAGCAGATCTCAACAATTAAAAATTACTGATGCACCAAGCAAAGAACTGTTAAAGTAAGATTTCTATTTGTAGTTATTATTCTACCTAGATATTTTTAATGTTCTATTTACCTTATAGCTCAGAATCCCCAAATGTAACTAATGTTGAAGTATTTGAATTAGTCACAGACAAAACATCTCACGAAATAATACAAGTTGTTATTCTAGCTTTATGCATTTTTAATATTTCTTTCTCCATTTTTCTTCGATCACATATTTACCATTTACGTATTTGTTAATCCATATTAATTATATGTACATATATTTTAATAAAAAATTAAGCATTAATTGTCTTTTATTTTGAATATATCAGAAGTTGTAAGGAACACCTAAGAAAAGCTGTCAGTTTCTATATTTATTTTTTCAGAACGTAATATCACAGGTAATATTTTGAAAAATTCCAACTGATATCTGTAGTGATTTTTAAAATATTTTTCTAATACTACTGTTTTAAATAAAAACTGAATGATCATCAAACATGCTAAAATAGGTACCTATTATTAGAAGAACAAAATCATAGTTATCTCATAGTCATTAAAAGTCATTTATTTAATTTTCTTTCCTTAATGAAGAATGGCAACTAGCATAGATACCTTTAAAATGTTATTAAACAGAATATATTTATTACCATATTAATAATATATATTTAATTATTTATCTTTTTGATTATTAAAGTTGCAATACCTTTACTTTCCTCTTAATATAGCATATTTTTAACAAAATAATACTTTTAAACATTATAAGCCATTACAAGCTATAGCAACATATTTGAATTTTGCCCACATAAAACGGCCAATTTTGTTCATCCTTGTCAAACTTTCGACGCTCATATATTTTCCTTCTTTCTCGTATGGTGTGGGTCACTTCCTAATCAGCAAGACATAGCGTACACTGCATCTAGTAGTATAATAGTATTAGATCATTGACTGCATATTATGGATGATAATATCGAATGACTAATTCTTAAAAGTTGAATTATTATTGTTTATTTATAAAATTTACAAAATATGTTAGATGTATAACCAAATATATTTCCATGTAATTGATCTCACGTTCAATGCTCTTTTATCGAGTTGTTGTAGTTTAAATGTAAATATTAAAAGAAGATGTTCAGCGAACAGACTACCCGTTATATAGAAAAACGTTTTAAGATTGTTACTTCACCATTTACTGAACACGTACATAACTTCTGAAAGGACGAGGTATACCTCGTTTCTACTATTTCAGTAGTCTTTAGGCTACGTTAGAAGCATTTGTCTGGCATGAAATTATTTATTTATCTAAATATTGAAAAATATATGTTAATTACTTACATCACTGATTTTTTCTTTATCTATATCATCTAAATCTAAAGCAGTTACATCTGTGACACTACGTGCTAGTAGCATTAAATTAATAATGCTAAACACAACAGTTAGTCGACGCTTTGAATACATTTTCTACAGTTAGAGTTAATGTGAGATGCTCTAAAACTTATATGTGGCAGCAATTTTAAGATTGTTAACGCATCCATATCAACATTGTTATTTGAGATTTAAAAATTAGATAATTTATGATAGTCGGTACTTGGATACCTCTATGAATGCGTTCATCCTTTGTTCGAGTGCTTTGCTTTGATTGTAAAATATGCATTCCATTTATTTGAAACTGATACTTATGTCATGAGGATTCGATAATTTTTTTTTTAAATGTCTTAATTTTTGTGACTTTTTGCTTGGAAATTGATCCTTGTTTCGATCTTACACAGATCTCGTCAGTGTACGATCGTGTTTTTCACAATCTCCGAAATCATAGAAGAAAAAAACAAGTACTGAGCGATGTTTGCTTATTTACTGTAACTGTTTATAAGAAGCCCTGACTTGAGAGCAGTTAGGCAGTTAAAGCACCTCATCAAAATTTGTGCTTTTTGAAAACTTTGAAGGATTACGAGATAGTTGATGGAGTAGTTTTTCAAGCAGTTTTGAAAATGTTTTGTTAACACTTCAAAGGAAGTAGCAATATTATCAGTCTTTGATGATTCGGTGGATGTAGTAACCAAAAAGCAGATTGTAGCTAATTTAGCAACGAAAAATCCATGGCATTTACAAAAGAAGTATATTCCATCTAAATGCATTTATTGTTCCAAAAAAAAAAAAGATTATAATTTTATTAAAACTTAAATTATATAGATTGTAACGGAGTTATCCCAGTGATTGTAAACAGTCGTTTAATAATTATCGCAGGATCTTAATAATTCTTACTGAACAAAAGAACAGTGAAAGGAAAGTTTCTTAAGTTACCATGCACGAATACTTGTCGAAAATGTATCCCAGTGTTTTGGCGGAAAGTCATTGTTTGCTGGCACAAAGGCATACAACCAAAAATATTCAAATATGCGACTTACATCTATGAGTGCTTTTCAAAAATTGTTAACAAGCATTAAAGAAACTGGCAGTATTCAGTAGGAAACGCATATGCACAAAAGGTTCTTTTATTATGCGTTCAAGAAAATCCGCATACAAGCGTGCGTATACTTTCTAGAGTCCTTGATGTGGCAAAAATTTTACTAAGAGAATCTTAAAAAAGCTTAAATTCTATATTATATCAGGATCTTCAAAGCAAAGTTTTTATTTATAGAGTTGCCTTCTGTAATACGATGTTGCACAAAATATATCACAACCACAATGTTGTATCTCCGATTTTATGAGAAATGTATATTTGTTTCAATATTCTATATATTTCAAATACTAAAAAAATATGAACATACTATAAAACCAAATATTTTTTAATTTGTTACATCATAACATATAATTACTGTGATTCTTGAAAATAGTAGCTTATATGTTCTTCAAAATATTGCGAAAGTTGTAGAAGTTTTCAATAACGTACATTTAAATAGTTGTATTGACTGTTTGCTTTACAACTGAAGTTAAAAATCTAGGCATGACCTCTCTAATTAAAGTAATTTAAAATTTAGTATGACTATAATAGTATATTACATACCGAGGTGGAAAGTGTTTCATTACTGTCGAGAGATTAAGTAGTTAACCGAGACTTGTCTTTCTTTCTAGATGTTACATTTCTAACACTGTTTTACTACTGTTCAAACATTACCGTCACGTTTGCAAAACAGCCAATACGTGATTGTAATGATAAAAAAGTGACGGTAAAAATTTCGATTTACAAGTTAATATTTAGTTTCTAAACATTTGAAATATCACTACGAAAAGTATAACAGTATAATCGGTATAAGTATATTTTTTGAAAGTAATATAAGCCAAAAGTTAAAGGTTATTGAAAATGACCCTTTTATGAACTTCAAAATAAACATTACATTGAATATTTTATCCTCTTATTTGGCATAAGTTATAATAGCTGCAAAAATTATTTAACAGGCACAATGTCCAATATTATCGCAAGCAGTAACACTACTTACCTACTGTAGAAAAAATAAAAAGGACTATTAGAACTTCAGTGACAAATTATTTTAGATTGTACTGAAGTATTTATTTAACTCCCAAATGCTATGTTGTAGAAACCAGGTGGAATAATTTCTTTTGTCAGAAGCGTAGGTGGAGGACATTATTTTGATAAAGCAATTGATGAGGAAAGTGGTTTGATAAAAAGTTTAATCAAAGGCAAAGCTGTTGTGGTTGATAGGGATTTCTGATTGACAGTATTTGTGAAGAACATGATATGAAACTTTATCATCCACCATTTTTAAGAAATAAGACGCAATTCAGTAAAGAAGCAGGAATGAATATACAAATAGCTGTTGCAAGAGTACTTGTTGAGTGTGTGAACCAAAATATTTAAAATACTTAGTGGTATGCTATACAAAACTGCTCATTTGTACATTGTATAGAACACGTAATATTTAGTGCAGTAACTAATTTAAATAAATACAGAAGTGAAAACCACTGTCTGTGTTTATTTATCTATCTTGTGTACATATCTGATGAATCATATTTTCAAAATAATTTTGTTTTTACAGTAAATAGCATGTGTTTATCATAGAGTATTTCTATTATCATTCTTTTATCATATGAACAATAAATAACAAAGTAACATTTTGTAACATTTAGTCAAGCGATCCCTACCTGCATTTGTAAATAGTACTTATGTTTCTTTTTTAAATAATATGTGTTATCTACATATTATAAATATTTGATAGTATTTCTGACATCCAATACATTTAGTTGTAGCTGGAAAATATTAGTCAAATCATCAAATAATTTATAATTGAAAATAGAAATTCAAATCTTCGAATGGACATTTTATTTCAAACAATGCTGTTGCATTTTCATTTTAAAAAACAACACCATCTGGAGAATAACCCAGCTCATTATTCCAAGCTGAAATTATTAAGCCGAGCTTTATTACAAGTAGATCGGTTACTTCGATTTTTTCATGTCTGTGTTTTCTATTCTAAGCCACGTTTCATATATTTGTTAGAAATAAATTTTGGTGTAAAATAATTTCAACTTTTAATTTAGCAATCATTTCCATATTACGTAAAAAAAAAATTATATAGAAGGAATTTTGTCTATCATATCTCTTCTAATTTTTTCTGGATCCATAACAATTACAATTTTACTACTATCACTTTGAAAACATGACATATTGTTGACAGATACTGGTTTATAGGCTTCTCGGGTTTTTTATTTTTGGGTTGACAATTGGCAATCAATATCTGTTTGAGAAATTATATCTAGTTTTTCTTCTTCTTTATTGTGGATTTGAGTTAGACTGTTTAGTCTTTTACTCTTTATCTGAGTGCGGTGAATCTTGGAATGTTGGAGTTGAATTTGATTAGCTATTGTTTATCTTTATTTTGATTAAGAATTAAAGTAGAACCATTTTAGGTCTTTTGCGTTTGAAGTTTTCATTTCCATCATATGCGAGTGCTCTTTTAAGATTTTGGTTTGAGTGGTTTTCCATCTGGTTATAGAAGCTGAGCGCTCTTTCTTTGATGTAGTCAATGATGGTTGGGGTATTTGTTTCACTCATTATTTGATTATTTCTCATATACCATGGAGCATTTACTATCATTCTAAGACTGGTGTTTTGTATTATTTGCAGTTTTTTGATGTTGGACTTGCACATATTGCCGTGATCTCTTGCATATTAAAAATAATAATAATAGCATTAAGAATTAATTTAAGTATAAAAATATAAAAGAAAGAGTAAAGAATCAGATTTTATTGTATTTAAAGATTTCAACATAAGGGTATAATAAGTTGCATACATTTAGGTATAGAAAACGCAGTAAAACTGTATGAAGAAAATCAAATACGTTATTCAAGAGAAGAAAATATAGTTGAATAAATTATATGAATTTGAAAACGTACACAATGTAATAAAACTTTATAAGAGGGATTTACATAAATCATACTTAAAGAATAAAATTTACCTTCACTTATTACTATAAATAAAAAAAGGATATAAATTAAAATATTCCGATATGATACTATCAGCAATAATGTTTTTATATAACGGCAGCTGAGCAAATAAAATACATTCATGAATTTGTGTCTGTAGCACTATGTTTCATAGACTGTAGAAAGACTCGTATGGTTCGATGACCTACAAAAAGAAAATATGGTATAAACTTCGTTTGTAGTTTCTTACAGATAAATATATCACCATTAGAAAAGTCCTGAGTAAGAAATTAGCGATGAAAAAGCAGGCCAGATGGATTGTGATAGTACGAGTAACGTTGGAGGAATTCTTGTTATTTGTAAAATATATTTCCAGTTGTACACAATCTTCATACTCCTAAAAGAAGATAATGGTTTGCCTTAGCGTGTAAGAAGGAAGTATGTGGCGAATAATGAATAAGCAAGTTCATAAACAAATACAAGGAAGAATTGTATTAATAAAAATATACCTACTTTGGAAGATACCGAATAGTTTAAGTGAAAGACTTTTAAGTAAGTGAATAATCTGAATGTGTTGACGTTTTAGTGAATGAACTGTCAAACACAATATATGTGCGTGTGTTAGTGTCACGACGGCAATTTGAAGGCAGAGATCTCACTGAAGACGCAGGGTGACAACCTAAATATTAGTTCCGGGGATGGCGTAACGAGCATTATACATTTTTCCCGGGTATAAATTCAAAGACAGGAATGAACAAGTTGAGACGAATGCTGACTGCGACTTTGAAAAGATAAAGACTTTAAAATAGAAATTGTAGGGTCAGATATACCACGATTAAATGTAAATTCATTCATTTTGTATTAGCATATTAATTTTATCTCATCTAATTTTCATTCATTATAATAAGTTTTTCTTTGTTAATATTTCTTTTGTATTTAAAAAATGGAGATGCCTATGGCACAATTTGAAGAGATGTTTAACGATACAAATTAAGGTTTAAATACAAGGATTTATCAATGCTGCTATGCGTATATGGAATACAATGTGCAAATATTTATTCAATATAACGTTGTGCAGCAGGGATAATAGATATTGTCCTGTAGTAATATGAATTCATTAGTTTTTTTACAACACAAATAGAATTATTAATGGTGTTGGGTGTTAAGAGGATAATAACGTGCGAATGTATATTTTCTGACACTTTATTAAGCATCATTAATTCTCACGATTCAATTTTTTGATTTCAAATTTAAAATTTAAAATAGATATTTCAAAAAGGGAAGTGTTTCTGGGTGGCAGATTTTGAGACGCTGGTCGCAATACGTGCGAATGATTGTTGCCAGTGATCAAATTCAAGCTTTTTCTCCGAACATTGACCATTGAGGTCGAAGTTTATCAGAGCATTACGTGCGAATATAATGTTTCTTATGGAATAGAATTAGCATAATATTAATAGAATACTGATATTAAATTGAATTTTTCTTTATTTTAAAACAGGATAATATTTTATTTTTGATTAAGCATTATCGATATATTTGTTCTACAAAACATTACAACCGAGAACACGGTACAAATGTTTTCTTTCAATTATGTTTTCTTTTATAATTCTTGGGTGAATATAGTATAGCGATGCTATCTATTCTTAAAAAAATGTTGAATAAAATATACAATTATGTTTTATATAGATTCTGATTTTTCTTTAATATAAGCTATAACCTTATCCATATAAAAGAAAAACAAGAGATTTACCAGGAGAAAAGAAGGTTGAATACACTGATAGAATTCACGTATACTTATAAAGTACGTGCTGTTAAGAAAATAAATGAATATATTAAAGATAATAAAAATTATCATTATTTTTATTAATTATGTTGCTGGAACAGCACACAGCATAATCTATTTGGCAATGCCTAACGTATGGCAATACTACAATTATTTTATACCAAATAATTATGTTGCCACAGCAATATGTACCCATATTGGGCATGCATATGTGAATATTGGACGTAATACTTGTTTGTAAAGTAGAATTTTGTTGTTCGTGTTCAGCTGGCTTTTTCTGCCTATAAGAGGCCATAGTTGACATCTTGTTTATCTATCTAGTTTTTATAAACTCTTCCTAAAATAAAGCAGTGAAATGCACTAGTTCAATAAAGAAATGAAAATATCTGTTTACATATCTATTACATAAAATTAAATTATAATTATAATTATTATAATATATTATTATTATTATAATTATTTATAGCTGATATATGCTTACATCGACCACTACCTCCTGCTTTGCAAGTACAATTCATTCTTGGTACACTTACTTGTTCTTTGTTTATATTGAATGACATTTGGATTGGCTTGTAAAGCCCTAGTTTGTGTGGTTAGCACAAGCTATATACTGGTTGTGTCAAATACCATTAGCCATAGGTAATCAGTTTATACGTATGTATGTAATACGTCGCAGAGCGGTGTCTATACATCGTACATACATACATACTGCTGTGACTCTTGCAAATTGAGATTTATATATAAATAATTTAAATTATTCAATCAATAAGTAAGTAAGAATCAAGCATACATCCTAGTGCTAGGCCTTATGCTAGACTAAGATTCAATAAATTTTCTGCAAAATAGTAGGTTAGGCAATTTTACATTTAACTAGCTCAGTTTAGAATGACTAAAGAAAATTTTCTCTCAGGGGCAGAAATATATAAATAAACTCTCCAATTAACTTGAATGCTCTTTAGTTATTACCAGGTCAGGTAAAGAAAATAAAATGCAAGATAAACCTTATGATCTAGTTTATTAAGAATATTAAAGAAATTTTTTTTTAAAATTAGACAAATATATTTACAAAATTTAAATATTTCAAAATATTATATAAATCATACATGTCATGATCAAATAGTCAATGAACAAATTATAGTTAGTAAAAGAATAACATCGAATGCTTATTTATACTTTTAAAATAAATATGATTATCATTATTTTTATTCGTCAAAGATACATGTAAACAATCACCATTTCAAATAAAACAAAATATATTGCATACTGTGAATTGTACTGGAATATAAATAACAAAATTATGTGATTTATTATTTACGAGAATATAAACATTAAGGAAATGGCTTTGCCCTAATTAGTTCTGCCTGGCGCCTTTGCTCGCTCCCAAGACAGTACCATCAGAAAGCAAATTCACACTGGTAGGTACCCCAAAGTTCCACCCTACGAGTATGCTTTTCAACTCGTCGGACACAACCCGAACATACACCACCATGTGCTCACCCCTTAAGGCATATATATATATATATACTTTAAATTAATAAAAAAAATGTCTTTGTGCATTTAATTAATTAACTCAGCCCTGATTAGTTCTGCCTGGCGCCTTTGCTCGCTCCCAAAACAGTACCACCAAGACCAATTCGTGCTTTAAGGATTCACCAAGACTCCATGCTATGAATTAAACATCTACTTAATTCATTGTACACATCCCTGATCTATTACCCAACACGTCAATATCAAATACACAAACACAATAAAATATAATTGATATATATAAAAAAAATATATAGATATATAAAAATAAAACTTTACCTCGCTCTGAGATTCCAATACAAAACACCACTCAAGAAAAATAATTTGTACAACACTATATACACATTTATAACAAACATTATTAAATCACCTTAACTCTTCGTACAGCGTCTCAAACTCATCCATCTCAAAATATATATTTGTCGCAGTCTAATTATCCTATATGTACATAAAACAAAATTATTAAACTACAAATCTTCTAATCTTGTAAATAAAATAATAAAGAAAATTGTATTAAAAGCGCAAAGTGTTTATGTTTAATAAAATAAAATAAAAAAAATTATTATGCTATTTAATTTGATCATTACAGATACTAAAATGCTTTACCATAACACACGGTATAATAACCCTGCATATAAAAATAAAACATTCTAGTAATAAAAAAAAATAAAGTTCTAATTAAATAAAACTGTTCTAAACACAAATAATCATTTCCCAAAATAATTACAAGTCCCAATGTAAACAAAACTCCCGAATTAAAAATGATATCTAATTCATAAAAATATTTCAAAGTCCCACTTCAGTCTTAAAATTCATAAATATAGTAAAATTATTACGAAAATATTATAAGTTCTAATACATGAATAAATTTCTAAGTTAGAATAATATTTCATCTATATGATATTACAGATCTTAAATTTTATTCAAAATTTTCTAAGTATCGTGAATCGGTTTCAGAAAATTATTCTATGTTCCATTTCACAAGAAGAGGTTTCCACCTACTTCTTATTTTTCTTTTGAGTGCGGTTTACACCAAGCAACTCTCGTTTTCTCATCGGTTCCGGACTTATATGGATATTTTTCTTCACAAAAACGCCCGGTTGTCTTCGGTACGATACCGATACCAGAAATACATAGCTGCAGTGCTGCACCACCCGGGAAAGCAGTGCATTAGTAATCTTTCAAAAAGGTAAACAAATATGTAAATATCAACTTGTTTACATATTCATGACTCGTCTAATGCACCTAGCGAAGAATATTGTTTTCGCCGGGCCAAACGGTCGGTCTCTCCCAGTCACAGTATTCTTCGTGCGGGAAACACATTCTTGTTATAATTCACGTAATATTTTATGCTTATTCTAATATTATAAGTTTTATAAAAGTTATACTAACATTCTTATATTATTTAACGTAAATAAAAATTAAATTTTGGCAAAATATTGACTTAATGAATATTTATATACACATCATGATAAAAATAAATAAAATAATAATTAATTAATTAAATCTCGAAGTGATCTTGATTATGCCTATTTATAATTTACCACCAAACTCAAGGTCACTGCAATACGTATACACAGATCCCCTATGGCTAATGTTTCTTGACACATGCGGTATATATAAAACAATATGCTCTTCTTCTTTTTTTTGTAATACCATAAAATAATGTGATTAGCATTGAATACTTTTTATTTACAACCATACAATTAATAATTATTTGTGATAAAAATTCCGATAAGGTTTTGCCATATCAAGTTAACAGTTTTGTGATTGACATTGAGGTTGGGAAATGAGGGCAGTAATAGAAGGCGGGAAGTAAATGAGGGCAGTAGTAGAGGGTGGGAAGTAAACGTGAACAAAGTCACACTTCCAAACTTTTAAAAAGTCAGAAATGGCAACATTACACGTATGGTTGTAAATAAACAATTTTTTGACACAGAGCGACTGGGATATTTTAACTATTGTTAATTCATGAATTTTTCATTTTATGAGTTTTAAAATTTTAATAAAAATTACTTATTTGTAAAAAGAAAATATTAGAAGTAACTCTTGTCGAATAATTTTAGTTGCAATGCTATGTGTAATTATGTCAAGGCAACTCATATTTTCAAATCGTAATCAGATTTATTCAGATATCCTAACTTTTGCAATATCGCCTACAATCACTAGAAACTATATATTGTTAATTAGTAAATTTAAGTACTTTTCAATGACACATAAATATACATGGTGTTGCATTTAATTTTTTTTTAGAATTTTTAACTTTAGCGAATTGTACACAATTCTGAAGAACATGCGTAGATATTCGAAATAAACATTAATTTCACGTACTGAAAAGATATCTCCACTAATTGAGACCATAATATAGGTATTTTATCATGACACGTTATTTCATAGCAACTTCTCAAATGTTGTATAATTTTTAACGCAAGATCGCCATATCTCAGAAACAGTTGTAAATGGACAAATACAAGTTGATGTCATTTTAATCAGGTTTTGATGGCCCATCATAAAACGTAAAAAATGCATAGCATTTCATTTAAAACACATAAGTTTGTGTTGGTTCGTCGTTGTAGAACACTCTGTATAAATTAAAATATTTTTAAATTGTAGAGCTCATGACAATTTTCGTATTAAAAACTATTGGCTATCTATAGTATTAGATACCAATCATGGATCTTACCGCTCGGTTGGGACACCCGGTATATGGTAATGGTAACTATAGTAATATGAGGGAGTTTTCATTTTAGATTAAATTAAGAATAATGGATTGTAATTTAAAATAAGCTGGATAGTTATTTATTTATAAACAAAAGATGAGAGCGAATTAATTTCTTCTTCAGAGAGATTATTTGTGCTTCTAAGTAATAAAGAAATATTATACGTTTAGTTAATATCAAGAGTGGTTTTCCATCCTAAAAATTAGAATAATGTATACAGTTTATCAATATTATAAATTTATCAAGAGGAGATAGCAAATAATAAGAAGCACTCACATTTAAAGTAATTGTATTATTGGAAAACTTGGAATATCAAGGTTATACACATTAAGAGGTATTTATTAAACGAAAGCCATTGCTGAAAAGGCCTACTTGCCGAATTTCCAAGGGTACGAGATTATCTATTCCGATGTTTAAAACTGCCAAGACGCTACAAGAATACGATTGGGTTCTACATTGTGTGCAGAGCACACTTTGAAGGACTACTTGTTTACTGAAATCAGCATATTTTTATGAAATATTTCATATTCATCGCAGTTCTTTATCTTTATGTATTATATTTTTGTAATGTACGTTTTATTTTTTACCTTCAGAATATATTGTCACTTAATGTATTTTTTACATACAAATATTGTGACCATACTGATACGGAGCTGATCGGGCGTATACAATCTCAGCGGCCGAGTTTATTGTCTGCCGGCAGGGCTTCACGACTGTACACCGAAGGCGATGCAAGACCTCCTATGTATACGTACGGACGGCAGTGTCTGGTATGTGCGTATACATAGGGCCACATAGCTCCTCGAGCGATTCAGATGTATATATGCTGTATATTGAACTAGTGTTGATTATGTGACAACACCAGTCAAATACCCACAAACACACACAGTCACCCCTTAAAACCCCTTGAATACAGGCAACCATATATACATCGGCGATGCTTAAAGTTAGACCCTTGTATAAGAGTATAGGTAAAAATCCCAGAAAATTAATGAAAATTTTGCCAACAAATCTAATAAATTCTGAGAACCCCATCAAATTTTAAATATTAGAAAGAAAATCACCCCCCCAAATTTAGAAAACCAAACCAATGACTACTCTTTTCAGGAACCCCAACTGAAACCCCCGTACTAAATACTAAATATTAGAATTAAATACCTGATTAGTTCAAAATACACATTAGTCTTATTTTTATAGTTATATTTAGCATATTTTCACAATACAACAATGATTAGTTAATTGTTATATAGGCAAAGTAATAATATAAAATAAATTTGACAGCCTTTACAAATGGCCTAATTTAATTACAAATTTCAACATTTATCATCACACTATGAGCATATAAATGGGTACCATTTTATAGTGTGAATTCTCAAGAGTAAAATGCCACAAAAGGTTACAGGTTCAAAGTTAAAGCAAGGTTGATAGTCTCGAAAGCATCATCCCAAACATTGGCAAAAGTATAGCGCATACATGACAAATTTCTAACTAAAAGTGCATAGCGTAAAACTAAAATAAACTAATGGTGAACATAAAAAACATTTAAACCATAAACTAGTTGACAAGTTACAAGCATGGTAACAAACAATAAAACTGTTAGATGCGCACATTTAAGTTAAGCATCATTTTAATTTTCGGGTTTCGATGCGCCATATTGTCCGAAGCATAATTAATTTCAAATATTTCATATACATAATTAAAGTAATTATAAATAAACTCTAGCAGTTGCAAAGTCTATCAAGACGTATTTACGTTGGAATATTTTTCAGTGTCATATTTACAAGTTGAGTCCAGATATTTAAATAAGCATTTTGAATAATTTGACAGTTGTCAACATAGGTAAGAGAAAAGCTTAAAAATATT
Organism: Amphimallon solstitiale; assembly: GCA_963170755.1. Taxonomy (NCBI): domain Eukaryota; kingdom Metazoa; phylum Arthropoda; class Insecta; order Coleoptera; family Scarabaeidae; genus Amphimallon; species Amphimallon solstitiale. The sequence continues at coordinate 14,943,679 of OY720675.1, forward strand.
AATTACAAGCGATTTAGACAATTTAAAAAGGTGGTAAAAGATTAAGAAAAGGTCATAGTTTCATGTTATAACAATAATTCGTAAATAAATTAAAAGACCATTTAGTTATTACACTTCAAAAACTAACCACACTAATTTTTTGTATAAAGAAAGATTTTAAAAAGGATTAAAAGATGAAAAAATATTAAATGTATTTAAAAGTTTAATTTGTAAAGGTAAAGTTCTACTAAAAAGGCATTTTAAGCCAAAATTCTGATATTTTAATTTATTTTATTAGCGTCCATGACGTCATCGAACATATGACAGTCGAAATGCTAAATTTGCCCTTTAATTTTTAAAAAATGTGTTTTTCTAAGAGAAAACGAATTAAAGTAATTTTATTGTACCGATTGAAAGACGATTTAATTTAACTAAGATAAAACATGATTCCACTAATATTCCAAAATAAACTTGTCCGTACTAAGACTTTGTAAAATATTACTGTATAAATTGCCATGGTTACTACGTCCACAACAGAAGGTTGATATAAAAAGGCACATCCGACGAGAAGCAGGATCAGATCATTCATATTCTTCTTTTGATTCATTGTTTGAATCACATCGGTTATTGATTGATTGTTTTCAATTTTTCACACGTGAAGTCCAAGTAGTGAAGATAGATTGTTTTCATTTTTTCATTCGTGAAGTTCTCCGTCAAAGTAGTGATACATTCAATCTAGACATTAATTGTGTGCTGAGTCATTCCCACGTGCGAGTTCAAGGTCACCAATTTGAAGACGTTCGAGCTAGAACACCATTAAGGTTGAGACGAATAAATCGAAAGCTGAAATATAAAAAGAAACATTGGAGATATTACTACCCCGCCCTTAATAACCGAACGAGGTCAAGGACAAACCATACGCCCACTCACCTGGTAGTTGTTGAAGCCCACATTGGAGCGAGGATACTAGTCTTGAACAACGGGAGACCCACATCATACGGCCGAAATACCTGGTCTCAAACAATATCAGGAGTTAGTAACACAGAAGGTACCGAGCCTATTTATTAGTGTATGCACCTTTTCTTGACAAAAACTAGGTCAAATCTAAATCTAGGTCAAATCTAAAACTAGGTCAAACTTGTGTAACGTCTTTTAATCCTATTATTTCTAAATAATCATTTAATTCAATTCTTGAAATATAGCTAACGTAAACTTTGAAAATCATTTTACATTCTCAATCAATATAAGCTTATTTAAATATCAGAAAATACTTACATTTCAGTTTTATTCTATCTCATTGCTATGCACTCCAATTTAAGAGTTTGTACATAAGGGTCAAATTCGTCTACTTTGTCTTGATGTCAATATTCCAAATTAGTAGAACTTTTGCCTAAGAAAATGCTGTTTATGTCCACGACAAAGTAATTTAATAATGCCAAATTTTCATACACACTGATTATTGTCATCTTGTTTGTTTGAATTGCATATTTATCTCTCGTCACGATCATTGTTGTATTGTTGTTATAATTTATTGATAGGTGCTAAATAAATTCAGATCTGTTGTTATCATATATAAAGTGTTTGTTTCCATCGCTGTTACATCCTATTCTAAACATAAAAGAGGTACACATATTCTATTTGGTGCTTCAGCATTAGAGCTGTAACCCCGAGTAGCCTTACAGGTTAGAATCTTCAAGATCTTCGCACGACAACTGGAGAATTGCGGTGTCCTGGACTAAGGTAATTGAAATTTCGAACCCTTTTAACGCCTTGTAGATAGTACATTAGAGTCACTTAGATATCACCCACTGAGATAACCACATCACTTTTTAATTTCGTTTTGTCACGGTAACATTCACACGTACACACGTACACGAGAGTTATTGCGATTTCGCGCTTAATTCAGTGCTTTTACCACCTCTTGGATAAAGTCTAATCCGATCTTGCGCAGTCATACGTTGAATGCCGCGAAGTTTTGAATTATTAATAACTTTGTACTTTTCAATTAGGACGATTTTGAGATACTCATTGATACAAGAACTAAATATACAATTATCTCTGCTTTTATAGAAAGCAACCCCCTTTAGCTAGCCGGCCAAGTTATAATTGAACAATAATTAAATAATCACTTAAGGACATTAGACATTCAACTTCATATTAAGTAAATAGTTTATCATATTATTATGTGTAGCAGTCTTTTGCAGGATTAATTAAATATATCTCTCTTATAAGTCTCATTAGCTATCTCCTTAACCACCTATTACAATATCTTATGTTCGATGCAGAGCGGCCCCGAAATATTGGCGCACACCGAAAATAAATAAATGTGTATTTGAACTGAAATTGAGTTTTATTTATGGTACTTTCAAAATAGGAAGTTTCCTTAACAATTATGTTTCTTACAAAACAAGGCAAGTGTGTTCATATCATATCGGAAGATATGTCATCGGTTTACAGTGATGCTTGGCCCGGAAAACTATGATTTTTAACTGTCTAGGCAAAGTAAGGGATTACTCGAAGACGATCCACGACAGGGTTGCCTATCAAAGTGACCATTCCAGGACTTGTTCAAACAGGTCAACACTGACGATCTTGTTTATTTAAGGACATGTAGGATTCTCGGGTAATATATTATTTTCTTTATTATCCTATCTATAGTTCTAAAAAAGAATAACTGTACTTTTTATTTTGTGTATGTGATAACCATATTAAAACAAGTTTAACTACTAACTTCTTTATTAAAAAGTTATAATATTATTTGAAAATTATATATTTCAATATTCTGTACAAACACAAGTTGGATCATCCCAATGCTCTGATTTACACATACAATATCCATCGAAATCCTGCTTTAGACAGACACATGTTTGATCATCAAACTCGTCTGATAGACAGAGACAAGTTTTACCAGCTAAGTTCTCTATTAGACACATACAATTTCGAGCAGGCGAATAATTTAAACAGGCACAATTTGTATCAATCAAATCCTCTAATAGCTCTCTCAGTTCAATGTACGATTCATCCGACACAGTGTATTCCTGAAAATATAGTGTGTTATGTGCATACTTTGTATACTGGTGGCAGTGGGTTAACTTTAAATAATGCAATATTTCGTCACATTTCTAATTGTTAGAATTTAACTTTAATTTATTAAATTATATTTTTCGTCGACCGTGTATTTACATCCGCTATTAACGTTATCAAAATTATACATTAATGACCCTTATTAATGCATAAGAAACTAAACTTGGAGTCTGTGGCTTGAAACTACACAAAAACTAAAACGCCTTCACCACACTAAAGCACAAAAATGGCTAAATACGTATTTCAACAACTAAGTTGTCATCATCAGTAGGATGACAACTTAGTTGTTGAAATACGTATTTAGCCATTTTTGTGCTTTAGTGTGGTGAAGGCGTTTTAGTTTTTGTGCTTATTAATGCATGATTTTCTGTTAATGAACGATTTTGATGATTTCCATGGTAACCAAGGAAATCAACAAAATCAAACAACGTCAAACTAAAACGCTATTCACTGTCATTATTAAGCGTGAAACAGAATCGAACGGTTTTTTAGTGTTTTGTGTTGCGTTGAATTCTTCCAAGCAATAGAGGTGGATGAAACTTTTACATTAACTCCGCCGGAAGTGGCAGAAAGTGCTAATTCAGCATCATTAAATTTACTACCGGAAAAGAGCAGAAGTCTGTATGAAAAAACGTATGCCGAATTTATATCTTGGTGCAATGAGAAACAAATAAAGCATTATTCAGAGACGGTTTTGTTGGCATATTTCTCAGATATTGCAAAGAAAGGCCTAACTGCAAGTTTATGGCCAAAATACTCAATGCTGAAATCGACACTGATTTTGAAAAATAACACAGACATTAGCAAATTTAATAAATTAATAATGTTTATCAAGAGGAAAAAAGAAGGATATATACCGAAGAAGTCAAAAGCACTCGAGAAAGAACATGTACAAGCATTTATTTCTGATGCTCCTGACAACCTGTTTTTAGTGACAAAGGTAAATTTAAAAAAGTTAAAATTTCAATAGTTGGATAATAAATCATTTTGTAGCTTGCCTTGATTTTCGGAGTATCTGGAGCAATGAGAAAAGATGAATTATTGAAATTACAAACGGATGACGTTCAAGATTTAAAATCAAAATATCTTGTAACAGTTAAAGCATCTAAAACACACACAAACAGAATATTTACCATAGTAGACAATGAACAAAAAACCCTTCTCAGTTTAATTAAACGCTATATCTCATTGAGGCCAGTACATATCCAACACAAACGCTTTTTTATTTTTTATAAAAATGGTAAATGTTCGGCACAGCCAATTGGTGTAAATACATTTTCGAAGATGCCGTCCATAATAGCCACTTTTTTGAAATTGGAGCAGCCGCATCTCTATAGGGTTCTTCTGCCTCGATACTTTCAGACAGCGGTGCAGATTTTTCAGCTATTAAACCACTTGGTGGTTGGAAATCCACTGCTGTTGCAGAAGGATATATTGAGAATTCGTTACAAAATAAAGTTAATACAGCTAAAAAAATTCTTTGTAAAACTACAACACAGGCTTGTCATACCACTCCTTCTACCGACGCTGAAATAAATTCTGTGACAAATATCCAAAGTAGTGAGGTAAACTTACATTCACAAAGCCATACAAATTATAATGCGTGTCCAATTACTTTTAATAATTGTAATCTTTCGACTATGAACGTACATAATTATAATAATGATCATTAATAAATAAAATAAAAGTTGTAAACTGTTTTTCTCCACTTTAGAAAAATATGCGGTCGACGGAAAAGTATTGTAACTAACTCTTACATTAAAATGCGATTAATGATCTCGAACATTAACGCGCTCGCTGCGCTCACGCGTTAAAATATCTCGATCATTAATCGCCTTCATTAATGTACTTGTTGGTTAAATAACTATTAATTACAATATTAATGAATCCAACATTACAGACCGATTAAAGAACTAAAAAAAAAAAAACAAATTATCAGAAACAAATTTAAATTAGGGCATTAGGTAATATACCGGGTGGTGCAATAGTGTGTCGGCGGAGCTTAGTGTGAAAACTAATAACGCTGCAGCAATGAGACTTTACGTACGTACTGCTATGATATTAGTACAATTGTTATAGGGTTGCCGCGATCTAGCTCATAAAACAAAATTCTCTCTCTCTCAGGTTCCCTCGGCGAAACTGTACAATGTTCACGTCAGGAATCGTGATCTTAGGAAACAGTATAAAAAAACCACAAATTACTTGAAGACAAAAAAATGAAATAAATAATTAATTATCTTTTCTAAAATCTTTAATAAAAGTGAAAAACAAATCATATATAATTAATTTTATTACAAAAAAACAAAAAAAAAAAAACATTCATTAACAAATCCTCAAGAAAAAATCCTACCCACTAAATGACCAGATAGGATAAAAAAAACTTGTACTGACAAACGCGACAAAATGTACCTAATTAAATAAATACTGAAAATTATTCACAAATTTTATAAAAAAATAATAATTACTTAAAATAAATAAATTAATTACCTATAATTAAAATACATCAAATTATAGCAAACTGATATAGTAAAGAAAATTATCTACTTTAATAATTTCTCAATAAATATAAAATATTCTCAAACACGTGCAGGAAACAAAATGAAGGCTACGAGTCTACTTTTTACAATATTAAAATTTTCTCTTATTATTATAAAGAATGCATTCTCTTACTTAAAAATATATATACTTAACTAGAGTAACAGCAATAACTAACTCACAAACTTGATTAAATCTTGGCTCCGTAAAATAAAAATGAAATATAACAAATTTTATTCAAACATAAATATCTCTAAAAGAACTGCATTAGACGGGAGACCAAAATTTAATGTCTTTCAATATTCACCACAGGACAAGTGAAAGTCACATATCCCTACCATATCTAAAACGTCGCACATGTATACAATATTAACATATCAAGTTGCGCGTAAATAATCCTTCTAGCATCTTTTCTTTTAAATTCAAATAACAAAATAAATATTAATATACACAGATTTCCAAAAGACTATAATACCTCCCAAATTCTTAAACAGAAACCAAAATACAGTGTGTACCAAAACATTTGCTCCACAGAAAAATAAATTTCAAACAAATCAATTTATTTAATTTTACTTATCTATGATATATAAAAACCATAGCGTAACGTAGTATGCGACTGTGCATTTTCTAATTTTATTTACAAATATACAGGGTGTTCCAAATTTTCGCAACCACATTCAACTTTTTTATTTTAAATACATTGCTATACTTTCTAGATATTATAATGATAGCCATTCAAATTATCTTTGTAATGATATATGGATATGTGCACTTCAGACTGTTCGTTTTGATTTTATTGATAATATTGATAAAATCTTGACAGTTGCAGCATCTAACATTTTAAGCTGTAGTCTGTAAATGGGTAGAATGCCTCACGTAACTCTTGTGTTACTAATTTATGGACTAACACGTTATTTGTTTTGAGGTTGAACAAAGTGAATAAATATACAGGGTGTTAAATATGTCGTGTCTAAGTTATCGATTTTTATTGGTTATTTTCTCGTTTTTTTTAAATCTAACCTATAATATTTTTATAAGTCAGTATATTCCTTGTAAAATCGCCTTTAAAACGGTACCAATAACATAGTACTTATTTCTAGTATTTTCAAAGTTATAACCCTTTAATGGGATATACTCATGTTTATAATATGCAATATGTGGGGCATCTAATAGTTGGTTGGCCATGAAAATAAAACATAGTAATTTTAACAAACACCTGTTTTTAAATGCTTTATCATTAGTTTTGGAAATTCATTTTGAAAATTTTCGATAATAAAACAATCTTAATTTAAAATGTGTTCAAATATATTTCCATTCTGCTCTACACATGCTCTCAACCGTCTCTGTATCGACAGACTTACATTCTCAGCTAAGTTATTCTCACTTAATTGAAGAAAAGCGTTTCTTATTCGTTGCTGCATGTTCTCTGCCGTTGTAGGAGGTGTTGCGTAAACAATGTTTTTTACAGTTGGCCACAGAAAGAAATCACAAGGTGTGAGATCAGTGATCGTGGTGGCCAGCTTATCAAACTTCCTCTCCCAATCCACTTATTGGTGAATACCCTATCTAAATGTGCTCTTGCAGCAGCACCATAATGTGCTGGTGCACCATCATGTTGGTACCACAATCTCCTGATGACGTTATCTGGGAGGCCTTCTAATAGCAATGGTAAATTATTTTGTAGGAAATTTGTGTAGATTGCACAATTTAAAGTATTATCAAAAAAGAATGGACCAATAATAGTGTTTCCTATGATGCTTCCCCATGTGTTAACACTCCATTTTTGTTGATATAAAATGGGCTGAACAAAATGTGGGTTTGTAGTGTCATAATAATGGGTATTTTTTCTGTTTGTGGTTCCACAATTAGCAAATGTTGCTTCATCTGTGAAAAGCACATCATCTAGAAAAGTTATATCGTGCCGTAATTGTAAAAGTAGCCATTCACAGTACACTAGTCTGCTTTCAAAGTCCGTTTGTAATAAGCCTTGATGATTTTGAATTTTGTAAGGGTGAAACTTATGTTTTTTTAAAATCCTTTTTACAGCAGTGACTTCTATCCCGTGTTGTTTCGAAATTATCCTTGTAGATACGTGCGGATTTTCCACAATGGACTGGACGACTATCACTTCATTATCTTCTGTAATCATAGTCTTACTTCTTTCATGTTCGACGTAATTCACTGAACCCGTTCGAAGAAACCTTATTAACAAATTTTCAAACGTTTTACTATCCGGTGCTCTTCGGTCGGGATATTCCATCGCATATGTTCTTGATGCTAAAAATGGATTTCTGTTGCTAGCGCCAAGAGCAAATACCATGTCTATGAGCTCCTCTTTCGAAAAATTCATTTTAAAGCAAAAACAACAATAAACTATTATGGTATCTAAATGAGAAATAATGTCAATAAAGCGATATAACTGATAACAAGGTAAATACAACACGTAACAACTACTAACAAACAAACGGAAATTAATAATTCACTAGCCGAACTTAATTTATAACAACAAAACGCAATTACAGAAAAGAGAAAATACAGAAAACGACTTTTTATGGACTTTTGAAGAAGAGATTTGACGTTTGGTTGTACAGCCATTTTTTTTTAAACCAAGGCCAACCAACTATTAGATGCCCCAAATATTGCATATTATAAACATGAGTATATCCCATTAAAGGGTTATAACTTTGAAAATACTAGAAATAAGTACTATGTTATTGGTACCGTTTTAAAGGCGATTTTACAAGGAATATGCTGACTTATAAAAATATTATAGGTTAGATTTAAAAAAAAACGAGAAAATAACCAATAAAGATCGATAACTTAGACACGACATATTTAACACCCTGTATATTTATTCACTTTGTTCAACCTCAAAACAAATAACGTGTTAGTCCATAAATTAGTAACACAAGAGTTACGTGAGGCATTCTACCCATTTACAGACTACAGCTTAAAATGTTAGATGCTGCAACTGTCAAGATTTTAACAATATTATCAATAAAATCAAAACGAACAGTCTGAAGTGCACATATCCATATATCATTGCAAAGATAATTTGAATGGCTATCATTATAATATCTAGAAAGTATAGCAATGTATTTAAAATGAAAAAGTTGAATGTGGTTGCGAAAATTTGGAACACCCTGTATATTTGTAAATAAAATTAGAAAATGCACAGTCGCATACTACATACGTACGTAAAGTCTCATTGCTGCAGCGTTATTAGTTTTCACACTAAGCTCCGCCGACACACTATTGCACCACCCGGTATACCGGGTGTCTGTTAAAGTCTTTCACAGGCCATATCTCATATTGTACAACCTGGCAGAAAAAATCTTGATAGTAAAACAGACCACGGGAATTTCAACAAAAATATTTTTAAGATTCAAAAATGATCGCAAGGGGGCGCAATTTTCAAAGTAAATTAAAAACTCGATTATTCTTCATTACATTCAAGTTTAAGATAGATTAAAATTTTTACTTGCAACATTTTCAGAAGCAATTCTTATTTAAAACTTTTTGACCTAATTCCCATACGAATGGGAGGGTGGAGAGGGCTAGGTATGTCTACGTACAAAAGTAGGTATAATTTCGGTTTGCCTAAGCGGATTTTAATGTTTCTATGCTCATTAGATAGAAAACTTTACAAAAAATTGAAGAGTATGTAGTACGAAATTGCTTGGTTGTCCAATAAAATAACAGGGGGCGCTGTTCTTAATTTATGAATATTATTTGTTTTTTATTTAAAATTTTAAATGGAACAATATATTATTAATATTGCTATATTAAAGCACATAAAGAACTGACGAGAATGATGAAATCCGGCAGTTTCTACCTTTTTTCTTGACGAAGATATAATCAAAGGAAGACAATCCAGAAAATTAAATTTTTAAATATAAATTTATTTATTTATTGCGAGTAATATTTATATTTTTAATTTTAAGAGGATCACTAGAGAATGTATAGTTTGCGTTCATTTGAATTTTCTTCATACTCTTCCATAAATACACACATAATCTAAGGATATTTCTTATTTGCTTAAAAAAAAGAATTTAGTGCATCTTTTTACCCATTTTTGTATCGAAAGTTAAATGTAAAATAAGCTATGAATGAAATTAACTTAAATTAATATTTCACATAATTTTAATAATAATTTATTAATTAGAAATTAGAAATTCTACAAAATGGAACTAAACAACAATTCAAAATTAATCTTATATTGAATTAAAAAATTTGAAGATTAAGGAATTAATAAAAAGTGGGACCTCCTCTGGAGTTTAAAACCGCCCTACATCTTCTTGGCATAGACAGAATAAGATTGTCCAAGTCTTCTTGTGGGAGAAGATTCCACTGTTCTGAAAGAAGTTCTTGCAGTTGCCGTCGATTTTGTATAGCGTCCATATGTGGCAGGCATCTTCTCTGAAGCATATCCCATGCATGCTCAATGGGATTGAGGTCTGGGGATTGAGCTGGCCATGGCAAAACTTCAATTCTTGCTTCATTGAGCCAATCGGTAACAACTATTGCCACATGTGGCCGTGCATTGTCATGCATAACTGTTAAATTTCGGCCCAACGCTTCTGCAAATGGCTGAACAACAGGTTCAAGAATATTCTGGATATATTGCTCAGCATTTAAGAATTGATCTAGAAAAACGAGATCAGTTTTCCTACTCAGCATAATTCCCGGCCATATCATTACAGTACCACCTTTGTAGCTGTGCACTTCTTGGGCATGCTGTAGCCTTGCTGCATTACCAGGCTGACGCCAGACTCTTAACCTGCGAGTATCTGGTCTTAATCCGAATCGCGACTCGTCAGAAAAAAGTATAGTCGACCATTGTTCTCGAGTCCAGTTTAAGTGTTCTCGGGCCTAGTTTACTCGATGTCCTCGATTTCCCCTGGTTAATGGTTGAACCCTAAGGGGGCGTCGGGAGTGAAGATTGACTTCTCTTAAACGACGCTTGATGGTTTGGCTGTGGACTGTCACGTTATGCACTGCCTGGAGACGCGATTTTAACTCAGTAGCTGTTAGTGAACTCTGTCGGCGAACCTGAAGGGTAATGTACCGGTCCTGAATAGCAGTGGTGGCACGTCTTCTTCCAAGATGTTGTTCCCTGGGATTACCTGTATCTCTGTAACGTTGCCATAGTCGGCTAATTACGCTCTGTGTTGTACCTAGCCGCTCCGCTACGTCAACTTCTCTTACTCCAACTTCCAGCATTCCAACTGCCCTATTCATTTCGTCAGGATGCAAATGACGACGTCTATTTTGTTCATTCATGTTTGCTTTTAACGCAATTTATGCTTACACTTATCAATGGGTACTAATTTTTGTGTAACAACGCAGAAATGGTGGTAGAAGCAACACACTAAAGTTAAAATTCGAAACATTTTAAGATTTAGCATTAACTGTACTTGTTTAATGGATACTTTTGACAGATAGTTGTTTATAGGTTACCTAGCAACCAAACTAAACAACAAAAGACAATATTAAGGGTGTTGTATACCAAACTAAAAATTTCGACGTCTTCGCGGCGGGTTAAAGGGGGTTCTACTCAGAGGTGGAGCTTGCCAATACCCCACTACCATGTACTGTTTTGCTAAATGCTATAGTAAAAATCTAAATTGTACAGTTCCCGGTTTATAAGTACCGCCCTTATGGGAGCGATGCATTCAAAATAACATACGTACGATGCGTTAAGTGCTATTTGTCTCTGTTCAGGCTACACATACTCTACGTAACGTAGGTGCTAGTAATATTTTGTATGATTTATTTAGTCTGCGAGTCTAGGCGCAACAGGAATGTAAATTGTAAGTTTTTTTAGTCAGACATATGTTCAATAAGTCAAAAGTTAATATGTAAGATGGAATTATGATTAAAAGAAATATTACTTAGTGTCTATGAATACTATATAATAATAATAATACTTTGTTCAACGGTACTATGTCATCGTCTTGATTATCTTTTTCATTGGGCGTATTGAAAATCACAGGATAATTATTTATATCTATAGGTACTATTATTATACAGGGTGGCCGCCAAGGTATCCGAGAAACCTCGCACGTGAATTCAATGACTAATTTTAAGCAAAAATGTTTCTATTCACTTTTCCCGAATTCCTAACGGTTCTTGAAATATCGGAGTTCGAAGCTGTAATAAATTACTAGAGGGTTTAGAAAAAAATGTGATTTATTTTATGGAAAGCCTAAGGAGCATTATTAAAGTTGCTCAATGTGGCCACCGCATTGTACAATGCATAACTAAATCTTCCGTCAGAGTCCTCGTTCCCACTTGTAGTTCTCCATATTGTTTTTCGCCTCATAAAACTTTTCTAAGGAAAATAATATTAATTCAATTTAATTTGGTATTTATTTTTATTAGTAAGTAATTGGGGGAAAGAAGCGAAATGAGGTAAAATGCCCATTGACAATTACTCTCAATTAGTCGACCAGATGTGAGAGGAATGCAGTCTTCAAATTTCTATGTTATGTAAGAGTATGATGTTTGAAGTATTATTTTGTTGACGGCGCTAATATCGTGTTGATTTTCTTTTCCATTGGGCGTATTACAAATCGTTCTATAAAACAATTTATTATGTTATGATGTACCCTATGTTATAATTTACCTTTCATAATGTTACTTAATGCTAAAGTAAATAATAATGAATTGTACCTATATACACAGTATATGCATTTATATATAAATTATGTGTCACTTGATTTAAATACTCGTGATATACGACATTTATTTCTATCTATATTATTACATACGCAATACATACACGAATATGTTTCTCCATTTACATTTCTCCAAAAGTTCAAAGCAAACTTTTTAATTGCATCTCTTATATATTACAGAACATAAAAATACATACAAAAATTAAAAAGTGACGTATTAATAATTTAAATTCATTCTGTGAAAAACGAAGAATAACTATCTATGATATGTAGTGCAAAATGTCGTTCATAAACGTCGTCATTGTATTTATCACCAGAGCTATCAAAAGCTGTAGAGGGGCCTGGGTAAGGGAGATGGCGGCGAAGAAATAGAAGTATTTACAAGGGTAGGAGTCCTGGTTATAGCTTTTGAAAAGAATGTCGTTAATGTAGTCTGCTTTGTAACTTGTAAAACTTCATTTATTGGCCGTTCAACTTTCGTGAACCGTTCAACATTTGAATCCATACCTTCTAGTTTTATTGGTTTCATTCACTTTCCTCTACTGGTTCCTCTTCCGGGAGCCGTTGTACTTCCAACTCTATTAATTCTTCAATATCCTCCGCTTCAGCTTTTAAATTAAGTATGTTAGCAAGTTCCACTACTTTATGTATGACATTAGTGTACTCGTCTTCGTCAAAATCTAAATTATTCCTGAACACTTTCTGACATTTTACATTTTTCCATAGACCCTGCACACATCTTTCTGTCACTTCTTCCCACGCGGTTTCAATGTTCTTTATGTATTCTAAAATATTATATGACTTTCAGAAGTCACGAGTTATTTCATTACTTTCTGTTGCTGTTATGGCTTTGGAAAACGTTGTGCACAAATAGTATTATTTAAACGTAGCTATTGTACCCTGATCCATTGGTTGTAGGATAGCGTTTGTGTTTTTAGGCAGATACACCACCTTTACATCTGGGTGTAAATCATCAAGATGTTGGGGATGACCTGGTACATTGTTAAGCAGAAGGATAATTTTAAATGGCAAGTTCTTTTTCAAACAATATTAACCGACGGTATGAAGCAGTTGAGGAACCATTCCTCAAATAATGCTTGCGTCATCCATGATTTGTTGTTTGCACGATAGTAAACATGCTTTAATGCACATGGGTTCTCAAAGCAATAGATAAGAAAAAGTTTTAACTTCAATCCAGCGACATTACCTCCTAACAACAATGTAATTGTATCTTTAAATGCCTTAAAACCGGCATTGTCTCCGTTTCTACGTGTATATAGAAGCTCTCGGAATTTTTGTTTTGTATCTGGTCATCAACCAAATCGCGAGGAGCTTTTCCATCTCATGAATCAAACCTTTCCGCTACATAGTTATTACGGCTTTAAAACCTGTCGATGATTATAATGCATCTTTTACGCATCAACAAAACGTATCCGAGTATTCCCCACGTTAAACAGTTGTTTGTTGCGGGGAATACCCGACGCAGAAGCTCGAGTGTCGAAGTCGTATGCCCGAGCGGTCGTTAAACGGTTTTTAGACAGGTACGTTACAAGTATAAAAGTATTTAGAACTTAATTTTCAATACCTTTTGTATAAAAAAAAAATGTCAAAATTCGGAACGGTAGTAATACTTTTACTCTTATCGAATAGCGATTTTTGCAAATATTTCGCAAATTATGCATTCTATATATATTTGTCAAGAGTACAAAAGCATTTAGAGTTGGATTTGAAATATTTTTTGTATAAATGAAAATTCAAAATTCGGACCGGAAGTAATACTTTTACTCTTAGGGAGTAGCATTTTTTTGCAAATATCTCATTAAGTATGTATCCTGTAGAGATTCATTAAGAGACTGGAAGTACTTAGAATAGGATTTTGAATAATTTTTGTATAAAATAATGTTTAAAATTGTATGATTTAAAACGCCCATACGTACAAGAAAGTTGTGTCGTGGCCACACCTCATTTTTTCCTATTATCTTGGCTAATTTCGACTTTTTTTTAAAATACGTTGGAACAATCCTAGAAAAACCTGATACGACTGTCAGAATTTAGATTTTCGGAAAGAGGGGGCTAACTTCTCACTTTTGGATTTTGTTTTTTTTTTGCAATATCCTTCGATATACCTATAAGAGATACGGTTTTGAGGCATTAGAAAAATGTTTAGAACAAATCTACAACTACATGAAACAACCGTCAGAATTCAATTTTCGCAAAAAGGGGGGCTGTAAGATATCGTTTTTTCCTATTAACTCAGCCAATTATGACTTTTTATTTGAAATACTTTGGAACAATCTAAAACAAACCTAGAACAACCGTCAGAATTTCGATTTTCGAAAAAGAGAGGGGCTAACTTCTCACTTTTGGATATAGTTTTTTTGCAATATCTTTTGATATATGAGATACGGTTTTGATGTATTAGAAGAGCGTTTCGAACAAATCTAGAACAACCTGAAACAGAATTTCAATTTTCGCAAAAAGAGGGGCTGTAAGAAAATCGCTTTTCCTTTTAACTCAGCCAATTACGATTTTTTTTTTGAAATACTTTGGAACAATTTAAAATAAACCTGGAACGACCGTCAGAATTTTGATTTTCGAAAAAAGGGGCGCTAGCAAAAATTTGTTTTTGCCATTTTCTCGGCCTATTATAATTTATTTTTTGAAATACTTTTGAACAATTGAGAATAAACCTAGAACAACCTGGAACAACCGTCAGAATTCCGATTTTCGAAAAAAGGGGTCTAACTTCACACATCCAAAAGTGAAACTAAAACGACATGTGCGTGTATCATTAAGAATTTTTCAAATTTCCGGAATATGTCGCAGAGTGAGTAATTAAGAATTTTTTGGATTACGGAATACTCACCCACGCAAGTATACCAGCACTTCGTATCTATACAAGAAATTATTTTGAAGCGTACTGCTTCCTGAGAAGACCCAAAGTAGATAGAAAGGCATCCATGTCTCGCTAATTCTTGGACCGAAAATATTCATTATATATATGAATGACCCCGCCCTGTAGTACCCCAGACACGGAATTGTGTCTATATGCGGATGATACCACGTTGTTAGTAAGGGGGAAAGAACTCCAAGAACTAACAGCAAAATCTGCAGCTGACATCCAAAAAGCAGAGGGCTGGTTTGCAGCAAATCACCTGAAAATAAACTCGAACAAAAAACAAAACATGAAATTTTCCACGAAAACAACAGAAGATCGGGAAAAGCCAAATTTTTGGGTCTGATAGTGGACTCCAATCTGAGGTGGGGACACTGGTAGACTGACGTTTGTGGTATTCACCATAAGAAGACTGAGACATGTATGCACATACGAATCTGCAAAGGTGGCGTACTGTTCGTATTTTCATTCTCTTCTAAGTTATGGAACTCTCTTTTCGAGACAGACGGCTGATGCAAATAGAATATTTCTACTGCAAAAAAGGCTACCAACAAACACACGTTTTATCCAAATGGAAACAAACATGAGTACAACACACTAAGTAGAAAGCATCTAAGAACCCCTTATCATTGACTTTCACTGTTGCAGTCGGGTGTCGATTATTGGGGTCCCAAGCTATATAACCACTTGAAGAAGAACTTAAAGACCTACCACCTGACGAGTTCAAGAAAAGGGTCAAAGGGCTGCTGATGGAGAGGAAGTACTTCGGCGTCGAAGATTTTCTGGCAATTAACGCGAGCTGCTGAAGTATATAACATTCTATCATTTATTATTATTTGTTTATTTGTGTATATCGTTGTTTGTCATATTGTTGATACAATGATCTTGTTATACATATATACACTTTAATTTAAATTAATGTGATATTTTATGTCAAATGTGATAATTACCACAAGATTACTCAGATATGACGATAATCTGTAATTAATATAATGTTAATAATTATAGATGAGTAAATATACATTATTATTATTATACTATTATTATATTATTATTATATTAAAACAACGGTAATATATTTTCGAATTAAAAATGACTTTGTTTTGTTGGAGTTTGCAGAACGAAAGGAATGTCATTATATTATTATATTATAATGTACTATTTTTCGTGAGTGAAAGGAACAAGATTCTATTGGTGGTATAGTATGTTAAAAAACAATTTTGCAGTTACTTCGGTTTTGCTTACTCCAGAAATTATTGAACAACCAAATGAACACATATTCCATGGAAACAACGTTCGAGAAGTCCGGGCGAAGGCGGTAAATAAGGGAGATTCACTTTGCTCTTGATCGCGGATTGCGTGAATTCCTTGAAGCGAAGTTGAGACAGTGTGTATTTGCAAGTGGCACCATCGTACAATGCCATGAAGATGACCTGTCCCGCGGCTTCAACGCACAGTATTCTTCGTCTCCGAAATTTTTCTTCGCAAATGAAGCAAACGCTTATTTCCAAAGAGCCAGAAAAGATAAGTCCTAACGTAGAAACGGTCATCTCTCTACTGCCCTTCAGACAAATTGAGGCATTCTCTGCAACTTTACATTTGCATCAAACGCTAAAAAAATTTTTCGCGCCGAAAAATAGTGAAAACCCATTTTTGAAAATTTTGGCGCCCTCTGCTTTTTCCGCTTTTGGCTGTAGCGCAGCGAGTACATTAGATAATTTGTAGATATTGTTTTTTTTTGTTAAAAAAATTTTTTGTTCGACCAACCATTTACGCCGAGAATCCATTCAAAAACTTTTTGAGATTACCAAAAACCCACAAGGAGTTCCAACTTTTTGGTTTTAGAGTCGTCGCATGCCCCACTAACGATTTATCAAATAAAATAGTCTCCCATATTTTCTTCCAAAAAAAAATATAGAATGACTACTATAATATCATGTATTGAATCGAATTTCATTGTTTTGTTATTATATATAAATTATTTAAAATTTAATGTTTATTCATTATTATTATGTAACTACATCTGTAAAATAATAAGTCCTGTTTCTGTCTGTTCTTTATTTACCATAACAGGAAAAGTAATCTAGTTAAATTTTTAAAATAAAAGATATCCTTTTGGAGCAATTTCTGGTTTACTAATCTTTTTATAACTGTCCGAACACTGAATCGTTTGAGAGTAATTTTTTACTAGGTCGTAAATTAACTCTTTTGAACGTCTACCAGTCTGCTACAATATCTGACGATCTGTACAGATGAAGTAGGCACCATCTATATCCATCTCATTTTCGATATTAGTTTTACATTATTTTTAACTCACTTATAAATGTCAGTAGTATTTTATCTTGATAAATGTAAAATAGTGGAAGAACTAAAAAAGCTAGTATTATTTATGAATCATATGTAATACTTTTGTTTAAGTTTGTATTTATGTAAAAGTTATCAAAGCCTACCAGAAAATGTGTACAATTTTATGAAATGTAATACAAAATAATATAAGTAAATTTAACAAAAAGAAAATATACATTAATTTTATAAAGTTAAATCAAGGTTACTAGATAATGTTTTCAATTTTATGAAATGTAAAATAATATAAAAAATGTTTAATCAAATACCTACTCAAAACCGTAACAAGGATTTCTGTATTCCGAATATCGCTCGTAAAGTGAATCCCCACCTAAACAAAGTAACTCCGCCCTGTCTTGGATTGCAAGGATATATCAAATATTTCACTGCAGGTGGCGTACTAAAGCAGTGCCAAAAATCCATTTCTTTCTTATCAAATTACACATTTATCTTAATAAATACGAAAAAATTTTGCTAGAAATTAATGTTCACAATAATATGTTATACGTCGATACGCATTTTATTTTTCGATTGTCTATTTATATTTAATTTTTTATAACAATTAATAAAAAATTGAAAAAACAAAATACCAAAGGACGTGTAGATAAACATTATAAGAATATTTCATCTAAATCATTTTTGCATAAAGTTTAAAGGTAGCCTGTAATCTGTAAATATTTGAAAATGTACCTATACAACACCCTTAACGGAAGTAAAATCAAGCAAATAAAATAAAAATTGATATCCTTAGATTATGTTGATGTGTGTATATTCATTTCAATCTTCTCACTGATTTTTTAATTAATTGCATATGTTACGTTAGATTCCTTTTTTAAATGTTTCTAAATTCTCTAGCTATTGTTTTTTAAATTTCATTTCTTGTCTTATCCGACATTGAAATAAAATAATAATAATAATAATAACAATAATATATCTTTATTACCCAACAGATATACATCTAAGTGTAAGACAACAGCAAAAATAATTTCCATAACCCATGAACTAAGTAGGTATACAATAACGAGAAAAAACAATGCAATATAATGCATTAGTTATAAACAAATCATTTACTTATTAGTAACAAAAGTAAAAGTTGATATCTAATTCATTCCCGCATATAACATCAAAGTAAGTAAGAGAACAGATTATAATACCTAAGCGTAAATAAAAAAATATTTTGACGAAATAATATAAACGAAACAAACAAAATATATTTAAATAAGAAAGTAAAAAATTAAAGCAAAACAAGCAAACTTAAAAATGTTCAAAGTGTCCACCAATATTTCTTAACATTTTATTTTATTCCAACTTTTGTAATTGTTAGTAAGATATGCATCTTTAAGTACCTACTAGTTTCTTGTTCAGGTTTACTACGTAGGACAGGTATGCTCCTCGTCGTTCCAAGCATACCTATTGTTACGAGACTAGAAATATGTCGAACCAACTAGAATACTCGATGATTCGCGAAACACGTCGATATTATCTCCGAACAATGTGGAAGGTTCTCGATGTTAGGTAACTCGTATAAATACAACGAATCGCCCGCTATCGGAGCAGTTAATTTTTGACTACGGACAAGAGAACATTATATTGTTTGAATTGTAATCTGTGAAGAATAAATATTTCGTCGTTCGAACTTGGCATCTACCTACGTAAGAATATAATATCAATTTTGATAAGGTCCCAGTAAAAAACGTAATCGTAAGGTTGAAGATGAAAATCGACAATTTCAAGACATTTGGACCGAAAAATACTTTTTAGTTTCATCGCATAACAAAATTGTCTGTTTAATATGCAAGAGTAGTGTTTCTATTCCGAAGGAATATAATGTGAAAAGGCACTATGAAACCCAGCATCATAATTTTACGAAATTAACCGGCGAAAATCGAACGCAAAAAATTTCCACTTTACAACGGGAACTAATAGGCCAGCAAGAAATGTTTACAAAACCAATTCAAGATGCTGAAACAGCTACTGAAGTTAGCTATGAAATATCTCGAATAATAGCGAAAACTTGTCGGCCTTTTATAGATGGTGAGTTTGTTAAGCAGTGTTTAGATATCGCCGCAACGAAAGATTCAAAGAAGTGTGAGAAAATTCAACCAAATCGGGTGACTGTTCAAAGAAGAATTACCACATTAGCAGCTAATATAGAAGAGCAATTAGCTACGAAATCGAAAAGTTTTCAGTATTTTTCTATAGCACTCGACGAATCAACAGATATAACTTTCAATACTCAACGAGGTGTAACGCAAAAGTTTGAAGTGAGTGAAGAACTGATTGATTGGTATGAGTTCTTTGACAAGTCAAACCAAGGGGAGTGACATGCTCAAAGCTCTTATGGAAAAATGTTCTATAATGGATTTGGATTTAACGAAATTATCTGGTATTACCTACGACTGACGGAGCACCTTCAATGGTTGGAAGTAAATCTGGGATAATAACTATGTTAAAAGAGTATTTACAAACTAAAGACATAGATACCAAGGAATCAATGGAGTTTCATTGCATTATACATCAAGAAGCCTTCTGTTCAAAATTATTGGGATTTGAAAATGTGATGAAAGTTCTAGTACCTACTGTAAACTTTATAAAATCACTAGGTCTCAATCACCGACAATTCAAACAATTTTTCGAGGATATTGAAAGCGAATATGGTGATCTCCTGTTCTACACTGAAGTAAGGTGGCTAGAGCGGTTTCTTAACTTGATTAAAGAAATCAAAATATTTCTGGCGGAAAAGAAAAAGGACGTCCCCGAACTCGACAATCCTGATTGACTGTGTGAGACTTAGCGTTTCTTGTAGACATCACAAATCACTTGAATGTATTAAATGCGCGACTCCAAGGCAAAGGTCAATTGATTTCGCAGTTATACTCTCATGTTTCGTCCTTTCAATGCAAATTGAGTATTTTCGGACACAAATCAATTCAGCAAATTTCAACCATTTTACGAACTACAAAAAGACTATGGAGAAATTCAATAAAACTGATGTCACTTTCGCTTATGTTGAAAAAATTGATATTTTGATACAAGCTTTTCATGTTCGTTTTGTGGACTTCAAAAAAGTTGAACCTGTATTGGACATTTTCAGCAATCCTTTCAACATTTCACCCGAAAATGCACCAGAATCAATACAGCTGCAATTAATAGACATGCAAAATGATGATAATTTACGAAGCAAGTTTAATGAAGGTAATTTACTCAACTTTTACCGTTGCGTTGAAAAACCGCTTATAAAGAGTTGCGAATAAATGCATTATTGGATCGACGTTTATTTGTGAGCAAACGTTTGCAGTGATGAAAGTTAACAAAACAAAAAATCGAAACCGTCTAGTAAATGAAAATCTGGAAGCAATTTTACGTGTGGCGACAAGTAAGGTGGAGCCAAACATAAACAAAATTGTTAGGTCAATGCAATGTCATGCATCAAAATAATAATACATGAAATAAACGATTACATAATTACAACAAACATTTTTGAATGTTCTTTTATTTTTATCATTTGTAATACCTAATTCATACTATTAAAATAGAAAAATATTTGTGTCAATAAGTATTCTTTATAGTGGCTCGTCCTTGGCTTATAATTTTCCCAAGTGGCCCCTGTTCCCTATAAGTCTGTGCATCCCTGCTCTACGAGAATAATGTCTTCTTTCGGGATAAGTTAGAGAATATGCCGGGAAGCGAAAAATGCATTTTCAAAGCAATGAAAATCCATTCTGATCATGTCATAAGCTTCCACGTTAGATTATGACATTTTACAAACTTAATAATTATATGCTGTTGTCCAAAAAGACTTAGTTTGTACTACTAACATATTTTCAAATTTCGATTTTCATGGGCCCACCTTGGAAACAACATAATAATGTAATTTAGTATCGCGATGCATCGAAATTTAAATAAAAACAAACTATTCACATTATTATTATTATTTTATTTCAATGTTGGAAAAGACAGAAAATGATATTTAGAAAAGAGTATGTTAGAAATTTAAATGAAAGCAAACTATACACTGTCTAGTTACGCGAAAATTGAGATTTAAAAATTTAACGCAATTTTTTACTACATACACTTCAATTATCTGTAAAATTCTCTATCTAATGAGTCTAGATACATTAAAATCCGTTGAGGCAAAGCGAAATTATACCTACTTTTATACGCAGACATACCCCCCCCCCACCCACCCCTTACATTTACTTAAATATGCAATAGGTACCGTATTTATAATCACTTTAAAATTTGAGTTTGTTTCTTAATTCCAGAGTCAGTCATCCACAGCGTTCTGGACATCCCCCTAATCCAAGATTACATTCGTAATCAAGCCCAAGAACACTTCAACAGGATTCCCGACCACGAGAACCCAACCATCTCTGACATCAACGTCGATGCCCTCCACGGTAAACACCGTAGACCTCAATCTGTCCTTGTGCAGTAAACTGCAACCTTCAGAAAGCAGCGCCCGCTGCACTAACTCTTCAAAGTTAGAAGTTCTTCTTCTAGAAGTTGAACCTCGTGTTCACTTCTGTCCTCTTCGGTGACTCTCCTTCACAGATTTGGACTCCAATACCCCCAAGAAATCACACAATCGAGAAGAAAAAGAACCAAGTTCATCTTCTATTCATGGACCACGAAAACGAAAACCATAATTCCAGATGCCACTTAGATGTTGTGTGACGAATTGTAAGTCAAATTATGATTCCAGTGTTAAGCAGGAAGGATATGTGCAATGTTTTATGTTTCCGAGAGACAAAATTCTTCATCAACAATGGTCAAGAGCAATACCGCGAGACAAATGGCAACCAAAAAAAAAAATTTGTTGTGCATCAAACATTTTCACCAAAATGATATAGAATTGTAATTGTAATATACAAAGAAAAGGATGAAAATGGCAATCTACAAAGGTTTAAACGAAAAAAGTCTATTCTTCGGAGAGGAGCAGTGCCTTCCATATTTCCAAGTTTACCAAAATATTTGAGCAAAGAATCAATTTCAAAACCAAGGAGGGATACACAAGAAAGAAAATTGGAAGCAACGCAGAGTCAATTTGAGAATAAAGTTCAAATAATAATTGATAATACGGAACGGTTAATTTATATTAAAAGTGAAGTTTGTGTTATGTATCAGTTACTAATTGAGGCTCCACTTAATAATTGTAAGATAACCAAAAGCATAATTGTTAATAGCAACTTTAAAGTAAAAGTTTGTATTAATGGAGTACCAAATTGTTCATCTACTATTAATTCATTTCTGGTAAAAGGTCAAATCAAGCAATACTCTAAACCAAAAGAATTACTAAATTTTTGTTGTAGCTATGAAGAAGACAAATCTTCTTTTGATAAAGAAAATTTGATCACACAAATTGAAACAAATTTTGTTGATTTAATAACAGTCACTGACAATGAAGATGCAAATGAAAATAGTGAAATTACACAGCAAAAATTAGTTTTTCTAAAAGATCAATTTCATTTAATTTTTTTGAAGCAGAAAAGATATTCATACAATAAAATATTAACATCATTTTTAATTTATCTACAGTATGCTAAATGTTATAATACTACCAAATTACTACCAAAAATAAGTAGAAGCTTGTATGAAAAAACAGATAGTTAAATTTGTATTTAGTTTATTTGTTAAATAAAAATGTAAAAAAAAATGATTCTATCTACTTTATTAATAATACGGACGACGGAAAAATATTGTAACTAACTTGTATATTAAAATGCGATTAATAATTTCGATTCGCGTTAAAATATCTCGATTATTAATCGCCTTCATTAATACACTTGTTCGTTAAATAACTATTAATGAATTGTTAAATATATATATATTGTTATGAATGTTTATTATACATTTTATTTTATGTGCAAATAAAAAATATTCGTTTCTTTTAATTACAAATTTGAATGCCGCCAAATACACGGACTACTGTCATGGCGGATTACGATGTTGCCAAGTAGAGTAAACGTGGCCTCGTTTATATGTGGCTATGACCTATCTTAAACTTGAATTTAATGAAAAATTATCTAATTTTTAATTCATTTTGAGAATTGCACCCTTTCACGGTCATTTTGGAAATTTAAAATATTTTCGTTGAAATTCCCGTGGTCCGTTTTACTATTAAGATTTTTTCCGCCGGGTTGTATGAGAGACGGTTGTCGAGATATGGCCGGTGACCCAGCTTAAACAGACACCCGGTATACTCAATGACAAAGTCTTGTGTGTTACTTAACTTAAAAGTAATTATTTACCTGTTCTACCCAGGCAATAGGAATAACAGCTGATGCGATATTTTCTAGATACTTTACATTTTCAATTGGTCTAATGATCATGTTGTATTGTGTTCTCATAACCGTTAGCAATGGAATACCAGTATTCTGGAATCAAATATAGAAATTTTAATTTTCCGTCTATATATTTTGAAGTAATATTATTAAACATTGTTAATGAAACCTGTATTATGTCAAACCGAAGACATTTTATACACTATAAATGCACATGCTATATTTGTCGCAAGGTTAATGAATAAATGAAATAAAATAATTCGAAACATTTACTTACTGTTTCAATTAATGCAAAGGAACTGTGGCTATCTTCATCTGGTTCAAGACCTGTTATAGTATTTCTATATGTCTCGTCTGCCCAAAGCATGTGAGGTAAGGATGTGATTGTCTGACTCCCTGCACAGAATAATACCAATATTATTATAAACTAGCTGGGCCGATAATTCCGTATCACTCTTGGTTATTTGTTTCACTAAAATTTTATTTACAAAATACGCTTTGACAATTTATTTATTTATGTAAAAAGGTTTTCAATTTAAAAGTGTAATATATTATACATAAATAGTCGTAGTTTAAGATTTGCATATCACTGACCAAGATTTTTACAAATAAAATAAAATTATCGATCTATTCGAGAAGACACAACTGCGAAAAAAATTTTTCACGTGTTGTATGTTTTTGCTGTGGTTGTTTTCTACTTATCTATACTTTATTATTGTCAATATGAATTTTTCAGAACGTGCATGGGTTCCTAATAAAAATTACCTCCGAAGTTTATAATATCGGAAATTAAATTCTCGATAAGCTATCAATTTCGTTTCTGTCATTAACAGTGTCCTTTGTTCTTTTTATTTCAATCATCTCTAAAATGTTTCGGGCTTTTGTGTTGTTTTCCTTTTTAAGTAAGTGAAATTAAAACTATGTTGCATTTTGTCTTTATGTTTTTTTTAAGGAAGCGGGATTCTTCGCATATTTGTGTCCATTTATTCTGTCTTCAAGAAGCTGTTCTGTTTGACCATTATATACTTTAGAGCAGTCATTGCATGGAATACTATACACCACGTGTGATTGTTTAGATATTGGGATGGGATCTTTTAGTTTTGTTTATAATTGACTTAAGTTGTTTTTGTTTGTGTAAGTAAGTTTGAAATTATATGGTTTGACAATATTATTATTTTTTTCTGATAAACCCTTAATATACGATACTGGTATGTATTGTTTTTTTGATGGAGTTGGCTTTTAGGGGTTGTTTTGTACTAGTGAATGATTATAAAATTTGTGCAATCTATGTTTAATAATGTTTCTTATGAAAGACCTGGGGTAGTTATTATTTTCCAAAGTAGTTGTGATATTTAACAATATTTGAGGCCTAGAAAGGGCACTGGTTAAACTAATTGGTCTAAAAAATGTATAGTGTTATTTTTTTCTATTTCACACGTAAACTTTAATTTTGGATGAAGTGAATTGAAACTTGTGAGTATATAATCTATTTTGTTTTCTGGTACTATTGCAATGCAATCGTCAACGTATCTTTTAAGAAATGTAGGAACAAAATTTAAATTATTTAGTATGTTTAGTATTCCATCACTAATTGAGCTACTACACTAGATATACGTGCCCCCATTGCAACGCCTTCTACTTGTTTGTACCACTTATTATTATATTGAAAGTAAGTTGTGGAAAAAGTTAACTCAACTGCTTCATGAAAATCTATTCAATATAATAATAAGTGGCACAAACAACCCCTGTACGTTCTGAAAAAGCTGCTTTTTATAGTTTTTGTGAACCATAGGAATGCTTTCTGTGTTGTCTTTTTATAGATTTTTACTTTTTTGCGAACAACTTTAATAATTTTACTTGAAGACACTTACAAGATGACAAATTGTTCAATTAGTCAATATATGAAATTAATAGCGAATGTCTGATGAAGGTTCAAAATTACAGAACCGAAACGTCACGAAGCTAGAATAAAGTTTTTTATTTGAATACCCACGAACCCTAATTCTGGCATCTAGGTCAGTAATTGCTTACTTCTTGTCAATCAAGATTTACGAAATAGTGTTATACAGAGCTGTCAGTTAAAAACCGAAATCCTTTTAAATATATATTAGTATATATATGAGAATAATATTATATAATATACATATATAGTAGTATAAGTTGCTTGTACGGCACAGTGTATGTAGAGAAATTTAAATTACTGTTATAAAAACAGAATTATGGGTTTGTAGTTAAATAAAACACAATAATTCGATGTGTTGTGACGTTTCGATTTTATTATTCAAAATCCTCATCAGACCTGTTTTTTTTTAAAAAAAAATCCCAAATGGGAGTAACAAGAAAATTAGCCATCTTTTCTGAAGGAATACTTACATAACATCAGTGTTGTGAGTAAATTACAGGTGGTAACATATTAAAATAAAGTTGCCTAAGGGGGCCTGGATACACACCTGTTGCGTTATATTCTTTCTTGTATTACTTCGAATATTAAAAACACGTTAAATAAAAATACAATATTTGTACTACATTGATTTCATGCCTGATATGTGTATATCGCTTATACGTATAGATATTTATAATACAGATTATCTTGACATCAGATTTTTATATTTTATGTTTTTAAATGTATTACGTCCTAATTTTAATCACTTTTTTAAATGTGCTGAACTTTATTTTAATATGTTACCACCTGTAATGTACACATAACACTGATGTTATGTAAGTATTGCTTCAAAAAAGATGGCTTTATGTAACAACTAATTTTCTTGTTTCTCCAATTTGGGTTTTTAAAAAAAAAACAGGTCTGATGAAGATTTTGAATAATAAAATCGAAACGTCACAATATATTGAATTATTGTGATTTTTTTTAAATGTATATATATATATATATATATCTATATATATAAAGAAAAGAAATATTGCGGATTATAGAATAATAAAGTATAGAATTTCATGGGGTAACTCCGCTCAAAATGCAACTGCGGACACGTGTTTCGAACTACTTGGTTCTCGTCAGCGCAGTGTAGCCAAGGAATAGGATGGGATAACCTTGGAGCTGAAAAACATCAATCAGAGACATACACAAGGGACAGCCTACCAATTGAGGCTTCAGCTAGAGTGTCCTCGATACTGAGAATGAATCTAACGTCGCCGCGAGGTAGACATTGTCCACATAAAGTAGGTAGGCTGTCCCTTGTGTATGTCTCTGATTGATGTTTTTCAGCTCCAAGGTTATCCCATCCTATTCCTTGGCTACACTGCGCTGACGAGAACCAAGTAGTTCGAAACACGTGTCCGCAGTTGCATTTTGAGCGGAGTTACCCCATGAAATTATATACTTTATTATTCTATAATCCGCAATATTTCTTTTCTTTATTGTTATCCTGTGCGTTCAGATGGCTTGCAGGTGGACAATGTCTACCTCGCGGCGACGTTAGATTCATTCTCAGTATCGAGGACACTCTAGCTGAAGCCTCAATTGGTAGGCTGTCCCTTGTGTATGTCTCTGATTGATGTTTTTCAGCTCCAAGGTTATCCCATCCTATTCCTTGGCTACACTGCGCTGACGAGAACCAAGTAGTTCGAAACACGTGTCCGCAGTTGCATTTTGAGCGGAGTTACCCCATGAAATTCTATACTTTATTATATATATATATATATATATGACAAATTGATATTTTTGGTTATTTGCCGCGTTAATTCAAATCAAGTATGCATATACGAAATAATTCGTATATGCATAAGTGATATGAAATGTAATGCATATCTACACCACCAATTGCTGACATTGCAAATATCAACGTGCAGACAGCTGTTTCGATCTAACCTGGATCTCGTCAGTACACGAAGGTGATATTTGCAATGTCAGACAAAGTTGGATTTCCTGCCTATATGCTTGATTGGGTACCAAATGCCTATGAGAAGACTCCCAGCGGCATCTGCGATCCAATAGCAAGAACGCAAGGAAATGTTAACCCTTAGTAGAACATCTACTTTATCGGGCAACTGTAGATATGCATTATGTAGGTGGCTTTACCTACTTAATAAACTACCTCCCCAGAAAGGTAATGTCAAAAATGACGTTTTTCGCGGTTATGTGATGACAAATTGATATTTTTGGGTTATTTGCCGCGTTAATTCAAATCAAGTATGCATATACGAAATAATTCGTATATGCATAAGTGATATGAAATGTAATGCATATCTACACCACCAATTGCTGACATTGCAAATATCAACGTGCAGACAGCTGTTTCGATCTAACCTGGATCTCGTCAGTACACGAAGGTGATATTTGCAATGTCAGACAAAGTTGGATTTCCTGCCTATATGCTTGATTGGGTACCAAATGCCTATGAGAAGACTCCCAGCGGCATCTGCGATCCAATAGCAAGAACGCAAGGAAATGTTAACCCTTAGTAGAACATCTACTTTATCGGGCAACTGTAGATACATTACATTTCATATCACTTATGCATATACGAATTATTTCGTATATGCATACTTGATTTGAATTAACGCGGCAAATAACCCAAAAATATCAATTTGTCATCACATAACCGCGAAAAACGTCATTTTTGACATTACCTTTCTGGGGAGGTAGTTTATTAAGTAGGTAAAGCCACCTACATAATGCATATCTACAGTTGCCCGATAAAGTAGATGTTCTACTAAGGGTTAACATTTCCTTGCGTTCTTGCTATTGGATCGCAGATGCCGCTGGGAGTCTTCTCATAGGCATTTGGTACCCAATCAAGCATATAGGCAGGAAATCCAACTTTGTCTGACATTGCAAATATCACCTTCGTGTACTGACGAGATCCAGGTTAGATCGAAACAGCTGTCTGCACGTTGATATTTGCAATGTCAGCAATTGGTGGTGTAGATATGCATTACATTTCATATCACTTATGCATATACGAATTATTTCGTATATGCATACTTGATTTGAATTAACGCGGCAAATAACCCAAAAATATCAATTTGTCATCACATAACCGCGAAAAACGTCATTTTTGACATTACCTTTCTGGGGAGGTAGTTTATTAAGTAGGTAAAGCCACCTACATAATGCATATCTACAGTTGCCCGATAAAGTAGATGTTCTACTAAGGGTTAACATTTCCTTGCGTTCTTGCTATTGGATCGCAGATGCCGCTGGGAGTCTTCTCATAGGCATTTGGTACCCAATCAAGCATATAGGCAGGAAATCCAACTTTGTCTGACATTGCAAATATCACCTTCGTGTACTGACGAGATCCAGGTTAGATCGAAACAGCTGTCTGCACGTTGATATTTGCAATGTCAGCAATTGGTGGTGTAGATATGCATTACATTTCATATCACTTATGCATATACGAATTATTTCGTATATGCATACTTGATTTGAATTAACGCGGCAAATAACCCAAAAATATCAATTTGTCATCACATAACCGCGAAAAACGTCATTTTTGATATATATATATATAATTTCTCAACGAAAATTTAATCTATACATCTCTCAACTATATTATCTATCTCTCAACACAATAATAATTTGTATAAAATTAATAATACCTACCCAGACATGTAGACATATCGGCAAATCCTTTAGGTAGGCATTCAAATTCAGCGTCAAGGTTCATAACCTCTTCGATGCAATAACATGAGTTATCACCAATGTTAGACATTTGGCTTGGATCAATTTCTGCAATGTTTATTTCTATTCCATGGTACGTAGTTGTACCGCTAGTTTTTAAGTTCCACGCTCTGCAAGTGTCAGTGTCGAAGATTTCGAAATTGCTGCTTTCGTCATTGAAGGGTCGGTAAATGGCAGAATCAGTTCCTCTGATGAGATTACACCTCCAACTGTTATCATTCCACGTATTTAAGTATATAAGGCCATTCCAAGAGAATATCTCACCAAGAGTTTCGATATTTTCGTTTCCTGCTGATATTTGATATTCGCCATCGAAACGATTTTTTTTCTGAAACACAATGTTTCTAGTGCTTAGTTCACTAATAGGCAAAAAGTTAGTCGAGAGACATGTAGAGTTGGTAATCTTTAGACTTATTATTTATCTACACACCATATCTGACTGACAGAAGTGGCGATGAAAAACTCAAAAGCAAGAGATAGGAAATAGGAATACAACTAAAGAAGTGATAATATGACACTATGAGTTTGAAATAGTATACAATTCTAAGTGCCTAGGAATAATAACTAACGGTAAGCAATACAGTAGTATGGAGCTATGGAGTCTTGGAAGGGAAGGGGCATGGAGTTTACTATAAATACAAATAATGAGGTGTGGCCACCACACGACTTTCTTATACGTATAAGAGTGTTTCAAATTATACAATTTTAAAAGTTTTTTTATACAAAAATTATTCAAAATCCTATTCTAAGTACTTCTATATACTATCGCAAACACCATGTCAGTACAAGATCTTTCTAGTGTGTTAGTTGATTCACAAGTCGACTAGCAGTCAAACACAGAACCAAATAGAGAACCGCAAGTATATACTTACTTTATCAATAATGTAGAACCAGAAATTTTTTATTTAGACCCAGATGGTGTTCTTGATAATCAATTAAACTGTTTTTCAAATGTCGAAAATTTTGCAGACATAAAACAAAATTTATTAACAGTTAAACGGGGACAAGCATTTGGCACATTACGAGCGGATTTAAAATTTAACGGCCAAATTTTAGATTAATTCCCAGATTGGCCTTTTGAAAAGATTTCAAATCAATCAATGCATTATAATTATAAAATTTGTTGCAATAATTTTATCTTTATCAGCAGTATAATTGAAGGTCGAGGTGCCATAAGTTGTGGTTTTCGTGTATCTAAATTTAATAAATTAGTAAATAATTATTACGATGCCACTTTTTCGGCAATTCATAATCCAGGCATGGAACACATTCATTGTACATGGTGTTTGCGACCGGTATATGAAGCGAACGGTTGCTGTTGCATATTAGATGTAACAGACACCGAACTTACCAATAAACCAATATTACTGAAACATACCACGCATAACAATGTATTAAATCTACACGATTTTGTGGAAAACGATGAATTTCATCGCAATATTTATTGAGTAATTTAAGACCGATTTTAATAATTTGTATTTAGTTGACAGAAAATGACGACAACACAAGCAGAGGGTCTAATGGATCAATATTCCAAATTGTCGAAGAATCAAATGCCCATAGAAATAGCGCAAGAAGTAGTGGAGGACTGTCAACAGGACTGTCTTGTGAATTTAATAAAGTTGATTTGGAACGATCCTGTTCAAATAGCAGTGTTAATAATGTGGCTAGAAATGACAATAGCGAGATGCATCCAAGATCAATATCTGACTGGGAAACGGATTTGCAAGAATTACTTAACACCGCTGAAGAAAGTTATGAAGGACATAAAAGAAGCAAAAATTATCAGAAAAAGCCGAAATTTCATTCGAGAAGTTTACGGAGCTATTAAAGGAAAAAACTTCCGAGCAAAATGAAAGATATTTTAATAGATACATTCAAAAAAATATAAGCGAGGCCTCTTCATCTGGGTCTGGCATACCGACCACAGCCACGTTGTGCATATACAGGCTGTATTTGAAATAAGGGGACAGAGTATGATTAATGAAAAGATGTAATTTTATTATACTCAAATCCAAAATATTTTGCGCAAATTCCCTCGCTGACGCGAAGATATTTTTAAAATATTCGTCGCGCCACTGCGCTTCAATACCTACGACTGTAGGGTATGGAAGGGTGGGTTACTAAGTAGGAGTATGAAGGCGTGCGAGGTCAATCTCGTTCGATTGTTACGTGTGGATGTTTCGACTATGACTTACACAACACACGAACTGAAATAGATTATGTTTTTTTTTAATTCACTTGCGTCCAATTAAAATAAAAGTTTCTCATAAGTAGAGTTGGGCAAATTTTACAACACAAATTTGTTTTTGTGAGAAATAAGAAGTAAAAATCGTTGAATTTAATCATAATAACAGTGATAGCGGAAGAAAACATAATATCTAAATAATCCTGGCAAATATTAAAATAATTACAAAATTCATACAGTCGACATCTCAATAAAAAAAATTCTCGTTGTTGAAAAATAAGTTATTTTAAAAGAGAACAAAAGAAATCGAATAAAGTACACGCATTAATTTTATTGGGAAATTTGCCCAAATCTATTCACAAGTTTTTCACAGCTGATATTTCATATTAAGGTTGTTGAATTCTTAGCATGAATACCTGTTTAGAAATAGTAGACAATGCTATCATTGGGGTTTTTATAACGTCTACAGCTGATCTTGCGTATATCTATGCGTGTTTATTTAGTTCGATGGAAATATTTATTATGACTCCTCAACCTGTATGGAACGTCAGTCCCGTTGGGCCAGACAGCCGACGTCTGGCGCGATACCTACGACATATATACACATGCTAAGTCCATAGGCGGCACATTAAACATTTTTCGGGGGTTTTTAATTTTGGCGTTCGTGTCGTAATTGACTCACAATTTTCAAATGCCAGGAAGCATAATATGCTTGTTACATTGAACAAAAAGTTGACAAAAATCTCAGAATAAAACAATACACTGTCAATATTACGTACGACATAAAAACAGTTTAAATTATTTTGTTTAGTTTGCGTGTGTACTATTTTTTTTTTGTTACTAAATGAAACCTTTAAAGTGCGCTTACAGGATTATAATGTATAATTTGGCAATTATGTTGAATTTTAGAAAGGCGGTAATTTTAAAACGTAAAATTTGCTAAAATACAAATAATCACTCTGATCAGTAAATCAATTACGGAGACGATAGCGTTATATTTAATTATAACAACTTACATAACCAAATAACGAATACTGTATTTTATCTATGTCGGATGTCAGGAATTTCGAATTTTCAAATTCAGCTTTTATGCTGGAACAGATGATTCTCGCAACAGTATTCGTAACACCCTGGAGCTCGGCAGTTTTACAGAACTGATAACCATCAAAGAAGAACGATCTGGCAGGTATTGTTATGAACAACCCGTCTCCATTAAACAGTTGATTCCAGTTCTCATTTAAAGGACCAGTCTCGTCAAATTTATCCATTGTGAGAAGAACATCCTAAAACAAGTAATGTTAAACAAGACATCAACTAAATTTTATCAGAACTATTTAATAATAATAAATGTCTTTACTGATAAATTAACAATTACCAAATACAAGAAATAATGTAAAGAGAAACAGAGGATCGAAATACATGCTTATGTTAAGTATCAAACTCAAGGTGAAGTTCAGCAGTAATTACCTCTGTTACAACTTAACCTTGATGTGAGTTATACAATACTATGAAACATGTGCCAAAAATATTAAAAAATAGATATAAATACATAAACATACCACTGACGATAGAATGCCTAATTCATATACCCTACAATATCAATAAAAAGAGCTCCACTGTGCAGTCTAAAACGGATCCACACGAACACAATACCAACTCAATATGAACATAACCCCTTCATTACTGGTTCACACCAATGCCCCCGTGATTTTAAATATCTCTTAACCTTTCCACGAAAAGACATGGTAGTGGTCGGTCCTAAACAGTATCTTATTATATAGATATGGCGGGGACGTCAAAGAAAGTATTTTGTGATACATAATTAAACATCTTAGCTCCCGCCTGTCCTCCTTCTTCAACCAACCTACACTGGCCAGCTTATGAGAGATGGGATCAAATTTTCGAATTTAATATACCGGGGGGGGGGGGGGGGCAATAGTGTGTCGGCGGAGCTTAGTGTGAAAACTAATAACGCTGCAGCAATGAGACTCTACGTACGTATTGCTGTGACCTTCTCTACTATGGTTGGTAACCAATAGTTAAATTAATAAATTGATATTCTCTAATAATCTCAGGGTCTAAAGGTGAATTTCTTTGTTTTTCTATAACGGGGAATGTGTCGCAGCCTTTTGCTTATTGTGAGTTCTAGCTGTGATAGTGATGTTTACCTTCCTTATGTTCTCCTTTAGGATGGGTATAAATAAGTAAATAATGAATGTCAGCACAACTTATTTTTATTTTCAATATAAATTTACAAAAAAAAAATGGAGAATAATATTTTATTATCATACAATACAATATTTTATTTTTATTTTTATGTGTTCTCTTTTCATCAATAGTACAAGCACCTTGCAAATCCTTTGTTCCTTAAGAAAATTGTGAAAATTTACTGAATTGATTCTTCATGTATGCTTACAAATCAAGGAAATTACTAAATTCACTTTCTTTACTTTTTACCGATGTATCCCCATTGGATCATCTCGACCTGAGATTCTCACGTCAAAATCGAGATTTAAACAATGAGGAACTATTAGATGTTTCCCATAATATTTCAAAATTATTGTTATTCAAATGAGAGCGTTAACGCCTCGTTGAGTCGCCCCAACTTGAGATTCGCACGTCAACCTAAGGCTTACTCAAAGAAGGATTTATTAGATGTTTAAATACTATTCTAAAATTTGTTGCTATCCGGGTAAAATTATTGATACTCCGTTGAATCGCCTTAACTTGAGATTCGCACGTCAACCTAAGGCTTACTCAAAGAAGGATTTATTAAATATTTAAATAATCTTCCAAAAATTGTTGCTATTCAGGTAAAATTATTGATACTCCGTTGAATCGCCTTAACTTGAGATTCGCACGTCAACCTAAGGCTTACTCAAAGAAGGATTTATTAAATATTTAAATAATCTTCCAAAAATTGTTGCTATTCAGGTAAAATTATTGATACTCCGTTGAATCGCCTTAACTTGAGATTCGCACGTCAACCTAAGGCTTACTCAAAGAAGGATTTATTAGATATTTAAATAATATTCTAAAATTTGTTGCTATCCGGGTAAAATTATTGATACTCCGTTGAATCGCCTTAACTTGAGATTCGCACGTCAACCTAAGGCTTACTCAAAGAAGAATTTATTAAATATTTAAAATAATATTCTATAAATTGTTGCTATCCGGTAAATTTATATCACACACATGAAGATTCCTTTATTTATTTATTTATAGGATTGCAAGATGGAGTTTTATTTGATAGTGCTTGTACTTACTTTTCTTGATTGTATGTCATTTCGAACTCTTCTTGATAATCCGGGCCTTCCATCCTTCTGGAAACTTTATTATGGCGGACTTTGTAAAGTCGAATAATAATATTCCGCGCTTTTACTGTATATAGCGCGCACTTATCGTCTGTGAAGCGTATCACACGTTTTGTTCTTGCGACGTCTGGATCTTAAAGGCGTTTATGCCTTTTTAGATTTTTATTTTATTTATTTCTTTATAACACTTGGAGCACTGGTTTAACTTTTCTTTTCTTCTTGAGTATTGGAGATCTTCGGATGGACTCCTTTATTTTGCAGATGCACGCCTTTATATACCATTCAACATTTGACAAACGCTTTATTTTGTTTCGAATTATTTTTGTTCAGTTTAAATTTTCATCTACTGCGCCCTCCGTGTTTGTTATGGTAACTATCGATGTCACGTGGTCATGTGACCTTTCTTCCGCCATGTTACCGTTGTTGTTGTTTACATATTTTATACTTGCATATTCAATGGACATCGATTGATTTTATCTATTGGTAGGTATTTTTCTAGTTGCTTTTGTTTCTAAATTATTGTTTGTTCTTTTATTGTATCCACGTTACCTCCAATTTGCGTTGTATTTATATATATATTCATTGCTCTCTTTGTTGTTTTTGATATATATTCTCTTTTCGTTAATTAATTTAATTCTAACATTCCTTTTCTTGTTTTTAGGAATAGGTAGTATGGGATACACGTTACATATCGTCTTTATTCCTTTAATTTGGTTTAGATGCTCCTTTTCCTTTTCGTGTTTCGGCCCTTCTTCCTCGAGGTCATTGAACCATTTCTTCGTGTTCGGAGAGTTTTCTAGATCCGTTAACCTTTAATCAAAATTTTGTTGGTGTAAGTTTTTCCTGATCTACATTATATACTGACTAATGTTTTATTTATTTTAGCTTGGAATCTCTTGAAGCATTTATATATATATAAGGAAATTGTGTACCAATCGCATGTTTGGATGTGCATTCAATAATATCTTTTATTCTGGATATCAGTGAAAATCGCATACCCAACATAATGTTTTATTTTTAATAGTGAAACAGGAATGAGTGGAATATATTTATTTATGTATAGAGACCTTTGTTCTTGCCGTAGTGTTTATTATTAATGCAATATGTTGAACGCAGGCTTCTATTCACTGCGTTTCACCCCTATGGAACCTAGTGTTTCCTTCTTCGTGCAGTTTTATTCCTTGTACGTGATTTACCCTTATGATAGAGCCATCCCTTAACATAATCCTTTCTCTGTTTTTAGCATTCAACTTCTTCTTCGTCTGGATTTGCTGCCTTCTTGTTAGTATTTGCAGTGCTATGTGCACTGCGATTTTGTAATCAGGCTCTTCCTTGTTATATTTAAAATTTATGTCAGGATTTTCCTGCCTGTAACGGAAATTAAATTGTTATTCAAGTTGTATCCTTTTATGTTCTCTGATCGAGGTTGGTTTTTTTATTTATTTTACGTTGTTTTATATATAATATTCAATACCATTTTATTTTAATTGCTAGTGCTTTCATTTTTTTTTCGGGTATGCAACCCACATTGCATTGATGTGTATTCTACTGCATAGTCATTAATTTGAGTACCCACTGTTATGCGATAATTTAAATTATATATATATTTATATAAATTAGTGGATTATTCTGTATTTATCTGTTGAAATATTAAATTATAATTTATATCAAATATGTAAATTTATATTTATCTAAAATAAATGTGCTGGTATTTTCTTTTTGGTGACTTTTATTTGTTTGATTTCTTTATTTATCTATTTATTTATTTAAGAGGAAAAATACCACAGCATAATGTAGTATGCGACTGTGCATTTTCTAATTTTATTTACAAATATACAGAGTGTTCCAAATTTTCGCAACCACATTCAACTTTTTTATTTTAAATACATTGCTATACTTTCTAGATATTATAATGATAGCCATTCAAATTATCTTTGCAATGATATATGGATATGTGTACTTCAGACTGTTCGTTTTGATTTTATTGATAATATTGTTAAAATCTTGACAGTTGCAGCATCTAACATTTTAAGCTGTAGTCTGTAAATGGGTAGAATGCCTCACGTAACTGTTGTGTTACTAATTTATGAACTAACACGTTATTTGTTTTGAGGTTGAACAAAGTGAATAAATATACAGGGTGTTAAATATGTCGTGTCTAAGTTATCGATCTTTATTGGTTATTTTCTCGTTTTTTTTAAAATCTAACCTATAATATTTTTATAAGTCAGCATATTCCTTGTAAAATCGCCTTTAAAATGGTACCAATAACATAGTACTTATTTCTAGTATTTTCAAAGTTATAACCCTTTAATGGGATATACTCGTGTTTATAATATGCAATATGTGGGGCATCTAATAGTTGGTTGGCCTTGGTTTAAAAAAAAAATGGCTGTACAACCAAACGTCAAATCTCTACTTCAAAAGTCCATAAAAAGTCGTTTTCTGTATTTTCTCTTTTCTGTAATTGCGTTTTGTTGTAATAATTTACGTTCGGCTAGTGAAATTATTAATTTCCGTTTGTTTGTTAGTAGTTGTTACGTGTTGTATTTACCTTGTTATCAGTTATATCGCTTTATTGACATTATTTCTCATTTAGATACCATAATAGTTTATTGTTGTTTTTGCTTTAAAATGAATTTTTCGAAAGAGGAGCTCATAGACATGGTATTTGCTCTTGGCGCTAGCAACAGAAATCCATTTTTAGCATCAAGAACATATGCGATGGAATATCCCGACCGAAGAGCACCGGATAGTAAAACGTTTGAAAATTTGTTAATAAGGTTTCTTCGAACGGGTTCAGTGAATTACGTCGAGCATGAAAGAAGTAAGACTATGATTACAGAAGATAATGAAGTGATAGTCGTCCAGTCCATTGTGGAAAATCCGCACGTATCTACAAGAATAATTTCGAAACAACACGGGATAGAAGTCTGCTGTAAAAAGGATTTTAAAAAAACATAAGTTTCACCCTTACAAAATTCAAAATCATCAAGGCTTATTACAAACGGACTTTGAAAGGAGACTAGTGTACTGTGAATGGCTACTTTTACAATTACGACACGATATAACTTTTCTAGATCATGTGCTTTTCACAGATGAAGCAACATTTGCTAATTGTGGAACCACAAACAGAAAAAATACCCATTATTATGACACTACAAACCCACATTTTGTTCAGCCCATTTTATATCAACAAAAGTGGAGTGTCAACACATGGGGAGGCATCATAGGAAACACTATTATTGGTCCATTCTTTTTTGATAATACTTTAAATTGTGCAATCTACACAAATTTCCTACAAAATAATTTACCATTGCTATTAGAAGGCCTCCCAGATAACGTCATCAGGAGATTGTGGTACCAACATGATGGTGCACCAGCACATTATGGTGCTGCTGCAAGAGCACATTTAGATAGGGTAACACCAATAAGTGGATTGGGAGAGGAAGTTTGATAAGCTGGCCACCACGATCACCAGATCTCACACCTTGTGATTTCTTTCTGTGGCCAACTGTAAAAAACATTGTTTACGCAACACCTCCTACAACAGCAGAGAACATGCAGCAACGAATAAGAAACGCTTTTCTTCAATTAAGTGAGAATAACTTAGCTGAGAATGTAAGTCTGTCGATATAGAGACGGTTGAGAGCATGTGTAGAGCAGAATGGAAATATATTTGAACACATTTTAAATTAAGATTGTTTTATTATCGAAAATTTTCAAAATGTATTTCTAAAACTAATGATAAAGCATTTAAAAAACAGGTGTTTGTTAAAATTACTTTGTTTTATTTTCATGGCCAACCAACTATTAGATGCCCCGCATTTTGCATGTTATAAACATGAGTATATCCCATTAAAGGGTTATAACTTTGAAAATACTAGAAATAAGTACTATGTTATTGGTACCATTTTAAAGGCGATTTTACAAGGAATATGCTGACTTATAAAAATATTATAGGTTAGATTTTAAAAAAACGAGAAAATAACCAATAAAAATCGATAACTTAGACACGACATATTTAACACCCTGTATATTTATTCACTTTGTTCAACCTCAAAACAAATAACGTGTTAGTCCATAAATTAGTAACACAAGAGTTACGTGAGGCATTCTACCCATTTACAGACTACAGCTTAAAATGTTAGATGCTGCAACTGTCAAGATTTTAACAATATTATCAATAAAATCAAAACGAACAGTCTGAAGTGCAAATATCCATATATCATTGCAAAGATAATTTGAATGGCTATCATTATAATATCTAGAAAGTATAGCAATGTATTTAAAATAAAAAAGTTGAATGTGGTTGCGAAAATTTGGAACACCCTGTATATTTGTAAATAAAATTAGAAAATGCACAGTCGCATACTACATACGTACGTAAAGTCTCATTGCTGCAGCGTTATTAGTTTTCACACTAAGCTCCGCCGACACACTATTGCACCACCCGGTATATATCGTCAACAGCCTCAAGCAGGAGTTTTGTACCTTCTGTGTACGATTCCTCGTTATGCTATCCAATGGAGGATGATATATCGGAGCACAGTAGGAGAAATGGGACAATACAAAAGCTTCGCAAAGATCTTTCTTCATAGTAGTATTGAAAATATGTCTGAAAGGATACATTTTTTTTTTAAATTTATACCGGGTTTTCGAACTTAAGTCGGCACTATTTCTATCTTCGTTATTATTGGAGCTACGAAGTCGGTTAAATAGGCAAACTAGTAGGATTTTTTTCCCTCATTACGGCTGTGAAAACGGAATAAAAATTGAACATCGCGTTCGCGACTTATGTCAAAAAGTTAAATTATTTCAAATGGAACACCCAGTATAAAATACTCTCAATCGATAGGAAATTGAATTCTGAACAAAATGTGCTCTATGACCTTTTATGCTAATGTCAAAAATGACAAAGCTATTGATGACTTTTCAAATTCGTGGCTGTCTTAGCTGTAACTTTGTATTAGCACTGAAATAAAAAGCAAGGGGAATATCAATGAAGTATTGTTTATTTTAGGTAATCATAATAGTAATAATAATAAATCCTATAAATATTTAAAAAATACAACAAAACTTAAACTAGATGCTCATAAACACCTCTCTCGTACTCCAAGCATTTTTGAGCCCGCTTGTAAACGCTCCTAGTGGCTCTGGCAATGATTCTACCATCAATATTATTGATAGCATGAACGATACTCTGCTGAAGATCGTCAAGATTATCATACTGCCTGTTGTACACCACACTCTTCACATATCCCCAAAAGAAAAAATCCATCGACGTAATGTCTGGTGATCGAGGAGGCATACGGATAGGGCCGTTGGTTGATAAATATCTGTCATTAAAAAATTCGTGTAATAGGATATCTACCTGGCGAACGTTATGGGGAGGAGCTCCGTCTTGTTGGAAGTAAATCTGCTGTCTGTCAATTAAAGTCAGATCATCCAAGAAGTCGCGAAGTGTGGCGGTTAACATATCGGCATACCGCTCACCAGTTAATGCGCCTTGATAAAATATAGGGCCTACAATTGTTGAGCCCATTAGACCGCACCAAACATTAATACTAAAACGTCTCTGCGGGTTACAAGGACGGAATAGCATCGGATTTTCGCGACTCCAGTAGTGACTGTTCTTTCTGTTGAACATGCCCCTATTGGAGAAAGTTGATTCGTCACTCCAAAGAACTAAGCGCCAAAAATTATCATTGGTTCTCATTTTATTAATGAACCACTGACAAAACTGGATGCGCCTTTCTTGATCTCCTGGTACCAACGTCTGTGTAGGTCGATACTTGTACGGCACAAAATTATACTATCAGCCACCTTGACGAATTTGAAAAATCATCAATAGCTTTGTCATTTTTGACATTAGGATAAAAGGTCATAGGACACCATTTGTTCAGAATTCAATTTCCTATCGATTGAGAATATTGTATACTGGGTGTTCCACTTGAAAAAATTTAACTTTTTGACATAACTCGCGAAAGCGATGTTCAATTTTTATTCCGTTTTCACCATCCTAATGAGCGAAAAAAATACTACTTGTTTGCCTATTTAAGCGACTTCGTAGCTCCAATAATAACGAAGATAGCGATAGTGCCGACTTAAGTTTGAAAACCCTGTATACGCATTTCGTATATAAACAGAGAAATGTTTACGATATCTTTGCGTATTATCCAAAGTTAGATCTGCACTCTTTGCCTTTTCAATCAACGGCAAAGGAACACCATTAATTCGATTTGTTGGAATTAATAGTAAGGCAATGCGCGAGCGAAATATTGTGCAAATACTAAAGATATCGGTTCATATTAAGGCTGTGTTCCCAAATTGTAGAAACTCCGATTTCAAAGAGGCGCGTCCTGTATTTTTTCGATTTTTGTACATCGACGTACGTTTTGGACCGTCGTGCTAATCGCAAGTGGTTCGAAAGAGATGGAAAATTTATGTTAAATTGCAGCCGTTAGGCCCTCTGATTTATGAGTGTACCAAGCGTTTGATTTGTTGAATCGACACTAGACGTGTGTCACGCAAATCCACGTGGACTTGTAACCATAAAAGTGAAGGGACAGAATACAATACAGGCTATTTCAGGTACGAGATAAAATTATTATTCTTCACCCAAAATATTGTAAGAAGTATTTCTTGTCCTTTTAGTATGTAAATTATTATAAAAAAAATTAACAAAAAAATGTATATAAATTCCCTAAATTACGTCTGTAATAGATATTTATTTAGGTAATATAACAAACACAAGTATTTCTTATCTATAGTGTGTAAATTATTATATAAAAAATTAACAAAAATAATGAGGTGTGGCCACCACACTACCTATACGTATGAGTGTTTCAAATTATACAATTTAGGAATTCCTTTATTCAAAAATTTTTCAAAATCCTATTCTTAGTACTTCTATTCTCTTAATAAATCTCTATAGAATGCATACTTTGCAAGATATTCGAAAAAAGTGCTACTCGCTAAGAGTAAAAGTGTTACTTCCTGTACGAATTTTGAATTTTTTTTTACACAAAATGATTGAAAATTAAGTTTATTTATTTATATATTTATTATTTCAAATCCTTCTATATCCGTAACGTACCTGTCTAAAAAGCATGACTTGCGAAATATTGTCAAAAAACTGATTTTCGAAAGAGTAAAAGACTTACTTCAGGTAGGATTTTCGAAAAAATTTTTTAATCAAATTTAATTTTGAGTATATTTTAATTCTCGACATTACATATTCTTCTACCGGATAATTCCTTTTACTTTCTTATACGTAGTTTTTTGAAATTTGATCTTGCCTTACATCTTGTAACTTTCTTTTGTGAATTTCTAACATTGAACGTCAAAGTACTCCCTCACAAAATTTGGTCTCTAAACATCAAATAAATGGGGATCGTAAAACCCTTATCTTTATGTTTCCGTTATTCTCAGAACCGACAAATCTCGCACGGCGAAACTCCGCCTGCTAGCCGAAACCGTACCATGTTTCACTTTAACATTTCTCCAACAATTTGTCTTGCAGTATGTATTTTATTTTCCAAATCACAAGTTTAATTAAGAACATATTTTTTCAACTCTTTCAAGGACGTGGTCAGAATATTTTTTAAATTATCATAGCATCGTTAATTTTCGAATACTTTTCTAATTTCAGTTTTTATTTTTTTTCTACATATATTTTCGGAAAAAGGACTATGCTATGATATTTCTTTTATTTTTTTAAGTGATTCACAAAAAATAAATGTCTAAATATTCTAAAAAATAAAGTCAGGATTTGGATGAAATTGAACGATGTTCGAAAAGACGAATGAGCAAGAGCAACTACACTCTTTCCATAGATATCACTAAGTATATTCAAAGCATTAATAACAAATAATTGAAAACAATAACTGAATTAAATAATTAGTACTATTAAGTAGGTATTGCAAACACAAATTAAAATTATTAATTACTTAATACAAGACCGAAAACCTTCAAAATTTAACCGTGAGGAATTTTAAAATAACAACGTAAATCCGGCAACTAATTGTACACACGCCATATAGCGTGAATCGAAAAAAACAGAATTAATATTAAAAAAAAGAAACTGTTAGAAGCGAAGACTTTGCAACTAATGTTTATGAAAAATACATTTATATACAGGGCGAACTTTTAGACTTTAAGAGTATATGGTTGCTCTACGCGTCAATATGTTTAATGACTTCTTTTATACTATATTTGTAGTCTTCATAATTAATAAACTGAGTCATTTTTAATATACGCTTATATTTAAGAACTCAACAAAAGAGGTCAAATCGAGAAATGATGATGCTATATTTTGAAACATGATTAAAAATATATGTAACAGAGCGACTAAACTGAATAAGAGAAACAACACCAGAGAGATTTACTTGTTAATATACTTTTACATCAATTTGAAAAAAAATCGTGCCCAACAAAGTGAGATGATTTTAATTTATTTATAACAGTTTTAATATCGTATTGAGCAGTGGGTAACAAGTAGAAAGATCTATCGTTTAAATTAATGTTCTGTAGCAAATCTCCTCTATCACCAACCAAAATACCAGCAGTAACTGCCTCAGCAACAGAAACGAAGTAGTTCTTGAAATAATCAGCTGCATCAGTACCAATTAATATCTTATTGGTCTCAACAACCACTTCCAGTACCACATTTTTTTTATCTGGAAAGTTCCTACGTTTGATTTAATAATATTCCACGCTATTTTTATTTTATTGGAAGCTGTACTAATCAAGTAAGTATTATGGTCACGTTTTGCATTAGAAAGCAGTGTCTGGTAATACTCATTATTATACTCACAAAATATTGGTCTAAAAACCGAATACTTTCTACTTAGATCGCCATACATTAACAACACACTGTTAGCATTAAGAACGTGCCCGTGTAATCCACTTGGAATTATTATTATATTAACATATTACGCTTTATCAACAATTTAATAAGGTTATACGAAGTTTATTAAAGTTATTTAGCGTTGACAATTTACAAGTAAAAACAAATGATTTCTAAACGTTTGCGCGCTTTTGACTTATACAGGGTGTTTATTAAACATGCGGCACAAATTCAAGGGGTTATTCCCTAGACCAGTGGTTCCCAACCTTTTTCAGCTGGCGACCCACCTTTTCTTATCGGAATACCTCCACGGTCCATAGGTCCATGGTGGAGTAAGAAACCTTATTTGTATCGTATCCCTTCCTTATGTATATATAAATTTACCATCAAATATTGCAAATATATATATATATATTGATAAAAAACCACCGCTAATGATTTTATCAATCCTATTATAAATGCCCAGACAAAAATGATAAAAAAAAACCTACTTATGGTATTATTTATAATATAAAACTCTTATTAAATTTGACACACGTTTATTTGCTTCCGGATCTAACTCAGTCTATATAATTATGAACATGAGATTCTTTTATTTATAAATAAATTATCCATTAATCTCTTATAATATTTTAATAAAAAAATATTACCTTTAAACTATTCCTTTCACTTAGGCTTCCCAATATACAACAATTTGATAAATTTTTATTTAGAAGTTGGTATTAACTCAATACTTCAAATTAGGCATGTTCATACTTAATAATTGCTTTATTTAATAAACATAATATTTATTCTTAGGGTCGTGTAGAAGGTCCGGTTAAAAACATCT
The DNA here is from genome assembly GCA_963170755.1 of Amphimallon solstitiale. Taxonomy (NCBI): domain Eukaryota; kingdom Metazoa; phylum Arthropoda; class Insecta; order Coleoptera; family Scarabaeidae; genus Amphimallon; species Amphimallon solstitiale. The sequence goes on from OY720675.1 coordinate 14,988,303, forward strand.
TGTTTTATAAATACTCTATCAATTATTTACCCCAATACTTGCATCAGGTAAGCAATCAATCAACGTTAAAATTATATTTCAAATTAAATAATTATTGGTTTTTCTTTTTAAGGTTATGCATCAATACTACTGTCAAATTACCATCAGTCTACCAAAACACTACTTCAATAATAGAACTATTCAATTCTCATACTATTTAATAAACAACCTAAATGCCAATATAAACGTTTTAGTGAAATGTATAACAAATAAATATCAGTTTCCTAACTATCATAAACCAATTTAATTGACGTAGATGGTATTAATATGGATCTATTATAGTGGATATTTTATCAAACAACCTCGAAGGTAAATACTTTTGTATTTTTATAAAATATACCCTCAAATATACAAATACACCATATTTCACTTAACTTCATACACATTAATTAATTAAGACAATATTTATGATGTATTTGTATAATTTTAGATATGAATAATATTTCTTTGGTATGGAAATTTAGAAATTAAAATTCAATGGCTATATCACTATGAAATTTAAATGTTAAGATTATCAATTTATATAAACTTGTTCAAAATGTAAATTTGTCAACTTTTATAACAATTGTAAGCTTCTATTAGCTTCGATAAATTTCTAATTAATACACTACATATACAACCTTTTGGCCAAATTAAATTATGTATACTTCTTGTTTTTCAATGATGTTAATATGATCCTTTTTTTATCCTAGAAATCTCCTGTTCTGGATGGCATTCTCGATCTAACTGTCCTACTGAATACTTGGTTTGGAAATATGTTTAATTTCTTCGGAAAGATGACATCAACGGAATTTAAACCAATAACTGCAATTTCTCACCGGACAACAGCCTTCCCAACTTGCACTATGCTAACGTAATTCACCCTGGAACAGCTAATGGAACTCCTGTATCTCACAATAAATATTTATATTTGGTATTCTTCCAATGGATTATTCCAGCTAAAATAAAGCACTGTTTCCTGGATTTGTGGACACTGAATTTTCAACGATTCTATTGTAAACTTCTGGATATACAATATTCTTTTAACAAACTCTTCAATTATTAAATATTATCCTTCAAAATGGTAAGTAATCTTTCAATATTCCAATTAACAAGCTTAAATTTCTTTAACAATTTTACCAATCACGTTTATATCACTTCACTATTTTCTTACATGTATGATTATTTAATTCATACACTTTTCAATTAATTCTGATTTATTTTACCATTAATATTCATAAATATTTAGATTTCTTTTACAAACGCATACGCGTCCCTTAAGAATTCATAAAATTCTCCCTCTTCCATCTGTTTTTTCAATAATTCTCCTTGGTGATCTTTAACAATTTTCTAATTCAGCCAATAGATATCTTCTACATACTTTTTTCAAACAATATAGTTTTTAAATCTGTTTGACCATTTTCTATACTATTTTAACTTTATAAATTTCATTATTTTAATTCTTTTAAATTTTAATTAAGCTTTCCTATACCTTTAGTACTTAAAAATATGCATTCTTAGAAATTTTATAAACCAAATGTCACTTTTGACACTTAACTCTCCCATCCGGTTGTATGATATTTAAAATGTACTTTTCACTCAATTTTAATTATTTATCTTTCAATATTAAATTTTTAAGCATCTTTCACCTCTTTAACGTCATTTAAACTAGTTTTTACAAAATAACAATAATTCTTATAATACCATAATAACATTTAAATTTCTTTACAGATTATGATAAAACCTAATGAAAAATGAAACTAGTCAACATGTGAATATACCAGTCGGTCCATCAAGTAATGTATCATACCAAACAATATCATTGTACAATAACTTAATAAATTCTCACATCAATTTCAACTACTTTTGTCCATATTATTATCATCTAAGTTCTTCAATAATTAACTAAATTTTCTTATAAATAAATTCTACAATAACGTTATTAGAGTCAACAGTTGAACTCTAACAATTGCCCCTTTTTAATAAATATAAATTTTAGCCTCTATACAAATTTATATTTATTAAACAACCTTTATAAAAGTATTCTATGCAAAACTATGCTTTTGAAATTACTATGAACACAATTAACTGTTTACTATACCCATATGCAAGCATTCTAGTTGATAATAACAAAGTTTCATTCAAATTTATATTTTTAACAAAACAAATAACTTTATCACATTAAACTATCTATGTACTTTCAAAACTCATATTATTTAATCAACCCAATATTTTTATGTGAATTTATATTCTACTCAAAACTACTATTTACAATACTCCAATTATGTGTCCTATACTAGTTTTAATCTTTATAATAATCTTGTAGCATAGACACATGATATCTACCTCTAATATAATTCGTATTTGGTTCTATTAATTCATAGGTATTTTCACCTAACTTTAAATTAACCTTAAATGGACCAATGTAGGGCCTTAATAACTTCCCCATAATATTTTTCTTCCGATCAGTAACCCTCAAATTCTTTACAATAACAAAATCTCCTATTTCATATCTTTTAAACTTCTTTTGTTTTTCCAATTGTTTTTGTTCCCATTTTAATTTTCTACGTTTTGATCTTTCTCTCACTAATTCATACTTTTCACTTAAATTAATTGTTTCTTGATTATCCCATGGTCTTTCTGGCAATTCTCCCAAAAATATAGTCACTGGACATAAATTATGTACTGAAGTATGAGTATGATTCATTACCTTTTCAATTTGTCCAAGATATTTAGCCCACCTATTATGTTTGTCTGATAATAAAATTCTTAAATATTTTAAAGTTTCTCTTACATATCTTTCCGTTGGATTTCCTTGAGGATGTCTATATGAGGAAAAATAAGCTTTTATATCCTGATTATTCAAATATTCTTTATATCTGTCATTATCAAAATAACTAGCATGATCTGACAATATTGCTAATGGTTTACCATATATAAAAAAATATTCCTGTAACGATTGTAATACAGTTTCAGTATTGCATTTGCTTGTTGGTACCAATTTTACAAATTTAGAAAAAATGTCACAAATAATTAGTACATGTCGATATCCTTTTGTGCTTGGCAACAAATTAGATAAAAAATCGATAGATACCAATTCTAACTTGTCATTTACCATTATGCTTTTACTTATATTTTGATGTGTAATGTTCTTATCTTTCGCCAATTCACATAATCGACACTTCTTAATTTCACTTTTTATTATCCTTTCATCATTTTTACAATAAAAAGCTTCCCTAAATATCAACCAGCATTTTCGTGCCCCAATATGCAAATACTTTTCATGTATATAATTAGTTATCTCTCTAGTATGTTCTTCATTTGTAACAAAAACTTCAGTTTTACCAATTTTCTTTATAATTATCTCCTCTTTTATAGTCATTTCCTTAAAATCCCCTACTTCTTCCAATATTTTTCTTATATCATCAAACATAGGTAACTTCTGTATGTTTTTAAGATATTCCAAAGATAAAATCCCCGATTGATTCAAAATTACCAAATTAACTTCCAAACTAGTTCTTTTATTAACTCCATCTTTTCTACTTAGTACATCTGCTGTTATCATTTCTTTACCAGGCCTATATCTTACTTCCATATCATATTGCTGTATAATCAAAGTCCATCTATATATTCTATTATTATTTAATCGTGTATTCATAATGTTCACTAATGCCTTATGATCTGTCTCTAAGATAAACCTCTTAGCAATTAAATAGTATCTTAATTTAGTAATTGAAAAAATAATTGCCAGCATTTCGAGTTCTGAGGTGGAATATCGACTTTCGCATGGTTTAAGTGTTCTAGAAATAAAATATATAGGTACTTCTTGATTATCTTTGATTTGTATCAATTCTGCGGCAACAGTATGATTTGAAGCATCGGTACGTACAATAAATGGTAAAGTGAAATCTGGATGTTCTAAATGAAGGTTTTCCACAAAATTTTCTTTTAACTTCACAAAACATTCTTCACATTCTTCACTCCAATTCCATTTGTTTCCTTTTTTAAGTAACTGTAATAAAGGTAAAGTTTTCTCACTGAAATTATGTACAAATTTCCTGTAATAATTCAGCATACCAAGAAATCCTCGTAATGATTTTAATTTTGTAGGACGTGGAAAATTTTTAATTTCATCCAATCTTTGTGGATCCAATTGTATACATTTTTCAGTTACAACATATCCTAAATAATTTACTTGATTCTTAAAAAATTGACATTTCTTTAAGTTCAATTTCATTCCTTCTTCTCTTAACGTAGTAATTATAATATCTAAATGTTTAATATGATCTTCATAACTATTGGAAAAAATTATTATATCATCGAGATAATGTAATGCAAACTCTTCATACTTATCAAGTATTTTATGTAAAAATCTGATTAAAGCTGCAGGGGAGGTCTTCACGCCGAACGGAGCCACGCGGAACGAAAATACACAACCATTCACACTGAATCCACAATATTTCCTAGATTCTTCATCTAAATTAATTAGCCAAAATGCATTTTTAAGATCCAACTTACTATAAACACTTTTATTACCACATTTTGTCAATAATACATCTATGTTTTGAGGTGTTTCGTGCTCAGAACGTAATCTTAGGTTTAATGAGCGAGCGTCAAGGCAGATTCGTAAAGATGCGTCTTTCTTCTTCACTATAACTATAGGATTAATAAAATAACTATTAGACCTTTCTATAATACAAGAATCTTCTAAACGTTTCAACTCCTTATTTACTTGTTCTTGATAGTAGTACGGTATAGGATAATTTTTACAAGTCAATGGTGAATCATCAGTAACCACTAGTTTATGTTCATAATTTCTTGCGAAAACAATTTCTTCATTAATTAACGATATATTCCTATATAAAATCTCTATTAACTTATGCTCAATAACTTTATCCTTTATGTCCTGTAATTTAATTTTTCTTTCAATATCTTCATAATTATTTATCGTATCATTTATACATTCCTCTTCCATCTCTTCATTATAATTCTCATTCCATTCTTCATTATCAATATTATTATGTACATTATCATTTTCAATTATTAAATTATTCATTTCTATACTTAATATATTCTTCTTATAATCATTATAAACATTTTTCTCTTCTTCACTTAATTCTTTTACTATTTTGCATATATTCTCTTTTATATAAATATTACCTTCTTCAAAATTCATAACCATTCCTAACTTTCTAATATTATCTATACCAATTATACAATCATAAAATAAATTTTCCAGGACATAAAATTGCATAAAATAACTTTCTTTACTTATAATCACTTCTGTATAAAAGCATTGTTTTATTGTTCCCATCTTCTTTCTATTCGCTGTAATAATATCAGTTCCTTTTATCTTAACCACACTATTTAAATACCCTTTGACTTGTTTAACTTTACTCTCTTGTATTAATGTAATCTCTGAACCACTATCTATCAAACATGTAAAAACAATATTCTCAATTTCTATCTTAATAAATGGCAAACCAAAATCTTGTACTATAGATACTTCTTCATTATTTTCAAATATACTCTCAGGTCTTTGATAAAATTTAATTGTTTGTAAAGTAATAAAATTGGGTTGATTAATTATATCTTCTTTTAAGATTGTGACGTGCTCGGTTTTGAATTTAGATATGCATCCTCCTTCAAAATCGGCGTTTTTTTTAACTCATCATTTTCATTTCTGGCATTATCTCTATCATTATCTACCCATCTAATATTATGTATAGATCTTTGTCTATTTTCTCCATGATTTTCTTTAGGTTTATTACCATAAGTTTGTCTATTCTGAGTATAATAATCTGTTCCAGAATATTGTGTATACCTTTTATCATTATTATAGTTCCTAGGGTCTGATTGATAATTATTACTATTCCTATTGCTATAATTATTAAACCCTCCTCGTATTTGCGTATTCTGACTATAGGTGTTTGGTGATGATCTATTATAATTTTGATTTCTATAATTTCCATTATAATTATTCTGATCTCTTTGATTACCATTTTTAAAATCAGTATTATTAAAATAATTTGACCTACCATTATTATTTATGCGTTGATTACCATTATTGAAATTGTTTCTAGGTAAAGAAGAATAACTATTCGCATTAACATCATTAAAATCATCTAGTCTACGTAATATTTCAATTAAAGAGTCCATATCATTCACCTTCTGGCAAATTATGGCTTGTGTATCAGTAAAAATAAAGTGATTTAACAATTGACTAGCAATCATATATTCATTAAGATCGCTAACATACTTGCACTGATTATATATCCTAGAAGCATAAGCCTCTCTTGTCAAATTACCATGTCTATATTTTGCGGTTAATAATCTAATTTTTGCTTTATTCTGATGAGACTCATTCCAGAAATTTTTCTTGAACATATCTTCAAATTGCTTTATATCTTGACAGTTATCCTCAATTCTCTGAAACCATTCCAACGCACTATTATTCAACGTAGATCTTATTACCTCCATTTGATGTTTTAAAGACGGAATATCTTCTAAATACTTCATAATATTCCTTAAATACGTCATCGGATGTATCCCTGTTTTATCTGCCCCAAATTGAGCTATGTTCTCCACTTTAGTATAACTAGAACATTGATGTGCTACTGTAGAACTTGATCCTATGCTTCTTATGTTGACTGATATCTTTTTGATTTCATCTTCTAATAATTTTCTTTTAACTTCCTGTTGCTGTAAATTCTCTTGTAACATTTTAACCTCTTCTGTCTTATGTTGATTTAAATTTGCAACTTCAGTAATAAATGTATTTTCATAAGTTCCCAATTTCTTTTCTAATTCCTTTTCACAATTAACAAGTAACTCTTCCTTCCTTTTCTTACAAACCTCTTCATTCCTGTTTATCGCCTCTAGTAACATTTTTCCTGCATTTTCACATTTGTTCTTATCTGTTTTCAACACCTCATATACAATATCTACTTTTGTGTTTACCATCTTCGTAACTTCTTTATTTATGTCGGCTTTAACTAGTACCATTTGTTCTTCTGTTCGTTTAAATATATCTGAAACTAATCTACTTTCCATTTCTTTAAACTCATTTTTTAACTGATTCATTTTCTCTACATTCCTTTCCTCTAAATCCTCCATATTTTTCTTAATAACTTTCTCTAAATTTTTTATATTAGCATCCTGTTTTTCTTGTGAAGTCTTACTATTTTCTTCCAAATCTTTCTTCATATCCTCTCTTAAATTTTTCATATTCAAATCCTGTGTCTCTTGTAAATTTTTCATATTCAAATCCTGTGTCTCTTGTAAATTTTTCATATTCAAATCCTGTGTCTCTTGTAAATTTTTCATATTCAAATCCTGTTTTTCTTGTGAAGTCTTACTATTTTCTTCCAAATCTTTCTTCATATCCTCTCTTAAATTTTTCATATTCAAATCCTGTTTTTCTTGTGAATTCTTCATATCTTCTCTCATCTTTAACAGCAAATCCATCACCGGATTTTGTTCACTCTGATAAGTTTCATCTCCACTATCTGAGGCTGCCTCATCTCCTTTATCCCCTTTTCTGCTACGTGTCTGCATCATTATATAAATCACTTACAATATTTCTAATGTCACTGTATTTAAATAAGAATTTACACACACTCTATAATGTACTGTATTATAACATTCTTTTATAATGTAATCCACATAAATGTATAAAACTGTACCAAAATAAAGAAATCACACTGTATAGTTATTATTATTTATATGTCTACCCTCTACTATCCCAACAATTATGTTAAAAGTTGTCAATCACCTAAAGAAAATAATACCTTTATACTATTTTTTTTTTTAAATAATTACCCTTCGTTTTTAAGTATTAATAAATATAATATTGGTGATAAATGTGCTATCTCCAATATCGCCCCAAGTTGCTATGCGCCAAAATGATAAAAAACCACCGCTAATGATTTTATCAATCCTATTATAAATGCCCAGACAAAAATGATAAAAAAAAACCTACTTATGGTATTATTTATAATATAAAACTCTTATTAAATTTGACACACGTTTATTTGCTTCCGGATCTAACTCAGTCTATATAATTATGAACATGAGATTCTTTTATTTATAAATAAATTATCCATTAATCTCTTATAATATTTTAATAAAAAAATATTACCTTTAAACTATTCCTTTCACTTAGGCTTCCCAATATACAACAATTTGATAAATTTTTATTTAGAAGTTGGTATTAACTCAATACTTCAAATTAGGCATGTTCATACTTAATAATTGCTTTATTTAATAAACATAATATTTATTCTTAGGGTCGTGTAGAAGGTCCGGTTAAAAACATCTTGTTTTATAAATACTCTATCAATTATTTACCCCAATACTTGCATCAGGTAAGCAATCAATCAACGTTAAAATTATATTTCAAATTAAATAATTATTGGTTTTTCTTTTTAAGGTTATGCATCAATACTACTGTCAAATTACCATCAGTCTACCAAAACACTACTTCAATAATAGAACTATTCAATTCTCATACTATTTAATAAACAACCTAAATGCCAATATAAACGTTTTAGTGAAATGTATAACAAATAAATATCAGTTTCCTAACTATCATAAACCAATTTAATTGACGTAGATGGTATTAATATGGATCTATTATAGTGGATATTTTATCAAACAACCTCGAAGGTAAATACTTTTGTATTTTTATAAAATATACCCTCAAATATACAAATACACCATATTTCACTTAACTTCATACACATTAATTAATTAAGACAATATTTATGATGTATTTGTATAATTTAAGATATGAATAATATTTCTTTGGTATGGAAATTTAGAAATTAAAATTCAATGGCTATATCACTATGAAATTTAAATGTTAAGATTATCAATTTATATAAACTTGTTCAAAATGTAAATTTGTCAACTTTTATAACAATTGTAAGCTTCTATTAGCTTCGATAAATTTCTAATTAATACACTACATATACAACCTTTTGGCCAAATTAAATTATGTATACTTCTTGTTTTTCAATGATGTTAATATGATCCTTTTTTTATCCTAGAAATCTCCTGTTCTGGATGGCATTCTCGATCTAACTGTCCTACTGAATACTTGGTTTGGAAATATGTTTAATTTCTTCGGAAAGATGACATCAACGGAATTTAAACCAATAACTGCAATTTCTCACCGGACAACAGCCTTCCCAACTTGCACTATGCTAACGTAATTCACCCTGGAACAGCTAATGGAACTCCTGTATCTCACAATAAATATTTATATTTGGTATTCTTCCAATGGATTATTCCAGCTAAAATAAAGCACTGTTTCCTGGATTTGTGGACACTGAATTTTCAACGATTCTATTGTAAACTTCTGGATATACAATATTCTTTTAACAAACTCTTCAATTATTAAATATTATCCTTCAAAATGGTAAGTAATCTTTCAATATTCCAATTAACAAGCTTAAATTTCTTTAACAATTTTACCAATCACGTTTATATCACTTCACTATTTTCTTACATGTATGATTATTTAATTCATACACTTTTCAATTAATTCTGATTTATTTTACCATTAATATTCATAAATATTTAGATTTCTTTTACAAACGCATACGCGTCTCTTAAGAATTCATAAAATTCTCCCTCTTCCATCTGTTTTTTCAATAATTCTCCTTGGTGATCTTTAACAATTTTCTAATTCAGCCAATAGATATCTTCTACATACTTTTTTCAAACAATATAGTTTTTAAATCTGTTTGACCATTTTCTATACTATTTTAACTTTATAAATTTCATTATTTTAATTCTTTTAAATTTTAATTAAGCTTTCCTATACCTTTAGTACTTAAAAATATGCATTCTTAGAAATTTTATAAACCAAATGTCACTTTTGACACTTAACTCTCCCATCCGGTTGTATGATATTTAAAATGTACTTTTCACTCAATTTTAATTATTTATCTTTCAATATTCAATTTTTAAGCATCTTTCACCTCTTTAACGTCATTTAAACTAGTTTTTACAAAATAACAATAATTCTTATAATACCATAATAACATTTAAATTTCTTTACAGATTATGATAAAACCTAATGAAAAATGAAACTAGTCAACATGTGAATATACCAGTCGGTCCATCAAGTAATGTATCATACCAAACAATATCATTGTACAATAACTTAATAAATTCTCACATCAATTTCAACTACTTTTGTCCATATTATTATCATCTAAGTTCTTCAATAATTAACTAAATTTTCTTATAAATAAATTCTACAATAACGTTATTAGAGTCAACAGTTGAACTCTAACAATATATTCTCATTGTTATAATAATAAAAATATATTAATTAAATTAATGTTTTCTGTAGTTTCATTGTTTTGTCTCTATTTTTTACAGTTGTGGTTTTGACATTATATGTATATCTATGTAAACTTTTTAATATTTTTGAAAAAGACTTAATAAAAGTCGAAACGTTAAAGAAATTTTGTTGTTTTAATCCAATTCGTAATTTTAATTGAGGCCGCTACACCAAGAAAAGTTGTTTAAAACAAAGAAATTCTCAATGGGTTTCTTTTAAATAGTAAATACAATATACGGCCAAGAAACTAATATAAATAAAATATATATATATATACATAAATAGCTGTATATATATATATATATATATATATATATATATATATATATATATGCTTTTTTGAAGATACAGATTGATTATTGATAAATAATTTGTGTTCTGATTTGAAAATGACTGACAAAATATAAGCACTTTGTAGCAAAACAGTTATTTATTTAACAATAGATATATGTTTGCAATATATGCAACAAATGGTTTCATACTCACTGACAAGTGTTCATAGGTGAAGATAAAAACTACAATTATAAAAGTACACAAAGACCATTTTAATTTTTCGGGCAAAAAATTCATACAGCTTTGATATGATTAAGAAAAAGTTAAGAAAATTGTTATCACAACCTATCAGAATGTAAAATTGCTGTTTTTAAGTAAGAATACTGTATTAATGAGATTTTTGGGACTGTTTCGATTGAACTAACACGTCAATATCAGGATTGAATGAAGATGTTTTTAATCTTAAGTCACTTTCAACATTGAGTTGATTTCTGTATTTGTTTTTTAGGAAAACCAAAGTTGAAAAAGTACGTTCGCATAAATACGTAGTGGGGAATAACATCAGAAACCTCAATGCAATTACGGATATTGTTGGATATTCTGTCCTCCTTTCCATCCAAAATGTTGTAAAATCTTTCTCCTTATTGACTGACTTCATCATGGAATCACAAGACAGTTCAATGAGTTCATCTTCCTGCAAAATAAAACAAAATAATTAATTACTGGTTTTTCAAAAAACACACCCAAAAAATAAAGAGAAAGCTAAAACAGCGACACATTTCAAACTTAGTATTTGAATATAAAACTTCACAAAACTGACTTCTTATTTTGCAATAAAAAATTTAATAAATACAGTATTACAGTATTATTTTTAAAAAGAATTCAATTTTGTTAAAATATTTTAAATTGATGCATTTACATTTTATGATTGTGATTAGTTATAAATTTCAATTGTTAAAAAGAAATAAAACATATGTTTAGTTACGGTAATATTTTAAGATTTAAAAGAGTAGTAGCTTACCTGGGAGGTCGTGAGGTTAAGATTCTTTAAGTGGTCCTCATTGAATGGATTTTTAATCCACTGCTTTCCTTCTTCTATGGGTGGGAAGTAGCGTCTTAGGTTAGAAGCCAAGGCTTCGAGATGATCGAAGATCATTTTTGAAGTTTCTTCATTTACTTTAAGATCATTCTCGTCCAAAAAATCGTTCAGAAGTGGGAGGGCAACAAAGATATTTTTCTGAACTTTATTAGACCACCGTTGCATCTTTTTTATAGTAGCATCAATTTTGTCTTGCACAAAGAATTTGTGGACATCTCTTCCTTGTAAGTTCAAATTAAGAGTATTTAGAGTACTGAAAATATCCGCTAAGTAAGCCAACTTTATTAACCAAATCTCATCACTAAGGCAGTTGTCTAAAAAGACTTGAGCTTTCAACTTTCCTTCTCCTTGCAATTGTGATAAGAACAACCGTACCTCATCACGAAGCTCAAACAACCTGGCCAGAACTTTTCCTCTGGATAGCCAACGTACTTCACAATGCAGGAGTAGTTGTTTATGCTCACTCCCCATTTCATCGCACAACACACCAAAGACTCTTGAGTTTTTAGGTTGGGACTTGATTAAATTTACGATTTTAACAGAATCGTGAAGTGTGTCTTTGAGGTTTTCTTTCATTCCTTTCACCGCTAAAGCCTCTCTGTGAATACTACAGTGAACCCATTCAACTAATGGAGAAACTTCCTTAATTTTCGCTGCTAATCCTGAGTATTGCCAGACATGGCACGCGCTCCATCAGTTGTTACTCCGACACACTTAGACCAGTCAATTTCGTTTTATTTCATAAAACCATTCAAACAGTTGAAAATATCAGCCCCAGTCGTACTGGTAGGTAAAGTTCTGCAAAATATCATGTCTTCTTCTACTGACTCATTGGTCGCAAATCTTACAAAAGCTAATAACTTGGCATTATTAGCTATATCAGTGCTTTCATCCAATTGTAGGGAGTAAAAGTCACTTCGTTTCAAAGCAGAAATAAGTTGCTGTTTTATATTGTCAGACATTTCTTCTATTCTCCTTTTAACCGTGTTATTTGATAGTGGTATATCCCCTATTTTCTTCGTTGCTTTTTCGTCAAACAAAGAGGCAGAAATAAGCTTAGCAGCTGGCAAAATGATATTCTCACCTGCTGTATGAGGTACACCTTTTTTGGCAATCAACAGTGACAGTTGGTACGAAACCATTGTAAGCTTTTCATTTTCACGTCCTCTTGAGACATTTTTCATAATGGTCGTAGTCGATATTAAATCTCTTTTCTTATTTTGAAAAAAAGCGATAGGCTTATTATTAACACATTTTGGATGTTTGGTTGAAATATGTCTTTCTAGCTTAGAAGGCTTCATGCTATGATTTGCCAATGTTTCAAAGCAAATTACACATTGAGGTAATGGTTTTTCCTCTGTGCCTACAAATGTAAACCCATATTTAATATAATCGGTACTATATTTCCTGAAGAAAGATTTTGGTTTCTTTGCATTCGCCTGTACTTTACCATTTTCAGAATTTATTAGGTTAATATTTGATGGGCCAGGCTCACCTTCATCAATAGTTACTTGAGAAATTGTCCTCTTATCAAAAGATCCTGTTTTCAACCATTTGTCCATCTTCAAAACTGAACTAAACAGCACAACCACAACGCGAAAATTCAAACCAAACACGAACAACTATCTGCACCAAATATGTAACTCACTGCACGATGTCCACAGTAAGACTGAGTGACTGAGATTAGTAAACAATAGTGCTCACGTGGCGTGACCTTCGACAATGTGGCGGTAGAACGGGCGGGGGAGCGGCGTTGCCAGTATGTGCTCCACCTGCGTGACTGTGTGAGTCATCTGGGAGGTTCTGTTATCTGTCCCAGATGCCAAACATCAATAACCAAGAAAACAATCAAAACAAAAATTCGATTTCTTCCGATTTTTGTTACCTTTTCTGATGGTTTATTGAGTTTATTCGATGGTTTTAGGATCGAGTCGCGACCCACCTCTAACCCTTCCGCGACCCACTAGTGGGTCGCGACCCACCGGTTGGGAACCGCTGCCTAGACTATTCTAAGAGTATTTTGTCCTTTGATGATTTTTGAAAAGCCGCTTTGTTTCGAAGATATAGGACGAAAAAATTGTTTGACGAAAACAACATTTTATTATCAAAAATTACATAAATAAAGCTTTGTAATCTACAAAAACTGTTGAAAATTACTACCTCCAGTTAGAATGCAAGAATTCAATCTTCTCCTCATTAACTGATGAACTTTTACAAAAACACTAAGGTCGTTTTTTATTGAGTTACACCCAGCAATTATGCAATCTCTCAAATCTTCCACATTTTCCACTGCAAAACTGATGACTTTAGATGGCCCCATACAAAAAAATCTAGGGGATTTAACCCAGGGTATCGATCAGGCCATAAGTGAGGTCCATCCCGACCAATCTAGCAATCTCCTATGTTTCTGTTTAAAAACTCACGAGTAACTACACTAAAATGCGCTGGTGCACCATCGTGCATAAACCACCTTGCATTATTTCTTGCTAATGATATATCCTTCAGAAGATGAGATAGGGATTGTTCCAAAAAGTTGCAATATACTTTGCCGTTAAGTCTTCCCGGTAGAAATACCGTTTCAATTAGCCAGTTACCCACAATTCCAACCCAAACATTCAACGAGAACTGATTTTGTAAACGATATTCAAATACCTCATGTAGATTTTATTCACCACATATGTGGTTATTGTGAAAATTCCTTATTGCGTTTCTTGAGTAATTCACTTCATAGGTAAAAAGAATAAGCGTCAGTAATTGAGGGATATGAACCAATATGTCCAAAAGCCATTGACAGAATGCAATATGTGCAGGAAAATCAGCAGGCAGAAGTGACTGAACGAGTTGTTTGTTGTATAGGTACAACAAATAGTCCATAAAAATGTTCCAAACAGTCGCATTACTTACATACGAAGTATTTGCAATTTTAGGATAGAAGAACCTGGATCTTCCTCTATCATGCTCAGCACATTCTCTTCGCCTTCCACAGTTCTTACTATGATTGGCCTTCCTGATCTTCCACGTCATTTCAATGTACCTGTTTCATAAAGACGTTGAATACTGTGGAAGGTTTTTCTATCAGGAACATTACGGCCAAGATATCATTTAATGTACAACCCGCCTAGCTTGTAATGAATTGCCATCAACAAGTCCATATATGAAATGCATGTTAGTCATTTCAGCGTTCGTATAGCGATTCATGATGTAGGACTTCACTATTATTACCTAAAATTACATATAAAGCTTTGTAATTTTGAACTTCACTAATAACAAAAGTTCAACTTTTAATGACAGGAAATACATGTCAAACAGTCAAACGTCAATCTGTCGCAACAAATTCGACTTATACAGAGTAGTCAATCACGAGACGTATTCAAATGAAATCCACTTTTAAACTGATGTTAAGTTCGATATCTTAGAAACAAAACGACTTTTCAAAAATCATCAAAGGACAAAATATGTTTAGAATAGTCCAGGGAATAACCTCTTGAATTTTTGCCGTATGTTTACTAAACAGCCTGTATATTGTTGACATTCAAAATATGATTTGCAACCTGAACCTTATCGGAATGTTTAGAATACCTGAGCCGCCATGTTTAATACGGTGATTTCCATGTTCTCGTCTGCAGCACTATCCTCCTCATCAAACTCAAATGATAGGTATTTCTTGTAAGATAATTGATCGGTTGATTCATCATATTGGATATCTTCTTTACGAGGATACATACTATGGAAGAAACAAAGTATTTTAGGGACGGATTTTTAGTAATACAGTGCTATAGAGCTTTCTGAACAAGTCCTTCTAATCTACTAAAAAAAATTAACCAGAACTAAGAGCATTAACATTACTCCAAGGAGGTAAATCAATAAAACGACGGAACAATTATGATTTAAGTATGCAAATGTCATATTAATATAGCATGGATGAAAAACTTACTTGTAGACAAATGGTCCTACTTCCTCAACTATCGGCTTAGCACCTGTCATTATTTCATCAGGATTCTTGATGTTGAAGGCGTATATTTTAAATTTTAATGGAAACTGTGACTCCTTCCACCGCTCAAATTGATCCGTACCATCTACTAGTCGCACTTTCTAAAATTTGAATAGTTACATGTTAAAAACATCTACGCCTACAGATATTTAGATGACTTTAAGAAATGGTGGCGTCAAATATCATTAGCCATACGGAATACCATGCACACGTATGTATGATGTATACGTATGTATATGTATGCCAACCCTACTGTCTGCCCTAATGCCGGCGACGTATATATTGTATATAGGTACATATACATTCATTTCCTATGGCTAAATGTACGAAGAATTCATAAAAAATATTTTATGGAAGTTTTTTCAATTTCAATCAAAATGTTGTAGTATTGCAACCAAAAAGCAACTTTTTCCCACTATTTTCGCCATTTTTGTTCCACCCTAAACTACAGCCATGTTGATTTAAGGTGATGCAGTTTTTGTATGGATATGTGATTGATATAAAGCAGAGTCTAAGAAAAAATAAACGAAATCCTGTAGGTATGTTCTAATTTAATCTAATATCTTCTCTATCTTAATTTTGCTTTTTCTTTCTGTTAACGTTGAGCTTAGGCTGAATGTACATACATGAATTATACAAAAGCTGAATATAAGAGAAATGTTCGATGTATGTCAGCGTTCATTAAATTATATAGAAATGTTATACATTTTGTATGGGAAATTTCTTAATTTATAAATTCATTAGGCAATAATTATAACTTTCATAACAATGGATAATTATTTTTTTAAGATATTCTATTTAATTTGCATCTTCATTTACAAACAAAATCAAAGTGAACTAAAGCTGCAGTGATTGTCCATTGCCATTTATTATTAGATACATATTACCGTGATTAGATAAATAAGTCAAAGACATTCAAAAGTGTTTATCATTTAACCTTCAACAAAAGAAAATTATAAACGTTAAAATTCAAGTACCGCGTTGCCCAAGAAGCACCTTCATGGAGAGCCTCAAAAGAATGTAAGTAGACGCGAAGGGGCGATTGAAGCTCAAGGAGTTTGGTCAACTACTAGTTATATAAAATATTAGCAGAAATATAAAAAATTATAATATTTACTACATACTTACATCTATGATTCGATCAATTATTGATTGATCCAAAGCATGCACTTTGTTATTACCAATTAATAGTATAAGCTGGACAATGGCAAACAGGAAAGTTAAATGTAGGATTTTAAACATTTTTACAAATTGCAATTAATATGACCATGAGTACTTTACATGAACGTCTAACTGCAGGATGCAAATAGTACTTCATTAATGCTCAATAGCTAGCTATCTTTGTCACATATTTAATAGGAAAGATTGCTATCGACATAAGATACCTAATCAATTTTTATCAATTTCTTTGTGTTTTTCTTCTGCATAATTGGTCTTCTTTGTTTATGAAAACTAGGCACAATAATGACAGGAAAACACTTGTTTCACCGCGTTGCCCAAGAAGCACCTTTATGAAGAGCCTCAAAAGAATGTAAGTGGACGCGAAGGGGCGATTCAAGCTCAAGGAGTTTGATGAATTACTAGTTATATGAAATATTAGCAGAAATATAAAAAATTATAATATTTACTACATACTTACATCTATGATTCGGTCAATTATTAATTGATCCAAAGCATGCACTTTGTTATTACCAATTAATAGTATAAGCTGACCAATGCCAAACAGGAAAGGTAAATGTAGAATTTTAAACATTTTTACCAATTGCAATTAATATGATCACGAGTACTTTACATGCACGTCTAACTACAGGATGCAATTAGTACTTTATTAATGCTCAATAGCTAGCTATCTTTGTCACACATTTAAGAGGAAAGATTGCGATAGACATAAGATAATCAATTTTTATCAATTTCATTGTGTTTTTCTTCTGCATAATTGGTCTTCTTTGTTTATGAAATCTAGGCACAATAATGACAGGAAAACACTTGTTTTTAATCTTTAATCTGTAACTAAATTACTGACACTATTAACAACAGATGAAGTTCAGGGTATAAACGATGTAAATAGGTGTTTACATTTCATGTGAAAGATCACATAGGATGATACGTTATTTTATCTATCCTTAGAAATCGGTAGAATTAGAAAAGCTGTAGTGTCTTAGATAATGCAAAATTTGGAATTATTAAAAAAAAAAACAACTGACTAACGCTTTTTCGAAAAAATATAGAATGTCATTAAGGCCTAGAAGTTCGACCTGTATATTGGTATATATTTCGTAACTCTTTAGTGGCTTTAGAATCGTTATTCCGTAGATTTTTTAAGCTTATTTAGCTGTTTAAATTCTGGGCTATTTTCTGTTTGAGCTACCTTTTCACTCTGTGTATATTTAGTTGCCGACTTTGCATTATCTAACATAAACATTCTTTGTTTTATACGTATTTGGTTTGTCGTATTTCATAATATTATGTATGTTTAATTTACTTTTTATTTTGAATAAATCGTGATTGAATTTTATGTACATTTAAGTCACCTGGCGCCATCTATTGATATTTTATTTAGTTATCCTCATTCCTTGTGTACTAGAATTAAATAAAATTTAAGGTATAAAAATGTTTCTGAACAATTCAGAGAACGATATTTAACTCCAACTTGGTAGACTAAGGGCCGGTTCTTCCAAAACCGATTAAAATGCTCGGTTAACTAATCATTTCAATGCAAAGAAATACGCCGGATATCTAAACGGTGTTTAAGGATTTATTGTACAAAGTTGGCAACACATTTGCTAGAGCATTTGATCTAAATTAGTATATTTTTCTCTAATAATATTGGCGCCATTTGAATTTATTCTTTGTGCATTTTGTCCTTATTTTATTTTTTAAAGATTATATTCTATATAATTAGTAACTTCATTAGAGTAAATAAACTGTAGGCATTTATTTTGTGAATATTGCATATGAGAATTTCTATCTACATGGCACATATTTATAATTTTCTCTATGAAATAACAAAGTGCAACAAACTATGTGATATTCAAACAAATTTATTGATTACTTGCTGCTATTGAGAAATACAAAAGTGTTGTGAAAAATGAAAAAGCTAATACAAATTCGTACATATATGTTTTCCTATTTAATTAACAGTTACCAAAAGTATTTAAAATAGATGACTTGTAACAAAATCATAAAAGTAAGATTAGTTTGTTGAAAAAGAAAAGTCTGCATCTAGGGTCGTAAGCTGGATAATCAATGACATTCTAATGGTATAAGATATTGTACTTTCCATCGCCATATCTGAGACAATTTAACTTGCACCAAATTTATGAAGGATGAATAAAGCACGATACTTTTACTAAAAGATCATATATCAGATGTTTATCTATAACAATACCTTCCTTTAATCAAAGAAGGTTGATTGGGAAAACCTTGTTTCCGAATTGGTTTACACGATTTCAGCTTCAAAAATGTTATGTTCTAGAGGAATTGCTTAAATTACGACAGTGCAAATAAATAATGTAAAAAACACGCAGTTACTGAATAGCAAGTAGTAGTTTAATATTCAAAGAGTGAGGACGTATTTTTATCGGCTCTGCATATAGTGCAGTGTCGAAAATAAAAATATTGTTATTTATTATTGAGACATAAATAAAATTGTGATGATGTAAATTATTAGTGAAATACATCGATGAAGCAAATGGGTCAACATATATAAAACAAAAAAAATATCTCTAACAATAAGTGCTATGTTTGCCGCGTGGAATTCCGAAGAACGGAAAGAACTGTAAAGTGTTTCGTATGTGAGGAAGAGAGGCATAGTAAATGTGCTGCAATTAGTGACGAAACAGCTAAGAAGTTGCGTGACACGGATATTATTACATATTGCAGTAGCTTTGCTTTCAAATTAAAATATAGTAATCTTGTACCAGCAGAAATTAACCAAAAACATCGATAATACAAAGCAGCATAATATATAACAAATGCAAAGATTGCGTTGACATGTTAAAGAAAAACTACTTCAATAAATTTATAAATTCAATCCCTATTAACATTCATATTATTCTTGTAGGTTCTAGCACTGATTCTTCCTTTATTTGTTGACAACATTTCTTAGTTAAAATTAAATAGGGTAAGGTTAATAATTAAAAAAAACGAAATGTCATAAAATATTTGTATTCAACTCAATACTTGATAACATCAGTAAAGAAATTCTTTTGCAACATGTGGCTGTAAAAGAAATTTTTATATATACGAAAAACATATTGCTTTTATTATATTATATAGATTTAAAATAAAAATATTACTCCTTGCTATCTTCAAATTTTTAATATCGTATAGTTTCAAAGAAATAAAATTTTTCTTTTACGACGCTGAATTTTATTTCAACAAAGACATTCATTTGCACGAAATGCCTCTGGAGATCTAAAATCGCGCAAAGTAGGAAACACCTTGATAAGACTCTCACCAATCGTCATATGCAAATATTTACACGTTGTACATACCATAAATTGGCCATTTATCCATCAAAAACGCTTGTACCTTTACGTATTTAAATATGCTTGAAATCTTTATTAAATTTTTATCTAATAACTTGTTAATAATGCATAGTTAACATTGCTAGCAAACATTCTCACTTTGTGCCATTAATGCCCTTTTTACATTATTAACAATACTCCCATGATTTGTTAAATTAATCTACTATAGCAAAGAAAATAATATTTTATTCAAAATATTGACGATGTTAGACGCTTTGCTAAAAAAATGAACATTTTCACGTAGCATCTTTAGCATACGCCACACATCACCAAATATCTATTATGAATTTATTTCAAGAAAAACTTACTTATAATATTCATACATTTCATCAAATTCGTCTTGATTTCTATCTACCATTTTGATAATTAAAAAAAATTATGAAATTAAACAAAATAACAATGAATTAATTATAATGTAATAAACTGCTTATTGAAATCAAAAATAACTTAATACATTTAACTGAAAATGATTTTATGCGGTGTATCTGTACGTCTGCAATCAATTCAGCATGAAACAAATTTTTTTACGTTCGAACAATTCAAAAGATCGGCAGCTTCTTCTCCTTTATCGTCGTTCGCGGCTTTTTATCATGTCGGTGATCGAAAAAAAACAACTATTCGTCTGCAGCGCCACAATTGACGCACTAATGTTTATGTTGGCATTGTCCTGCTCATATTTGTTTTCTTCAAGTTTTTCCCCAGGTTGAACTATACCTATATTGTTTTTGACAGTTAGAAATTGCACAAACATATACACACACATTTTATTATTAATGTCCGTGCACATTCGCGATTCCTTGTCTTGATTAGGTATATTCTTCTTCCATTAACACCATCCCTCATTGTATTTGTAAATGAATTTGTTGCCTCTTTCATCATTGTTTAAATACTTCATTTTCCCATTATGTAACACTATCCGTATTTTTCTTTTGCAGACATCTTCGTTAGAAATAATCGGAAAGACATTGCACACAGATGGAATCCTTCCTTTTATGATTACTTTGTCAGGAACATGGACCTTGCCAGCTCTATCCCTGTCTTCGAACCACCTTCTCTCATCTTCTTGTAGGTTGATTTGTACGCAGCTGTTAACAACATTAACATTATTCTTTTCTTTGTAGATTTATTCAGATTAAACCAATTTTATCCCATTATTTCTGGAACTTTTCTGGATTAAACCGGATTTATCCTGCTATTTCTGAAGTTTTTGCTTTATGTCGAATAAAAAACACCCTTCTATATATCCTTTTTTAAAAATTACTATTAAATATAAGTATCAGGTATTTATTGTATTGTTAAGTCTGACCATAAAATGTCTAACAGATAACAATCTTTTATAAAATTATTTTATTTCTTACGTCTATTCATGATGAAAGATGTTTTCATATCGTGAATGTCTAATTTCACCTTTTTCATACAATTTTACAGCATTCAAATGACTAACTCTTTTCACTGTTCCATCTTTCATCATCACTCTCTCTCTCTGTTATTTATTTTTAACACATTATTAAGCTTGAAAAGTGGTTCACTTCTCAATATATTTAGTGCCACTCTTACACAATGCAAAAAGTTTGGTTCGGCCTTTGTATACTGAAAATACATCTTGTGCTCCTCGTTTCTATAAATATAGAATACATGAATTTATTTTCGTGTTTAATTATGTACCTTTCATATAAATTTTATTTCAATTTCAATTACAATATACCCATCATCATAATGTTACGCCATTGCGGTTATGCAACTCATAATTCATTTTTCAACAATTATGTTCACCAGTAAAAATTATTTCCTTATTCTAATATTTAATTGTCTAACTATTTTATAATACTTAACCAATAGGGATCACGGCAATATGTATGCGATATTTGTCGCAAAATGAATTTGTGTCAAACAATGAAAGAAATGGACCAGAGAATTAATGATTGTCTCCAAACAATATCAGAACAAAATGTACTGATTCACAAAATTTTAGAGTTTATTTCGAACACCGAAAATAAGGCAGAAAAGAAGACATTGTATAGCGATCTATTGAAAAAGAAAAATGTTGTGTTAATCGTTAAACCTAAAAAGGATGATTAAAAATCACACGAAACAAAAAAGGATATTAAAAATAAAGTGGATTCAAGAAAACTAGCACTTGGAGTTGAAACAATAAAAACTGTTGGAAAAGGTGGTATCGCTATTACTTGTAGTGATAGCAATTCTAAAGAAAAATTAAGAGAAAAAGTGAAAAATGAAATTGGAAATAAATATATAGTTTCTGAACCGAAATTAAGAAACCCTAAAATAATAATTACTGGTGTTGAAGCAGATGTTATTGATGAAAACAATGAAAAAGTGTTAGACGCGATTATTAGGCAAAATGACTTAGCATACGTAGATAAGGAAAATAAGAACTATGGAAATATTATATTGTCTGTTCAACCGGCGATGTATTCCAGCATGATAGACAGGGCACAAATAAATATAGGATGGAAAAAATGTAAGGTGTAAGAACATCTACAAATAGTTCGATGTTATAAATGTGCAGGGTAGAATCATTTGCTAAAGAATGTAAAAATGCGGAAACATGTGGTAATTGTGCTGGTAGTCATTTGACAAATAAATGTGATAGCCTAATTATATATAAGTGTATAAATTGTATAAGAACAAACGATAAATTTAAAATGGATATTGACACTAATCACACAGCGTTTGATGGAGACTATACACTACAAACGAATAGTAGATAAGGAAAAAACGAAAATTAAATATATGTAACAATTAGATTATGTAACGTTATTGATTGATACACCTTATAAACTTATAGATACTTTATTGAATGAATACAAAATGATATACAACGATTGCGTTTCTGACATTACATTCTATATGTTACTTGTTGTTGTTATTGACTGTATATATCAGTCCTAGATGGCGGTAGCGGCAGTATACAATATCCTACGTTACATCTCCCTTTTTTTTTTATTTTATAAATCTAATTTGATTATGGGCTTTACTATACGTCCAGATCTTGTTTGATTTAGTTTTGATTGAGGTACTTTGGATATCGATACTGGTGACGATGTTATAGTTACCAGTTCTTCATCAACTACTGGTGAAGGGGCAATACATTGTTGATTTCTTTCCTCACTTTGCTCCTCTTCCTTAAGGTTTAGTCCATCACCTTTACTTACTACTTCCTTGTCTACACATATATCTGCCTTTGTCAGATTTAGGTGTGCTGTATTTCTACGGTAAACGCCGGATTCAGTTTTCACTATATATGATCTTGGCTTGTTCGTCTTTTCCAATATTTCTCCTCCGATCCAATCATTTTTTCCTACTTGGACTCTAACTTTAGCGCCAGTTTGTAGATCTTTGCATGGTTTTGCAACTTTATCGGCATGATACTTTTGCCTTTGTCTTAGATTCGATAGTCGATCTTGCACATTTTCTATAAGTCTGGGTTTTAACATATTTTCTTCTATTGGAATTGTTGATCTAGTTGTTCTTGACATTAATCTTTGATTTGGGGAGTCTAAAATAGTGTCTCTTGGTGTGTTTCTTTGATTTAAGATTGCTAGATAGATGTCAGAGTTATCTTTGCTGCATCTCAACAACAAAGTCTTAGCTTTTTTAACATAAATTTCTGCTAATCCATTCGAACGAGGAAACTTTGGACTTGATGTATGATGTTCAAATGCCCATTTCCTTTGAAAGTCCTTAAATTCCTTTGAAGAATATTGCGGCCCATTATCCGTCCGACATATTTCTGGAATACCATGAGTAGAAAACCATTCTTTGAGGCATTTAATTACTTCGTATGATGACGAGTTTTCTAGTTTCTTGAAATCATAGTATCCAGAGTAACTATCTGCTATAAGTACATATTCATTTCCTTGAAAATGAAAAAGGTCTGATGACACTATTTGCCTTGGAAGCCTAGGTACTTCCCTGTTAAGTATTACTTCTTTATCATTATTTCTTTGTGTCCTTTGACATACTGTACAACGTTCTACGTAGTTGAATATATCTTTTGTCATTGTTTTCCAAAACACAACTGGTCTGGCTCGATGTAGACAACTTTGTATTCCTAAATGGCCAGCATGTATGCTTTTGAGTATATTTTCTTGTTCAGCACTTGGGACAATCACTTTATTACCTTTGAATAATAGACCCTTCTGGTATGATAACTCATCGCGATAATTAAAATAAGGTTTTATGTTGTCATCTAAATTTCTTGGTTTGTTTGGCCAACCATCCTTAATTATCTGGATAAAACTTTGTAATTCGGTATCTTCGCATATTGCCTTTATGTACCTGTCTTTAGATTCTGTTGACATTGAGAGTATCAAGTGAACTTCCAATTCTTCACTAGAGTCCATTTCTTCATTTTCGTGACTACAATCTCTACTTAGTGCATCTGGTATTGGAATATCTGTACCTTTCTTATATACTACTGTTGGTGAGTATTGCTGTATGTCAAATATAATTTTTTGTAATCTAGGCGGTGCTTTATCTAGTGGCTTTTTAAAAATAGATTCCAATGGTTTATGATCTGTTTCAATGACCAATTTTTTACCTAGTATGTATTCATGAAATTTATGGCACCCTATTTTCACAGCTAATGCTTCTTTTTCTATTTGTGGGTACATTTGCTGTGTTGGTTTTAACGCCTTAGTTGCATATGCAACAGGTTGTCCTTGCTGCAGCAACACCATTCCAACTGCTTTTGAACTAGCATCAACCGAAAGTGTTACGTCTTGATTTACATTATAATATTTTAATACTGGAGCTGTTGACAAGACATTTTTAATTTTCTCAAATGCATCTCGTTGATGTTCTGTCCAAAGCCATTCTACGTCCTTTTTTAGTAATGTCCGTAACGGTTCCGTTATTTCAGACAAATTGGGTATAAATTTGTTTAGGTATGTAACCATACCCAACACTCTCTGTAGACGTTTCTTATCATGTGGTACCATTAAGTGTTTGATTGCTTCTATTTTTCTTTCATCTGGTAATAGACCCTTTGATGTCAATTCATGTCCTAAAAATCTTATGCAAGTTTTGTTGTATATACATTTTTCTTTATTCAGTTTTAAGCCTGCTTTTTGCAAAATATCTATTACTTCATGCGTGATTTTATTTAGTTCTTTTTCAGTTTTGGCATGTAATAATATATCATCCATTGAACACTCTACATTTTGCATGTTTTGTAGTAATGAACTCATCAGTTCTTGGAAGACCTCTGGAACTGAGGCTAATCCAAACGGAAGCCTTCTAAACGCATACCTTCCCCATGGTGTAGCAAATGTTAGGTATTTCTCAGTTCTTTCACTAACTTTAATTTGCCAAAATCCTTTATTACAATCAAGGAGTGTAAAATATTTTGAACCACTAACCCTTGTGGTTATTTCTTCAATGGTTTTAAGTGGGTAATGTCGTCTTAATATATTTTTGTTTAGTTCAGATGGATCTATGCATATGCGTAACTTATTGTTTTTTCTTACAATAACCATTTGACTTACTACTGGTGTAGCTAATTTTATTGGTTTTATTACATCTAATTTAACCATCTTATTCAATTCCTTTTTTACTTCACACCTTATCGCATGTGGAATTTTTCTGGCTGGTTTTATATCAAACTTTGCATCTTCTTTTAGATCTATATCATAAGTAAAATTTTTCAGGCAACCTAGTCCCTCAAATATATCATCAAAACAGGTAACTGACTCAATTCTAGCTATTAAACCTAACTCTGTGCATGACTTTAAGCCCAGAACAGGAATAACACTTGCATCAGCTACTTTAAAGCAAATTTTTCTGTTCTTATTTCCGATTTGTGTATTGACAGTAACCTCACCTAGTACATTAATTTTACTTTTGTTATATGTAACAAGACTTCTTGTTGTTGACTGTTTTACTTTTAGTCCAAGATCTGTTATTATATTTTTAGGTAATACATTACATTGTGCTCCACTATCTAGTTTGATATTTATATGTCTTTGACCTATTTTTACCTTTTCGTACCAACAATCATTGTCACTGTTAGTTATTACTTCATTGATATATAAATTTTCATCTGTGTTACTATCACTACCGTTACCCTCATCTACAACTTGTACTTTCTTTGTTTTTTTCTTTGTTCTGCACTGCTTTGCAAAATGGCCTTTCTTACTACATTTTGTGCATGCTTTTCCATAGGCTGGACAGCTTCTTGGCTCATGTGTAGTTCCACATCTTCTGCAATTACATGTATTATTAGAACATTGATCATTACCTTTCGTTTTGGAATGATACTTCCCTTTTGTAACAGTGTGCACAGTTGCATCTCTTGTCTTGATAATTTCCATTTGTTTAGTAGCTTGTTCACTTGATTTACAAATATTTATCGCCTTATCTAATTGTAAATTATCTTCAGACAGTAATTTCTCTCGTAAATGATCTGACTTTATTCCTATTACTATTTTGTCTGTTGACAAGCTATCATTAACCTGTTTGAAGTCACATTTTTTTGCTTGTGCTTGTATTCGAGTTAAAAATTCAATGAAAGTTTCATTATCTTCTTGCATCATTTTATTAAACGTATATCTTTCATAAGTTATATTTATTTTTGGTGTAAAATAATTGGTAAACCTTTGTAATATCTCTTCAATGTTTTTCTGCTCAGTTTCAGTCAAATTGAATGTATTAAATATAGTAATAGCATCCACACCTATTGTTGTCATTAACGTTGCAGCTTGTACTTCATTTGGTTGTTTCGACAGATGTATGGCTGTGGCATACCATTTAAATTGTTGTTGCCATTCTGACCATTTTCTTGCCATGTCGGTGCTATTTGTGATTACCAAATTTTTCGGAGGACGCATCCCTTGTACAGACTACATACTTGCATTTTCGTCTGTCATTTTATTTTGTTGGTTCTGACACCATGTAACGTTATTGATTGATACACCTTATAAACTTATAGATACTTTATTGAATGAATACAAAATGATATACAACGATTGCGTTTCTGACATTACATTCTATATGTTACTTGTTGTTGTTATTGACTGTATATATCAGTCCTAGATGGCGGTAGCGGCAGTATACAATATCCTACGTTACAGATTATAAGTAGGATTAATTTGCTCAGTAATGATTTAATTGTAGTTTTTTAAGTGTTAAGAACATTAGAATATTTGAACAATTAGTGCGTAATTATATTACAGAAAAAGTTTTAGTTTCTAAGTAATATATTTGTATATTTTAATAGCAATTGCTAAGGCTAAGCGCACACGCATCGATTTCGATCGTACGGCAAAATATCGGACGTTTTTTTATCGTGTGTCGGCTTAGCGCACATGCAGCGATTTTTACCGTACGGAAAAATATCGTATGATCAAATTCTGTTAGTGGAACAAAGAAGAGCATAGGATCTTCTTCGTTCCACTAACAGGCCTAGCGCACGAATACGTACGAATAAAAATCGTGGCGTGTGCGTGCGTTCATTGGATCATATATGCCACTATACTCACGGCAACGGCACGGCGACCGTGTGTCGTAGTGGCAATACACGGCGTCAACACGACGATCGTGCCGTATCGTGTGGAGTTCGTAGCGTGTGCGCGCTCCCATTCTCTTCTTTGTTCCACTAAAGGAATTTGCCGGCACGATATTTTGTCGTACGATAAAAATCGATGCGTGTGCGCTTAGCCTAATAAAGATTATTACTTAACCACTATTCATATGGAGAACTGCAACACCTGTTTACTCCCGAGAATGCGAGCAAAAAAAGTCGTCTTTCCTCATAAAATTCGTTTCTTCATCGGCGTAGGTAGTAACGTGAGGGGTTTTTAAAATTTATTATATTTATTTTAATTTACCTTATATTTCCCATGATAAATAAAGTTATATATGTATACATATACCTATTCATACTTACGTTAGTTTCGTTTTTTCATTGTTTTGACTGTTAATTACGTACTTCGTAATTTTTGTAATAGTTCCTGTTTAATACCGTTTCATTGAATCTATTTCTCCCAATTATCTCGACGTAAGTGTATGTTGTACATTGGATCTTGTTAAGTTTCAATAACGTAGGTAGGCATACATTTTTAGTTATCATTATTTTTTTGATCGAGACCATTGTTTATGTTACTATGATATGGAAGAACGTCGAGAATTGCATCGTAAAACAATGGCAAGTTGGATGAAAGGTCATGATTGTATGTCCTCCATTGTCAGTCATTCCGAAATTTATTGCATATTCTGTAAAATATCGTTACAGAATGCCCAAAAAGGCCACGTACAACGTTACTTAGTATCGGTAAAACATACACAGAAATTGGACCCGTTGAAAGCTGACAATTTTAACGAAGAACTCTGTGAAGCTTTAGTGGCGGCTAATATCCCATGAAAGAAACTTGACAATCCCACTTTCAAAACATTTCTTCAAAAATATACTGGTCGAAATGTTTCTGATGAATCCACCTTACGCAAATATTGTGTTTCTAAGTGCTTCACTAAAATAGTAGAATGCATTAGAAGACATATTTCAAATCAGTACCTATGGATAAGTGCCGACGAAACTGTCGATATACGTATTAGGACGCTGCTGTGTGGTAAATGTTGTAGCTGGTGTACTACATCCAACTATTCCATATTACGCATATGTAATAGCATCTAAAGTTATGGGTCGATTACCCAAACAGACGATACACGTCATAAAGAATAATTTCGGTCCAAGTAACATTAAAGTACAATAATACCTACTAATCCTAATATTATTCTAGCTTCCGGTAACGTTTTATGTTACCAGAACTGTACGCCGTTGCAACATATAAAATGGTAACATTTTATTCTGTCAAATGTCATACTGTCATAGTTGTTTACATTTTTCAGTCACTTCATTATCATACGTATTTCTTCTATTTTTACTATATTTATAAGCCGATTTCATTTTTAACAATCAGTTTTTTTCACAACTAAATCATGCCTAAACCGTTAGGTAAGCAAGCGAAAGAAATAATTTTCTCTTTAATCGGGTATTTTGAAAAAGAACGCGATAATAATGCGCCATTGCTACCCCTAACAGCAGTTCGAGAGGTAATATTTTCTGTTATTTATAGTTTATACAATAAACGTTTTAATAATAATAATATTTTTCATTTAGAGAGTAGCAAGTGCTTTAAATATTCACATTGCAACTGTAAATAAAATATCATCTACATCAAAACAGGGGGTTGGACCATCTAGCCCAAAGCGAAAACGGCCTAGAAGTAAGCATGTTGTAAATGTTGATGACTTTACTCAGTGTGCAATAAGAAATACAGTATATGACATGTATAGAAACAGTAAGTTCTTAAGGATTTACGTTTATAAAATTAATATTTGAGTTTTTTACAGAACAACATATCACGCTTCATTCACTGAATATTACTCTTAAAGAAAAGGAACTCTTTTCTGGTGGCAAGTCATCTTTACGGACAGTATTACACAATATTGGTTTTAATTACAAGAAGGATGATCCTAAACGAGCTTTAATGGAACTACCACAAATTGTATTAAAACGTGTTACATTCTTGCAACAATATGTTCGTATGAAACATGAAAATGTTCGCCAGTTTGTGTTCCTTGATGAAACCTGGGTTTTCCAAGATGGAACAATTCGTAAATCTTGGCAAAATGAATCTATAGAAACCACAAAAGCTTCAAAAGTAGGTGGAAAAAGGTACATTATATTTCTAAGAATAACATATTCTTGTCTTATGTATATTTATTATATTATCTTGTTTTAGATATATTGTATTACATGCAGGTAGTTCTAATGGATTTATTCCTGGAGCAGACCTAATATTTCCGACAAATAGTCAGTATTTAGATTATCACGGTGATATGAACAGAGACAACTTTTTATACTGGTTTGAACACCAACTAACACCAACTTCTTATAAGTTTAAAAGAGCCGTCCATAATTGTTTTGGATAATGCCAGTTACCACAGTACTATTAAAAATAAAAGTCCAACATCATCTGCCACTAAAAATGAAATTCAGACATGGCTCACCAATAATAACATTGACTATGACGGAGCTGCTTTGAAAATACAATTACTGGATTTAGTTAAACGGTTAGTACATATATATTTAATTATTTTATTCAATAATTTCATTTATATCTTTACGTAAAGGCATAAACCACCAACTATACATATATGAAACCGATGATTTAGCAGAGAAGTATGGGCACGTAGTTCTTCGACTTCCACCCTACCATTGTATATTTAACCCCATAGAACTAGTGTGGGGAATAACAAAAACATACTATAACATCCACATTGGAAAATATGGTAGAAAAGTGGACGAATGCATAAAACTGTGGAAAGAGGCATTAACACAAGTAACCCCAGACATTTGGGCAAATAGCGTTAACCACTGTGAAACTGAAATTCAAAAATGGTGGGATAGAGAAGTAGGTTTTGAGAGACAAGATATATTACCTTTTATAATTAATGTAAATGATTCCGATTCAGAAGACAGTGTTAAAGGATGAAGAAAACTAGCATTTCAACTTAATATTATTTTATTTTTATCATATGCTTATCGCAATGTTACGAGTTTTTTAATCACTAATATGTATAATAATATATAGATTTTGTGTATATTATTTTTGTGAATGTAGTCTAAAATAAATAAAGTCACATGTATTTAGAATTTGTTTATATTTTTTGTAGACATAGTCGAATAATTTAAAACATATTAATAGTATTTGCTAATATTTTAAAATGTCAACCTAGTCCTAACCACAGATTATTTTCAAAGTACAGCTTGCTCAAAGCAACGTTATTTGTCAACACTGTTATGACATCACAGTGACGTTTCATATAACGTGTATCGCCTGTTTGGGTAATTGACCTATATAAGTACAGTTGATGCGGAAACAGTTGCTAAAACCATTGACGAGAATTCGCATAAAATGCTTCATTCGGACGACAGGTACAGGGAAGAAATACTTTTATTTGTTAGTGACAGTGCCGCATATATGTTAGAAACAGACAGACTATTAAAGGAAGCATATCCTTATATGCTGCATATTACTTGTGTAGCATATGCTCTCCACAGAATCTGTGAATATATCGGAGACAGCTATTCGGAAATTGATAGACTTGTATCCGTTTTTAAAAAAGTTTTCAGAAAAGCACCATCGAGAATAGCTCTTTACAGGGAAAAACTTCCATCTTTGTCACTGCCTCCCGCGCCAGTAATAACTAGATGGGGAACATGGTTGGAAGCTACTAGTTTTTATGCAGAGAATTTCGATAGTTTACAAAATTTCGTTACATGTTTAAATGACGATGCTCGAAGTATTTCTGAGTGCAAGGAACTAACACAAATCCCAAATTTTTTTAAATGAAACACGCTATATATCAGTTCATTCTTGAATTGTTTATTAAATTTCATATCAGGAACATGTAATACGTTAATACTTTAAAAGTGACTGAGCTACGTCATCGATCAATTAAACATGCGACTCGGGCAATTAATAAAGGAACAAGAAATTGCATGGTGGTATTTTCGAAAATAACCTCTGATTTATTATTATTTATTTTTAATAAATGATCTATTTTAAATACTAAATTATTATTTATTTCTGTAATGGTTAAAAATCGGACTTTATTTTACTTATTTTGACACTTTTAATATACTCTTGAAGCATTTCCTTTTCCTCCTGAAACATCTTGTATTTAGACCGGTGACTATGAATAAATTAGTGGTGTTGTAAATGTAACTATCCGTTACTAAAGTATTCGTTACTCGATAAGATCCGAAGTAACGAATACTGGTTTCAAATAATCGTTACTTTTTTCAAACAGTTACTCCCATAATATATAACTTTTAGAATACATTCTTGCCTGAAATATTTTATTAAAACATATAATTTAGAGTAAATAACTTTGGACAAAATATTTGAATTTAACCAATTATTAGTATTACTTGTATTTGCGTAGGTCGATTTCATTATAAAAGTTTTGTTTGAACTTATTGTATTGATGCATGCAAAATAAATTTTGTACCATATGTAGTACATTCCACATTTATTTGTGTGATTTAATATCGGAGTCGGGGACTTTGGTTTTATGATGGAATATCTCTCCTATCGTAAATAAAATGTGGACTCCTTAAAAAATACTTTAGGCTTTGGCATTTTACTTTTAATTTTGAGTTGGAATGTTTGGTGTGATACTTTTAAGGAATTTTATTTATTTAACATAATATATATTAAAATTAGCATATAAGTGAACATTTTGTTTGTACCATATATTAACTATGCATATTCCCGTACCGCACATTTGAACGAGTACTCGGTAACGACTAAAAAGTAACGGATATTGAATTCGAAAGTAACGGATAGTTACAAGTACTGAAAAGTAGCTGAATCCAACATCACTAGAATAAATTATAAAGATAAACAAATTTAATGATATTTTTAGAATTACTTCCGAGTAGTACCAGACTGTGACGCGCAAAATAGAAAGGGACCTAAGGGTAAAAACCGGTTTTGTTCAGGAGAGCCATTTTAAAGATTTAAATACGTGTATCTTTGGTGTACCATCACTGAGCGTGTTGGTATTGGTCTCATTTGAAAGCGACACATCTCATGACGTCAGGAACGTGTTGGTCAACCTTGAAAACGCGCGTAGGTCGTCCCTACCTCTTGTTTTGTGTAGTTGGTTTTTACTGTTTTCTACCTAGCGCGCTGTTTCCATATCAATTTTGCTCGCGTTTTTTCGAATCCAGGTTTATTTTCTGAAATTATTAATTGTGAATTATAATAAATACTCATTTATAATTCTTTTAAATCGTGAATATCACTCTGTTAGTACGAAAATTTTTTCACATAACCTTATTATGTTATTCGCGAACATAATTTAAAACTAATAACATTCTTACTGACTGTTTTAGGATGAAATGGTGGACGAATTCGAAGAAGTAGATTTACTTTATCGCTTCCCTGATGACGAGGATGATGACGATCACTTCTCAGAATTATCGGATAGTGACTCTGAAGATGATACCGATAATATGTACCTTGATAAATCTGATCTTAATTTACGCGAAGAAAAGGTAGTTGCTCGACTGTATGGTTCAAAAATACCTCCGTGCTGTTCAAATCAATGCAATGAAGTGATCCCTAAGAAGATGGCTGTGGATTCTCGTACGTCTTTCATGAATTTAGATAAGGAATCCCAAGATTTAATTATTCTCGCACATCTGGCAGCTCACCGTGACGATGCAATGCTCAGGTCAAAAGTAGGTGATCGATCGCGAGCTATGAAGAAACGGTACAATCAGATATATTATTTTCGAAGTTTGCCGATATGCCGTGATATGTACTTCTTCCTGTATACAATGGGAATTAAACGCTACAAAAATCTAATCGAACATTACGACAAAAATGGTGTTTATCCACGCGAACATGGCATGACGAATAAAATTAATCGTACAGATGCTTTAACTACTTTGGAAAAAAAAGAAATTGTTTCATTTATCTGCCGTTTTGCTGAAACTCTTGCTATCACTTTACCTGGACGTCAACCAAATCATCGTGATTATCGTTTATTGAAACTTCCAACTACTGAAAGTAAGACTTCTGTTTACACTAGATACACTAACAGCGTCGAACCGGGTGGTAAAATCGTAAAACTTCGCACTTTCCAAACGCTGTGGAAGAAATATTGTCCCTACATCGTCACTATGAAGCCGGCATACAATTTGTGCGAATTGTGTCGAAATCTTGCAAAAGATGCTGTTAATACAGTAAACGTTACTGAAGTTGAAAAAGAAGCAGCATTGAAGGTGTATTCTGATCATTTGCAATCTGCCAGCACTCAGCGAGAGTACTATAACGACTTGAGAACATTAGTCAAGCCTGATCCAAATGCCATGTATCCAGGTATTCCAGAGGAGGATTATCTAGTAATATCTATGGATTATGCTCAAAATGTTAGCTTTCCGTCGGGTCCACAGCAAATAGGAACTGCATACTTTAAATCAGGTCGCAAAACAGCAATTTTCGGAATTACAAACGAACGTCAAAATGTTCAACACATCTTCTGTATTGACGAAAGCGATTCCATTGGAAAAGGTCCGAATTCAGTAATATCAATGCTTGATTACTACCTACGAGAAGTGCATTCAACTAAAAAATTAGTGATATTCGCTAATAACTGTGTTTCACAAAATAAAAACAATGCGATGATACGATATTTACAACACCTTGTCGATACTTCCAGATGTGAGTCAGTTGAATTGAACTTTTTGTTAAGCGGAAATACAAAGTTTTCACCTGATCGTTTATTCGGAGTTTTCAAATCAAAATATGCCCAAACTAATGTCGACTGCTTCATGGATGTAGTTGATTGTATTAGAAAATCATCTCGTAATGGATTTAATGTTCCTGTACCTATTCGACTTCCAAACTCAAGTGAGCCTGTTGTTGAGTGGAGAAAATGGGACGAATACTTCTCCACTAAATATAAAACTTTAATTGGAATATCGAAGTATCATCACTTTGTATTTATTGCTCA
This sequence comes from Amphimallon solstitiale, assembly GCA_963170755.1. Classification (NCBI taxonomy): domain Eukaryota; kingdom Metazoa; phylum Arthropoda; class Insecta; order Coleoptera; family Scarabaeidae; genus Amphimallon; species Amphimallon solstitiale. The sequence goes on from OY720675.1 coordinate 15,023,120, forward strand.
GTCACCAGTGCAATGTAAACTGTTTGCGAATTCAGCCAGCATAAATGAAAACATACATCTGAGTAACAATACCAGTTTCGATGACAAACCAATTATAATTCCGTCACCAGGGTTATCGATGAAGCGTCAATGGTACTTGTATAAAGAGATCCGGGGTTTATGTTTTGACGATTCAAAAAAAGATTCGGTTGCTCCACTTCCTTTGGTCTCTGGAAATGGAAACGAAGAGGAAGATTCGGTGGAAGTGGACAATCCTCAAGAAGTGGAGGCAGCAGACGTTAAGAAGAAATCGAAAAAAAATAAAGGACCGGTACCGTCAAGTTCTAAGGAACCAATTCGCAAGAACCGTCGATTAAAATGATTTTTCTATTTTTTTAAATTGTTCATAAGGAAAAAAATAAATAAATAAATGAAAATAAATAAATTTTACCGTTAGGTCCCTTTCTATTTGCGCTTAGAATCGTCGACTTCACTTTCATAAAACGCGCATATCTCTGGGAGGGAACACTTTTGGGGCATGGGATCGGTCTCATTCGATGCTCAGATGTTGTCCACATCAAAAAAAAAGTGAAAATTGATTTTTTTTACCCTTAGGTCCCTTTCTCTATGCGCTGTCACTAACCTAGACAACTCACAATATAATTTACTAAATTAATGAACAATAGGGAAAATAATTATTATTAAAATTTGGCCTGGAGTAAAGAAAAAGTTATATTAATTAAAAATTATATATTTCAATGGTCTCTACAGATACAAGTAGGATCAGCGCTATCCTTTGATTTACAGATGCAATATCCATCCCGATCCTCTATTAGACAGAGACAGTCTTGATCATCCAAAACCTCTGATAGACAGACACAAAATGAAGAACGAGCCAAGTTTTCTATGAAACAGTAACAATTTCGACCAGGCAAATCATTTAAACATTGACAACCTAAATCAACCAAATTCTCTAATAGCTCTTCCAGTTCATTGTACAATTCATGCGACAGAGTGTATTCCTGAAAATATAGTAGTGTGTTATGTGTATACTTTTTATACTGGTGGGAGTGGGTTTACTTTAAATGCGACTCCTATAATCGTAGTCGCTGGATATTAATTAAAAAAAACGATGCAATATTTCGTCACATTTCTAATTGTTAGAATTTGAAATGTACTTTAATTCATTTAATTACATTAATAATGAATAATAAGATATATTTAATCCAACTTAACAGGCCGATTAAAGGATTACAAAAAAATATCAGAAATAATTTTAAATTATGGCTTGGTAATATACAAAGTGATTCATCTCAGAGGGGAAGGCAGATTGTGACTTCGGATTTTTTTTTCCAATGGTAGCCACCTGTTAGGAGCACGTTTTAAAATATTTTTTTTGAGAAATTTAATGTTTTTATAAAATTATATTTCTCGAAAACGACGCTTTAGGCGGCCACAGTTTTTGGTAGTTTTGGTCATAATGAGAGGTCCTAATACAAATGTGCACTTAGTTTTTTTCAATTACTTATTGCATGTGCAGAAAACTGGTTTAAAATTACATGATACATTCTTGTCTAAAAGTCGATATTTCCAAATGGAACATCCTGTATATCAGTTTATCTTTGGATTGCTTGCTAAATTTCACAACAAAATCATGTAAAACGTTATTATTTTAAAACTGACCATTACTAAGCTATTGTCGCTTTTCAATGTAGGTAATATTTTGCCAACTTCGTATATTGAGCCATGATATTTACCGCGAAATTGACAATTGAATGGATGACATTTAATAAGTTGATTCTTAGTTGACAAATATGATTTTACAACGAAGTTTTCTAAAAATCAGCATAATTATATGTATTGGAGTAACGAACAAGAAATGAATATATCTTATTTACAATTTTAAAATCAAACAAACGAATATGGCGCAATTTTAAAATAAAACAAATTAATAATTTAGTAGATGTTGGAACAGGAACTGTTTACATGGATGAGTAATTAGTGAAACAGAACTTATAAAATAACCATATAAATATGAACATTAAAAAAGGTAAAATTTAAAAGTGCTAAATTCACTTTTAAAAGTTTCTGAACATGCTTCCGAAATGTAAATCAACATTAATAAGGCGTTGAATTATTTCTAAATATTTGTCGAATATGTTCCCTCATAACTTCTTTTGTAATTACAGGTATACTGTATATTTGCTCTTTTAGGGATCCCTATAAAAACGAACTTAAATTGTTATGTTCGAAAAGCCAGCTAACAAATAATTTCTTTGATATTCCTTCAGTACAAAAGTACTGTATTAAAATAAAAAAACATCAAGTTTGCAAAATTATATCAAAAAATCGAAAATAGGTCAGTATTGGTTTAGGCAAAAATGTGTCATGTAACTTTAATCCAATTTTCTGCAAATTCAGTTAGTAAATGCAAAAAAAAAATTGTATTAGGAGCTTTTATTATAAATAAAGCTAGCAAAAATTGAGTCCATCTAATTCGTCGTTCTTGAGAAGTATAATTTTATAAAAACATTGAATTTTTCAAAAAAAATAGCAATAAGTCGAAAACCATAAATTTTAGGCCTATACTATCTCATTACTTTTTGATTAAGAATTATACGAGGAATAGAAAAATGTAAAAATATACATAGTTTCCATCTAAAAAATTACAACTATAATCAGTCGCCTTATGGAACACTCTGTATAAAACAAAATAATTTCAAAAGGTGCTCCTAATACGTGGCTACCTCAGGAAGAAAACCGATTCGAAATATCTTTTCTAATAAAGTCACTATCGGCCTTCCCCGAGGAGATGACTCACCCTGTATACACTCAATGACAAAATCTTACAAAACCAAGTCAAAAATTGTGAGGAAAATATTGTGTGTGTCTTAAATCTAATTATTTACCTGTTCTACCCAGGCAATAGGAATAACAGCTGGTGTGATATTTTCTAGATACTTTATATTTCCAATTGGTCTAATGATCATGTTGTATTGTTTCCTTATTGCCGCTTGCAATGGAATTCCAGTATACTGGAATTAAATGTGAACATTTTAATTTGTTACATATATAGTTTGAACTAGTTAAGTATTAGGTTAAACCGAGTAAATCTTTTACACCAGCGAAATTTGTATAGAAAATAAGTCAGGTGCAATAATTCAATAAATACTTACTACTGCAAGGATGATATACCATAGTCGTCAAATTTTAATTTCGGTTTGCACTTCTATCATATGCAGAAGATGGCTTTATGATATGCAGCGATGCCTGCTTGCTAACAGTGGTGGGAGAGCAACGCAGTGGCGGGGGAGCCCCCCACGCCTTACATTTCATAGCAAACGTTTGTCGAGTGTGGCAGCCTCGCTTATGTTTATCTTTAGTTTATTTCGTCGCGCTCTTTTCCTCTTTCTACTTTCGTATCAGAAATTAAAATATGTCGACCCCGGTATATAAAATTAGAAAAACCTATTCAACAGTTACTTACTTTTTCAATTATTGCGAAGGAGCTGTGTCTATCTTCATCTGGTTTAAGTCCTGTTACAGTATCTCTATATGTCTCGTCTGCCCATAACATGTGAGGTAGGGACACAACTGTTTGACTCCCTGCACAAAATAATATTATATTATTATAAATAATATACCGGGTGTCTGTTTAAGCTCGGCCACTGGCCATATCTCGGCAACCGTTTATCGTACAACCTGGCGGAAAAAATCTTGATAGTAAAATGAACGACGGGAATTAGAACAAAAATATTTTTAAGTTTCCAAAATGATCGCAAGGGGGCGCAATTCTCAAGATGAATTAAAAATTCGATAATTTTTCATTAAATTCTAGATTAAGATAGATTAAAAATTTTACTAGCAAAATTTTTAATCGAGTAATCGAGTTTATTCAGATATAACACCCTATAACTTTTGCAATATCGCCCACAGGTGTAAGAAAGTAAATACTTAAAGTATTTTTTAATGGCGCATTAATATACAGGCTGTTCCATTTAATTTTTTTTTAGAATTTTTAACTTTTGCGAATGGCATGTAATTCTAAAGAACATGCGTAAATATGTCAAAATAAACATTACTTTCACGTACTGAAAAGGTACCTCTACTAATTGAGCCCATAAAAAGTATTACATCATCAGTCGTTATTTCATAGCAACTTTTCAAATGTTGTACAATTTTTAATGAAAAATCGCCATATCTCAGAAACAGTTGAAAATCGGCAAATACCAATTGATGTCAGTTTAATCAATCCTTTAAGGGCTATCATAAAATGTAAAAAAAATTATAGCATTCCGTTTAAAAAAACATAAGTTTGTGTTGGTTCGTCGTTGTCGAACACTCTGTATAAATGAAAATATTTTTAAATTGTAGAGCTTATGATTATCTACAATTTTTGTATTAAAAATTATTCGCTATCTACATTATTAGATACCAATAATGGACTTTACCGTTACGCTGGGACACCCGGTATATATCATATGTTATTTAATAACTTGCTAATATTTAAGGGGGTTATTCTTGGATCTATTTTGTGAAAAGAACTTCTTATGAACATATGTCGTAAATGTCATAACTTTTGAATTGTAGGGTGCTAAACTTTAAAAAAAATTGTTTTTTTAAAACTTTGGTATTGGTATCCTAGATATTTTTGTGAAATTTCGTACACGCCTTTTATGCATCAAGATGCATTTTCTGATGTACAGTCAATTTTATAATTTTTACCTGTAGTGCCTTTACGTTTTTTCTTAAATATTTTTGAAGAAACATATTGCAGTGATCTTGAGTTGGGTGGTAAATTATAAATAGGCATAATCAAGATCACTTCAAGATTTAATTTAATTAATTGTTCTTTTATTTATTTTTATCATGATGTGTATATAAATATTCATTAAGTCAATATTTTGCCAAAATTTAATTTTTATTTACGAAAAATAATATAAGAATGTTATTATAATTTTTATAAAAACTATAATATTAGAATAAGCATAAAATATTACGTGAATGATGACAAGAAAGTGTTTCCCGCACGAAGAATACCGTGACTGGGAGAGATCGACCGTTTGGCCCGGCGAAAACAATATTCTTCGCTAGATGCATTAGATGAGTCATGAATATGTAAACAAGTTGATATTTACATGTTTGTTTACCTTTTTGAAAGATTAGTAATGCGCTGGTTTCCCGGGTGGTGCAGCACTGCAGCTATGTATTTCTGGAAGTGGAATCGTATCATACCGAGAAGAACCGGACGTTTTTGTGAAGAAAAATATTAATATAAGACCGGAACCGATGAGAAAACGTTAGATGCCTGGTGAAAATCGGCTCTCTCAAAACAAAACAAAAAATAGGTGGAAACCTCTTCTTCCTCTTAAAAGTAAAAATGTTATATTAACTTAAAAGTTTATCATGAATTTGAACTTAGAATAATTTTCAAAGAGATTTTACGACACTTATAAATTTTTCAACAAGAATTAGAACTTGTAATATTTTCCGTAATAATAATTTTACTGTACTTATAGAATTTTTCAACCGAAGTGGAACTTAGAATAATTTTATGAATTAGATATCGTTTTAAATTTGGAGTTTGGTTTACATTGAGACTTGTAATTATTTTTGGAAATAATCATTTATGTTCGGAACAGTTTTACTTAATTAGATCTGTGACTTTTTTTTAATTTTTTTTTTCTAGGATATTTGTTTTATATGTAGGGTTATTATACCATGCATTATGATAAAACATTTTAGTGACTGTAATGATCAAGTTGAATAGCGTAATAATTTTTTTTTATAAAGATTTTTCTTTACTATTTTATTTATCAGATTAGAGTATTTGTGGTTAATAATTTTGTTTTATGTATATATAAAATAATTGAACAGTGATCGAATTTAGTTTGAAGTACTGAAGTGGTACTGTTTTGGGAGCGAGAAAAGGCGCCAGGCAGAACCAATCAGGGCTGACTTAATTAATTAAATGCACAAAGACATTTTTTTTTATTATTTTATTAAATTTAAAATTTATATATATACCTTAAGGGGTGAGCACAAGTAGTGTATGTTCGGGTTGTGTCCAACGAGTTGAAAAGCATACTCGTAGGGTGGAACTTTGGGGTACCTACCAGTGTGAATTTGCTTTCTGATGGTACTGTCTTGGGAGCGAGCAAAGGCGCCAGGCAGGACTAATTAGGGCAAAGCCATTTCCTTAATGTTTATATTATTGTAAATAATAAATCGCGTAATTTTTGGTTATTCATATTCCAGTAGAATTCACAACATGCAATAAATTTCATTTTATTAAAGATGTTGATTGTTTACATGTAGCTTTGACGAATATAAATCATGATAATCACGTTTATTTTTAAAATATAATTTTTTTCTCGATGTTATGCTTTCATTAATTATAATTTCTTTATTATTTTGACTATTTGATCATGATATGTGTGATTTTATATGATGTTTTGGAATATTAAATTTTTGTAAATATATATTTGTGTAATTTAAAATTTCTCTTTCTTTAATACTTTCTTTTAATAAATTAGATGATAAGATTTATTTTGCATTTTATTTTCTTTACCTGACCTGGTGATAATTAAAGAGCATTCAAATTGATTGGAAAATTTATTTATATTTTCTGCCCCTGAGAGAACATTTTCTTTAGTCATTCTAAACTGAGGTAGTTAAATGTAAAATTGCCTAACCTACTATTTTGCAGAAAATTTGTTGAATCTTAGGTTTTCGCTTAAAAAAACAAAATACATTCATGTGCACGATGTTATGAAATTAGGTATTAACAAGGACGAAAAACGATCTAGTAGGTAAGAAACAGATTTTATGTTGTAATCGTAAACAATTTTGATATTTATCTACCTAGTATACTTGTCACGCATTTAAGTCGTAAATAGTTTTCTTTATAAGTGCACATGATTGAATTTTTTAATTGAGCACCCTACAGTTCAAAAATTAAGACATTTAGGACATATGTTCATATGAAATTTCTTTCATAAAATGAACCCAGGAATAACCCCCTTAAATATTAGCATGTTATTAAGAAACACCCTGTATATATATTTGAGTCGAGAAAACCCTCGAATCTCACTCCGGCGAGCCGGGTGCCCGTCTATGATGACACTGAGGCCTGGTTCCTGAAAAGATAGGCAAGAGAATATTTGTTTTGTTTTTGTTAAACGCATTTTCTCAGTTTTTGGCGCGCTTGATATGCGGTAAGCGTATCATTGTGCCAAGGTGAATGTATTTATTTAAATGGACGAAATTTACAACGAAAATTGAATCTATGATTACTCTCAACACAATAAAAATTTGTACAAAATGTGAATAAAAATCTATACTTGTCAAAGAGTATATTTGCTGCATTACGCAATTTTTAATTATTAATACCTACCCAGACATGTAGACATATCGGAAAATCCTTCGGGTAAGCATTCAAATTCACCGTCAAGGTTCATGATCTTTTTAATGCAATAACATGAGTTATCATCAGTGTTAGACATTTGGCTTGGGTCAATTCTTCCAATGATTCCTTCTATTCTATCGTACGTAGTGGTACCGCCATTTTTTAATTTCCACACTCTGCAAGTGTCAGTGTCGAATATTTCGAAATTGCTGCTTTCATCATTGAAGGGTCTGTAAATGGTAGAATCAGTTCCTCTGATGAGATTACACTTCCAACTGTCATCATTCCAAGTATTTAAGTATATAAGACCATTCCAAGAGGATATCTCACCAAGAAGTTCGATGGCTTCGTTTCCTGCCGATATTTCATATTCCCCATCGGAACGGTCTTCTTTCTGAAAAACAATGATCATAGTGCTTAGTTTACTAATAGGCAAAAAGTTAGTTGGCAGATATGTAGAGTTGGCAATCTTTAGACTTATTATTTATCTACATAGCCAACGGTTCCTTGGCAATGCTGCAAAAATATTTGAAAGTGGACCATGCAGATAATTTGGAACATAACTGAAGGGCCAGAAATTTGATTGGAACCTTAATACGCACAGGAAATGGAATATTAGAAGAAGTGATCATTGCTATTAACTAACGAAATATTTCTACTCCTATTTTCTTCACTTAAAAATAATATAATTGTTGATTACATATTATCAACCAGATAACTATTTTATTTATACTGGAGCCAAGCACTGATGTTCAAACAATTAACTTGTGGGAAATTCACAATTAATTATTGAATACTTATCATCACCGTCAATGATAGCAATAGAGTTGAAGAACGGAAAAACATAAAATTGGGTATTGAAGACGCGTTTTAGGCAAGAAACCTATAGAAAAGGGAATATAGGATTTGTTGAAGACTGCAAGGACGTATTCCAGAAAAACAAGCGGACTTGCATAAAATGGTTAAGAGCAGGAAACGAAATGGAATATAGGACATACCAAGAAACCAGAAAACCAAATTAACAAAGACAAAGAAGGAAAGATGGGAGTAAACAATGGACACAATTCAGAAAGATAACAAAAGTAATGCAAAGCTTACGACGTGGTTTGGTAATTAATTATGATAATTAACCGGGCCTATTGTTATAAGACTGATATTCACTAATTCTCATTTGAGTAAAACTATTACTTCAACATCTGCGTGTGTCTTGGGCTGCCTATATCCACTTGCACCAACGGCGCGAAGCTTCGAACTACTCCTTTAGTGACAGATAACACTAAGTTCGCTTAATGTCAGATACAGTTATGGATACACGACCTTGTGGTGTTGTTTAAAGTTAGTGAATATGAAACACGTCAGTTAAGCTACAGGGGGCAAATTAACGGGGTGAGTCCTTTGTTTATCTTTCTTTGCTTATAATGAAGTAATTGTGCATATATACATACATTCGATAGTATGCCCGTAAGGTACTTTGATAGGTTGCAAAAAGGGCTTTGTATACACGAGACAATAGGTCTAAGTGGGGTATTATCTTTATGTAACTTTGGATAACCATATATTTTAGGTGGTTGTGCATTATTGATTTTTAACAAATTTGCCGTATTAGGTGATATTATTTGTTTGTTTTCTAATTTTTTGATCAATGAGTTATTTGTTTTTTGATATTTTGTCGTAGGGTCGCTTCGTAATATTGTGTAAGTAGTTTCTTGAGTTAACAAAGTATTCATTTTATGTTCATAGTCTTCTTTATTCATGATTACTGTTTTATTTGTCTTATCTGCTATCAAAACTATCAAATGTTTATTCTTTTTCAAAAACTCTTTTGTTTCTTTAAGCGGAAGGAAAGGAAGTTTCACGATGCAAACGACCTGAAACCGGGATGGGAATGCCATTTACAGTAGTCGGCCTTTTATATCATCCGTAGCGCGTACGTATACAAACAAAAACGGGTTCAACAGATTGAATTTGCACACGAGCTCGAAACTGAAAAATCGCGCGAAAAATGATCGTGACGTAGACAGCTGGTACTTTTCCGCATACAAATAATAATCTGCTAAGAAATAATTATATGAATTACTAAGAATAATACGGCAATACATATATACAGGAAAGTTCATTGTTCATTATGAAACATTAACGTTTGAATAAAATATCACTCATATATAATTTAGTATTTACAGATAAATTAGATATGAATTTAAAAATGGTATTTTATTACAATTAACGAAGGGACTTCGTTACAAGCTGTATAGATACAGTAAAAGACAAAATATGAAAACAAATACGACAATCATAAATGGTTATGGTATTGGGAAATACGAGGGATATTTGAAATGTTCCCGGCCTTACTGACACAAAGTTTTCGTATGGTATGCTTCTAAAGTTGCCAGTTCACATTGTCGTTCAAGAATGGAGAAACTTGAGTTTCGCGCTGTGAAAAAATCCCTTCATTTGAAAGGGAAAAAGACTCAGGAAATAAAAGATGAATTAGACTCTGTATACAGGGAAGCCTCCGTCTATTACAACGATAAAACCATGTGTCCGAAAACTGCTACAACTGACGAAACAGTCAGTGCATCAGAATGTAATGGAAGATTGTACTGTTATAGTTATAGTTAAGACTTGTGGGGATATCATCCGAGCGGTTGCACAAAACTTTACATTAAGATTTAGATATGAGAAAATTATCCGCGGAATTTTTGCGGCAATTGATAATCGTCGATGGAACCTGGGTGTACCATCATACGCCAAAGACCAAACAGCAGTCAATGCAGTGAACTGTGTGGTAAGAGAACCAACTCCGAAGATGGCAAAGGTGTTTCTCTCTGCAGAGAAAGTGATAGCAACAGTGTTTTGGAATATCCGAGGAATAATTCTTGCCGACTACCTTGCAAAGGGTTCAACAATTAACGGACAGTACTGCGCTGCAATGCTAGATAAATTGAAGACCACAATTATGAATAAGCTTCCATATTTTGCAAAAAAGAAAATCCTATTTCACGAGGATCCGCTCGGGTTCATACGTGCATGATTCCAATGTCAAAATTGAACGAATTGAAGTTTGAATTGCTTCTGAGTCATCCTAATCACCAATTCTAGCCCGCAGCGACTTTTTCCTGTTCTCAAATTTGAAAAAATATCTAGGCGGAAATTTTGTTTGGATCAAATGCTATGGTCGAAGATGCAGTAAATCAGTATTTTTCCGGTTTGGATAATATTCTTTTTTTCTAACGGTTTGAAAGGATAGGAAAAACGTTCGACCAAATGTATCGAGTTGCTGCGAGATTTCGTTGAAAAATAAGTTTTGTTTTGCTTTGAAATATGCGTCTTTGTTATTAATTAGTCCACATTTGTAAAAAAATAAATGATGCTAAATGTGTGGTAAAAAGAATTTGAGGCCCATTATATAAGAAAAGAAACCCAAAGAAGCATGTTCACGTTACTTACCGGCGCATACAAAATCTTAACTGCGTTAAGTAATAAAACACTAGTGAAGTACATGGAAGTGCCAAATGGGAGATTACCAACATGGTTTTATAGGGGGACGGTCCAGCATAGACGCACAGTGAGACAACTAAATAAAAAGTCTATGAGTATGGTACTGGGCAGCAAATAGTACATATCGATGCGATGAAACACTCAAATCAGGAGTTAGGAAATAGGAATACGACAATAAGGGAAGTGAAAATATGAAACTATGAGTTTGAAATAGTATACAAATCTAAGTGTCTAGGAATAATAACTAACGGTAAGCAAGGTAGTAGTATGGAGCTATATTGCAGAGTGTTGGAGGGGAAGGGGCATGGAGTTTACTATAAATACAAAAAGATCCCGAACAGTAAGAGTATAGGCATAAATACAAAATTAGGGCAACTATACAAACTGGTAGTGATCCACGAGTCAGAGATACCTAATGAACCTTACAAATATGGAGCAGGAAAAATTGGAAATGTTTGAGAGAAAGATCGTAAAACGAATATGTGGACTGAAGAAAGTGGCAGTTGGAGAATACAGAAGACCAATGAAATTAAAATTAAAAAGATATTATAAAAGAAGAAGACTATAAAGAATATGGAACATAATAGGGAAGCAACGAAAATCACAATGTGGAGACCACAAATAAGCAGAGGAAAAAGAAGACCCAGAAGCAGGTGCGAAGACAAGGTGACAGCAGATATAAATAGACGGCAGATACAGATGTGTAGTAGTAAGTTTCAGCACCCAGATGCTTAGAAGAGTATACTTGAGGAAGCAAAGATAAACAATAACATAAGAGTAGGAGAAGAACGGAAGAACTTGGACTAACTCATAACAAAAACCGAGCTGCTAAAGCTCAAAAAATAAATGTGCGGTCACAATTTCTAGGGGCATATATAAACTCCATATACGGGGTGTTCCAAAATGTCCTATACAGGTAATATCTTCGTTATTTTAATAGATACACTGATGGAAAAAAAAACTGTTTTAAGATATCAAAAACGCCTTCAGATTTTAGCCTTTGAAGAGCAAATATATCAAGATCCCCTATACCATCACCCCCTCTCTTTTTGTTCAAATTACACTCCAACTTTTTTTTTATCGAAAACCATTGCAGGTAGCATTTTAAGGTCCTGTCAAATACTGAGAAAATTTGGTGTAAATAACATTGAAAATAAAACTACGTAGCAAATTTGAATTCAATAGAAAAAAAACATTAAAACAAATATTCAAAATGGCGATATGCAGATAGAAGCTTCAAAGCTTCGTAATAGTTTCTTGTACGCGGGTTTGGAAACCCCCCACACACCTGTTAAGTTACAAAAAATATTCTAGAGACACGATATGTATAGGTAGTTCTAGGTGTCCCACAATTTCCTATACAGTTAATATCTCCGTTATTTGAGCAGATATAAAGATGAAAGAAAAACTTGTTGAAACGATATCAAAAACTCTTTCTGATTTCGCTTTTTGAACCGCAAATATGTCAACAACCTTTATATTATGTCTCACCACATTTCAAATGCCATGTTACATTGAACGAAAAGTTGACAAAAAATGAGAATAAAACAAAACAATGTCAATATTACGTATGACATAAAACCAGTTTAAATTATTTTGTTTTGTTTGCGTGTGTACTATTTTTGTTATTGTTACTAAATGAAACAATTAAAATGCGCTTACATGATTCTAATGTCAAATTTGGCCACTGTGTTGAATTTAAGAAAGGCGGTGATTTCAAAACGTAAAATTTGCTATATACGAATAATCACTCTAATCAGTAAATCAATTATAGACATAACAGCATTATATTTAATTATAACAACTTACATAACCAAATAACGAATACTGTATTTTGTCTATGTCGGATGTTAGAAATTTCGAATTTTCAAATTTAATTTTTATGGTGGAACAGATGGTTCTCGCAACAGTATTCATAACACCCTGGAGCTCAGCAGTTTTACAGAATTGATAACCATCAAAGAAGAAAGATCTGGCAGGTATTGTTATGAACAGCCCGTCTTCATGAAACAGTTTATCCCAGTTCTCATTTATAGGACCAGTCTCGTCAAATTTATCCATTGTGAGAAGAACATCCTGAAACAAGTAATGTTAACCAAGATATCAACTAAATTTCACCAGAAATATTTATTTTACAGTTTTCAAGAACGATTTGTACCATGTATTTCCAGGCGATATTTGTTTATTAAAAATTGGAATTAGATTGTCAAAAATGGCGAAATACATGTAGATTTAGAATTCAATTTAAATTATTAGAAACGAAAGATCAATTAAAGGTGCCAAAAAACCGAAATTCTCTTTACACACTCTTTCCATAGATGGCGCTAAGTACACTAAAAGCAGGGAATAACAACTAATTTAAAACTATAGCTGAATTAAACAATTAGTACTATTAAAGTGTTGCAAAACTAACAAAAATTAAATAATATTATTGATTAATTTATACAAGACCCAAAACCTTCAAAATTTAACCATAACTAATTCTCAAAATAACAACGTAAATCCGGCAACCAATTATATACCAAAAGAAACTGACAAAATTATTATTAATAGAAAAGGAAACCGTTAGAGGAAAAGCAAATGTAACTAATTGTTATCAAAAATATACAGGGCGAACTTTTAGACTTTCAGAGTATGTAATTGCTCTATGCGTCAATATGTTTAATGACTTCTTTTATAATATATGTATTTGTATTCTACATAATTAATAAATTGAGTCATTTTTAATACGTGCTTATATTTACAAACTCAACAAAATAGATCATATCGAAAAATGATAATGCTATATTTTAAGCAAGAAAGACATACTTGCTAAAATACTTTAACATCAATTTGAACAAAATTAGAATTTAAATTAACTACGTGTAAACTTGCAAAATGGAAAGTTGTAAAAGAAAAAAGGAATGTAAATGTTATATTTAATATATTAACATATCACGATTATTGACAGTTTATTAAGGTTATGCGAAGTTTATTAAAGGTATTTAGCTTATAAAATTTACAAGTAAAGTCAAATGATTTCTAAAGGTTCGCGCCCCTTTCTGACTAATTCAATATGAAAATTGTCCAGCGAATACCGATTTGATTTATATATACAGGGTGAGTCATCTCCGCGGGTTAGGCAGATTGTGACTTTATGAGAAAAAAAATTACGAAACGGTTTTTACTTTCTTATACGTAGTATAAGGAAGTATTGTGATGATGAAAATTTTCGACCTCGAGATTTTTGCAGATGTAAACGTTTTGAGGTCCCCTGATACCGAAAAAGTGGTTTTTAAAAAATGTCTGTGTGTCTGTGTGTCTGTGTGTCTCTCTCTCTGTGTGTCTGTGTGTGTGTGACCACGATAGCGGTCAAACCGCTGTAGATATCAATTCCAAATTTTGTATTTACGTGTATAATCTGCCTCTTGAGAACTGATTAGATTTTGAGCAAAATCGGCAGACCGGAAGTAGTAGTTTACTTGAGTGAAAAAATCGAAATTTGCAAATATTTCGTCAATTACTAAGTTTAAACAAATTTATAAAGAATTCATATGTACTTAGAATTAAGTTTGAAACAAATTGTCTTAAAAAAGTTTTTCGAAATTCCAACCGGAAGTAGGTCTTTTACTCTTATCGAAAATCAGTTTTTTGCGAATATCTCGCAAGTCATGCTTTTAAGCAAATACGTTACGAATATAAAAGTATTTAGAACATCATTTTCAATATCTTTTATATAAAAAAAATTCAAAATTCAGACCGGAAGTACCACTTTTACTCTTATCGAATAGCGATTTTTTGCAAATATGTCGTAAGTTATGCATTCTATATATATTTATCAAGAGTACAAAAGTATTTAGAGTTAGATATGGAATATTTTTTGTATAGATGAAATTTCAAAATTCGGGCCGGAAGTAACACTTTCATACGTATAAGAAAGTCGTGTGGTGGCCACACCTCATTTTTTCGTATGATAGTCACTTATTAGGAGCACCTTTTAAAATTATTTTTAATGCCCACCACCAAGTTATGGAACACTCTGTGTTCTCTCCTAATAATTCTATTTATATTATTGACATTCAAAATTTTATTTGCAACCTGAACCTTATCAAAATATGTCTTGAATACCTGAACCGCCATGTTTAATACAGTGATTTCCATGTTCTCATCTGCAGCACTATTCTCCTCATCGAACTCAAAGGATAGATACTTCTTGTAAGTTAATTGGTCGGTTGAATTATCATATTGGATATCTTCTTTACGAGGATACATACTGCGTAAGAAACAAAGTATTTTAGAAATGGCTTTTCAGTAATAGAATGCTATAGAGCTTTCTGAACAAGTCGTTCTAATCTATTAAGAAAATTAACCAAAACTAACAGCATTAACATTACTCCAAGGAGGTGAATCAATAAAATCACGGAACAATTATTATTTAAGTATACAAATGTCATATTAATATAGCACAGATAAAAAAACTTACTTGTAGACAAATGGGCCCACTTCCTTAACTATAGGTTTAGCACCAGTCATAATTTCATCAGGATTTTTGATATTGAAGGCGTATATTTTGAATTTTAAAGGAAACTGTAACTCCTTCCACCTTTCAAATTGATCCGTACCATCTACTAGTCGTACTTTCTAAAATTTGAATAGTTACTAACATGTGTTTGCTATTGTGCACATCTGAATGTTAAAAACATCTTCAGCTTCAGATATTTGGATTGCTTTAAGAAATGGTATATATAGAAGTCTTCGCTTAGTCGTTTCCAGAAGAAATATTTTCTAAAAATATTTAATCAGCTTGAACAATCTGAAATATCCATCAATATTAAAAATGTCCCTGCAAGTAAACAAGTACTACTCGAGCTTCAAGTAGGTATTTTAGTCGAGACAAATGTAAGGGAGGGGGTATTGCATTTTTTTTTGTTTATGAATATTAAATCCATAATTCGCAGTATTCCTTCAACAAACTGTATTTTAATTTCAAAAACCTATGTGGAAGTAAAATTATCCACAAAGAGTAGACGAAGATAAGAAGACGCATTGTAGGTATATCAAGAAACTAGTGACAATCAATTACACACAAAATTATGATAAAAGTGTAAAAACCGAAAGTCCACATATAATTTGCAATTTGGAATATATCAAGGGCATTTTCTTATTTCAAAAGTACATAAAGCAAAAATAATGAAAACCCAAATGAGAAATACGAGAGATACAGCACGAAGAGATAGCGGCAACCATGTTGATTTGGGCTCATCGGAACTGCGGTCAAAATTTCAAAGTACAAGGTTATTTAGAAGATTGCTTTTCTTGGCGGAACTGCGGTCAGTAGGTACCTTTACCCTAGGGGTTCGTTAATTCTAATCCCATAATTAACGATTATCATACAAACAAGTCCATTAGCGAAAAACATTACCTAAATTTGTCATTTGAGAAAGAAATTTAGTTTGATAATTTGAAATTCAGAAAATATCGCGAGTTAAAAAGATTTGGTGAAACTGCATGGTGCAGATAAGAACTGTCTAGATGTATTAACAAACAAAGATATTCGTTTGATTGGTCAAACTATTAATTATACCAGATTACAACACGCCCCAAAATTGCCAAAATCATCAAGAGAAGTGCAGGATATTTTGAATAGAACGAAAATAATTACCAACAAAAACGAAGATTTCGTTTTCATCAGCGATTTTGCAGTAATATAGTGGTACTGTCAACTATTTCAAAGGTTCAATTTATGTGTAGTCAACATACATTGTACAAGGACGCACGATTGATTGCTGCACCAAACATTTTTTACAAATGTTTACCCTTTTTTTGCCCTTATGCCCTTTCAAATGAAACTTATGTTCCAGTGGCTTTTTGTTTGTTAAAGGATAAACAAAAGTCAAGTTACCGAACGTTATTTGAGTTTGTCAGATCAAAATGTCGTGAAGTTTTAAATTGTGAAATAAATCCATGAACTATAGTTATCGACTTTGAATCGTCAATACACTTAAGTGTAAAAGAAGTTTTGAAGAAGCAGATATTGTTCGTTGTCGTTTGCATCTTTCCCAATCATGGTAAGTTTTTGTGTTAAGAAAGCTGGATTTGCATAAAACACATTATTGATTTTTAGGTGGCGAAAGATCCAAAATCTTGGGATTGCTGCAGAATACAAGAATACAAATTCTGAAATAAGAGGATGATGAAACATCTCTTTGGTTTGACTTTTTTGCCACCAGGGGAATCTTTGTGGAAGATTTTATGTGTGGAAATCCAAATGACGAAAGAGTCGATAAATTCGTGTACTATCTGGTTGATAATTATATAGATGAAAAATCCGAATTTCCACCACAAGTGTGGGCCGACTGCAGCGCAAGTATATTTAGCACAACGAATGCTCGCGAATCGTTTCATGCAAAATTTAGCAAAATTTGCACATCACCACATTCAAATATTTATGCTATTATAGAGACATGAAAAATATTCAAACATTTACTTATATAAAAATTAAGTCAGTTCAAAAAAAAAACGGAAAAACGCCCGATAAGACGAGATATTCTAATAAAACAAGAATTTATAAAAAACAAAATTGTTCAATTAATAAGTAAAGATATATGCAGATATGACTTTCTAAAATGTGTTAGTCCCAAATTTGAAAATGTATTGTAATTTAGATTAATAAACATTTTATAAATGACAATGACACATGCTGTCATGTTGACCGCAGTTCAAGTGTTAATATGGATACGTGATTGATATAAAGCAGAGTCAATGAAAAAATATACGAAACGTGAACTAAAGCCGCAATGATTCTTCATTGCCATTTATTGTTAGATGCATATTACCGTAATTAGAAAAAAGTCGAAGACATCCAGAAGTGTTTATCGTTTAACTGTTCCTTAAGAGAAAAATTATAAACGTTAAAACTCAACTAATCTTGCTACTGGCAGTGATAGCGTTACCAAAGAGGCACCTTTATCGAGAGCCTCAAAGATATGTAAGCGGAAGCGAAGGGGCGATTCAAACTCGAGAAGTTCGATGAACCGCTAGTTATATAAAATATTAGCAGAAATATGGAAAATTATAATATTCACTTACATCTATGATTCGTTCAATTACTGATTCATCCAAAGCATGCACTTTGTTATTACCAATTAATAGTAACAGGAATATTAAATGTAGGTTTTCAAACATATTTACCGATTGTAATTCTTATAACGACGGGTATTTTACATACACTTCTAACTACAGGATGCTGTTGATTATATATCAATGTTCGATAGTTATCTTTGGCATGCATTTAAGACGTAAGATTGCGATAATCATAAGATAATTAATGTTTTTCAATTATTGTTTTTTTTTTTTTTTTGTGGAAATGCACTGATAAGACGGCCGACTTATCTCGCAAAAGCATCATATCGGAATTTTATTTCTGGGAATCCTGTGTGAAATTGATGCCTACACGAATCAGTTCTCCGTTACGAAAACAAGCCTCCAAAATAAAATTTTTTTGTTCTTCCGTAAATAGCACTGATTTCAACGAAATTTTAAAATTAAGCCAACATGATAGTGATACACGTATAAACACACACAAAAAAAAACTTACAGTAACAATGAAATGTACCTTTTATTGCATTGAGAAAGCCAGTTTCTAATATTCAATTAAACGCAGTAAAACAAGGGAAAAAGAAACGACAAAAAGATTATATGACTGACAAATATGTATAAACAATACCAATGACAGAATATTGTATTGACAGCCACTTTAGCGAATTTATGTACAAAGCAAATATTCATACTACAACAATGAACGTGTGGCAAACTTGTGCTGACGTTGGTATATCGATGAAGCGTGTAGAGGAACCCTCTAAAAGCCCCACGTTGTTGAGCCGTAATGTAAAGGAACCCCTTAAAGTATTATTAATTATTCATAACGGCTCCAAAAATGATGTAATGGCCCTCTTAATGTTTTAATAATTATTAAAACATAGTTATATTAATTTAAATAATATTTGTATTCGAAACCAAGATATTTGCATATATTATTACAAACATTATTAGCGTCGGTGGACAGGGGTGTGCCGCAGGGGTCTATTTTGGGACCCACATTATTTTTAATATATGTTTCTGATCTTTAGGCAGCGCTTCGTGACTCTGCTGTTACACAGTACGCTGATGACACTACGTGTGTTGTATCGAGTGGAAGTCTGGGTCAGTTATCGAGCTTGGCATCTCGGGTGATGACTTACATGAGCTCATAGTGTAACTATAATAAATTAATTTTAAACACAGCAAAGACCAAGATAGTATATTTCTCAACAAATGGAAAGTTCGATTATAGTTTGTATATACGATCTGGTGGCAGTTCAGTCCCGGCAAGTCCATACTGTGGCTTTCTGGGCCTTACCATGGATTCTTTCTTGTCTTGGCGTCAGCACTGCGTTCTTCTGGCCAGCGGGGTCTCCTCCGTCTTATATGCGCTTAAGATGTTGAAGAAATGCACCACGACTGATGCACTTAAGCTATTTTATTATGGTAGTATAAAATATCGCCTACGATATGTTTTTTGGGGATCATCCACCAGTTTCAATTCTATATTTTTGTTGCAACAGAGAGTGATTCGATCAATGTGTGGGGTGTATTTTTGGCCCCCTGCAAGGATCTTTTCCGTAACTCGAGGGTTTGAACCCTCCCTTCCTTGTATATTTATGAACAGATTATGCTAGTGCAGAGAAATTCGTCACGGTTTGTTAGAAATAACCAGGTTTATGTATTTATGACCACACGCAATGGGTTCAATTTGTCCGTGACATCGCACGGGTCTAGCTGCTACGAGAGGGGGCCTTATTATAAAGCTATCGCAGCTTTTAATGCACTACCTGAGTATTTAAAGATAGCTGCCGATGTAAATAGAACCGCTTTTAAACGTAATTTGAAAACATATCCTTTGGACAGGGCCTTCTATAATTTTAACGAGTTATTGAAGTGTAAACTTCTTTGGGCGCGTTGCGTTAATTGTGGGCACTGAACAAGACTGAGCCGTCACGCTCGGCTATGTTACGCTCGTTCGGGTGAAGTCGTCTCTAGTCGACTAAGGGAACGAGAGAAATATATCATATAGAGGTATTTAATTTCAATTGAATTGAAATTTAAATGTATAAATAAATTCATGTCCCCGAGCAGATTCGATCCCGAGCCGCACGGGTGAGAAGGCACGTTAGCATCAGACCAGCGCGGGACTCGTAAGCGAGTATTCATATTGTCTATTTATATATACCGATCCAGAAGCGTATCGGAAAATCTCTCCGTCGAGGAACCCTTTAAAGGTGTCCATACACCCACGCGATTATTTATCGCGGCCGCTGCCATAGCAACGGCCGCGAAATTGTATTTCGCGGACTGTGTTGCGTTCGCTAATTGGTAACTTCGCTGACGGTTAACCAAAAAATTTGTTGTGTGTGTATGAGACATTATCTCTATAATAATATAATATAATATTTCGGGCTCAGATAAGTTTTAGTATGTTTATTAAAATGATATGGATGACTCGGAAACTGATCAGTACATTCCGGGTGTTAAATAACGTCCACACGCATTTACTATAATTTGTATATCAATGCAAAACAGAAACGTCGAGAATAGAGCAATGCTTTAATTGCTCATTATATACGAATTTATAAGTATTTAATTCTTTTCTGTTACACAGGATGGATGAAGAACATCAAATCGATGACAAATTAAAACGAAAAAGGGAATTGTCTAATGCGCGCGTGAAGAAATATCGTCAAAAGAAGCACACTAAATCTCAGCAACTGAATTCGTCGATGCAGGATGACCCTAATGTAATATAGAACGAAAAAAAAAGTTGGATTTCGTATTATTAACCTCGCCTTCTTTTAAATAATAAGTAAATATATTGTAAATACCGGACGTAGATACGTAATTGTGTTAACTGTTGTATGTCTCTTTTACTAGTGTAATTATATGTATTGTGCTATTTATGATTCTGCTATTGCAGTATATTTTTTTTTATCTTTTGTTATGTTTGCTATTTGTTGACACTAAAGCATTATTATTATTATTATTATATTATTTCATAGAAACGACAATATATAAATAAATCACAACTAATCTTTCAGTATTAAATGAGCTCTGAAATTATTTTATGAATGTGTTTATTCTAATTAAAATTGATATTAATTTGTATATGTTCTTTGTGTTTGTATTAATGTATACATAAAATCTTGGTTTATTATACAAATGTTATTTAAATTAGAATAATTTTGTTTTAATTTAATTGTGCCAATTAATGCCCTAAGATAATTTTTTGTTCATATCTCTTGACTGGATCGTCCTGGGGATATGAGCTAGCTAGGTAAAACGATCCAATCGCATTTTATTTTATTTAAAAAATATTAAAATATAAAGGGCATTATTGAGGGTTTCTTTACAATATGGCTCGACAACGTGGGGCCTTTACAAGAGTCATTACAATATGGCTTTCACATCATTACAATATGGCTTTTACACCTGATACCGAAAAAGTGGTTTTAAGAAAATGAAAGCGGTCAATCGGCTATAGGTATCAATTCCAAATTTTGTATTTACGAGTATAATCTACCTCTCCAGATTAGTTTTTCAGTAAAATCGGTAGATCGAAAGTAGTTTACTTCAGTGAATAAATAGAATTTTGCCAATATTTCGTCAGTTACTAGGTTTAAACAAATTAAAAAAGAGGTGTGTAGACACATCATTATTAATTTCATCTTTGTACCTAAACGTATTATCAAGGCTTTTTGCTTTATCCACATCGGTATAAGTAGATAAGCTATGGGGCTTCTGGCGCAAAATCCCATACGATTCAATATAAAGGAGGGATTGCGCATCGAAAACCGATGTAACGTAGTTCCAAGTTCCATATAAATCGATGTAAATCGAAACAAAGAAACATAGCATAGCAAATAAGCAGATAGTATCACTATTCTCATGTACTTAAATTTATCTTCGTAAATTGCAAATTGTCATACGGCTCAAAGTAGTATTAATTTTTCAATTGCAAATACCTTTTTGATATATTTACTAATTTTTTTTATAGTTTACCAAATTACATATTTCAGTCCAAGTTCACTCTTACTATAGTTGTAACGCATAAACACATGTTTTGTGCAATAATGAAATTGGTTATTTATTTTATTAAAAAAGTACTTTACTGAATATTGTACAAGGTTATAATTTGAACGTATTTCTATATAGGTACGATTCTATATAAAAAATGAATTGAAGATTATACCAGTTATTACTAGGGCGCGGACACGAAAGGATGATGAAATGTTGTATTTTTAAAGAGGTTTTAATTTTATTTATATAATTGGATAACAAGTGGCTGGTACAAAATACCTTCTTATTTGTTCATTTTCTCTTCTGTAAGATTTGTTCTCTTTGAATGAAGTACATCCCTGTAGATAGAAAACGTCCTTTCTACATCGCAACTGGTTATATGTGCGTACTGGAAATATTGTTTTATTTCAGCATATTTAGCAGTTAGATTTTGTGTCATTGTCCCCATACAGAATCGCCGCAATGTTATTAAATCTGGATTTCTATTAAAAACTGCGTCTAACTTTTGCCAAAGACCACATCCGAAGTCACTTGGAATACTTTTGAAATTATTGATAGACCACGTCTAATGTGGTTAATCCATCTTTTAATTTGAGATTACCACTTTCAAAATATGTGATTACTTTAGGCAAATTTCCAAAGTGTTTCTGAAGGAATAACAACTGATGTTTTAAATTTGGGATTTGTGTTAGTTCCTTGAGCTCAGAAATACTTCGAGCATCGTCATTTAAACATGTAACGAAATTTTGTAAACTATCGAAATTCTCTGCATAAAACCTAGTAGCTTCCAACCATGTTCCCCATCTAGTTATTACTGGCGACGGAGGCAGCGACAAAGATGGAAGTTTTTCCCTGTAAAGAGCTACTCTCGATGGTGCTTTTCTGAAAACTTTTTTAAAAGCGGATACAAGTCAATCAATTTCCGGATACCTGTCTCTGATATATTCACAGATTCTGTGGAGAGCATGTGCTACACAACTAATATGCAGCAGATAAGGATATGTTTCCTTTAATAGTCTTTCTGTTTTTAACATATATGCGGTACTGTCACTAACAAATTATAGTATATTACATACATACCAAGGTTGAGAAGATGACTATTATTGCCCGAGTGGCGAGATTAAATTCCGAGGCGCGCAGCGCCGAGGAATTTAAGCCACAAGGGCAATAATAGTCTTCTCAACCGGAGTATGTATACTATTTTTTGTACCAGTAGTCTAATTGGACCTTAAAACCTTATTTTTCATTCCATTTATAATGTCTGAAGAGTGTAGATGTACACCACCTGAAATGCGCGAGATTGCAGAACAGGCAGCTGAGAACTTGCTTCCGCATAAATCTAATCACTTATACATGAAAACATATACAGAATTTAAAAAATGGTATAATTCCAAATATACAGTAATAACTTCTGAAAACGTACACCTGCAATAAATACAGGAATTTTCAATATGAATTAAATAATTCTTTACATTTGTAATAGTTACGTGATATATTGATTCCATATTACACTATCATACATATTTTATGTATTAATAGACAAATGCTGACATTGTGTAATATATGTAATGTAAGTATATTAGTCCATAAGTCTGCTTACTGGTATTTTCTATATTAGGTTAATTTTTTTCATGTATACAACAAAGTATTGTTAGAAAATATAGAATTAATAGCAATTACTAAATAAGCGTATATTATATTCTTGTATTGTTAATCTAAAATTGTGCCTAAAATACAGTTATTTATTTTGACGGTTGACAACTTGACATACTACTACTACTACGAGCACGAGTGCATGGTTGCGGCATTCGTTTTATTTGTTTTCATTATTTCCCTAGGTCAATAATAGCCTCATTATTTACCTGTTATTAGTTCCAGGACGAGAAATGACATTTCGTGGCGCTTTGTTATGTGTAAAAATGCTATGATTTTTTACTACTGGTACAAAAAAGTATTTTTGCCCTGTACCTGTCTTCCTAATGGAACATTTTGTGCAAATTATCGTCAATGGTTTTAGCAACTGTTTCCGCATCAATTGTATTTATAACTTTAGATGCTATTACATATGCGTTATATGGAATAGTTGGATGTAGTACACCAGCTACAACATTTACCACACAGCGTCCTAATACATCGACAGTTTCGTCGGCACAGTCATAGGTACTGATTTGAAACATGTCTTCTAATGCCTTCTACTGTTGTCGTGAAGCACTTAGAAACATAATATTTGCGTAATGTGGATTCATCAGGAACATTTCGACCAGTATAATTGGAAGAGATATTTTGAAAGTGGGATTGTCAAGTTTCTTTAATGGGATATTAGCCGCCATTAAAGCTTCACAGAGTTCTTCGTTAAAATTGTCAGCTTCCAACGGGTCCAATTTCTGTGTATGTTTTAGCGATGCTAAGTGACGTTGTACGTGGCCTTTTTCGGTATTCTGTAACGATATTTTACAGACTATGCAATAAATTTCGGAATCACTGACAGTGGAGGACATACAATAAGTATGACCCTTAATCCAACCTGCCATTGTTTTGCGATGCCATTCTCGACGTTCTTCCATATCATAGTAACATAAACAATGTTCTAGATCTAAATAAATGATAACTAAAGATGTATGCGTATGTTATTGAAACTTAACAAAATCCAATGCACACTTACGTCGATATAAATGGAAGAAGTAGATTCAATGAACCGGTATTAAACAGAAACTATTTCAAAAATTACGAAGTAAGTACGTAATTAAAAGTCAAAAAAATGAAAAAACGAAACTAACGTAAGTATGTATGTATACACATATATAACTTTATTTATTTTACGAAATAAAAGGTAAATATAATAAATTTTAAAAACTCGTCATCCCTTTTACCTACGCCGATGAAGAAAGGATTTTACTCATAAATTCCTTTTTTGATGGACATTTTTTGTTGCCCTGTCCAGTAACTTCTCAAGTAAACAACAGATGTTGCAGTTCACCATATGAATAATGCTATTCAGAAATAATGTAAACAACACACATTATTTCTTTGCTACGTTGTAACTCCGTTGTAACTCTGTTGTAGTTTAAACCTGGGACATCCGCCCCCTAGTTATTACCTACACATTTTACACAGAGAATTTGAAAGTACCATTTTGGCCCACTGTAATTAATATTTAAATTCCGAACCTAACTAGTGTTAAGAAATGACAAATATCCATTCTATATTGTTATAATTCTTCTCCCATATTTACGAGAATAATCTCCCTCCTGAGATCTGATTAGATTTTCAGTAAAATCGGCTGACCGGAAGTAGTAGTTTACTTCAGTGAAAAATCGAATTTTGCTAATATTTCGTCAACTACTACTATGTTTAAACAAAATTATAAAGAATTCATATGTACTTAAAATTAAAACTGTATAAAGGTTTTTCGAAATTCCTACCGGAAGTAGGTCTTCTACTCGTCAAAGATCAGTTTTTTGCAAGTCATGCTTTTTAGACAGGTACGTTACGAGTATAAAAGTATTTAGAACTTAATTTTCAATACCTTTGGTATAAAAAAGATTCAAAATTCGGACCGGAACTAACACTTTTACTCTTACCGAATAGCGATCTTTTGCAAATATGTCGTAAATTATGCATTCTATATATATTTACCAAGAGTACAGAAGTATTTAGAGTTGAATTTGGAATATTTTTTGTACAAATTAAATTTCAAAATTCGGACCGGAAGTAACACTTTTACTCTTAGCGAATAGTACTTACATTCTTTCGAATATCTGGCAAAGTATGCATTCTATAGCAATTTATTAAGAGAATAGAAGTATTTATAATAGGATTTTGAATAATTTTTATATAAAAAAATTCATAAAATTTTATAATTTGAAACTCTCATACATATAAGATAGTCGTGTGGTGGCCACACCTCATTATTTTTTATTTCATATGAATTAAGTCCCCTTTAAAAATGGTCTATTAAATATTTATATTTTGAAGTAATCTCCACTTTACTTCAAGTAGCTTAACACCTTCTATTTTTATATGACGTCATTTATTCAGAATTTACGCATAACAAACTGTAGTGTATGTAGTTATAATGAGGAGTTTATAAGTTACTTGGCACACCAGCGTGTATTGTAATAAATTTATTTAAATAAATGATCTCTTAAACAATAGTGTTTTAATAAAGAGACACAACACAAACCATTCAGAAGATAAGAAAGCCATTTATCAATGTATAATACCTTGATAAATGATTTTTGTGGTGTGTATCCATTCAGTAGAATCTATTTCCGAAGACATACAATCGTCTGTGTCAATACGAATACCTTAGTATATAAAAAAGTATTGTTTTATTTTGTATGACTTTCTTATAGCAAAATCATTTTCATTCTGCTGAACGTCGATTTCTTTTTTTGCTATACCAAGTCAAATCTCTACATCTAAATATTTTTTATTTGATACGAATTGCGTACGATTTATATATTTTCAAAAATTAATATGTATTGGATTACTCTATTACTAAGTGCTATAATTTAATAGATCGAATTAAAGCATTTTATATTGTTAATAAAAAATAAGTATATAATGAAATTTTTTTATGATTGCACTATAAATATTGAGGTGGTCTTGAGCCTCCTCAATACCACTCAATAATTATTTAAGTTTGTTATTAGGGACGAACCCTTGTACATATTGAAATGTTGTAGTTCTTTTGAGTTACGTAAATAAAGGAGAGATATTACTTGGCACACAGATTCAATCCCATCTAATCGTTTAACAAACAATTATATCTTGATCATAAAGTTTAGTTGAAGAAATAAGGTTAAAGATTTTAGCATAAAAACATGACCATAGTAGTGCGAACAAATTTCAAATACAACAGAAACGCACTATACAATCTTGTACTTATTTAGCATACATTATTTTCAATCTTGCGTTATCATTTTACATTTAGTTTTGACAAAGCATCCTATCTAACACACACAACACATGCATTTAGAGCATACACATATGGGCGTTATAAAAATGCAAATTATGACAATCAAAACATAATCATAAATTGCACATACTAGGAGTGACACTCCAAAGCTCGTTGAATGTATATCTCATGATTTTAAAAGCACAAATAGAATTAGTGACCTAGAAATTTTCAATAGCATCATTTAATGTAAAGCAGGGACGTTCATCTTTCGAACGCCCATTATCAAGTCAATTGCAATTTAACTCTGTGAGGAAACCAATTTTAATGTGAAAACACAAATTAATTACAGCCTTTTCTATATTTAGAACAGATTTTAATTAGGGCATGAATATCAATAGGACTGCAATTTAGGTACAAACAACATTTAGAGTATCACTAAGAGACCTAGACCACATGTCATATTAAAGCTAGAATTTCGTGGCTATATTTAGTAATTGCCTGATATCTGATGGTAAATACAGTAACAACAAATATCACAGCACAGTTATTATTAGCAATTCTCATGAATTACACCCTTACAAACGCATAATTACCAAAAGCATCTTTTCAAATTTAGGCCGAATAGCTTCATTAAGAAATGTCAAACATTAATATTTTAA
This sequence comes from Amphimallon solstitiale, assembly GCA_963170755.1. Classification (NCBI taxonomy): domain Eukaryota; kingdom Metazoa; phylum Arthropoda; class Insecta; order Coleoptera; family Scarabaeidae; genus Amphimallon; species Amphimallon solstitiale. The sequence continues at coordinate 15,050,655 of OY720675.1, forward strand.
ATGCAGAAAAACGCACGAAATATAAGTATGCATGGCAAATTAATAATATGTGTTGTGTGCATAAATAGATGCCCTATTTGAATAAAGCTATTAACAATTAATTACTGTCAAAACTAAAATGGTATTTGAAATCCAAAAATTAAGTGAGCACTTGATACAATTAAACGCATTTAGAAATGTTAGTATAATTCCTTAAATGGCAAGATATAACTGACTTGATAAAGTTTTGATAAGCTTTTAAGCAATTTAAACCAAAATGACTATATAAAATAAATTTAACTTAAATTTGGAAATTTAATATTCACAGCAGGCATTATCTTATGAACGAACGGATTTTAATCAAGTAAAAAACGGAAATAAATTTATATGTATTTAGATTTTAAGATTATTTGTAAACCAGGTCCACAAAATCTATTAATATCCTTATTTATGGATAAAATCCAAAATATTAGAAAATATCATTATTTTTTTGTACATGACTGTACTGATTTTTCAAAAACCGACGCTAAAGCTGTCAGACGCATCAAAAATACAAATATGAGCATTCAAAAATTTTACGCACTAGAAATATTTTTTTATTAATCATAAATAAAAAAATAAACTATTAAACAATATCCAAATCACGTTTAGATACATAAAATAATAACAATTAATAAAATTATATGGTGCAACTGCTTTGGGTTCGAGGCGTTAAACAATAGACTACGGTAACATATAAAAATAGGTGGACATTGCTGAAAGCAGATGAGATTAAATTAGATATTAATTCTTAAAATTGTATAGTTTGAAACGCTCATACGTAAAAGAAAGTCGTGTGGTGGCCACACCTCATTTTTTTCTTAAAAATATAATAAATTCTGTATAATGTGAACAGGTTCTGTTGTCTATTAATGTGAAATAAATGCATGAAATTTGGAAAAATGGCATTTTTGATTAAACGATATTATCGAATAAAAAATCGATATCAGTCGATATTATTGAATAAAAAATTATCGATTTTAATCTCGATTATCGAAAAGAAAATATCGATATTTTTTTAAAAACGATATATCGCGCATCCCTAATGTACGCTCCTGGGATTTTTCACCAAATGTAGATGTTTGTAATAAAATTAATAGCTGACTAAACATAAATAGTTTAAGTAGATTCCAGACTATGCCATAATATTTAATTTAAACAGATACTAATTCGTATTAAAATCAAAAAAATAAATTTAATCCGGAGTCTGAGGGCTTCCACCTCACACTCGACGTGACAAAAATCGCACCTCATCGGTTACGGGTTAACTTATATAAGAAATACATAGATGCAAATCCTGGGCTTGTGGTAAAATTCAAATATCTTTAGATATCGGTATTTTTTTTTTATATCTATAAAGAAACGTGTGTGGCGACCTCGATCCGAATGAATTGCCTATTCATTCAAATGTATATTATATGCTTTATGAAATTGAATACACATTTTCCTTTCCGAATATCAGTGTAGTTTAAGTGTTCGAGCAAAGAAATGTAAACATTGGACACAGATAACAATAGCATCTCTATCCCGAACGATATTTTCTGGCAACACGTCAACTATAATTTGCATGGCACGTCGGATGCACTGGGGTAAATGACAGCCCTAATTCTCTATCTCTTTCAGAACTTTATTGTTCTTGTCATCGAGTATTTTTAAAAACGGAGCATGACCCCCTTAATAGTTTTAAATTCACATTATTTACAATAATAATTGTTTATTTATTCTCCTTTAATACAAGACGTGCTCTCTAAACAGGGTTATCCTTTAGTCGTAGGTATCGATATATACTTGCGCCCTTATTTATCTGATTTATTGTTCCGTATTTGTCTCTAAATATCTTTTATTAAAATTTAATCAATGTACCTTCTTAATTTACTCACGTGCGTGTCCTGTATTTCCGTTCATACTTTGCGCGTATGTCCGTGTGCATGTCTGTGTAGCTGTAATTAGTTAGCGCATGACTTAACTTTGTTCTAACGCTTTGAAGAGTGCTGTCTTTTAAAATGAAATACACCATTTTCGTTGCCGCTTAATCCTAATCTTCTTGCATAATTGTTTGTTGTACGATTACTATCTTGAGGAGGGATAATTAAGGATAAACCGATGATACCTCATGGCGCCGCTATTCAGCCACCATTTTTGCTTAAAGCACTTCTGCCGGCTAAAGATTCCGTTGAATACTTCAAGGAAATTCCGTTAACTGAGGATTTACAGATGTTACGGTCATGTAATTTGTTTATTTAATGTTGTTATATTGTGTGTATATAAACTTGTAAATAAATCTTAAATTTATATTGGGTGACGTATGTTGTTGACCTTTAACGTTGCCTTGTTATATGGGATAACATATTAATTTACTTTCAAACATTTAAATCAATGCTTGACTTTGCGTGTCTTCCATTTAAACACTCGTAGCGTGAGGAATAAATTGCACAACCTGGAGGCGTTACTCCATTCATTGAATTGTCCTGACGTTTTGTGTCTTTCCGAGCACTGGTTTGTAAAATCTGAGTTAACATATCTTACTGTCACTAACTATCGAATGGTGGATGGTTTCTGTCGCTCAGTGAGCAGGGGCGGAGGAACTTTGTTGCTGGTCCGGTCGGGTGTGGTTGCTTCTCCGGTTGATTGTTCAGTACTGCGGGTTGAGGGGGATTTTGAATATTCTGGGATTTATATTGGACATGGAGCAAAACGCATTATAGTTGTTTGTTTGTACAGGTGTCCATCTGGTAAATTTGGAGTCTTCTTTGAGAAATTATTGCAACTTCTCGAATCATTTGATCTGTGTAGGGAGAGAATTATAGTTTGTGGCGATTTCAATTTTAATTTCAAGGAGGATAACGGCCTTGTTTCAGAAATATTAAATTTGTTTAATTCATATGGTTTAAAGCTCCTTATCCATACCGATACGAGGGTTACTGAAACGTCCGCCACGAGAGTGGACAATATCTTTTCAAATGTCCATCCGGATGCTTTTGCTGTTGACGTCGTTGAGTGCCTTATGTCGGATCATCATTATCAATTGGTGTCGGCGGATTGCCATTGTGTTACTTAGAAAGGATTGGAATGCGGTTTATCAGTACTCTGATCCCGATCAGAGTTTCAATGTGTTTTATGATACATTTATGTATTACTGTAATATAAGTTTCCCGCTGAACAAACAAAAAATGAAACGTAGAATGAATTTGCCCTGGTATTCCTCTGCCTTGGGTGAGATGGCCGGGAATATTAGGGATTTATATAGATTGTATATGCAGCATAGGGATGTTGATTTGTATAAACTTTATAAGTTGGAAAAGGATAAATATAATAAATTATTGCTTTTGGCTAAACGTAGCTATTATGATAATGTAATTAGTTCCTCTTCGAACAAGTGTCGCGCAGTTTGGAATGTAGTCAGAAGAGAAACTAAGGAGCAAAAGAGTAAACACATTCATCTAAAAAACGATCTAAACGAGTTGGTTTCAGATCCCGTTGAGGTGGCGAATTGTTTCAACTTACAGTTTGGGGGATCAACCCCTATCATGGCCGAGCCAGTAACTGATGCTCTTAATATAAGAAGTTTGTCGAGTAACCTGTTTCTCGCTCCAACTGACAGAATTGAAATAAATAATATAATTAATAAGGTGAGTGTAAAGAAATCTTCTGGTATTGATGATATTCCATACTCACTTATGAGACACGTTACTGAATTTATTGTGGAGCCGTTGGTGTATCTTGTTAATTTGAGTTTGGAGAGGGGCATCTTTCCCAATAAGCTAAAGTTGGCGAAGATCATACCTTGTCTAAAAAAGGGACTAACCACAGACATAAGCAATTACCGTCCTATATCATTGTTGCCCAGCTTTAGTAAAATTTTTGAAGAAGTCATTAGTGAGAGATTGAGTTCATTCCTGACATCACACAATGTAATAAATCCTTCTCACTTTGGTTTTCTAGCAAAAAAATCGACATGTGACGCCATGTACAATGCCATTAATTCCATTTATGAATCTTTGGATGGCGGGTGTTGTGTTTTGGGCATATTTTTTGACTTATCGAGGGCTTGCGACGTTCTTGATCCTATTAAATAAGATGGAGAGGGTTGGTATTAGGGGGACGGCACTCGAGCTTTTCAGGTCCTATCTCACAAATAGATATCATGCCACGAGTGTGAATGGGGTAGTGGATGGGGTGTGTGGGGATTATGTGTCGGGGTTTGCGTTGGTGGACAGGGGTGTGCCGCAGGGGTCTATCTTGGGGCCCACTTTATTTTTGATTTATGTTTCCGACCTTCAGACAGGGCTTCGTGACTGTGCTGTCACACAGTACGCTGACGACACTACATGTGTCGTAACAAGTGAGAGTCTGGGTCAATTATCGACGTTGGCATCTCTGGTGATTGCTGACATGGGCTCGTGGTGCAACTCTAATAAATTAATTTTAAATACAGCAAAAACGAAGATAGTTTATTTTTCAAAAAATTCAAAGATTGATTACAGTTTGCATGTGCGATCTGGTGGCCGTTCAGTCCCTTTGAGTCCATCTTGTAGTTTTTTGGGCCTTACTTTGGATTCATCCTTGTCTTGGCGTGAGCACTGTGCTCTTCTGGCCGGCCGGGTCTCCTCCGCCATATATGCGTTGAATATATTGAAGAGATGTACCTCGACTGATGCAATCGAGAAATTTTATTATGGTAGCATAGAGTCTCGCCTGCGTTATGCAATTATTTTTTGGGGATCATCCACCAGCTTCAATACTATATTTCTATTGCAGAAGAGAGTGATTCGATCAATGTGTGGGGTGAATTTTTTGGCCCCCTGCAGGGATCTTTTCCGTAATTTGAAGATCTTAACGCTCCCTTCTTTGTATATTTATGAGCTGATTATGCTAGTGCAGAAAAATTCGTCACGGTTTGTCAGGAATAACCAGGTTTATGTTACTATGACCACGCGAAACGGGTTCGATTTGTCTGTGCCATCGCATAGGTCAAGCAGCTACGAGAGGGGACCTTATTACAAAGCTATCTCGGCTTTTAATGCACTCCCGGAGTACTTAAAGATAGCTGCTGATGTGAATAGAACCGCATTCAAACGCAATTTGAAAGCATATCTTTTGGACAGGGCCTTCTATAACTTTAAAGAGTCATTAAATAATACGTTGTAAATACCGGACGTGGATACTATAAATTGTGTTAACTTTTGTATGTCTGTTCTCTTAATGTAACATACATATTGTGCTGTATATGATTCTGCTATTGCAGTGTGTTCTTTTTTTAACTTTTCCTTTGTTTGTTATTTGACACTGCCAATGTTTTTTTGTAAAAATTTACGGCAATAAATTATTATTATTATTATTATTAAATTATTTCGTTACGTTATCGTTTTTGATTATTGGGTCCCTAATTTTTATGTAAGATATATTTTAGGACAGGACTTGCCGTAGAAGCTTATAAACTCTAATTAATTCAATAACACTTGTATGGAAGGGTTTTCAGGCGAAAAGCAAACTTGTGTAAATAAAATCTAGACTCTAATCTTGTACACAAAAGCTTTCGTATCTTTTTTCGAAGTGCAACTTCTATAGAGTCCTGCTTTTTTATTTTAATTATTTTAGAAATATTTACTCCTTAATAATTTAATTGAACTTAGCTAATGCTTTATTTAGTTCATATAAAAAGGCGTCTCTATAATTTTGGTGTTGAGTTAAAAGAAGATCAATTTGTGAATTGTCACACTTGCCCCCGCATGTGGGTAGCAATCTCGATTTAAAAAAAGTTGATGAGTTGAAAAACAATCACTAAGCAAGCTATCTCAAAACTATGAGAATGTGACATTTCTAGTTTTCCCCTGTACCCTTATTATGACAGCTGGTTTCCTTATTAAGTTTTATATAACTTCTCTAGTAATTTCTTATACTTCTATACCCATTACAGAGGTAGACGTTTCATAAGTTACCTTTCATAAGTGTGTAATTTAAATAAGTTTAAATCATTTTTCTTAAATACAACAACCTAATTATAATTATTAATCATTATTTGAAAAGTCAGTTATATATGATATTCAATAATATTTAGCTTCGCTATACCTATATCGTTGCTACTTCGAGCTATAACCAAGTAATCCTATTACATAATTAAATAATCGTTTATTTTTCATATAACAATCTGATTTTACTAATGATTAGTGACCGGACTAAAAGGCACAAAAAAAACAGAAGAAGGCACTTAAAAAGGCATAAAATTTTGACAAAAAAAGCATAAAAAAGGCATAAAGTTTCGAAAAAAGGCATAAAAATCAGATAAAAAACACAAAAATTACTATTCCTAAGTAATAACGTAATAACATTTTATTTTCACCAAATATACATTTCTAAACAAATTTATATAAAGAAAACTACTAATTTCTAAAGCCATTGATCTAATAACGTAATAACATTTTATTTTCATCAAAAATACATTTTCAAACTAAACTTTTATAAAAAAAAAAAAATACTAATCCCGAAAGCACCAGATTATTAAATGCTGTTCTAAATGTTCCATTGTAAAGTTGTGTCTTCTATCACTCAACATATTCTTGTAAGCCGAAAAACTTCTCTCTACGTCGACACTTGTAATTGGTGCATATTTGAATTTTGTAATTAATGCGGGATCCATAATAAAATCAGTAACGATTTCACCATTTAAAATTGATGCAATTTTTTGTAATGTGTTGAATCCTTCATTTTTATGCAATACGTCGTTAAATTTATTTATCATTATTTCACCAGTATGGCCTGGTACAATATACGTGCTCTCTTGAAAATTTTTAATCATCTGTACTGCAGTAACTAAAGGCAAATCCTGCTTCTCAAGTGATTTTATAAAGTCACTTACATAACTGTAATTGGTTTTTATAAATGCTAAATTATTTTGTAATTGTACTTCTTTTAGTACGGCCTGACAATCTTGTATTGCCTTACTAGCTGTAGCTGGAAATTCATTTATTAAGTTTTTGAAACTCTCCAAGGTATTTGTGTAGTATATAGCGGCATCTAACCATGTTCCCCATCTTGTTAGAACTGGTTGTGGGGGTAATGGGGTATTCGGTAATCTGTCTCCAAACATTTCTACCCTTAAAGGAGCTTTAACAAATATTTGTTTGCCACATGTTATTAATTTATTTACTAACGGGAACTGTAATCTTATAGTTTCAGCTACTCGATTAAGTCCGTGCGCTAAGCAAGTGCAATGAATTAAATTCGGATAAAAATCTTCATATTAGATGCAGCTTTTACCATATATGCCGCTGCGTCTGACAGCATGAGTAAAATTTTATCACTTGGTACCGGCTCCGGTAAGAAAAAATGTGTTAATTCGTCGTGAATAAATCTTGTTATTGTATTATTATTTGTTTTACTTAATTCTTTGGTACTTATTAGAAAACTCTTTGACGAATTTTCATCATTTAATACTCCGAGTATTAAATTTGCTACGTATCGTCCACATACATCTGTTGTTTCATCTACACATATCCATATACAGTTATTTCCAATAATATTTCTTATGTCCTGAATAACTTCTTTGTACACTGAACTAATATAATTTTTGCGGAGATGGCTTTCGTCAGGAATGTGCATTGCGCAATATGTTTCTAAAAACGTTTTCAAATATTTGTTATTCAATTTACAAATAGGTATATTTGCTCTTATCAAAGCTTTGCAGAGATGAAAATTAAATTTTGATTGTTCAGTATAGCCGGAAGTTGATGCCACAGATTGCATAGCTGTACCTATACTTTGTTGTTTCTTGGTTTGACTTTTAGCTAGTTTTAGTTTTTCCTGATGCAATGACGTTTTGACATGCTGAATTATGTAGTATTTCTTGTCACATTTAATCTGTTAAAAGAAATTTAGTAACGTCAATACATTTTATAATTTTAAGTTCAAATAAAACTTACGATTTTTGAACACGCTTGACAAAATAATTGATTGCGTTCATATTTCAATTCCTTGTAATTTTTAATCCATTCTTCAACGGTGGGCTTTTGTTTCGGCATTGTACTACGAACTCACTTCACACTGTCACACGAATAACTTTTACACAACTAAATGAACTGAAGACTACACAACGGGGCATTACAAAGTGCAAATTCATTCACGAAACAAATGTGCAGTGGCGCAGTGAAATTTTCTTTTCGCAATTAAATAAATTTTGGAGAAAAGGCATCAAAATGTCGGAAAAAAGCACTAAATAGGCATAAAAAAATAATAGGCATAAAAATTCAAAAAAGGCAAAAAAGGCGTAAAAAACTTAATCCTATTTTATTGATTTTTATCTAATTCCTACAGATTTATAAATACATTTTTCATGCCTTCAATTTTAAGCATAGGCATATTTTCTATAAATCCGGTCACTACAATGATTATAAAAAAAATTCATTTCGTTTTTCATACAGATTTATTTCGCATTTGTTTTTATCTAGCTATAAACTTACAAAATATTTAGAAAATAGTCACTCGTTATAATTAATTTTTGTCGGAGCAGTAGATAAATAACTTAAATCATATTTTTATAAAAAAAGGACTTCTTTCTACAGCACAGAATTGTATTCACAGAGAAATTATACGCATAGCCTAATTGCAAAATATCCCAAGCAAACACCAATCAACGCAATTCCCAGAGATATTAGCACCCAAGTTACTATGGTCAGCAACCTTAACTTCGTAAAGTAATCATCTTTCATTTGTTGGACAAGGTCGTCTGGTAGGTTGAAACCCTATAAATAAAATATTAAAAAGACGTAATCGATATATTCATTGTTAGTAAATACAATAGTCATTTACAACAGTTCTTGCAGATTACGAAGCTCTTTATGTAATTTCTGATAATAACATGTTTTTGTCAAAAAATTGTTTTGTCCTATATCTTCGAAACAAAGCGGCCTTCGAAAAATCATCAAAGTACAAAATATTCTTAGCATAGTATAGGGAATAACCCCTTGAATTTTTGCCGTATGTTACAAAACACCCTGTATATTTTTATGCATGTATACGTACCTCTTCCACCCATAATATAGGGAAAATAGCAGGCGTAATGTTTTGTGTATATACTACGTTTTGAATTGGTTTTATTAGCATATTAAACTGCATCCTCTTTGCTCCTTGTAATGGGCTTCCAGTATCCTAGATGAAAAGAAACGACTTTTATTAGTACATATACGGGTTGATTCAAATTAAGCGCACGCTATTGCTAACTCCGTCATTATTAATTCTAGAAAGTAGGTTAAATTAGCAAAGTAGTAGTGTATTTAATATGCAGTTCCTGAATAAACAATTAAATAACGCATTTCGGAGAAAAATTTTTTTTTTGTAAATAGAACATCATACATATACATATTTTTAAAAATATTGATTAATAATTTAATTTGTGATATAAAAGTCCTATGCACTATTGTCTCAAAACGGATAATAAAGAGGTTATACACATGTAAATATTTGTTGATGTTTATTTTTAACGTATTGTGGGTTAAAATAATGTCACTGAAGTTAAATTAAAAAGATAAAATTATGTATATAATTTATAAATAATGATTTTTATTGGAAATTAATTTCAAACGATAATTTTAAAATTTGCTACCTCCAATACCGATGACTATTCAACTCATGTGTCATTTGTAAAAATATGACCAATAGAATCACATTTTTGTGTCCTAGCAACAAAAATACTGCTGCGTATTTACACTAGTGGGTATTTCATTGAAATCACCACTAGTGGTATCGGTGGATATTTTTGACAGATATATGTCGCAATTTTTTTATTTTTTGAAACAATAACGTACAAATACCTTATATAATAAAAATTACATGATGGATTATAATTTTATAAATGAAAATTGCAATTAGAAAAATTAATATGACTACGGTTGTGTAAAAAGGCTTCTCTGAAAGTGCCTTTCATCTCACTTTCTTCGGACAGTGCAACGGAACTGGTGATATTAGAAGTAGAGGCTACAGCAGTGGATCCAGTATTTGTTATATTTTTTCTCAAATGACCAATAATACTCTCATAGTGTTCATCATCTAACTGCAGGTAAGTTTTAATAGAATTTATATTGCCCTGGCCAGTAATTTTCATCAATTGATGCTCCCCGACTCCAGCTTTTGCTAAAGTTGTCACTGTAGACGATCTTATTGAGTGATTGGATATTTTCCTTTTTTTAACATCCAATCCGGCTTTTTCAGCAGATTTTTTCACCCATTTATTCATCTCATTAATCCCAACCTGAGAGTTTTTGAACCAACTAGACGATTTCGAATTGTTCCAAAAAGGATTGGGAGTCAGAAACAAACGGTTCGTCTTAATGTTTTCTCCTCTTTTGGATATAAGCTTGTGATACAACCTAAATAAAAATAAACATAAATATACCTATAGGAATTTATCAAAAACTGACACCTACCTCACAGGACATAAATCAGAATTGTCTTTATTTTTAATTAGCCATTTGCTGGTGGAAAGTGGCTTAGATCCTCCCTGCGCAGTCTTTGAAAATATGCTATTATACTCTATCCTGCCAGTAGGGGAGCCATCATTGTTAATTTCTTCTTTAAAGAAGTGCGTCAGACAGTTATTTCCCTCTCCACCTCGCCAAGCAAGTTCCAAAGAAGCTATAAAAAAGAATTTTTTTTGGAGGCCTTTCGGGGTATCTTCATCAAAACTGCCGACAATATTTGCAAACTCTTCTTGGGTAATAGCTGCTGCACTTGTACTTCTTTTTTCGGAACACGACTGTAATTTTCGTCGCATGGCGTCTCTGGCATTCCTACTTGACTTAAAGACAATATCGTTGAACGGGTTTATTACTATTTTCCACTTCTCAAAATATAATTCCTGCACCAACTTCGCGGTAACATTCCACATGTGCTTTACCACTCCTTCCTTATAGTCATCGCCATTTTGCTTCTTCATGTTACATGCCCAAGATTTTAATACGAAATTAATTTCAGTAGGGGGTGTGGATTCGTCCAATTTGTACCTCTTCTCGGACAAGAAATCTGAGAATTGCCTCCAGATATAATCTCTTGTTTTCTTTGTGTTTTCCGGAATAGTTTTATGAATTTCAGCATCAATTTCACTTTCACCTTTTTCACCAAACCTTTTTGAATTGCTTTCCATATCAGAAATCTATTTATTCTTGCAATAACTTATTAAATTCGAATCGTAGAAAATTTTCTACATTGACAGTAGTTTGTTGAAAACATACTACTATGGAAACCAACGCAATAGCTACTTAATTTTAGAAAATTAAAAAACTCAGTTCGTCATTTATGAATGAATCATTCGATGAATAGTCCTTCGAATACAATTCGTAATCAAAGTATGGTAGATCATTTTTGCGGTGTTATCACTCTTGTTTCCTTGCGCTTGAATATTAATAGGACGAGTGCGCTTGTAAATAGGACTGGTGCTGACGCACTCGTCCTATTAATATTCAAGCGCAAGGAAACATTCGTGAACCACCACAAAAATAATCGAGCATACTTTGACTACTCGTTGTATTATATATGACTATTCAATTCACCTGTCATTGTTCAAATATGAACCAATAAAATAGCAAATATTTACTTTCGTATCATAGCAACAGGAAATTTCAGCGATTATATCTTCCTAGAAGGTATTCAAGTGGATATTTTAAACAAGTGAAAGTTTTTATTAATGTAACTCATTTACTAACAATATTGAAGGTACAATTAGAAAAACTAACATTACTGCAGTGCTGCAGCAGACATTCTGGAACAGAGCTATCACTGGGAGTACCCGAGGGAGTACCTTTCTCTTGTAGCTTAATACCGGCACTATTACTGACAGATGTCGAAGTTGTACATGACACATTTGTTGTTGTAAAATTTCTTCGCATTTTGGTGATAATCGACTCGTGGTGCTCATCATCAAGCTGCAAGTACGATTTTATGGAATTCAGATTTTGGTGTCCCGTTATTTTCATCAGTTGTTGCTCTCCGACTCCAGCTTTCGCCAGAGATGATACAGTTGAAGAGCGTACCGAATGATTTGATATCTTCCTTCTTTTAACATCTAATCCAGTTTTTTCAGCTAATAACTTCACCCATTTACTGATCTCACATATACCAACTGGACTGTTCTTATACCACACCGCATTCTCAACTTTATCCCAAAACGGATTCGGTGTCAAAAACATCCTTTCTGTTTTCACATTTTTTCCTCTCTTCGATTTCAGTAGATAATACAATCTAAATAACAGAAGAATATTAATTATACCGTCTTGAAATTAAATATAAATAGGTTACCTAACTGGACACATATCGGTATTGCTTTTATTCTCTATCAACCACTTGCTGCCTGTCAATGATTTAGTTCCCCCCTGCGCAGTTTTCGAAAATACTGGATTATACTCAATTCTACCAGTTCTTCTTCCCTTGTTATCGAGTTCCTCCTTGAAGTAATAGGTGAAACAGTTGCTCCCTTCTCCTCCCCGCCAAGCTAGTTCGTAAGATGCTATTAAGAAAAACTTTTTCTGTAAACCGTCTGGGGTACTCTCATCTAATATGCGTATCATATTTAAGTATTCTGGTTCTGTAAGTGCCGCCGCGTTGCTGGTTCTTTTTTCAGGACACGCTTGCAGTTTTCTTCTTGTAGCATCCCTGGCGTCACGTGCTGACTTAAATATTGCATCAGAAAACGGGTTTACGTTTATTTTCCACTTATTGAAGAACATTTCTTGAACCATTTTCGCCGTCACGTTCTACATGTGCTTGATGACGCCTTCTTTATAATCGGACCCATCTTTTTTCTTCATATTACATGCCCACGACTTTAAGATGACATTTAAGTCCACAGGAGAAGTAGATTGATCCAGTTTATAGCCTTTTGCTGTTAAAAATGTACTAAATTGTCTCCACACTGAATCTTTGGATTTCTTCGTGTTCCAAGGGATATTTTCGCAAATTTCAGCATCGATTTCGTCTTCAGATTTCGTGCCAAATCTTTTCTCAGTTCCCATTATTTAGAAACACCAGTTTTTATTCAACGAAACGAACTAAATAGGAACACGATTCCAAAAATTTTAATGACAAACATAAATGTTTTTTTTGTTGACATGGAAACGTAATCATGTGTAACTAAATTTTGAGTCATTTTAATATGAAAAATTGATTTGGTTCATTGAATAGTCTCTCGAATACGATTCGTAGTCAAAGTTGAGTCTACTATTTTTGTGGTGCTTTACACTCATGTCTTTCATAATTGCGAATACTACTCGTGCTCCGCACTCGTAGTATTTAAATGCAATCATGAAAGACATTCGTGTAACCACCACAAAAATAATCGACATAACTTTGACTACTCATGGTATTATAAGTGATTATTTTTTGCTAATTACTATCTGTATCTGCATTTAATTGTGGGAGTTTTCCCTGGACAAGACAGGTATTTTTTGTTGTATTTTCTTTAAATTTCAGCTTGTAAAATATTCTTAAATTCAACAAAATGGACGACATTTCGCGATTTAACAGCATGTAGAAAGTAAATAATATTCAGTGAATATACTAAAAAATTAACAAATGCAAAAAAAATTGTCACTTACAGGTTCAATAGCTACAAATGTTCTGTGTTTCAGGATGTCTGGTTCCATTCCTATAACTGAGTCTCTATAAGTTTCGTCAGCATCTAACATATGCGGAAACGAAGCTAGTACTGGAGCCTCTATAAAACAAAAGAAGCGTGTTTTAATATAAACATATAATCTGCAAGAAGAAGAACATGAAAACGACCATTGATGTATGCTTACACAGATAAAGGAGTATAGATTTGGAACATTTCCTAGTAAGAGTGAATAGCAATATAAAAACAGACAGAAAAAAAGATGTGTGGGCACCGCACGACTTTCTTGTAGGTATGTCTGTAAGGTCTTTTACCTTCTTAATAAACCTCTGAGTAAAAGTGTCACTTTTGAAATTTTTGAAGTGTAGACTTCTGTGGGCCCTGAACGAGATTGAGCCATCACGCTCGACTTTGTAACGCTCGAGTCGCCATGGTTACCAAACGAACCGTAAATTCGACAAAAATCGGCAAAACTGTGCAAAGAACTCCTTTCTGGATACGCGAAATTGAAAGCTGCTCTTTGGCATTGGTGTACGAACGAGATTGAATTTCCGGTCGACGGAGAGATTTTCTTCCTAAGTGGAGCGGTTGTAAAGATATGGGCTTTTAAAGAAGAGCGTGCACTCGATGTTTTAACAGCAAAATGGCTTACGACTTGACGATTCACGTGACAATCAAAAAATCCCGAGAAACGTCAAACTGACAGGCGAACTGAGTTGCACCACAGATTCACTTTTAAGCGTGAAATACGAAATTTTGAAGGTTGTGAGGACTCATCAAGACTCGGGGTCTTAAGGAACCGGCTTTTTGGGACCTTTTGTATGCTTGTTTCGTGTCGGCAGTCGCACGCAATCGAAGGTACCGGCAATTTAAAGGTCGTTTGCAGAAGGATTTGGTAAGAATAATGGCCGTTTAAATGTGCACTGAAATCAATGTATTCCGGACGGGCGAAAAATAAATATCAGGTTCTCATGTGCACTGGCGATCAATATATTACAGTCCGGCGAATTGCATCTCCACACAATACATAACGGTCTCACACATGACTTAATATTTTTATCTATACAGGGGTCGATTAATATTTTAATAATGATTTGAATTAAAATACGATAATTCCAGAACGTGTGTATTTCCTTAAAGGGGAAAAGGAGGATTGCTTTCGACATTTATGTGCCTCTACTACGAAATAATTTTATTTAAACGATTACGCAAACGTGCACAGTGGGCGGAGCCGGCTGAAATTAATTTCTCTCTCTTCTGATTAAAATTAGGCACTTGGGAGTTTTTACGGTCGCCCATCACTAATTCAAATGTCGAAATAGAACAAAATGGCCGAAGGATTTTTTGAAAATAAACGTATGAAAGTGAAATTTTAGATACGGGGGTGCCTTTGGTCGCCGATCACAAATCCAAAGTCAAAATGTCAAAAAAAACAAAATGGCGGACGAGTTTTTTGAAAATTGACGTATGGATGTGAAATTTTAGATACGGGGGTTTTGGGGGCCGCCGATCACGATTCCAAAGTCAAAATGTCAAAAAAAATGGCGAAAGATTTTTTTGAAAATTGACGTATGAATGTGAAATTTTAGAAACGGGGATGTCTTAGGTCGCCGATCACGAATCTAAAGTCAAAATGTCAAAAAAAACAAAATGGCGGACGAGTTTTTTGAAAATTGACGTATGAATGTGAAATTTTAGATACGGGGGTGGTTGAGGTCGCCGATCACGAATCCAAAGTTAAAATGTCAAAAAAAACAAAATGGCGGACGAGTTTTTTGAAAATTGACGTATGAATGTGAAATTTTAGATACGAGGATGTCTTAGATCGCCGATCACGAATCCAAAGTCAAAATGTAAAAAAAAAAATGGCGGAAGAATTTTTTGAAAATTGGCGTATGAATGTGAAATTTTAGATACGGGGGTGGTTGAGGTCGCCGATCACGAATCCAAAGTTAAAATGACAAAAAAAAATGGCGGAAGAGTTTTTTGAAAATTGATGAATGTTTGTGAAATTTTGGATACGGGGGTATTTGTGGTCGCTTATTACGTATTCAATTTGGCGATTCTTTCGGCGACCGTTACATGGGAGAGCCTTGATGAAGTTTTCACTTCTGCCGTGTGGTTTTAAGCACACTCATTTTTCTTGTTTTATATGAAAATTGTTGCAGATTGAGCTATAATACTTTGTACTCTTTCCAAATCTGTATAGAAAGCATAATTTGCGACAAATTGGCAGAAATCCATTTTTCGATGAAAGTAAAAAACATATCTCCGGTAACAATTTTGAAATTTTTTTTTAATTTTCTGGTAAATTCGCTGGAGAGTACATTTGCATTGTTTCAATATCTGTTTAAACTTGGTAGTTGAACTCGAAGCACATACTGTGATCTAGTCGGTACAAGGTTTAAACAAGTAAATTATGTTTCCTTCTGTTTCAAAGAAAGAATTAAGAAATTGGCTCTCACACTTGCAAAGATCGTTTCGGTTTGAATAAATACACAAATTTGAAAATACAAGAAAAAGGCGCCAGGTGCTGGACTGATGAGCGTTGCGAAACTAACAGTTAGTCTTCGGTGATGGTGCATTCTTTTCCTTAAGTTCATTAATGAATAGATATAAAGCAATTTTTAATTTTCATATAAAGTTAGTCACACAAAATCTGTACGAAAGCTGTCTGCTCAAACGGGTAAAAAGATCTAATTAACTTAAACGTAATTTGTTATGCACCATTATGTATTTAAGTTGTAGGTATTTCCTACAGAAGTGCTCATAAAAGCACTGAAAAACAACTTACATATACACCCACATAAAGTTTCTGTACTACAACATTTACGAGGCAATCACTTTGAGCAGAGATTGAATTATTGCAACTGGTTAAATAAAATATTACATGACGCAGACTTGAATCGCACTTTCTTTTCGGATGAAGCTTGATTCGATTTGTCGGGGTATATCAACTCTCAAAATTACCGTACCTGGTCAACAGAGAATCCAAATGTTTTTGTTGAAAATACTCTTCATCTTATCAAAGTCGGTGTTTGGGTTGCAATGTCGAAAAGACGGATTATTGGAACAATTTTTTTTCATGATACAATTAATGCAATGCGACACCGAGAACAAATATTGGAACCCTTTATTAACAGCCTTCATGAAGATGAATTAACCATGGGGTACTTCCAACAAGATGGGGCAACTGCATATAATGCGCAACAAACTATTAATTATTTGCAAGGATACTGTGGTAACCGATTGATTAGTCGAAAACGATGGCCAGGCAATTCTCCTGACTTTACCCTACTGGACTTTTTTCTCTTTAACCATCTAAAAAATAAAGTGTTTCAGAACAGACTGAATAATCTTAATGAACTTGAAGAGACAATTACAATAGAATTGCAAAATGCCACACCGGAAACACTCCACAATGTGTCAATAATACGAGAAGGCGTGTCAATCTATGCATTGAGAATAACGGTGGACATTTCGAACAACTTTTATAAAATGAATTCATTTTGTGACGTAATTATGGGATTATGATTTACAATAATAAAGTTGTAACGTATTTATTATTGTTTTTCTACTCCCATACTTTAATTGTATTATTAGATATGCCGAACCTGTACTTTAATTATGTCCATTACGATACAGATTTTCATTACGATACAAGTTTATATCCAATAGGAATGCGACATTCCAATATTCAAAGAATATTCAATATGGCGACTGCATATCTGACAGATATACAAATTAAATAAATGTGACAGTTATCTGCAATTTACAAGTAAGTACTTAAAATTTGTGCTTTTTTGAAAATATAAACGGTAAAAATGAGGGATAATGACGGTGAAATGTAAAATTTGAGTCCACCAGAAATTATGGAACAAGCCTTAGTAACCACGAACAATTTATTACCAGCTAAATTCGCAAAGGTGCATGAAAATTTTAACCTCAATTTATGAAATGGAATGTTCAAAAAATAATGTTTTATTATGGGGTCGTAGAAAAAATAGTGTATGCAACTCGCATTTAATGGCTATTAAGACACTCGTATTCATTACAATACTCGGCTTCGCCTCGTATTGTAATTTTCTTACTCGTGTCTTAATAGCTATCATTAAATGCGAGTTGCATAATATACTATTATGATAAAAAATAAATTCTACAAAAATTCTTTCATATAATTCAACTTAAAACTAATCCTATTTCATTGATATTTATCACAAGAAAAATGTAAATAGTAAACCTAAACACCAAAATATATTAACATGTGCGCCAATTACGCTGTCTTCCCATATTAAAATCAGTGTGGCCAACCCAGGATAGTTGAAAATGATCACGTTGTATAATATAGCGACTATTCATGGAAAGCTAGGTATAAGTTGTAACAAATTTAAATTTATTCGTATTTTGATTACTCATACTTACTTAGACAAGTATACATATCTGCAAATCCATCAGGTAAGCAGTCATATTCATCATTTAGATTTTTGGACTCACTGGTACAATAGCATGATTGATCACCATCATTGGTCATGTCGTCCACGTGTAGCTTCAATACGATGCCGTCTATATCTTGGTACGTAGTTGTTCCAGAATATTTTAGGTTTACTATCCTGCATATGTCTGTATTGTATATGTCGAAACTGCTGCTGTCGTTGTTGTAAGGTGGATATAATGTCGAATCACGACCTCTAATACGATTGCACATGTTATTATTATCTTCAGTCCATGCGTCTATATATTCCAAGCTCTCCCAGGAGAGGATTGCTCCCAAGGTATTAACATCTTCGTTACCGGCAGATATTGTATATTCACCATCAGTATTGTCGTGTTTCTGCGATATAAATTATAAAATTAATTTTTTTAAGAATGTATCTGGAAAGCAAATAATCTAAGAATTGCCAAGTTTACTTTACGGCGTATGCGACAAAATGGTAAAAATCGCAAAAATTAAGGCACTTGAAAAAGTTGCCGCTACATGCACGAAATAACCAATATTTCTTCTAGTGACTCACGATTAAAATTTGCAATTATGTTAAAAAATAGTTAAAATACAGCACTTTGAATTTTTTTCGTTTTATAGCGATATAAAGCTTACTGTGATTAAAAAGTACTTTTTTGAACAGTGAGTACCTAGATATTTTTATTCTGAACACGAAAATGTATTTACTTTACTTTCAAAATAACCCTGGTCCCCAAAAAATTACTTTGAAACCAATGAGAATGATCACAAAGTCCGCATTGATAAATGGCAAATAGGCAACACACAATTCAACCTCTTAAATACTCACACTTTTGTAATATCTAAGACCAACTATATGGAAGGTATACCTGGTCGACTGTATTAAGCCGAACATCATATAAACAGAGAGACCTTTAACTTTTTTTATTACCTTAGATAAACGAATGTTTCATTCATATATCGGCTTCATTTTGTAATTATTTTAAGGATATTTGCGAGAATGTATTAGAGACTAATTTTTCGTCTGGAATAAATATATGTTGTTATTATTATAATAATAAGTAGGGAGCGGAATCGAGCGAGCTAAACTACCACGGAGCCACAACCGTGAAAAGAAATAATGTAAACAACTGCGTGTTGTTTACATTATATCTGAATATCACTAATTCATAGGGCGAACTGCAACATCGGTTTACGCTCGACAAGAGACCGAGAATCAGAGAAAAAAGGGCAATAAAATAAGGAATTTATGAGGTAAAATTCTTTATACACGGGCGTAGATAACGGCGTCAGGAGTGTTTAAAATTTATTATATTTACGTTATATTTCCAAGAGAAATAAAATTTTCATTTATACCTTACGTTAGTTTCCTTGTTTCATTGTTTTAACTGTTAATTACGTACTTCGTCATTTTTGTAATAGTTCCTGTCGGTTCATTGAATCTACTTCTTCCATTTATATCGACGTAAGTGTTAATTGGATTTTGTTAAGATTAAGATTAAAATTTTTAGTTATCGTTTATTTAGATCTAGAACATTGTTTATGTTACTTTTTCAGATATGATATGGAAGAACGTCGAGAAATACATCGTGAAACAATGGCGAATTGGATTGAGGGTCATACTGATTGTATGTCCATTGTCAGTGATTCCGATATTTATTGCAAAGTCTGTAAAATATCATTACAGAATGCCAAAAAATCGAACGTACAACGTCACCTAGCATCGCTAAAACATACACAGAAATTGGACCCGTTGAAAGCTGACAATTTTAACGAAGAACTCTGTGAAGCTTTAATGGCGGCTAATATCCCATTAAAGAAACTTGGCAATCCTACTTTCAAAACATTTCTCCAAAAATATACTGGTCGACATGTTCCTGATGAATCCACCTTACGCAAATGTTATGTTTCTAAGTGCTTCACGAAAACAGTAGAATGCATTAGAAGACATCTTTCAAATCAGTACCTATGGATAAGTGCCGACGAAACTGTCGATATATTAGGACGCTGTGTGGTAAATATTGTAGCTGGTGTACTACATCCAACTATTCCATATAATGCATATGTAATGGCATCTAAAGTTATAAATACAGTTGATGCGGAAACAGTTGCTAAAACCATTGATGAGAATTTGCACAAAATGTTTCATTCGGACGACAGGTACAGGGAAAAAATACTTTTATTTGTTAGTGACAGTGCCGCATATATGTTAAAAACAGGCAGACTATTAAAGGAAACATATCCTTATATGCTGCATATTACTTGTGTAGCACATGCTCTCCACAGAATCTGTGAATATATCAGAGACAACTATCCGGAAGTTGATAGACTTGTATCGGCTTTTAAAAAAGTTTTCAGAAAAGCACCATCGAGAGTGGCCCTTTACAGGGAAAAACTTCCATCTTTGTCACTGCCACCCGCGCCAGTAATAACTAGATGGGGAACATGGCTGGAAGCTACTAGTTTTTATGCAGAGAATTTCGATAGTTTACAAAATTTCGTTACATGTTTAAATGACGATGCTCGAAGTATTTCTGAGTGCAAGGAACTAACACAAATCCCAAATTTAAAAAATCAGCTGTTATTCCTTCAGGAACACTTTGGAAATTTGCCTAAATTAATCACATATTTTGAAAATCGAAATCTCAAACTAAAAGATGGATTAACCACATTAGATGCGGCTATTAATAATTTCAAAAGTATTCCAAGTGACTTCGGATGTGACCTTCGGCAAAAGTTAGACGCAGTTTTTAATAGAAATCCAGATTTAATAACATTGTGGCAATTGTGTATAGGGACAATGACACAAAATCAAACTGCTAAATACGCTGAAATAAAAGAATATTTCCAGGTCGCACCTATAACCAATTACGATGTAGAAAGGACGTTTTCTATCTACAAGGATGTACTTCATTCAAAAAGAACAAATCTTTCAGAAGAGAACCTTGAGAAAGTATTGCTGGTGAATATTAATACTCCTTTACTCGACTTGAACAACAAAATCAACAAATAATAATGTATTTTGTATTTTATGAGTTGTTATTCAATTATATAAATAAAATTAAAACCTCTTTAAAAATACAACATTTCAATAGTGCGCCCATGAGCGATGAGTCATGGCTCGCTCGATTCCGCTCCCTAAATTAATAAGTATACATTAACCATATTTGTAAAAGAAACTACATGCGGTTGGTATATACAAGCAAATTGTAATATATTTCAGATATCTTTCGGTGTTTATTTATGATTGATTACGTGAAAACATTGATGCGTCTACTTTATTAGACTCTTTTTCTGTTCCTAGATATTCTTCTCACTTTCAAAATGCATTTTATTTTTGAAGGACAAGGTTGCACGACTTATTATTATTTCTAACCTTACATGTTGAAGCTTTTTAATAATATGAACAATGTTTGTAGAAAACTAAAATCTGACAAAAACAACTTTATTTATATTTCTTTGTAAGATACGAACTTAGAAGATTGCCGGACTCTTCAAACTAAGTGGCAGGAAGTTACACAATTTTCAGTTTTCTAGCATTTATTTAAATATCTGAATTTGTTGTGCCTTCATGTTTTTATTTTATTTATACTTTGTATTTTGACTCCAGGACAGTTTTAAGATTTCTTTTGTATATGTGAGCCAAACGAGCTTATAAGTTTAATTACAGCGGTTTATCAGGAGTGGCAGCAATTGTTCGATGGCGAACGAAAAAAAAACCTGTATGCAGGCGTAAAAAACAAATTTCGTTTAGTATCTGTCTCCATTTACATTGCTTGTGATAATGATGTTTTACGTATGAATTTTAATCTACCTCTGTTCATTGTATATTTTAATATGATAACTATCTATCAAATACTTTTAAAGGATTCAGTAAAAACTTTACATATAACCGCATACATCTTCTTCTGACATGAGATATTTGGAATGCTATTTGACTATTCTGGGCTGAAGATGACATAAATTGTCGCACAGTTCGTATCTTA
Organism: Amphimallon solstitiale; assembly: GCA_963170755.1. Classification (NCBI taxonomy): domain Eukaryota; kingdom Metazoa; phylum Arthropoda; class Insecta; order Coleoptera; family Scarabaeidae; genus Amphimallon; species Amphimallon solstitiale. The sequence continues at coordinate 15,072,715 of OY720675.1, forward strand.
CCCACGGTGAAATTTTTATAATTTAATTTCGCTAACTAACAATATCAGTGTTGATTGTGAAGAATATAATTTTCAATAACTTAAAACATGGGCTACTTAGAGAATATAAATATTTCTTACATTTTATAAGAAACAGCGGCACTGTTGCTACAATAGAATTTTTTTCGCTAACTAACAATATCAATGTCGATTGTGAAGAATATAAATATTTTTTACATTTTATAAGAAACACCGACACTGTTGTTACAATTTTCTCAAATTACAAGCTGAATTAGTTTTCAAGAGCTTCCATAGTATGTATGCGTTCATGGCGCTGATGTCTATCATATTATAAAAAACAACAAGAGGCCATCTCCTCGTCATCCTTTTCACGGTGCATGATCGTGTCATTTTGTCCATGTTGTCTATGCCACCTTTTGTTTTATTGTAGTCCAGGATTACCTGGGGTTTCTTTTTTAGGCCATTGTCAACATTTTTCTCACTGTGGAGAGTACTAAGCAACGTTACAAGCTTGCGTTTCTTTGGGCAATACGAAATAATCATCGCATCGTCTGTAAAACCAAACTTCGTGGAAAACACTTGACGATTTTTTGGATCGACAAATGAAGGTGGCAATTCGGGTTTATTTTTACGGATCGTACCAACTAATGTTAGGTTTTTTGATAACAAGTACTTCGCAAGATTGTACGAAGTGAAGAAATTGTCGCAAGTGACATTCCTTCCAGAGTTTTCAATTTCTTCTACTAAACGTTTTACAACCCCTTCCCCTTGATTCTTATCTCTTTCCTCTCCTTGCTTTCCAAGATAAATTTCCAGTTTCCATGCATAGGTTGTTACACTATCACAAATGGCCCAAAATTTTATTCCATATCGTCCAGGTTTTGATGGAATATATTGCCGAAAGGGACATCTTCCTCTGAAAGTTACAAGCTGTTCATCAACCGTCATACACCAATCTGGTACATACGCATCTCGCAAATAAGTATTCCATAACTCGAAGCATTCCCGTATTGGTGCTATTTTATCGCTACTCCTTTTTCTTCGTACTCGAAGTATAGTTTGAAATCGACTTCGACTGATTATAGTACCAAAGATGTTTCTACCATCGTTTTTGCTCCAAAGTTGTGTTACGTCCTCGTTGTAAGATTTGTATACACCTATTAGTATCAAAACTCCAATAAATTTCTTCAATTCTTGGACATCCATTTGTTTCCAATTTTGGCCGAAAACAATTTTTCCTTCTTCGTTCGTCCACTTTAGGATAATTTCAAGAAGAGGTTTACGAAAATAAATCAAAAAATAAGAAGCAGGTGTATGGATCTTGCTTTTTCCAAAACGTGTTAGGCCTGAACGTTCTCGTAAAAGATTGTGCCGTGGTTGTCTTCTGCGATGAGGTAAAATAGGATCTTGGTACCAAACAACTTGTTTGTTCTTTGAGGTAAAAGAATTAGCTCCAGCCGGATTTCTATTGTGATCATCATCGCTGCTCTCAGCAGATTCTTCGCTATCTGATTCTTCTGCTATGCTTGTGTCACCTCCATCGATGAGGCCTTCGACTGCATCTACCTCTCCATCGTCGTCAGAAGATTCATATCCGCTATTGTATTCAACATCACTTATTTCGTCTACCATCGCCTTGATTGGAATCATTCGGAACGAATGCTACTAACATTTATTATAACGATCTGTTCTCTTCGATGACCAAAAGCGGACTGTCTCCACACGGCTTATAAATATGCTGAAACACGTAAAGTCCCCAATATCTACATAATAAAGAGTCATATCTCCTTTCTATATACATCGGAAAATACCAAGGAAGGTTTATCAGCAGCGGGGAAGTCCGGAATTTATAAACGAACCACTATCTTTCTACAAAGATACTCGCTTTGTTCACATTTAATCATTAAACGACATATGGGTCCAACGGACCCCGTTGGTAAATCGCGAAAGTATTTTTATACTGCCAAAACCATTCCTTCTAAAATAATTCTTTTGTCAAAATTTTAAAGTTATAACTCGTACTTAAAAAGTCTATTAATACCAGTAAATTAGCCCAACCATAAGTACGATAAAACAATGGTTAGAAATCGTTTCGGGTCCATCGGACCCGCTCGGTAGTCCTAGGGTTAAACATATTATTACAATTTTCCACAACTTATTTGTGTGAATTCGGATTTTCAGCATTAACCAACATTAAAACTGAAAAAATATTGTTAAATGTAGAAGACGATATGAGAGTAGCATTGTCATTTTTACGACCAAATATAAATGAAATTATCAAAAAACATCAAGTTCAAATTTCGCATTAAAAGTATTCTTATTATTAACTTGTAATTACTCCCTTAATAAACGTAATGTTATTTTTGTAGTACATATTATTTTATTTCGCACATTTAAAATTATTATCATAAACTATTTCACGCATTTTGTTATAGGTAAGTAAATAATTTTTAAACTTATCTTTTTCTATGTGTGCCGCCAAATTTTGAAATCGTTAAAAGTGTGCCGCAACAAAAAAAAAAGAGGTTGAGAATCACTGCTCTAAGGCTTAAAAACAGCAACATTTTCTTCATATATTATTTTTATATTAATTGGTTTCTCTGGTGTAGCACTTCTGAAACTCGATCTGTTTGTTGCCCCAAGTGATCTGATAGTGCTGTTATCACTATGTTACTTATGTAGTTTTTTATATTCGTCGCAGTATTATCAATCATCGTCCTTGCACCCCCAATACGTGTGGTGTCATGTATTGTTATAGGCAAATTGAATGCATTCAGCACATCATTCACTCTTTTTATATTAATATTGTCCACATTATGAAATGGTACATCAAAATCACCCGTTAGAATGAGTTTATGTTTTGGTTTCATTTTTATTACTGAGGATAGTACTTCATCTAAATATTCATAAAAATTACCGCTCGGCGGTCTATACACATTAACCACAATTGTTCTATGCTCAGTCAGTTCAACAGCACTACATTCCACTATGGATTCTTGACTTTGGTCTCGTAGATTTTTATTCCCTTTCTTTGAAAAATGCAAGAGCTACCATTCCTATTTGTAGCTTTACAGAAACAGGATGCCATATTATAGTTTCTTAAATTTATATATTGTAAGTTGTTAGTATCGATTCAATGTTCCGTAGTCACCAGAACATGAACCACCTCCTCATAAGTTTCTAAAAACATGTTTATTGAATCAATTTTGTTATTAATGTTCTGTATATTGTGATGTTAAATATTTATTATTTTTTCCGTTTCTTGCTCATTTATTTCGTCTCCAATGACGCAATGTTCGAGGTTCTTTTCCGAAAATTCCTGTAGGTTCTGATCAGTGGCGTAGATAAAAAAATTATCCCCCTCCCCCGCAAAATTTTTAGGGGGCCCTTCCAAAATACTTATTTAGAGATAGCATAGAATGTGAATATCGGAGTAATTATAATAAATTTATTCTATAATAAAAAAATCTAAATTATATTTAGTTATTTATTTTATAATAATACATTTGAAAACACAAAAAAAAAGCTAATTAGAAAACAAAATGCCGAAACGTTTTTTTTTCAATAGTAGGAAATTTTCAACGAACTCTTCCAAATCAGCTACTATGCTCATGTTCAATACTTATAACAGCTAAGGCACTTAACCGAACTTGTTTAATGGTGCTGCGTAAATAGGTTTTAATTAATTTTAATTTCCAAAACGATGTTTCTGCTGTTGTTCATGTTACCGGTAGTGTTAAATATAACTGAAATAGTATACATAGATCTGGAAGACTACCAAGTTGCTAAACATGCATTTTCCACTATTAATAAATTGGCTAAGTCCTTAATAGAAGATTTTTGTTTAATTTCATTAAACAAAACAGTTAATTGAATCGGCAAATCTTCTGAAAAATCAATTCCAAAATTGCTCAGAATATGTCTTCCGTATTCCACTATTTCTTCATTTGTTAACTTAACAAATTTTGAGGGATTAAGAAACGAGAAAAGGTTTACAACTGCATTTATGGAGTAAAATCTTCTAGATAATTGGTTGATAATAATATCAAGTGACGCATTAAAAACTTCTACTTGAAATTTTTTTATCGGGTTAGGAATTACACAGTCGTATTCACATTCATCAAAAAACTTTTTAATTCTCTTCTGGCGTTTATATTTTATCATAGGCTGAATATTTCAAGATTCTGCTAGATTTTTAGCTTCTTCTAATTTATCAAAACTTTGTCGCAGTTCTGTCAAGTTTTCTTGACCATTATTGAGCAATTTACACGTCTCTTCTAAATCACATGAAGGGCTCTGAAGTTGCTTTGAAATTAAGTTAACAATTTCGAGGATTTTACTCTGGAAAACTAGCAATAGAATAAACTCATAATTATCCATTTTATTCTGCAGAGACTTTGCTTCATTTCTGTCATTTTGCTTTTTGCACACCAGGATAAAATTTGACAAACATTGCATTACAGACTGATAATTATATTTTATTGACAGTGAGCATTCAAATCTAGAAGACCATTTTGTTACGCACAGCTTTTTCAGTGTGTACGTAATTTTATTTCCATGTGGTGCAGCTTGATGAAGGACTTGCCAGCGTGGCAAGCTTTCACTAAAAAACACATAAATGCTTTGCAAAAGATCATAAAAACTCTGTAGTTTAATAATGTTTTTAACAGAATCATTTAAGACTAGGTTCAAATTATGAGCTGAACAGTAAATATAATCAGCTGTAGGAATTCAATTCTTAATTCTGGCTTGTAAACCATTATATTTTCCAGACATATTAGCAGCCCCGTCGTATCATTTGAAAATTTTCTAAAGTAGTTAGAACAACAGGTTCTAAACTCTGTGAATCTTGTTCGGTTAGCTCTATAAATCCAATAAATGATTCCTTTATTTCTAGAGTGTGTTGTTTATTTGAATTTTTCTTCATACTTGTATACCTTATAACGAGACTTAGTTGGTTCTTCTTGGATATGTCTTGCGTTGTATCAATTATAAGGGAAAAAAAGGAGCTTTATTAATATTTTTCGTTTAATTCATTTAAAACGGTTTTAGCCAAATGTACAATTATTTCATTTTGAATATCGGGGCTTAAGTATTTGTTTCGAATATTAGTGCTTGACAAAGGAGCTTTTAGAACAGGGTCATAACGTGCTATCAAGTCAATAATATTTAAAAAGTTACCACTTGTTGCTCCAATTTCTTTAACATTTTCTCGATGTCCTCGTAATGGCATATTGCAAATTGTTAATGTTCTAATCATATCACATATTCTTATTAAAACTTCTTTAATTTTTTCATGACCACTTATTTGACTATCAATGGTTTTGTTTTTTTCCGAAGTACTATAAACTATGCATGCTTGCAAATAAGCATCACTTCCCTCGTGGATTTTATTTTTTTTACTTAAGCCCTTCCAGTCATTAATTATGCTCTTACACCAATTTACTGATGCTTCATTACTAGAGAACATCCAATACGGTTCAACTTTTGGGAATAACATAACAAAAAGCGATCGATTTTTTGACCAGTTTTATCGTCTTAATTCCTTGGAAACGGTCCCATAGGCTTATTTAACCCTGTAGTAATAATTTTTCTTTTTAATTCGACGGAAAGTGATTCCGAAAATAAGGCTCTGTCGGTATTAAAATATGTTGAATCCGCCTGATTGCATTCGATTTAATTTTTTTCCAGAACTATATCTAATTTTTGTTCGAGTATAACATTTTCGTATGGTTCAACATTTTCATCTGATGCAGATGTACTAGCTGCTGAAGCCCTTTCAGAAAAACCAGCTAATTAATGAAATTTGTTTGTTGTTGCTTTTGTTAATAATTATTTAGGTTATTTAATTTTTTTTATTAATAACATTTTTCTCGTCATCAAAATTCAATTTATCAATCAAACGGAAGAATTAGTGCAATCAAACAATGTAAATTGAAGATGGCAGCATTGTTCAAATATGTCAGTAAACATAACCTATCTTTTATTTTGTTCTTAACCAGCGGTGTAAAAAATGAAATACTGCAACTGGATATTGCTGGAATTTTTTGTTCTTTAGAGTTATTTAGAACTAAAAGGATCAAAGTTTCTTCTTGAAAATTCATATGAATAAAGTATAATATGCAAACAAACAAGTTTAATTAAATTTAGATGTTGTCTGTGACCGCTACAGCTACTGCTGCGGCTGTCATGCATATGTCCCGCTTTAAGATAAATTTCTTAAAAAATTATTGACAAATATGTTTCTATCCCAACATGGGGTAAATTGGCTCCTCATGCTCTGTAAAATAAAAACAACAAACAAACCTTGTATTAACCCCTGGAAATGATGATTTAGTCCTTGTAATACGATTTCGTATGTCTTCTCGAATTTATGATGAAAAGGGTTCTTAATTATAAAGAAAACTTAAATTCGAGTGCCACTTACGTAACTGAAAAATGAAAATTGCGCTTTGTCGGCATCAGAAGTAATCGTTTTCGATTCTTCCATTTCCCTCTTTATGGTGGAACAGATAGTTCTCGCAACAATATTCGAAGGACCCGCCAGTTCAGAATGTATACAGAATTGATAACCATCAAAGAAGAACTCTCTGGCAGTTATTGTTATGAACATCCCGTCTCCATGAAACAGTTTATTCCAGTTCAAATTTAAAGTACTAGTGAGATTTATCTTCTCAAATGTAAGAAAAACACCCTGAAAAATAACATTCATTTAATATTACTAGATGAACTAGATCTACTGATGCAAATAGATGTATTTGTTAATATGTTGAAGATAATTAAACTGATAATATGGCAATTAGACAGCTGTGCAAACTATTGTCTTCACTTGTAATACATTTTTGACAGAATATGCATCTTCTCAATCCTTAAGAAAACTTTTAAATCGTCTGCGAAAAGCAATTTCTTGTACTACATACATCTGATCACACAGATCATTAATAAAAATTAAGAAAAGTAAGGGTCCCAGGTTAGTTCCCTGAGGAACACCCGACGACGGCACAAAAATTTCCGAGACATGGTCTAAACAAGAAACAAACAAGGAACAAAGTGCTTGCGATGCGAGATATATAATTCAAAAAATCGTTTTACTATTTTAGTAGTAGTAGTAGTAAATTTTATTAATGCATTTAAAAATACAATAATAGTCAACAAAAACTGCATATAATAAACAAATACAAGTCCGACATAAATATAAATATAAAAAATATAATATAAATAAAAAAATAAAATGTTTACATACAAACAACAAAATTGAAAATACAGTCGGCTCCGCTTATAACGAGTACAACTTATAACGAACGTCCGGTTTTAACGAGTGATTTTCAGTGTTACGGAAAATTGTTCCTTAAACTTAATACAATTTGAGTTCGGATACAACGAGCTCGGATATAACGAGCACTTCTTTTAGTACGAGCAAATTTTCTGTTTGCCGCTGCGATTATAACGAGGAGTCGACACATTCTTCGGCTGTTAACGCAGACCCGATGTAAACAAACTTGTCATAACTCGTCTACTGGCATGCCGTGCATATACAGAATTTTTATTCAGTAGTTTTTATAGCTTGTTACTAGTAACATTATCATCATGCAGAGAAATAGAAAATCCCTTACATTAGAACAAAAAATTAAAATTATCGATGACATCAACAGTGGAACATCTAATGCTAACGTTTGTAGAAAGTATAGCTTGTCAACTTCGACTGTTTCCACAATTTAGAAAAACAAGAATAAAATTAAAGGGACATTAAATTCGAATATTTCTAAGTTTAAACGAATTCGAAAACCAGTTAACAAGGAAGTTGATCAAGCATTATTGCAATGGTTTAAGCAAAAAAGGACTCAAAATGTGCCGATAAGTGGACCAATACTACAGGAAAAAGCAGAAGAATTTTCCAAAATAATGTTCCCCAATAATGAAACATCTTGTTCAAAAAGCTGGAAAGACCGTTTTAAGAAGAGGTACCATATTTCATCTAGTAAAATCCATGGAGAAGACGCAAGTGTTTCTGCTAAAACAACAAAGGACTGGTTAGACAATGTTTGGCCCACAATAAGGAGAGGCTATTCCGACAGCGATATTTTTAACGGGGATGAAACTGGTCTCTTTTATAAAATTGTCTCAAACCAAACACTGAAGTTTCGAAAAGAAAAGTGTCAAGGAGGCAAAAAAAGCAAAGAAAGAATCACCGTTTTTGTCTGTGCCAACATAACGGGAACCGAAAAGAGAAAGTTGCTGGTCATTGGAAAATCTAAAGCACCTCGTTGTTTTAGGACTTGCAAAGTGTTACTGGTTAATTACACCGCTAATAAGAAAGCATGGGTAACATCAGAGATTTTCGAAAAGGAAATAAAAAACTGGGACTATGAACTACAAAAACAGAACAGAAACATAGTGTTAATCATTGACAATTGTCCAGCCCATCCTGCAATTGAAAACCTACGTGCCATAAAGTTAGTTTTTCTTCCACCCAACACAACGGCAGCCCTACAACCCATAGATCAAGGTATTATCGCCTGTCTCAAACAACATTATAAGAAAATGGTTTTATGCAGGATGATTTCTTGTTTGGATGAAGCTAAGGATTTTAACTTTACTTTGTTGAATGGTATATTAGCTATAAACACAGCATGGAATCGTGTTTCACAAAAAAACTATTGTTAATTGTTATAAACACGCTGGATTTTATTCGGAATTTGATGATGATGATGATGAGATTCCTTTGGCTCAGTGGATATTAAAGCATAAAGATCCAGAAGCTGTAGATGAAGAAGACTCCCTTAGTTTAAATGACTGGGCTATCACAAATGATCTTGTGAAAGGGCCTTTAAACGCTGACATAATTAATGCATTTCAAGAAGTCGACGATTATTTGGTAACTTGCGAGTACCCATCAGAAATTGAAATTGCAGCAGCCGTTACAAAAACGCAATTTAATGAAAAGTCGGAATCAGAAGAAGAAGAGGAAGAGCCAGAAAGCATCTTTGAACCACCAACAGCTCAATAAGTACTTAGTGCAATAAAAACCGTATCCACTTATTTGGAATTCAATGATTTCCAAAGCAACTTGAAGCAACAGTTTGATTTTGTACAAAAAGGAATTGAAGATTCTTTGTTGAAGAAAAGTGCAACTCAAAAAAAAGATCACAGACTATTTAGAATGAACATTACATTGTATACATATAAGTGCATACGTTTGTATGAATTTTGTTAATATGTATTCCATATTAAGAATTTGTATCTTGTTTATACATATTATACTAAATAAACAAATATATATATATATATATATATATATTTATATATATATATATATATATATATATATATAATATAATTAGATTTTTCTTTGCCGTATATTCAATAATATAATAGATGTGTGCTATTCCCAAGAAAAACATCTATTATATTATATATATATATATATATATATATTGTTTAGTGGTTTTCTAGGCCATATTATATTCTATAGTATAAAAAAACTACGCCCACGAAAAAATTTTATACTATATATATAATATATACATATATGAAGTATAGAATTTCATGGGGTAACTCCGCTCAAAATGCAACTGCGGACACGTGTTTCGAACTACTTGGTTCTCGTCAGCGCAGTGTAGCTGACGAGAACCAAGTAGTTCGAAACACGTGTCCGCAGTTGCATTTTGAGCGGAGTTACCCCATGAAATTCTATACTTTATTATTCTATAATCCGCAATATTTATTTCTTTTCTTTTTTATACATATATGTATATACATTCTATGTCAAATAAATATGTAGTTACAAACCTGGTAAGAATCGCTTATAGCGAGCGTTTGCATATAGCGGACAAATTTTGTTGGCACCAGCGCCATCGTTATAAGCGGACCCGACTGTATATATATGTGTATGTGTGTGTAAGAAAACAATAAAACACGCAGAAAGGTGTTAAACGGAATACTCTCTATCCTCATTCACCAGGCATCCCCCACATACTCCTCTATGGTATAATATCCCTTTTCTGTTAAAATTCGTTTAATTTCTTTTGAGAAGCATGTGTGACTAAGTTGTTTCGTGTCTTGTGGCAGGTGGCTATATAGCTTTACACCATAATAGTGAAGACTGCCCTGAGTCATCGTTAGCCTTTGTCTCGGAATACGCAATTTATTACGTTCCCTTGTGTTGTATTGGTGTTCCATTTCATTTGTCTCGTATTGGTGAAGGTGTTGGTGAACGTAATTCAGAGCATGATATATGCATAATGATGCCAAAGTAAGTATTTTTGTTCGTCTAAAGAAACCCATGCACGATTCATTATACCTCAGACCACAAAGAGCTCGCAATGCCATCTTTTGAAGAATAAATACTCTACTGGCTGCGCCTGACGGGCCCCAAAACTGAATTCCATACGAGAGATGGCTATGGAAAACGGAATGATAGGTAAGTACCGCAGCTTGATGTATTGCTATCAACTTTATTCTCCTAATGGCATAGATCCCCGAAGTCAGTTTTTTCGCCAGTTTATCTATATGCTTTCCCCACTTTAACCCAGTATCTATAGTGAGACCCAGAAACTTAACAACTAATTGTTGTGTTTTATCGACATTTAATTTCAGTTTATGGGCTGCGAACCACAATTCAATACTTTCAATTGCTTCATCGGATTGTATCATCAGTAAGGACCACAAGTGTGGTCCGGTAGCAGTGGCGTAACTACATCGGCTTTACCGAAATACATACATACTCGTACGATAGGCGCGCGCCGTTAAGGTTGCTCCCGATATACTGTCGCTGGAACCGGACCAATTCTTGCGGTCTTTAATCATCAGTTCTTTCGCGTCACTATGCTTGCAAATGATGATGGTGTCATCGGCATATTGGCATATTTCTATCTCAGGCAAGACCCCCGGTAGATCATTGACTTAGACAATAAACAACAGAGGATCCAGAATCGACCCTAGATTTCCATTGAACCATCTGTTTCCTATTTGATAAGTAGGACCTAATTAATTTTTAGGGTTGGCCCCTTATTCCATAGTATTCTAATTTGTGTATCAATATACTGTCGTCCACCGTATCAAAGGGAGTTTACTAAGCAGCAACTGGTGATTAATCTTGTCGAAGGCCTTGAAGAAGTCAAACGACATCCACCCCATGATTATTATCAATAGTTTCTCATAAGTATTGAGTAAAAATAGCCAAGCTAGACATGATAAACTATTTATTAACGAAAGCATTACTCTTGGACAGACATGTAATTTCCAACACCAGAAAACAAGCGAAAATAAGCATACCTTTCAGAAACGTTAGCAAAACTATTTATAACGGCTATAGGTCGATAATTGTCGATAACCCCCTCTGACCCCCTTTTTAAAAGTGAGAGTTAATCTAGGAGTCAAGGAAGACAGATGTACTCAATGCGAAATTAAATAGAAAGTGCAGTCATTCAGCAAGAACATTGACGTAACCTCTCACTAGATACAGGTTGTCTCAAAAACATACCGACAAACTTTAGGGGCGGTTCTAGGCATCAAAACAAACATTTTTTGTTTAATAAATATATGTCCGTAAATGAACCGTTTGTGTTGTAGAGCATTAAAGTTGTTTAAATCATATCCAAATAACTAAAGTAATTCTTGATTTAGTTGGACGCCACTGTCTTTCGTTAAACATTTCTTATTGGAACTATGGTTTTTGTTGAGCAACAGAAACATTTCTTTATCACAATAAACATTCCCCAAATGCCGATTTTGAGATCGTAGTAGTTATGTGTGATATTTAGCTGTCAACATAACATTTATTTTGTTGATTGTTAATTTGAAATTTAATTTAAAATGTATGATAATTTCTCATTTGAAGAACTTGCCGACATGCACTTTGCTTATGGTGCAGCGTAGTGTAATGGAAGAGAAGCAGCACGCTTGTATGAACAGAGATACCCGGAACGTAGGCAACCTCATCATACAGCCTTTGCTTCCCTCCTTTGTCGTCTAAGAAAGAGTGGGAACCTAAGACGTCCTTTGGGGTTATCAGATATTTTTAGTTTACGGAACAAGTATTCGTAATGAGGAAGATCACCTAGCAAGAATAATGGCGAGTTGTACACATGTAGAAGCCAATGGCCGATATTTTCAACAATTTTTGTAAACTATCATTTATTTGTCAATAAAACATAGGTTAACTTGAACAAACAAAACTTATTAACTAATGCCTTCCTAGACTTTTTTTGTGTAAAATAATACCAAAACATTTTTTCCTATTTTATGCTAATATGGTTCATTTACGGACATTATTAAACAAAGAATGTTTGTCGGTATGTTTTTGGGACGGCGGAGGAGAGCTATAAAACAGCCAGTAGAGCAGCGTTTAAAGCTCTAGGTGAACGTTGAAACAGGCAAGACAGCAAGCATTAAATATTCTTGGTGGACCAAGACAGCGTTCCTAGTTGAAAATATATTCAAATTCGTCGCTTTATATAATTACGGCGGATCTTTCTTATTCGAATAAGTTATGGCTGAAGCCGCAAACATGTATTGATCACGTGAACAACGTAGGCACCATGACTTTGTTCTCTTAAAACAATAAATCTTACGGAAAGAAAAATGAATACATACATACATCATTTTACATATTGAAAAATCTCATGAAGACACAAAAGTTTGCTATAATCTGGGGGTCAAATATGTTCATGATCACCAATGAGATAAAAATAAAAATGTGAAAATTTGGATTAAATTGCAATATTTACATTCAACACTTCTTCTCGTTTTGATAAACGTTATGAAACATTAATACGTCAGATATTTTAAATACGTCTTACCTGTAATGCTACATTCAGAACTGTAAGTTCTGTTGTTTCAGGGAAAGCACTCTCTTCTTCATTAAACTCAAACCACAGACGTTGTTTGTAAGTTAGTGTGTCGTTGCCCTCATCATAAACGATATCTTCTTTATTGCGGGTTTGACTAGAATTAATTTTTTCGTTGAAATCATAACTTCTTAATTTTTTTTCATAGTACTTACTTATAAACAAACGGTCCTATTTCTTCGACTATTGGCGTTGCACCCTCCAAAATCTCTTCAGGATTTGAAACGTTAAAAACGTAAACTTTGAATTGTAGAGGGAAAGGTACATTCTCCCATCTTTCGAATTGATCCGTGCCCTGTTCTAATCGCACGCTCTGAAAAAAGTAGGCTTATAAAAATTCGAAAACTGTTAAAACGTCAAACTTATATTTACGACTTTTGTTGGTGGAATATATTCATTACAAGTTCATGAATTTATTTTACGAAAAATATATAGTATTTAAAATTGGAATTAATAAATATGAACCATGTCTGGCGTTAAAGTGATTGAAATTGTTTACTGACACAAAGAATATATAGACACAAATATTTTCTATTAATAATCAAGAAATTAAACTTTAAGATAAGAAGTTGATATCTAATAATTATGCAGGGTGTTAAGAAACACATTTTTTACTTTCTTATACGTAGTATAAGGAAGTATTGTGATGATGAAAATTTTCGACCTCGAGATTTGAGAGGTGAGGCCACCACACGACTTTCTTATACGTATGAAAGTGTTACTTCCGGTCCGAATTTTGAAATTTTTTTTATACAAAAGATATTGGAAATTAAGTTCTAAATACTTTTATGCGTACCTGTCTAAAAAGCATGACTTGCAAAATATTTGCAAGAAGCTGATTTTCGATAAGAGTAAAAGACCTACTTCCGGTAGGAATTTCGAAAAACCTTTTTAATAAAATTGTTCACAATTTCAATTTTAAGTACATATGAATTCTTTATAAATTTGTTTAAACTTAGTAATTCACGAAATATTTGCAAAATTCGATTTTTTCACTGAAGTAAACTACTACTTCCGGTCTGCTGATTTTGCTCAAAATCTAATCAGTTCTCAAGAGGGAGATTATATTCGTAAATACAAAATTTGGAATTGATATTTGTAGCGGTTTGACCGCTATCGTGGTCACACACACAGAGACACACACAGACACACAGACATTTTTTAAAAACCACTTTTTTGGTATCAGGGGACTTCAAAACGTTTGTTTTGATTAACATTAAAGAATATAATAAAAACTTTCTTATTTTAAATGAAAGAGCTTGTATTTGTTACCATATTTGGATTCTAATTTTAATTGTTATTAAAACTCCATTAAGGTTTCCTATTCCTATTTCTTATTGTTTTTTAGTAATTTAGGATTTTCAATTTCAAGCAATAGTTTCTTGCAATTCATTTTTTAAAAGACTAATATTTATTAGCCTAACGGTCTGATTGGTTTTGTTTCACAATAATTAAAAGGCGTCATAACTAAGTAAATAACACATACATACTTTATTAAACAAATAAAAAACTTAAGTAGTGAAAGAAAACTAATGTTTTAACAAGTACTCGAAATGATGGTCATCTGTTTCAATGCATAAGCGAATTCTCTCTTGAAAGGACTGTTTAACTCTTGTTAAAATACCACATATTATGTGACTTAACTATTCACATATCCACTATATAGGACCCATAGTGGATATGTGAATAGTTGAAAGATAGCAGATTTTTGATGCAAGATATTTTTCTTGATTTTAAATTTGGAGAAAATCTTTCATCGTCAACTTATGAAGAATTTAGTAATCTACCCCGCTGAATAATCAAACTTAGAAAAAAATTATCTGATTAAAGAAAATTAATTAATATGGCAAAACATTTAAAACAAGTTTTCTCAAAAATCCTTTGCAGTAGATTTGTTTGCTTTCGTTCACGTTAAAAAATGAATAGAGAGCTACCGCGCTCTGCACTTATTTTTCGTTTAACTATTCTTTACTTTGTTTTAAATGTATATAAAATAAATTAAAATTAGGCAACCCACATTACAGTGAATGCTATTCTGGTAAAAATCATTCCCACGGTTACAAATATATATTTATATATTATAAAATATATAATCAATGAATTTTTATTCGTTTAGATATTGAGTTATTATTTCAAATATATATTATATATTCCCTTTGTGTAATAGGTACTCGCACATCCATGGTTTATTAAATTATGTGCTATGCAACCAATATTACATGTCCGATTCACTAGCGAGGACCCTTTAGAGATAGGTATAGGAAATCTAAATGCAGATTTAAAAACAATTAAAATTAGAATCTAAATTTGGTAATAAATACCATTTAAAATAATAATATTTCTTGTCTTTAATATTAGTCAAAACAAAAAATTTGTTTTTGAACACCCTGTATAATTTTTAGATATCAACTTTAACTTATCTTGAAGTCTAATGATTTGAGTAAACAATATATACAATTGAAAATAATACGCTCAAATATGTAATACAGAAATGTCTCTTAAATTTTGATCTACATTTTCAAAAATAGTAAAATACCTCGAAAATAGATTGAGTTAGTTATAGAGAATATAACAGTAAGTGGCCTTTATTTAGCCTATAGTATCAAAATATGCCATAATGTACAAGGTGTTCCATTTAAATTTTCATAACTTTGATGCGCAACATTTTATTGAATCACTCTGTATATTTCAAAATAATTTTAAAACGTGCTCCTAATGAACCTACACAACGCTTGATAAAAAAATGTTAAAATACTTTGCCACATTTTGTATATAAACCGACGGGAATGTGGTGAGCCACCCTGTATATATCATATGTTTCTTAATAATGCTAATACATATTTAAGGGAGTTATTCTTGAGTCCATTTTGTGAAAAAAACTTCTTATGAACATATGTCTTAACTTTTGAAATGTAGGGTGCTAAAGTCTAAAGAAAAAATTTTTTTTAAAGCACGAAATTTTGTATACGCCTTTTATGCTTGCAAGATGCATTTTCTGATGTACAATCAGTTTTATAATTTTTACCTGTGGTGTCTGTACGATTTTTTTTTAAAATTTATTTGAAGAAACATATGTTACGCCATTGCTTTTTCTTAAAGTACTTTTTTTAAGTCCCCATTCGTTTGACGTACGGTTTCATTCATGTGCACGATGTTATGAAATTAGGTATTAACAAGGATTAAAAACGATTTAGTAGGTAAGAAGCTGTTACCATTTCAAAATGTATGTAGAACGTTATTCTCTTAAATAAATTGTCGTTCAAAGTTACATAAATAGCTTTTTCTCATAAGTGGTCTACCGAGATGCACATGATTGAATTCTTTTTTAAACTTTAGCGCCCTACAGTTCAAAAGTTAAGACATTTAGGACATATGTCCATATGAAGTTTTTTTCATAAAATGGACCCATGAATAACCCCCTTAAATATCAGCATGTTATTAAAAAACACCCTGTATGTGTTTTTTTATTGCTGTGAAGATTATTAATTATGTGTTATTTTGGGTATTTTCGGCTTATAAATTAAAACTATTGTTGTAGAATGCAAAATGTATGTTTATTTAACTTTTCGACAAAAATTGTTTTGGTCTTCTTCAGAAATATAATAAAATCCCATAGATATAGGAATATTGGAACTTCACTTTTCATTATATCTGTGATATTATTACTTCTCATTTTTATTGTTATGACTTTACAATTCTATTGATATAATAGGAACAATTGTACTGCATGCTGTTTTAGTCAGAGCAAGTTTGCTAAAATTGTAAAATCATAACAATAAAAATGAAAATTAATAAAATCACAGATATAATGAAAACCATTGTTGCTTCTTGATAAGTGAAAGTTGTGAAAAAACCCAGTCTGAAATGAATTTACAACCAAACAATATTCCTATATTTATGGGATTTTATTATATTTCTGAAGAAGACCAAAACAATTTGTGTCAAAAAGTTAAATAAACATTTTTATTCTACAAGAATAGAATTATTCTTGAGGAAATTTTTGACGCTAAAAATCCATGACCACTTCCATTATCATTACATTTTCAACATTTCTTACAAAAAATAATCAAACATTGTAGTTTACCTTAAATTCGATTATGTATTTTAATAATTAAAGAATATTTTTAATAAATTTTGTCTGAAATTGATAAACCATTTACTGAGTATGGCATATTTTCGTAATCCTCAGGAAGTGGACTTAGGAATTATAACAATAAGAACCTTTGTTTCGAATGTTATGCGTTCAGTAGAATTATATTCGTTGCTTAACTACTTAGTAAATTAAGTTTGGACACTGTTTGCCTGAAAAAGCTAATAAATTCAGCGAAAGCTTGATTGAAAGTCAGTAATACAAATAAATAATTAGTTTTTTCTAATATTATTAGTTTTTGTTTTTCGCTTCTGATTTTCCACCACTTTATCTACCACAAATTGCAAATGAATTTAAAAATACTTACTTCTGCTATCTGATCGTTAATATATCCATCTAGCACCGCTGAATATCCAATTACAATGCCAGCAATCATCAAGCAAAGTCCAATAAATCCGAAGACAAGCACAACCCTTCCACACGTACACATGATGATGATATATATGTTGTTCTAAACTAACACCACTACATACTACCAGTAAAACAACGTCGAAATGTGCCCGAAGTACGAATAAATCTTTATTAAATCTTACTGTTATCGGGCATAGTTTTAAATAACAATTATAGGTATATTTCGAGTGGCCCACGTAAAAAAAAAAGATAGAAACGTATTAACATCGATATCATGTTGATGAACCTCTTATGAAAAATAGGATAGATAACGTTTACCAAATACGTACATATAATCGATGAATATGAATATACTCGTACTGTTATGTACGTTTATGTAGATACATAAGTATGATTTTGAAGTTCTTGAATTTCCCTTTGTGATATATTTAATTATACAAATAAATTGATACCGAAAATGTTACATCGCATATTGTTTTATCATCATTAAGATCAAAATGTTTGTATTGCTGATAAACATTGAGCTTGATCTTTTAAAATGCTAGTGATGACGTAAATCAGGGGTCTCCAAACTTTCCAGCCTTAGGGCCATACTGATTACTCCAGTAAGTTCCGAGGGCCAAAACCATATTATCATTGTTGCCGGTGGTAAAAAGTGAAATAGTCCACTGATGAAAAAAAGTCCGAAAAAGTACGCAACGTTTAAAAAAGGCTGCAAAACGGCAACACTGCATATTATTAATTTTCCTGTCATTATCTGTAATTTCTAGATTAGTCGTAGAGTACGAGCCATGAGGAGTAACGTGACACGACATCTGGTGGACACAAGCGGAAATAGGTAGTACCTTCTATCGCTAACAGATGGCGCTAATAGCACGTACAAAATAATCTCGTTGGTTCGAGAAAGTTCTGGTGTCTTCCACTCACGTCTAGATGACAGTAATTGGAATATATAAGAAGGCTAGTGGCGCAACCACAAGTCAGTTCCTATGACACTGTTGTGAAATAAAATAGTGCGTACCTCCTTAAAACGTGTTTGTGCGTGTTTAAGTTTAAGACATCTTTGTAACAGTATTTTGATTTGAATTGTTGCTTTTGTGTGTGATTTAGTAGTATGGAAAAGAAGCGAAAAATTGATAGTGAATGCAGAAAATTCAAAGATCAGTGGAACATTCAGTATTTCGTAATTGAGTCCAGTAAGAAGGCGCTATGTTTGATTTGCAATGAAAGCATAGCCGTTCTCAAAGAATATAACATTAAACGTCATTATGAAACAAAACATTTTCAAAATTACTCCAAATATACAGGAAGTTTGCGGACAGAAAAATTCGAAGCTATGAAGCGCGGATTGAAATCGCAGCAATCTTCATTTACAAAACTCAAAACTGAACAAGAGGCTGCAACGCGTGCCAGCTTTCGTGTGGTTCTTGAAATTGCAAAACGTGGAAAACCATTCACCGATGGAGAAATGATCAAAGAATGCATAATTGCAGTAGCCGAAGAAATGAGGTAAATTTATTAAAAAGTGTCAGTATGTCAGCAAACATTGTGGCTCGAAGGGTAGAAAACATCGCTGAAAATATATCCTCTCAACTGTTAGACAAAAATGGACATGTTGAGTGGTTTTCTTTGGCCTTGGATGAGTCAACGGATGTGTCAGATACTGCTCAGGTGTTGATTTATATTCGAGGAGTAGATAAAAGCTATGAAGTGCATGAAGAACTTCTTGATATGAATAGTATTCATGGCACAACTACTGGTACAGATATTTTTAAAGGAGTTGAAATGGCCATTAATCAAAAGAACCTTCGATGGAAAAACTTGAAATGTATTACAACTGATGGAGGACTGAGTGGGAAAGATAAAGGAGTGGTCGCTCTTGTGTCAAAGGCTGTAGAAAATGACGGTGGTTTAAAACCATTAGTCTTACATTGTATCATTCATCAACAGTCTTTGTGCGGAAAATGTTTGGATATGTCTGAAGTTCTGAAACCAGTCATATCAACTGTTAATTTTATCAGATCTTTTGGGCTGAATCACCGACAATTCCGACAATTTATTGAAGAGATTGGAGAAAATGACTTACCTTATCATACTGCCGTACGTTGGCTTAGTTGTGGGAAAGTCCTTCAGCGCTTTTTTGAACTTCGAGCAGTGATCGAAATTTTTTTGAATGAAAAGCATCGCCCTCTTACTGAATTACAAAACAACGCATGGCTGTGGAAGTTAGTATTCTATGTTGATTTGACAAAACATGTGAACGAACTGAATTTGAGATTGCAAGGAGAAAACGAGCATCTTCCTGATTTATACACTAATATCAAATCATTCCGGAAGAAATTGATACTGTTTCAATCACAACTACGAAGTAAATGTTTTTCACATTTTAAAACATGTGAAATATTCAGCCACACTACTGAGACTGAGTTTCCTATCGATTTTGCACTCGAAACTTTGAGTGCTTTGAAAATAAATTTTGATACTCGTTTCTCGGACTTTGATGCCATTGCGAATCAAATTAAGATTTTTCAGAATCCTTTTGATACTGACATTGAAACCCTAGCCCCGGAACTTCAAATGGAAATAATTGATCTACAGTGCAGTGATATAATTAAGAACAAATATCAAAACTCATCTTTGTTGGAATTTTATAAGAGTCTTCCACTGACACAATTTGATAATTTGCATAAATTTGCTCGTGGGCTGTTTTCTGTTTTTGGTGCTACTTATTTGTGTGAGAAGACCTTCTCCAAAATGAAGTACACAAAAAATGTTTACAGATCTAAATTAACTAATGAGCATCTTAAATCTCTTTTAATAATTGGTACAAGTAAAATTAGTCCACAACTACAAACTATTGTCAGTGGAAAATCTCAATTACACAAATCTCATTAGTATTTCATATGTCATTATGCTTGTTATAAGTTATGTTTTTATTTAAAATGTATAAACTGTTAGTTGGATTCATTTCAATAATTTGTTAGTTATTATATACTGAAGTAAAATTTTCTGCATATTATACATGTCTTTACTCATTACAATTCTGTGTTTCTTTATCCAACTTATCACAAAAACAATAACAATAAGCCTACAACAATGTTATGAGTAGTTAGCCCATGACCATATCAATGTAGATGTCATATTAATAATTATTCAACATAAAATTAGAATACTTCAGTGAACTAAATTTAATTTGCTATAAAAATATGTTCTCTAAAAGGAGTTTTCAAGTATGCTAGCTCTCCGCGGGCCGGACAAAATCTGTCCGCGGGCCGGATGTGGCCCTCGGGCCGTAGTTTGGAGACCCCTGACGTAAATAATGATTAATAATAGAAACATGCACATCTGCAGCAGTAAAGAATTGCTATCCCCTCACGTAAGCATAGGCAAGTATATATGACGCTTTACAAGTTAATTGTCTTTTATTCTAAATCTTTATGCCACGATTTCTATATGTTTCACATGAGCAACTACTTAACTCTCTTTTAGTCGGAATACCCTTGACGGTATTCAACACAGGATAGATCGCCGCGCTATGCCAGTTGCGGAGAAGGTCGTGGGTCAAGGAGACAGCCTAAAACGACGTTCGAAAATCGCGCCAAATCTCATTAGCCGTTTGACGAGCGTCCTGATGGTGCTGTCACCCAAGAGAAAGGAAAGAGACAATAATCCTGAAGATCCTGTTACCAGAAATCACAGAATAAAATATGACTTGCTGGTAAAGTTCTACAAACGAAATTAGCGCACAAAAAGCAATCGTAAAAATTAGAAATTTTAAGTTAATATAAGTGGTTGAAGATAAATGCAAAATTAAATTTATATCACCGGTAATCACAAGATTGCAGCGGTCCCTATACCGTGAGTCTAAGGTCAGCCATCGGCTATATCTCTGCAACCGTTTATCGTACAACCTGGTGAAAAAAATCTTGATAGTGAAATGGACAACGGGAATTTGAGCAAAAATATTTTTAAGTTTCTAAAACGATCGCAAAAGGACGCAATTCTCAAGACGAATTAAAAATTCGATAATTTTTCAATAAATTCTAGATTAAGATGGATTAAATTTTTTATTAGCAACATTTTCAGACGTTTTTATACAACTTTTATTTGAAACTTTTTGATCTAACTCTCATACAAGGGGGGGGGGTGGAAGGGGTATGCCTGCGTACAGCTGTTCTCAATTTATGTATATTTCTTGTTTTTTCTTTGAAATCCTAAATGAAACGATATATTTTTAATATTGTAATATTGAAGCACATAAAAAAACTGATGTGAATGATGAAAACCGGAAGTTGATACCTCTTTTTCTTGACGAAGATATAGTCATACGAAGACAACTCAGAAAAATAAAATTTTTAAATATAAATTTATTTATTTATTTATTGGGAGTAATAATTTTAATTTTAAGAGGATACCTAGACAGCGTATAGTTAATTTTATTTAAATTTATATCATACTCTTCCATAAATGTAGTCATTTCAAATTTTTTACCTATTATTCTTTAAATATCATTTCCTTGCTTTTCAGTATTGAAATAAAATTATAATAATACTGAACAGTCTATAGTTTCCTTTTTTTTTAAATTTCCATCATACAATATCGCATGCACCATTATATTGAATTACATTATTATGAGATTTCCAAGGTGGGATATGAAAATCGAAATGTAAAAATATTAGTGTTACTTGTAGTTAAACTTTTTGTACGTATTTAGCAAATTAAGTCTTTTTGGACACCTGCACATAAATATTAAAGCTTATGACATGATCATAATGTATTTTCAATGCTTAGAAAATGCATTCTTGCTTCTCGGCAATATTCTGTAAATTATCCCGAAATAAGACATTATTGAGTTTTTATTCGCCTTGCGAGATATTCTTGATTTTTATTTATGGGGTAGAATAAAAGACATACTTTATCCCAAAAAGCCGATGATAACAATTGCTGCCTCCGAAATTGAAGTAACTGTGCTCTCTACTAATCGACAAGTGTATTGAAAATAATGGTGGACACTTTGAACATTTGTTACGTTGCATTTTTTTTTGTTTTCTGTTGTACAGTTCTGATTTAAATATATTTGTTTGTATAGTTTACATTATGTTCTTATTTCTGTTTAGAAACCAAGTGGCTTAGGTAAATGATCTTATTAAGTCCCGTCAGGTCAATTATCGTGACATGGACTTAATGAGATCATTTACCTAAGCCACTTGGTTTCTAGCAGGCCAATTGCCGTGTAGGAAATCAAGAATTCCGCCTCCCGAAGGAACCTCTCGACAGGTCTACTTATCATGTAGAGAGGGTCCATTTCCGTCCGACAAATCACCGTTCTTTCAGAGAATTTAACTATTATTTTCTTTTCGTATTATTACATGTCCGGGAAATACTTCACCGCCGCGAATGTTAACGTATTTTAGCAACCCAGATACAGGCCGCGTATCATCGTAATTTGACTGCATTCGTAGCGCGAACGAACCGAGCACTTGTAAATGCCGCTGTAAATATAACCGAATGTTATTTGTTAAAGTTCAGATACAATTTTAAATAAATACTGCAATGTACAGAGTATACCTTTTGTTCGTGAAATTCAAGATTTAAATTGTTATTTCTTTGTCATAGGTTATGTATGTATAAATAGGTTAAGCATCCGCAATATAAGAATGGTAATTCCGTCTTGTTAGTATTTGACATTAGTAAATGTTATGTTTAATAAAATGTGTAATGTATGTATATGTGTATATAAAATTTGTGTAAATACTTAGAGTCGTTTTGGAAGAATAAACATTGATTTAAAATTCATTTGTTGATTATCTGATTAATGTTTCGATGTGTTCACAATCCCGACCGCAATGAATTATTTCTGATATTTGGATTAAATCTACGGGTGTAGAAAGATATTCATAATAAAGCAAACATAGTACTCACCTCACAATCTCTGACTGTAGCAAAACCGGTAGAATCTGATTTGTTGCACCAACAGCGCGATCACCATAATACTTTCATATTTAATATTTTGACAGCAAATTATTATCGGCCGCAGCAGGCCTAGTTACCGACATTTTACACGATCATCGAAGGCTGATGAGTGACTGGGTATAGGCAACCCAAAGTACGCTGCCAAACCGACGTACGTCTATTTGGAGTGGTAACAAATACATATAGAAATTTTGTAAACTGACGGTGCCCCGCAACTTTATTAAAAATATTAAATCTTAATATTCAACGTAGAATAAGCACCTGGACAGTTTACATGGCGCCCAACGTGGGGCGCCATGTAGAATCTAACGTAACATACGCAATGAATTAAATAATCGGTGAAAAGATTGAAATGAATATATTTATGGAAGAGTATGATGCAAATTCAAGTGAAATCGAACTATACACTGTCTAGTGAACCTCTTAAACTTAATCTAAAATTATTACTGCCAATAAAAAAATAAATTTATATTCACTTTTCTTTATTTTTCTGGATTGTCTTCGGATGACTATATGTTCGTCAAGAAAAAAGGTAGCAACTTCCTGTTTTTATCATACTCTTCAGTTTTTTATGTGCTTCAATATCACGATATTAAAAATATATTGTGCCATTTAAAATTTAAAAAAAAAAATAGTAATATACATAAATAGAGAACAGCGCCCCCTGTTATTTTTTCTGCAAAGCACGTAATTTCGTATTACATACCCTTCAATTCTTTGTAAAATTATCTATTTAATTGGCCTAGAAACATTAAAATCCGTGAGGGCGAATTGAAATTATGCCTACTTTTGTACGCAGAAATACCCCCCTTCACCCTCCCCCTCCTATGGAAGTTTAATCTATATTAGTCTAGAATTTAATAAAAAATTATCAAATTTTTAATTTTTTTTTCAGGATAACTTGCGGTCGCATAACTTGCCAGCTGCGGAGAAGGTCGTGGGTCAAGGATCCGGCGTAAAACAACGTTCGAAAATCGTGCAACATCTCTTTAATTGCTTGACGAGCATCCTGATGGTGCTGTCACCCGATAGGAAGGGAAGGAAGGTTTGTGTCCGACCACACTCAGCAATAAAATATCAACAAATTAGCAACGCTAATCGCCAATTTCTCTTCGGTTTACCGGCATATTAAAGAATTGCAGCAATTTTTGCCGAAGTTGATGGGCACACAGACGACTATATTCTATAGCCGAGAATTCAGGTTTTGTTCAGAAAGGCTCACGACTTTGTGTCTAAACTAGAACAAACGTAACTTATATCTGTTGAACTAAATTATCATAATCTATGGTAGTTCAATAAGCGTCCTCATAGTTATATAGGTATCGGTGAAGGGGGGGGGGGTTTTCTACCTCATCCGCTTTATATTTTGGGGCCTTCGAAGTTATTCTAAAATGATTAGAGACGTGATAGACTCATAGTTAAATAAAAATATTATTATTTGAGGAAACGAGTAATTAGGTGCAATTTATACGCTACAATGCACAAGTATATAAGATGGTGAAGTCGTTTAGACAACCACTCACGTGATTCATATATTTCTTCTAAGGTTCAAAGGTTAAAAAAAGTTTTCTGTGTAATTAATTTTGCACATTTTACGTCAAATACAATACAATTATAACATAATAGATAAGATAATTGTAAACTTTTTACGTTAAAAATATCCATATCATTCGCATCATAAAAATAATTCCCAGTCCTCATGTCTAATATAAAGATTTTTATTGCCAGATAGTTTAATATATCTCTGAAGTCAGCAATCTAACTATCTTAGTATAAAGTAAAAGAATGTAATATTAAATTAGGACTGTAGAATACAAAAGTGCTTCAGTTTGATTTATTTACAGATTTATTTTAACAAGCAGATACATAAGTAATTACAATTCATTAATCAATACGAAAATACCTTTTAAACTACACTACCTTATATATAAGAAATCCAATGCCCGAGAGGATTAGTACTATTCCCAAACCTATTAATACCCAAGTGACTGCTGTCGTTATTCTTCGAACTCTTGCTATCCTGTTAATATAACTATCTTGCAATTGGTGCACAAATTCTTGCGGTAAATCCAAAGCCTGTAAACATCAACAGATGAAAAATATTGTCATAGTTTAAATATAATGCTGTTGTTATTTGAAAAATATGTAAATTAGTTAATAATGATAATAATAATAGCTTTATTCAATTTTCACATATAATGTAAATAAAGAAATTATACAATGTACAAACTAGAACCTGTACATGAGAAACTCTTGCAAATTGTAAAAAGCACATTTATTTAGTACGGTGTTAATAGGCCTTTGTGTGACAAATTTCTTTTAATAGATAAATTAATTATAAATACCTAATTTGTATGTAATTTTTCTGATTTGTTGGATAACAAATAATATCCCTAGCAGCAAAATCACTATATGCACACTTGCCCTACATTAGCAAATATATATTTTTATTCTTCTCTAAAATAGTGATTTTGCTGCTTGGGATTTTTTCGGAAGTAACAGTCCGTTTCTTCAGCGCGTTTAAAAATCACAGTCTGACGTAGGCTCCGGGGCATCTCACGCGAGTGCACCGTTTGTATTAGAAATCGAGTGGATAAAAAGTGGCGCGGGGCGAGAGCGGTATATGTCAGGGAAGGGCACTAGACTGTGATGCCGGCTGGCAATCCGGTATGTAATATCACAGAATAACAGAAGTGACAAAAGCCTCACTTGCATAATTCCGATATTTGTGCGCAAAATCAAACAAAATGGCGTGTTTTGTTTTTGTTATGTACTTGTATAAATATAACCTGTCTTAATTTTATAACTTATAATTTACGAAAAAATAATAAGTACAGGTGCCAGTTAAATTGTTGTTGATATAAATAATGGAAACTGTACGAAAGAAGAAATCCGGCGTACGTAGATGTATTTTTACTTGTAAAAATGTTCAACAACAAAGTATATTCTACAATTTCTTTTCGTTTCCTAAAGAAGAAAATCGGTAAGTTATAGCTATTGAGTAACAGATAATTTGTAATAATTCATCTTTGTAGTAAACACTTTCAATGAAACTTTTTATATAGTGAAGGAATCTCCTTCGAAAATAAGAATTTTAAAGAACATCATTATCTCTCACAGCCATGACCATAATGAAAAGAAACCAATTCAAACCTCACTGGTTAAGGAACTATCTAAAGGTAAATGTTTATTATAAAATATTATTTTATAAGAACTAAGAGTATTATTTGAAATTTCAAAAGCATACTAATTTCAAAATGTATTTTAGAATGTGTGGAAACTATGAATGTTCCTAGCACAAGTTATATTGGATCCCAAAATTTATTAGAAAGTGAACCACCTATGGGTATGACAATTAATATTTACAATACAAAATTATAGTATGAGCAAAACATAAAATACGTTTAGTTGTTAACTGAAGAATTCGAAGTCATTTTTGATCAAAAATTCAACACATATGTATTTAACGTAGTAAAAACTAGAATAATTTAGAACTTTTCAGTTACAAACATACAATTAATTTGTTTTAATGAAATGTATAATTTTTTAATTGTATTTTAGCAGTTATGGAAATTCCTACCCTATGTTGAGGTTCAAACAGAAAAAAATCACTCTGCCCATACACCCAGAAAGGAAATACTGAGAAAATCTCTAAAACAGCATCGAGTTATAGCTACTACATCTAAAATGAAATTCTATCCTAAACAGGAGAATTTACAATATTTTCTTGGGCTTTGTGACAGATATTTATCAAATGAACTGGCAAATGTTGTTAAATTTAATGCAGTTAATAAAAATAAGAATATTGCAAGATACAGCATACAGTACAAACAATTTGCTTTAAATATCTATTTTTTGGGAACAAGAGTTTATAAATACTTAACTAAAAGACTTCAATTGGCAAGCATAAGAACATTACAAAGATTAACACATAATTGGAATATAACTCCACGAGTGTTGATTTTGTGTATTCTGCAATTGAAATGAAAACTGCTCGTTTTACACCAGAAGCAAGTGAATGCATTCTACGCATTGATGAAATGTGACTAAAAGCTAATTTATTTTATAATATAACTAAAGACGAAACAAACAACATATAAACCAGCAAAATTTGCTATGGTTCTCTTTGCTAAGGGCATTCATATGAATTGGAAACAGCCAGTTAGTTATGTATTAGTGAGCAGCACATGTAGTGGTAAAGCTTTAGAGGAGACTGTAGATAATACAATACTAAAGTTATTTGCAGTTGGGCTTTCTGTCCGAGCACTAGTATCTGATGTCGGATCAAATTTTTGTAAATATTCAAAAGAAAAAGGAGTTACTCTAGAATCACCATATTTAGAAGAACATAAAATATGGATTTTATTTTCAAACAAATTAATTAAATAACATATTGAGTTTATTTTTTGTCTGTACTTAATTTTTGATATTAAACACTCCGACCCCCCCTCTCCCGGTGCCCTCCCGTCCCAAAAAATCACGGGCCGCCACTGATAGAGACTGCAAGATATGCACTGAATAAACATAGTGGGCAACAATATTAAGGAAATTGGTGTAATTCCCCACTTTGAAATGTTGTGAAAGCCGTTTTCCTACATAAAATATTCCACCAAGAACCTTTAAGTCCTTGTTCACAATGGACATAAGACATAAGCTGTACGTAACATAAACGTAACGCGTAAAGTTAAACGTATGAAAAACCAATACAGCTATCCACAGTGGCCGTAGTGCTTATGTCACCTTATGTTATGTTTACGTATTCCTTACGTGTGAACGTAAGAAATACATAAAGTTGAAATAAATTCAACTTTATGTTTTTCTTATGTATTTCTTACGTATAATTTTAGTAAAATAAGCTTTTTGAGGTTTCACAACTTAAACCGATTGGTAACGATATTATAAAAAACGCGGGAAGCCTGTATAATCCCATACTTTCGAATCCTGTCAATTTGAATTGCGACGATTTTGTTCTGATAACGTGAAAAATACAAAGGCTTTATCGATTTTAAATAATATAATTTAATATATGTATCTACTACAAATTACTGCAATAAGTTGTAATTACTCCATATAAGTAAATATTTGTTGGTGCCATTTACATATTGAGTAAAAAAAGTAAATGTGATTTAGATGATGGAAAAGGGGCAAGTAGATATAGAACTTCTTTTATTTCAGTTGGTCAGGGCTGAAGCTTATTTATATCTAACAAGGCACATCGGAGCTACAAAGATGTCTAGAAAGGAATAGCCGAAACACCAGACATCACAAGTATTTTAGACATTAGTTATAGCACTGGTTTATAAAGGCGTATTGAATATTATCAATGAGTGATATATACGAAAGAGCATGGAAGGATTGTTGGAACGTTACACATGAGAAATTGTTAATTCCAAAGTGCTGTTTGAAATATGTGTGGAAAATGACTGGAATTGTGCTATGTCGAATACCTCCACATACTACTTGTGAAGCATCTCAAGGCATACAGCAATACAAAAAATAACCTACACTAAGTATTTTTACTTTAGTACTGAAACCACCACTAAAGCCGAGCACCATGGTGCAGCTTATAATGCTTTTGATGTCTTTATAACCTTTCCTAAATGTAACAGTGAACCAAATATTCTTGAAGTGTGATTATAACATTCATTGAATTAAAGAGCATTGTCTAATGCATGAATGCGATTAAAAAGCTAATCAGCATGTAACATGGAAATGGTTAAGGATTACGATGTTAGTAATTTCATTATCTGAGGACGTAATAGTACATTATAATGCAAAAAAATGAATTAAAAACAAGTTACAAGCCTAAGATAGAGCATTTAATATTTGTGTATGTGTGAAAAAAAAGTTGTATGTATAAATAAAACACGATGGTAAAATAAAAAACAAAGGGTTTTATTTCAAATTAAGAAACCTGTATTTGTAAAATACAGATACAATGATTCTTAAAGACTTTATAATGTAATTTAAATCGATAAGCTTTTAGTTTGTGTGGTTAAATGAAGTTCATTTGATATATTTGAGAATACATCTTATAAATTAAATACGTTTTACAGACTGGATTTACTCCTCTTGTTTTTACCGGCTAAACCCACTTGTTTTCGTTTCACATTTATTTTTGTTACTTTTCGTTAATAATAATAAGGGTAATATGCAGATTATTTTCCATTCTAACAAAAATTTCAGTATTGTCAGAATTTTTAGAAATTACTAACCTTAAAACGTCAAAATAAATAAACAAAATACCACTATAGCGCATGCGCAAATCCTTACGTTTATGTATTCTTTATGTTCATTGTGAACAGTAATTAAATTTTACGCATTATGTATCTCTTATGTAAATCTTACTTCTTATGGGTTCCTTATGTCTTATGTTTCCATTGTGAACAAGGACTAAGGAATTAAGAATTGATGTCAAGAAAATATTTAATCATGAAGACTATATTATTCTGTGTTTTATAAGAATTATGACAATAAAAATTATGTAAAATGGAATCTTTCTTTGTACATTTCTTACAATTAAAACGCAACATTCTATACTCATCCACAGATATGACATTTTAACTAATTCAAACAAGTTAAAATGCAATAAGTAGTTCATTTATTTAAATCAGCTTTTTTTTAAGATTCATAATGATTTTTTATAAAATATCAGTTAATTGTTTAGAGCAGTGTACAAAAATAACTAATTGAATTAAACAATACGCAATTATTATTTTTGCTATTGGAAATAATTTTGTAACAAATCTCAATGAAAAAAATTCCAACAATATTAAGTAAACACCGTTCTATCTAAAGTGTTTGTCAATATTATTAATCCATGGATTATTTTTATAATAAACGACAGAAACATATGCCGGTGCGAAAAAAAAACGTTACATTACTAAACTAATCTACAAATACGTTTTTACCATAATTTGAGTGATCACTCATTAGCCCCGTCGATTTCTGACTGATTTAGTTCCTTCGATTTGCTTTAAGTAAATATTAGTGTTCGTCGAGATAAATCATACCGAAAATAAATATCCTATTAAGCTTTTACTTTGAGCAAATGTAAGTAATTTTTTTGAAAAAACTAATGTAAAATAATTAATATGTCTTTGTTAATTTAATAAAGGTCCGATGAAGGTCTTAATCAAAACCGAAACGTCATGAGCGAAAGATAGCCTTTCCTTGATATTTTTTTATAACCCCAATTCTGCTCTAGTGGTAGTAAGTTATGATTTTCCAAATATCATAAACTTAACACTGAAGCTTCGTCAAATATATACATACAGGCTGTTCATTTCAAAACTTCCCACCTTAAATTTCGGGAAATCTGAAAATCTATGAAAAATTCCCTGAAACACGTAAGAAGTATTATCGTGGAGTCCATTTCTTGATGTAAAAATTGACTAAACCACTTTAACACCCTGCTGCCGGGAGCTACCCCCTTAAAAATCTTAAATGGAAAGTGACACCGAGTAATACGTCATTTTAAAGGTCTTTTGAAACAGTACATTTTGGCGTTAATTTTTTAAAAAAACTTTTGGTTTGTTTCATTTTTTGTTTTTGGTTTTAGGCTTAAATATCTATTACTCAAACACACTTTAACTGCTTAAAATGTTTTATTTTTGTTTTCAAAGTTATTTAAGAATTCAACTGTCGCAACATTTAACGAAAGGATAGGAAATATTAGAGTAACGAAAACACTCATCTGTCTGTAAAAGGACACACCCAGTATCCTGAAAAAAATAATGTATGGGCAGGCATCTTGCAGGACAAAGTGATTGGTAGTAGATAAGCTATGACAGTTCTGGCGTAAATTCTCATATGATTTAACATAGGGGTCTAAATTTTATTTTTTTCCCCCACCACTCCAACTTCTGACATCACGTGACCGAAAGCTACACCCTCGTTAACGGCTTCTGAAGAGCTTTGGACAGCTTCTGAAGTGCTTTGAATAGTTTCTGAAGCCGTTAACGGGGGTGTTGCTTTCGGTCACGTGATGTCAAAAGTTGGAGTGGTGGGGGGAAAAATAAAATTTAGACCCCTATGTTAAATCATATGGGAATTTGCGGCAGAACTGTCATAGCCTATCTACTATTGGTCCGTTGTTTTTCAGTGGAAATCTAAATGGGGAAGCATATTTGAATAAGTTGGAAAATGCTATCAATCTGCTAACTATTGATGCTCTCGAAAATCAACTGAATAGAGTTGGAAATATGGTATTTCTACCCTATTTGCTGAGGACGAATTACATTTTCAACAATATAAAGCTCCTCCTCCCTATGTTCTTCCAGTACGGCGGCGGTTAGACAATCTATTTCCATATAAATGGATAGGACGAAGAGGATCTATAAAATGGCCAGCCAGATCGCCTGATTTGACACCACTAGACTTTCTTCAATGAGGTTATTTCAAGTCTGTTGTATTTACCCCTCCACTTCAAAATTTAGAATAACTTCGTCAGAGGATTAATGTAACCTGTCGTGGAATTCAAATAGATGTTTTTGAAACTGTACGCCGCACTTTTGAACAACGGCTATACCATTGTTTAGCGATCAACGAACAACATTTTGAAAAATTATTAGATTCAACTTTTCTGCAAAAAAATATTTGAATTCTTAAATAACTTTTGTAAAGGAACTGGCATTATATGTTATTTAAAATGCCAAAACCGCCCCACGTTGGGCGCCATATTGTAATGGTACATGCATTACATTGCAATTAAAATTGCCCCAAAATTGGGTGACATAATGTAATGGAACATCATTATATTTAATTTAATAAAATTGTAGAGTTTAAATCTAAATAAAATTTAAATAACTTGCTTTGCCGGCTAAACTCAAATCAGATGATCTCAGGGCGATTCGGATTAATAAAAAATGATTATGTAAACGGTGTTCCTAAACATTAATTATATTTAATAAAAAAAATACCATTGTAAAACTTTAAACAATTCGTATATTCAAAATCAATGAATTATATTTGTAAAACCATTTTTTGCATAGAACAAAAGAAATAAAATATATTTAACAACAATTTTAATACATTTTTACAAATAATTAATGGCCATAGATTTTTATGTATATTATTCGACGTAGTCTAACATAAACAACGGATGCCAGAATTTACTACGTCGGCTGGTTTTGTGTACTATTTATAAATACACAACAATATTAATACAGATTAAATTACATTCTCCTTCATAGAACGGAGATGATCTGTATTTATCAACTTTATTATGTTAATTTCAATTTAAAATTTATTTCATAATCTTTAATTCTTCAATATCAAAATTATTTTTATTTACAATAACCTTTTAAAAATACCTTATAATAAATAAAGCTTCTTTCTTCGCTCTTCGGCGATTTCTATCCACAGCAAACTCTTCTTTGCTTGGCGTTGTCATCAACGGAATTTCCTTAGTAGTCACGATCCTGACGAGCACAATATATTTTTTTATAAACTTTTAACACTGTGCACATTTACTCTTTAAGTGCTACTTTAATCACTATTTTTCAAATAACAATTCTTATGATTGTTATCGAATTTATTATAGGAGTTTTAGGTTCTCCTTTTTATAGAACATTTAATGTATATTACTTAATTTTCTGATAGTCGGGGTTTGACGACTTCTTTATGAAGCCAGCCAGTCAAATCCCTCCGACTATGGAGTTACTTTCCGACTCGAATCAAGTCTAGCGGATGACTCTCTCGTTTTTAGCGCGTGTTTCTATTTTATATAAAAGTGTATGTGGTTCCCCTTTCTCTATAGAGTTCGGTTATTTCCACTTAAGTTTCCCATACACACTCTTCTACGTAGGCGAATGTTTATCACAACTGTAGTGTTTATTTCACTGTTGTAAACATTCGGCGACACGTTTCTTAGAACTAAATACACACTAAGCTTATGACTAATATTTACTTAATAATACCATAACATATTCATTGATTTTAAATATTATTTCTCTTCAAAATATTAATAACAGAATATACTTAATTAAATTCTAAAAAATTAAAAATTATAAAATTAAAAACTGAAATGGTCTGTACCGTTACACTTTGAAAACAAAAATAAAACATTTTAAGCAGTTAAAGTGTGTTTGAGTAATAGATATTTAATCCTAAAACAAAAAACAAAAAATTGAAGAAACCAAAAGATTTTTTAAAATATCTTTAAAACCAATAGATCAATTTTAAAAAATTTACTCCAAAATTTACTGTTTCAAATAACCTTTCAAATGACGTATTACTCGATACCTCTTTCCATTTAAGATTTTTAAGGGGGCAGCTCCCTGGGGCAGGAGGTAAATCAATTTTTGCATTAAGAAATGACCCCCACAATAATACTTCTTACGTGTTCAGAGAATTTTTCATAGATTTCCAGACTTCCTAAAATTTAGGGTGGGAAGTTTTAAAATGAACAACCTGTATATATTTATATAATATAAAATTTAAAGTAAAAACTTCTTTTTCTGTTCCTGGCCGTGTATTTAATAAATCATAATTCATTCTTGTATGTTACAAATTCAACCAATTTCGACGGCTTACCTCTTCAACCCACAATATCGGTACAACTGCAGGTGTTATATTTTCCGTTACTTGTATTCTCTCAATTTTCCTGATGATCATGTTGAATTGGATTCGTTTCGCTCCTTGCAAAGGTGTACCAGTATCCTAAAATTTCACAAAATATTCTTAACTTTAATCAAGTGTTTTACGTTGAAGCATTTACGGGTTCAATAATGACGAAAGTACCATGTTTCTCCACATCTGGAGAAAGACCTTCGACAGAACTGCTGTAAGACTCGTCCGTCCAGAGCATGTGAGGAAAAGATGCGACAGTCGGTGCATCTGTAAGAAAAATGATTATTGTAGGTACAATATTAAATTAATAATTAGAGTTAAAGTAAAATACAATTTACAACTAATTTCCAGTATAATCACATTTTATTTAAAAAATACGACATGTTTCTTCAGGTATTGCGTTACTACTAAATACATTCTACAAATTTATGATTTTCCAACACATTTTCTACACACTTTTTCATTATCTAATTACAATAAATCTCTTAATGACTATATAATGTACTCTAAATATATCCTTAACAACTACCTACGTCTTACGGTACCAGTTTAAAAGCGGGGAATTATTTAGAGCTGTCATTTGACAGTACATCTGAGTATTTAAGATTATCTATTTCTAAGGCTTCAAATAAATTTAATTTTAAACCTTTTTCTTGTGAATGTAGTATCTCAAATTCGTTGTTGAAATTATGATTATTTTCTAGTAACTGAATTGCATAATTTGAATCTGTCTTTTTATTACTAAAACTCTTAAGGCGGATCGGGACGGCCAAGTGTGCGAGAGGGATGCAGATATCGGAAAAGTAATTAGCGATTTCTGAAGAAACGGTACAACCGATTTTCAAATTTTAAACTGCATACTTCATAAAATATTGTTTGAAAATGCGCCAACGTTTTAGTTTTTTAATTTTTGGTTTGATAAAAAAAATAAAAAAAAATATTTTTGTAATAAAAAAAAATTAAAAATCGGCTCAACGGCGCATATGAAGACCAATTTTTTAATGACAAAACTTTTTTGTTTTTTTAATTTCCGCAAATAATAACGCCCGAAACGGAAAAATGCATTTTCCTTTGACAGTCATTATACCGACAGTCCGCTGGATCCTTTTACACAAAAAAAGTTTAGGTGGGACGTAACATTTTCTATATTTTATTGATAGTAACGGGGTCAACGGAAAAGCGTGGAAATTTTGAAATTTCCATCCTCTAATTTGGTCCTTACCTACACCATTTCTAATTGCAATTCAGAAAGCGTAAGTTGATATTCAGAAATAGTCAACTGTAATTTAAATTAATCGTTATTTAGGTATCAAATGTAATTCAGAAATCATCAGTTTTAATTTGGAACGCATAATTTTGGCAATGAATAATATGCAAATAGGAACATAAGTGTTGATTTTGTTAATAATAGAACTACCCTAGGTTGACCTTTTTGTATATTTTTATCGTTTGTACTGTGTGTTGAATTAAAATGCTGCATAATCTCTTTTAAATTACATTTGATGATATTCTCTGAATAACAATTAATTGATGATTTCTGAAATACAGTTTACTCTATCTGAATTTCAATAGGCTATTCTAATTACAATTCTTTTGTTCTGAATTTCATTTAACTAATCGGAATTACAAGTATTAGTTTCACAGTAAAAATGTCGTTTCCATGACACCAGTGTCAAATGTCCCTCACTTTTAACGTTGGTGGCATAAAGTTACATTACAACACATGCTAAAAGTCCTGCTGTTTTTGATTAGAGTGGCGGTTTACGAGCTAATAGTGCCTAACTTTAATACATTTTCCCCTCAAATATTACATAATGTTAATAGAAATTTTGTTGAACGTATTTGTAGCTGCAGAACCCAACAAGGAAATCAGTTCGAACATTTTTTTAAAAAATAAATGTTAGGTAATTAATTTTTGTTACTATTGCTATTTTTTTAATGCTGGAAAATAAGTTAAATATAGGCACCATTAACTCGTAAACCGCCACTCTAATCAAGAACTTGCATCCTCTCTGTTTTGTCTAGAATCTCAAGATATATTAGAAATTGTTAAAAAAACGCGGTGTTGCTATTTAAGAAAATATGTTTTTCTGAAATAGCGTCCAATCTGGCAACAACGCGTTTATTTTTTCCACGCATTTTTCTTATTTGGACTAATTCCTAAAACTTTGCTTCAAGGACCACAGGTCTATCTTTTCAAATAAAAAAGTTAGCCTATGTCAAGATTTAAAAAAATAACCCTGTATATAATTGTCGTATCAAAAATTTTCTAAGCTATGTAGGATTACAAAATACTGCAAAATTAAAGTTTTTTGAGTGCGTAAAACAATGTATATTATATAGTCTGTACCAGATAGACAATTATAATGTTTATAATCTTATAGCTATAAAATTTTGTCGACAATAGTTAAATCGGGAATACTGGTAGATATCTATGTTATTACCTGGAAAATGTTGCATTCGGTACTGAGATTGAATCTATCTACAGGAGATAAAATATTTTGTACATTTAAACTGTGGGAAGTAACTCGAACAGATGCTAAGTCCAAATTCTGTTTTGTAGCACTATAATATAAGTAATGACAAAATAATACAAATAATAATAATAATAATAAGGTATACATTTTTTCCAATATAACTTTGATTTAGAAGAAGCTTTTTCCCTTTTGAAGAATGTCTATAGTCCATTTTCAAATGTACAGTAGGTACTGGGTAAACACACACAACAGTACAAGGTTTGAGTAAAGAAACAAAATAATATCCAAAATCAGAAAGTACGAAAATAGAACAATTTTAAGAGACACTATGACACATAATGATACGACAGTGACAATTGAAGAATCTGGAAGAAATATAATCCGAATTCCTCGAGGAATTCCTTTTGGGTGGAATTTTTGTTTAGAGACATGAGGTTCTCTTGCAGAGTAATTGGTAACTATCAGAAACTGTACAACGGATGCGTATTTTATGATCAATGTTCGGAGAGTAGAATCACAAATTCGATTCGTTTCCAACTACTAGTTTAGTGTTCGGACTAATACAAATTT
This sequence comes from Amphimallon solstitiale, assembly GCA_963170755.1. Classification (NCBI taxonomy): domain Eukaryota; kingdom Metazoa; phylum Arthropoda; class Insecta; order Coleoptera; family Scarabaeidae; genus Amphimallon; species Amphimallon solstitiale. The sequence goes on from OY720675.1 coordinate 15,109,656, forward strand.
GCAATTGTAAACAATTTTCAAACTATCACAAGAGTTAGGTGTTTTATCTCTGACAAAAGTTCGCACATGCGTGTGTACACATTTCAAGTAGATTTTTTTAAATTTCGTTGTGATTGGTAGGGTCATTGCGTCGAGGTGTTATCGATCACGATTCCTTAATTGTTGTACATAATAGAAATACATAACCTCCGTGTATATTCACATTTGTATATAAAAGGTAACTAGGTATTGGAAATATACAAACAAAGAGATTCTATAAAAGATCATCTTTAAAACAGAAACGGTTATTTACAATGAAGTGTATAAAAACAGACATAATTTCTATAAATATTAATAATTTTGTATTATCATAGGTCCATAATGTACATTCATTTTCAACAGATTGCCTCTCTAAAAAGCGTTCGTACTGTCAAAATCTCAAACAAGTTTGATTTATATTAAATTTTGACTGGCGCATGCCCATTAGAAAAGTCGGAGACTGTCGAATAACTATCACAAAATCTCTCTACGAACAAACCTATGATGTCATTGGAATTCCCGGAATTGCAAGTTCCACAGTGGCACTGTGTTTTGAATATTATGTTTAGTAGATATAAGAATCAAATTTGTGGGTGAGTGGGGTGTCTTGTTTAATTTTTTATCGCCGTACGTGCAAAAAGTCAGTTTTCGGAAAACCAAACTCGGAAAGAATTAGGTACCCGTTCTACTTTTAAATGTATCAATAACTAGTATGAACATAGTATTATATTTTTTCAATTTTATATTAATAGTTTTGTTCATAAAGTAAGTAAATAATAGTATAATTTATTGAATTGTTGCAGAAAATACGTAGGTGCCTAAGCTACTATGAACCCGTAGCCCGTAAACATTCTTAACAGGCTAGCCCTTTTATTTCCAGTATCATTAACATAATTATTTATTATCTTAAGTCAGTAATATAATTATAATTAGGGGAAAGTGGTCCACATTCGGCTGTTTTTTCTTTTATGGAGTATATCAACAATATTATGAAAAATTAGAAAAAACTTTTTTAGTGAAGAGAGGTACCAGGGTGTTATGTTACTTTTACCGCAAAAATTATATGTATATTTTATTAAAAGATCTTAGATATTCTACTTTTTCATTTCCATGGAAAACAGCCGAAACATACCCACTAGTGGGGTACATTCATCTGCTGGGTGGGGATGTTTCGTCTTATTCCAAGTTTGAATATTAGATGCTTCATGTGCTGGAAAATTATAAACACAAAAATGACTAAATATAAACTTAAGGCGAAAACAAGTTTTATTTTAAAAAAATAAAATATTTCTCTTAGGAAAACAACTATAAACATCTTATTTATGAAACCATTTCATTTTAAATTTAAATTCGAAAAATTGATATTAAATTTGTAAACCCTTGTAGTTCTTGCGGTCCCCTGAGCGGATGTAAAAGGTAATATAGCTTCAATACTCTTTCTTTCTATTATTGAGATATCATCAACGTCGGGAAATGTAAAACTATTTGTTTTTCTCTTTCTACGTAAAAATTTTATTTCATACTCGTCGTTTTGAATGGAAAGCACTTTTCCAATGTAGTGAATTTCTGATTTGCCAACTAAAAATTTAACCAGTACAAAACAGTCAGTAGTTATAGTGTTATTATCGTCAACTGCCCGGATATTTTCTAAAATGTTTTCATCAGACGATTCGTGTAATGAAATATCAGTATCTGATTTATCTGAATCGCTTGACAATGTAGAAATATTCCTTTTTCTTGCCATTTTTGTCAAATTTACCTTCACCGAGTTTTTCTTCTTTTCTACAGTTGTCCTTCTATTTTTTTTCTTCTTTCTTCTTCTATAATTTGTCTTTTCTCATATTCTGGTGTGTCTGTATAAATAGTTGCTTGTGATCTCCGAGATTTCGTTTGTTTGGTTTCTTCAAAATTCCTTTTAGGATAAGGCCTGATTTTACTTAACCTAGGAACAGAAGCTTCTGAACTCGAAGGAAGCGTATCATCCATGTCCATAGAATCTAGACGCTCTTTAGTAGTAGAAGAATTAGGTGGCGTTCTTTCTTCTTGAGGTGGACAAGATTGCATTTTTAATTCACCAACAGAGGTATTAGTGTCTTGTTCATTTACAGCCAGTGGTTGGTCTGTTACCTCACTCGTTACGAAGTCTTCATCACTAAATATAAGCCGATTTAATGGCCAGAGACCAGTGCTTCTGAATGCACTGACTATATTTTTTATAGTAAAACCACGTTCATAAGCTTGTTTAGCGAAACGGGACAAGTGACGAATCGTAATTGATTGAGAAGGGTTTGTTAATAACCAGTCATGCTGTGCAATTGTTAAATATGACTTAAAAGGACCAAATACTGCAACATCTAGCGGCTGCATTCTATGGGTTGTATGAGGGGGGAAGGACAACAACACTATTCCTTTTTCTCGACATAAGCGAATGACGTCTACAGAAATATGCGATTCATGATTATCTAATAATATCATAACTTTATTTTCGACAGAGCATCTAACATGCTTTGTAAAGTGTTCAATAACTTTAGGGAACAAATCGGACGTCATCCACCCCCTTTTATTGCCAAGTGCTATCGCTGAAGTTGGACATTCGTCGCCTAAGTAGTTTTCGGGATTTCTTACTCTCGGATAAACAAAAACCGGAGGAACTGTGCCCCCAGCTGCATTTACAATTCCGACAAATGTAACAAGTTCTCCTCTCTCTTGAGATGCTATGTGGGCCACTTGTTTTTTACCCTTGGGAGCAACGATCTTCGTAGGCGCCATTACAGTCATCAGCCCAGTTTCATCCAAGTTCCATATTTCTTCTGGCTTAAATTTATATTTTTCCAAAACTGACATATATTTAGTGAAAAAATCGTTAACCACCGGTTTGTTGAAAGCCATTGATCGACTGATACTTGTGTTTTCAGGTTTTCGCAGTGATATTTCCTTTTCGTGCCTTTTCATGAATCCCCGTAACCATTCAAGACCTAAAAAAGTTTTTCCAAATAAAAAACCAAAAAATGGATCATTTAACTTTTTTAAAATTAAAAATAATTAATACAAAAATATGTTTTGAAATTTAAATGAACTAACCAGCCATTTTATTGATAGCCCAATTCTTTGGCATTTTAGAATTTTCTAAAGCACTGGCATATTCGTAAGCAAGAGTTCTAATTTGACGGTAAATGAGGCCATAATTTAAGTCAGAGCATCTTTTTATATATGATACTAGTTCTTCCTCCTGAGTAGTGGTAAAGATTTGCCTGGAAGTATATTTACTTGAAAAGACAGGTTGTTCATCACTTTCATGACCAGAGTCCTCCCATTCGCGCAACATTTCCTCCTTTGACTTTTTTCGTAGAAGAGCTTTTATTCGGGACTGTATTGTTTGCCTCTTCACCACATATTCCTCAGCCGCTTTGTACTCACTTAATCGTTTCGTTAAAACGGCCTTCATAGCCAATGTCAAACGGCCTTCATCGATGTCGCACCGGTTGGTTTTTTTGATGTATTTACGAGGCATCTGTTGTAAGAAAATTAATATTTAAAGTAAAATTATTTAACTGCGATTAAAATACTTTTCACTAAATTACTCTTCTTAGGTTGATGTGGGGTACATTCAGCTATCAGCCGAATGTGCCCCATATCCAGTAGCCGAATCTTCCCCAGATGCCAAAGATATCAATTTTACCCCAAAATTTCTACAGTGAATATTTTAAGGTTATGTTATGCCATGCACTAATACTTTATAATAATAAGCTTTGATTAAAAACACATATCAATTTTTTATCATAAAAACGAAAATGTGATACAAAGTGTTATACAAAGCTGTAAAAACTTACCGTAGGTACTCTTCATCACACTTCACATCATAAAATAACTTCGCTCATTACAAAAGCTTCCAGAACCAAATGCAGGTTAAAATATCGTTATGTCGACATCCTACTATCAAAATAGGCGCCAAATTCAAACCCATTTAAGTAATATTAGCTATAGCCGAATGTTCCCCATAGCCGAATGTGGACCACTTTCCCCTAAATAAAAACACCTTTTTCACAAAATAATATTAATACATATTAATAGTATTAAGTCAGTAAATTCAATTGTTTTAACTATGCATGCTACTTCGCAGGACACTGGCAATGTCTTGAAAAGATCCTTCAGCTCGAATATAGGTATAATTTGTATGGCGCAGTCAATTAGACGCGTGGCAGAAAGAACGTCCGCATTTACGGTGCGGCGAGATCAAAGGGGAAAACGTATATTACTGTTTCGGACGCTATTTTCTGGCGAAAAAATAAAATAAAAGTTGATTAAACATTAGTAGATATAGCTTGAACGTCGCGCTTGGCCACTTTTTCTATTTTCTTCTTTTTTCTTAAGTTATTACAAAAAAAAAATTTTAGAAAAAAAAAAATTGAAAAACTAAAACGTTAGCGCATATTTGATTATTACTTTCAAAACATTTATTCTTTCAAATTAAAAATATTATGCTTGGTTTTTCTTAAAACAGCTAAATAATTTCAGCGCCATCTACCGAATCGGAAACACACTAAATGGTCGTCCTGATTCGCCTTAAAATGTTCGCGTATTCTTTTGTCTAAGCACCTCCCTGTTATATGTTTTAGGGCAATCCATACATGTTAATTTATAGACTCCTGATTTTTTTACCCTTGTTTATCTATGATTTATTGTTTTTTATGTATTTCCCCAAAGAATTATTTGTTTTATATGCTATATTTATATCTACTTTATGTAATTTTTTTTCTATTTTTTCGCTTGTTGATCCTATTTAATGCTTTATAATAACTTAATTTCTCTTTTGTTATTGGGTAAACGATTTCTATTGCCTTTTTATATTTCTTTTTTCTCAAGATTTGATCTACTATATTTGGGTTGCATCCATTGTTTGTCGCTATTTGTTTTATTATGTTTAGTTCGTTAAGAAAATTTTCTTTATTTAATGGAATTGATATCAATCTATGTGTCATAGAGTGGAACGCCGCTAATTTTTGACTAAAAGGGTGACAAAAGCTGTTGTCAATGATATGTGATGGTTTGTAAAAAATTTAAAAAACTTGTCTGTTGTGTTCTCTTGAGATTGTAAGATCTAAGAAGTTTAAACTGTTATTTAATTCTTTTTCTATCGTGAACTTAATATTTTTATGTAGATTATTTATAGGTTCTAAAAATTGCTTTAATTGTCTGTCTGTTCCACTGAAACAACCCAATATATCATCTACGTATCTATGCTAATAAACAAAGTGTTTGAAATTTGGATGTTCTTTAATTTGATCTTCTAAATGATCCATAAAAATCTCCGCTAATAGTGGGCTTAATGGGTGACCCATTATTAAACCGTCATTACAAGAATATATACTATTGTTATTATGTTGTTAATGGCAGTGCTTATGAAGGGTGAATTGCCAAATTCTATCTGTGTGTTGGTAACTAATCGATTTTGTTTTTGAGCTTGATTTATTGCTAATATTTCTAAGAGATCTAATCTTTTGCTTTTTGTAACATTATGTATTAACTCGCAGTTATCTATATCGGGAAAGTGGTTGTAATCTATACAATGTTCGGCAAAGCCTGTGTTTTTCTCACTATATAATATTGATTTTTTATATTCTTTGACTCTAGTTTTAATAGCTCGTCCACTTTGCCCGATATAGATAGCCTCACAATCTTTACATTTTAATTTATAAACTCCTGATTGTTCCATTTTATCTATTTTATCTTTGTTGTTGCTAATCATTGTTCCTAAATTTGTTTTGTTTACCCAGCTTATTTTGACATCTAATCGTTCCACTATTTTGTTTATTTTGTTAGCAAGTTGGGGTATATATGTAATTTTGTGCCACGTTTGTGTATTTTCTGTTATATTCGGGTATAAGTATTTGTTCTTATTATTGTGCTTTTCTTTTTGTTTTAACAGTTTTTCTATTATTTTAGGGTCATGTCCATTATTTATTGCAATTAATTTAATTGTGTTTATTTTTTTATTAAAATCTCTTGTTGGCATGTTTGTCGCTCTATGTATATAACTATAAAAGGCTGCCAATTTTATTTTCATTGATTGTTTAGCATTTACGTGTAATATGTTGTCAGTAAAAGTAGGCTATCTGTAGATTTCAAATGTAAGTTTATTATTATTTCTGTTTATTGTAACGTCTAGAAAGTTTATTTTCTTGTCTTTTTCAGTTTCTATTGTAAATTGTATCTTATGGTTTATAGAATTTTTTACTTTTAGGAACTCCGTTAATTGCCTCCCTGTACCTTTCGAAATGCAAATTACGTCGTCAACATATTTGGTCCAGTAATGAAATTGTTGGATTAATACTGGGCAATACACCCTTCATAGACACAGTCATTAACAACATAATAACACGCCACCACACACAAGAACAGACAAGTATATAAGACAAACATTTATAGACTTTAAGTTAGATTTGTATATCCCTTCGATAATGGTGTAACAACCGAAACGTATATGTCAGAGTATTGTTAATAAACTCATTGTGAAACAAGTCAAGTGTTTTAAGTTATATAATATGTACTCCTAATTAATAGCGCTTGTGTCAAATATCATTAGGTATAGTGTATCGTATACATATTGCTATAGCTTTGTTTTCAAATTAAAAATAATAATCTTGTACCGGCATAACTTAATCAAACTACGATAATACAAAGCAGCATATTATAGAACGAATGTAGAGATAGAGTTGTCATGTATAAAAAAAATTCTTTATTAAATTTATAAATTCAATCTCTATTAACATTCGTATATTTCTTATAGGTTCTAGCAGTGATATTCCTTTTATTTTTCCAACAACATTTCTTATTTAAAATTAAATAGGATAAGGTTACTAATAAAAAAACTAAATCTCATGAAATATTTATATTCAATTTAACATCTTATAACAGTATCGGTGAAATAATTCTCTTGCCACATGTGGCCGTAAAAAGAAATTGTCCTTTTTACTTTCCAATTACAAGTAAAAAAAAACGTGTATTTTATAAATACGAAAACACATTACATTACAAATATAACATATAGATTCAGAATAAATATCACTCTTTGCTATATTAAAATTTTAACATTGTGTAGTTTCAAAGAAATAATAATTTTCTTATACTATGCTAAATTTCGCTTCAACAAAGACATTCATTCTCACGAAATGCCTCTGAAGATACAAAATTACGTTGTGTCATTGATGCCCTTCTACATTACTAACAATACTCCCATGATTCGTTCCATTAATCTACTTATAACAAAGAAGATAATATTCTTATTCAAATATTAATAAGTTTTAAACGCTTTGCTAAAGATGAATATTTTCACATAGCATCTTTAGCATAATTTATTTTAAGGAAAACTTATAATGTTCATACATTTCATCAAATTCCTCCTGATATTGATCTATCAAATTGATAATAAAAAATAAATGGAATTAAACTAAATGGCAAAAATTAATTATGAAATGAAAAATATTTATTGAAAATAAAATAACTTAATACATTTACTAAAGATGATTTCTATGCAGTGTATTATACGCCTGCAATCATCGAACAAAATCAAAGATCGACCGCTTCTTTTACAAGTTCGGCTACTTCACTCCTTGGATCGACGACTTCTCTCGTATCTCGGCGTTCCTGGCCTTTTTATTTCTTCTCGGTCATCGGAAAAAACCATTCTTCGTCCGCAGCGCCACAATTTTCGCACTAACGTTTAAGTTGGCATTGTCCTGCTCAGATTTATTTTCTTGCCGTTTTCCCTAGGCTGACCTGTACCCATATTGTTTTGACATCCAGAAAGTACACAAAATACACGCACTCAAATTGTTTATTATTGTTAATGTCTATGCACATTTGCAATTTTCTTATCTTGGGTAGGTACATTCCTTTTCATTAACGCCATCCTTTATTGTGTTTATAGATGAATTCGTTGCCTCTTTCTTAATTATTAAATACATTCTTTTTCCATTGTTTAACACTATTCGTATTTTTCTTTTGCAGACATTTCCTTTGAAAATAATAGGAAAAACATTGCATACGACTGGAATACTTCCTTTTTTAATTACATTGTCAGTAACTTGGACCTTGACGGCTTCATCTATATCTTCGAACCATCTTTTCTCGTCTTCATGTAGGTTGATTTGTATGCAGCTGTTAACAATATTAAACATTGTTTTTTCTTTGTAGATTTACTCAGATTAAACCAATTTTAACCTGTTATTTCTGGAATTTTCCTGGATAAAACTGGATTTAACCTGCTATTACTGAAGTTTTTTCTTTATTACATCATGTCGAATAAAAAATATACCTTTTTACATATTCCTTTTAAAATTATGCTTAGATATAAGTCTCAGGTATTTATCATATTGTTTAGTGTGACCATAGAATGTCAAACAAATAACAATCTTTTATAAACTTATCTTATTTATTTCGTCTACCCATGATGAAAGATATTTTCATGTCGTGAATGTCTAATTTCACCCTTTTCATATAACTTTACGGCATTCAAATGACTAACTCTTTTGACTATACCATCTGTCATCATAACTCTCTCTCTGTTATTTATTTTTAACACGTTATTGAGTTTGAATAGTGGTTTACTGCTCAATATATTTAATGCTATTCTTACACAATGCATAAAATTTGGTTCGGCATTTGTATATTGAAATTGCATCTTGTGCTCCTCGTTTCTATAAATATAGAATACATGAATTTTATTTTTGGTGTTTATTTTTGTACCTTTATATAAATTTTATTTCAATTTCAATTATCATATACCTCACATTATAATGTTACGCCGTTGCGGTTATGCAACTCATGATACATTTTTCCACACTTGCTACTAAAAATTATTTACTTATTCTATTACTTAATTATTTATTTATCTTATAATGCCTGACCAATATAGGGATCACGGCAATATGTACGATGTATACGTATATATGTGTATGTCAACCCGGTAGACCTGCTTACTGCCCGTCTCAATGCCGTCGACGTTATAACACATCGTGCAGGAATCTTCAATGTGTGCTGTACGTAACCCTACACATTGTTCGAATAGCGCGCTCTTGTAATATAAAGACACCATTGTGTCGATGCACCCCAAAAGATAAATGCATATCTGAGACGAGACTCAATATTTGCATTATAAAAAAATTTTAGTGAAAACATTGCTACGACATTTCCGCAATACACTCAAACCGAATATTGACGAGCTAACCTTTTGCCATAAGTTTCTACAATGATCGTTCCAGCACACTCTATTGTCCAATGTGAATCCAAAACAACTAGTTGATTGTGTATCAGGCATCGAGAACCCATGATTAGGTATACAAAGGCTGTAGTCTAGATTAGGTTGCTTACGAAAATGCAAAAAGTGTGTCATTTGTGTCTTAATTATTAATTTATTCAAATGACACCAGTTATGCATGTCTGAAATAACACCCCTCAGTGCATCAACTGTACATGGCACAGAATTTGATGATAAAACACATGATGTATCATCCTCGTATTGAGATAAGGCACAATTTCCCATACCTGCATTTACGTAAATCTAAAACAAGGTAGGGCCCAAAATCGACCCTTCGATCAAACCCCACAGATAATTTTTCTTAGTGCCAAAAAGCCCTGTTTAATAATCTAGCCCTCCTGACGCACTATGGAAACAACTGGATATATGTCTGCCAAATACGATTGGAAGAGTATCAGTGCCACACCTCGAACTCCATAACCTTCCATCTTATTCAATAATAGATCGTGATCCATCAGGTCAAAAGCCTTTTCCATTTCAAAGAAAACACCCATCGTGCACCGGCCTTCGTCCATATTTGTGTTTATCGTATTCACCAAGTTATACGAGGTATGTCTCAGAAGTGATGAGAATGAATTGTTTACGCTAAATATGACAACGACTGCAGCCGACTGGAGTCGACTACATGTGAGTGGAATGTTTAAGAACGTAACCATAACAGGCGCAGCCCACTAAGTCTAGTGTTAGTGGCATGAGCCCCACGTATTTACCGTTAAGTTCCAATACCACGTTACATGTAAAATGCAGGCAATTATCGAGCAGCAATATGGAATTAAATTTTGCGTTAAAAAAGGGAACTGCTTCAGAGAAGCTACAAATGGTAAGAACAACATATGGAAATGTTACGTTGTCGTCAGCAGAAGTTTTTAGATGGTACAAGGCTTTCAAAGATTGCCGCGACACCATCGAAGATTACCATTGCTCCGGACTGCCGTCCACCTCAAAAACGGATGAAAGCGTGGCGAATGTGCGGTCTGCGCTAGCAGACGGTTGACACTCAGGTTGATGGCACATGAGGTCGGCATGAGTAAGGACACTGTTTATCGAATTGTGACAAAGGAACTAGGCATGCGGAAAATTTGTGCAAAGCTGGTGCCCAAGAACTTGTCTGATGAACAAAAGGAAAATCGCTTCTCCATTAGTCAACAATTGCGGGATCGCTTAACAACCCAACCCAACTTCATGCACAGAGTGACAACAGGTGATAGATAAGTCATGGGTGTTTGAATATGATCCAGAAACAAAGCGACAAAGAGCTGAGTGGCACACACCTGCATCACCGCGACCTAAGAAAGCTCGCATGAGCAAATCCTGAATCAAGTCGATGCTAATCATCAATTTTGATTCGGGTGGAATTGTCCACAAAGAATTCGTACCGCCGGGCCAGGCAGTGAATCAAACTCTTTATCGTAACGTCCTTGAACGTTTTCGGCAGAAAGTTCTGCGTGTGCGGCCTGACATTGCCAGCTCATGGATCCTGCATCACGATAATGCCCCCAGTCACAGCTCATTGTCGGTTGGAGAATTTTGCAGAGAAAAATATTCTAGTACTCCCACACCCGCCCTACATTCCAAACATGGCTCCATGTGATTTTTTTCTTGTTCCAACGCTTAAGCGGTAATTGAAATGTTTCCACTACGGAACAATAAACAACATCCAAACAGTCACGACACAGGTTCTAAACAGCCTAACGAAACAAGACTTCCAGAACTGTTACCAAGCATGGAAAACTCACTAAAGACGCTGTGTGCATTCGCAAGGAACATACTTTGAAGGGAACAATATTAATTTGTAGATACATTCGATAAAACTCTTGAAAACTAATCATTCTCATTAATTCTGAGACACACCTCGTATATAGCATCCTTTGTACATTTGTATGATAGGAAGCCAAATTATATTTACTCAGCAAATCCATTAAACGATTATTAAGAACATTCTCATAGATCTTACTGAAGATAACAGTTTAAAATTTTTAAGTAGCAACTAGTAGTAATTGTAATAACCCCCTGTTTTTGTTGAAACAACTCTGCAAATGCAATTAAACTGCAAAATAATGTGTTAGCGTCAGTAGCACAACTACTTAAGTTTAATTTTTAAAAAAATTAGACATTTTTACATTATTTCATATATCAAGCGGGAGTTATTGTAATGTACAACATCATCATATCTTTATCCAAATGGGTATAACAAATAGATCCATTTTAATATGAGTAAATACCTATCTGAGATAATCAGATTTGAAATATATTTTAAGAAATATTTTGTTTATATTAGATATTAATAATTCAGATTAAATCTATTTTGAACTACTTGTATTGTGTAGATATTCTATCTCATACTAATTATTGTAATAAAATTTATCTTAATCTATGTATATTTATATGTATATATATTTACGTGTATACATTTGACGTACATAAGTAAAAGAATCGAATACCTTGATTAGTCTTATTTAAATCAATCCCGATCAATTCTTTTGTTACTGAAGTGGTGATGTAAAATGTTATCAAGTGGTATGTAGTACAAATATATTCGTCGTATGATAGGTGCAAAGGTATAAATAATGTTGCTTTATAACCAAATATATTTACTTTATATTTTCAGGTCAGAAAGTAGACTCTATCTAATACCAACGTTTGTCGAGATTCGAAAGCTTGTTTACAGCTCACCTGTACAAATAAATTTCGAAATAAATAGAGAATCAGTAAATCCTGTTTACAAAATAAAAGGTTAAAAATGCTATGTTGAAATGATCTTTACTATTATATCAGATTAGGTAATATCATGAGTTTCTTCAGGAGCATTTTACATTTCCTCAAGCATATTTCATAAGCCCGATTCTTAAGTCGCGATATTTCGCGAGAAAAGTGATGGTGCTTCTCATGAAATATTAAATATCTTATTCTTGAAATTGAGAGATGACCTCCTGGGTGGCCTCATCACTGGTCGTCTGCTTGCTGGTTTTCCGTTTTTGGAAATATCTATTAGTCTGTTTTGGTCTATTTCATCAACATAGTTACGCCAATACCAGGTGAAGGTACTTACTTTAAGGATTCAAATGGCATCATTACTTTCAAGGAAGCTGTTTTTATTTTCCGGTAACATCGGCTGCCTATAATCCTATAACAGCTATGTATAATTGAATTTTTAACGAGGGTTGACGTTTATTGCTAATACTTGCTAGTCCGTGCATTTTTTATGAAATGCAAGATTATAGGGTAGGTAATTAAAAAAGTTATTAATACCGAAAAAGTCGTTTTGGCAAACATATCTCTCTCCCTCTCTCTTTCGCCGCTCCCCCCCCCTCTCTCCCGCACTTTCACTCTCTCACACTAATAAAAGTACAAAAGCAGTTAGAGCTAGATTTGGAATAGCTTTGTATAAAAGAAATTTCAAAATTTGGTCTGTTTTACTCATTTGATAACACAGATCAACAAAAATATTTTTTTGTTTGGTGCCGGAAAACTCGGTACTGATTTTTGACATATTTGAGGTGCTAATTCCAAAAATACCTGCCTTTTTTTCGTAGCAGCTCTAGTATTTGAGATACAGGCAAATTGATTTTCGTATTAATTACAGGTAAAAATAAAGACTTTTGAGCAACCGTAATAGCTTTGGCGCAATAGCCATTGGTTATTCTACCATTTTGAAAGAGGAATACAAGACAATATCAATAGTCCTGAGAATATTAAATATGAAGAACATCAGTGGGTGATTTGCGTCGATCTAAGAATGGTAAACTTCCTCCTTGGACAGCAAAGTGGATATACAAAATTTCCTTGTTTTTTATGTCTTTAAGATAGTGGAAACGTCATGGTTCCAAGAAAAGATAACGTAGTCAACAACCTTTGGTTGCGAGAGATAAAATCATATTTCCACCTTTACATATCAAGTTGGAACTTATGAAGCAATTTGTGAAGGCATTATGTAGAAATGGCCATTCTTTAGATACCTTTTTAATATGTAAATTTTTTTGGATTAGCATAAAAATGGCATATTAGATGGCCCTCGAATAAAACAACTATAAAAGATTCACAATTTAACACAGCAAAGAACCAGATTGAATTTAATACTTGGTGCTCATTTGTTGAGGTGGTACAACATTTTCTTAGCAGCCAAAAAGCGGAGAATTGCACAGATTTACTGGAAAATAAGCTTTCTAAACATAATATTCTCGGTTGCAACATGAGCGTAAAACTTCACTACCTCCATAGTCACTTAGATCGATCCCACAAAACCTAGGTGATTACAGTAGTAACAAGGGGAAAGATTTCATCAAGATATCAAGACGATCGAAGAACGATATTAGGGAAGGTGGAATGTCCACATGATGGTCAATTACTGTTGGAGTCTACAGCGATACGGTTCTACTAATTTATCTACTTTGCGATTTACATACCTTACTTTATATTATCTGTTTTTTAATAAGCTTCTGTCTCAAATGCTCTAAAATGTGTGTTCGCCTGTTGTAATGGTACATACCAGTTCGTTTACGAATTGGTAATTTTTTATATTTTTAGAATTTAATTAAGTACATTTCATTATTAATATTTTAAAGAAAAATAAGAATTAAAATCAATGAATATGTTATGGTATTATTAAGTAAATATTAGTCATAAGATAAGTTTAGTATGTGTTTAGTTCTAAGAATTGTGGCGCCGAATGTTTACAACAGTGAAATAAACGCTACAGTTGTGATAAACATTCGCCGACGTAAAAGAGTGTGTGTGAGAAACTTAAGTGGGAACAACCTAACTATATGGAGAGCGGGGAACCACCGGCGGTTCAACATAAAATGAAAACACGCGCTGGGAACGCAAGAGTCAACAGCTAGACCTAGAGTCGAATGGTTAACTTCAAAGTCGGGAAGGTTTGGACTGGCTGATTTCATGAAGAAATCGTCGAACCCCGACTAGTAAAAGTTTAAGTAATATACAGTAAATGTTATAAAGAAAAAGAAGGAGAACCCACACTCCTATAACTAATTGTATAACAATAATAAGAATTGTTATTGCCAAAATAGTGTTTAAAGTAGCACTTAAAGAATAAATGTGCACGGTGGTAAAAGTTTGATAAAAGAATATATGTAAGAATATATGTATTGTGCTCCCGTAAGCAGAACAAGGGGATTCGTCACCATAGGATCGTGACCACCCAGCAAATGACGCCGATGAAAACATCGCAATAAAAAGAAGATTCTACGGAAGATAGACATCACGGAAGAGCGAAGAAAGAAACTTTATTATAAGGTATTTTTAAAAGATTATATATTAAAGCTTAAAGTGATGTTAATATAATAAAGTTATCAAATAGATATCATCTCCGTTCTAATAAGGAGAATGTAATTTAATCTGTATTAGCAGCATTGTATGTATATAATAATAATACACAAAACGTGTATAAAGCATACGTAGTAGATTCTGGCATCTGTTGTTGATATTTGAGTATACTGAATAATATACAAAAAAGATTTATATCTGTTTAGCATTTATAAAATTATATTCAAATTGCCTTTTAAATAAATTTGATCTCTTTTATGTTTGTATGAGATTGTTCATTATCTGTTAAAATTATATGTGTGATTCATTGATTTTAATATAAGTATTATTTAAAGTTTCAATGGTATTTTTCTTTTTATTAACTTTAAATGATGTTTAGGAACCCTCTTTATTAATCATTTCTGATAAACCCAAATTGCCCTGAGAGAAATTGAGTCATAGTCGCAATTAGAGAGGGTTCCGTCACACTGTGTAATCCACCACATACTTCTTAAATTTTTCCGTCATTCATTTTTGTATTTCTTGTAGGGCCGTGCATCTGGATGTCAAACTGGTCACTAGGAGGTCAATTAATTTGTAGAATACCTCGATTCTAAACCTTTCTTCGGGGTAAAATCTGGGTTGGTCAGATTCCGCCCCTCAGTGGCAACTTTTCATGTTTTTTTGCACGGACGGCTAGAAACTCCCCTTTTAGTCTGTATGCAGCTGCGACCAGTTTTGCTTCATAAAAAATGTTTTCAAAGTTGTTCCGTAATGAAAGTAAATCACCAGTAAAATTCTGAATATGTTCAACCTCAATATCTAACGTTGCATTCATAGAATGTAACAGCAGATGTCTGTAATTGATTGGGGTTAAGATCCTTACTCAAAGAGATGCCAAGATGAACTGAGGTATTCTAAAAATCCGTTGAATTTTTCTTAGGTTTCTACGGAGATATTTAGCTTGGGTAAAGATGAGACAACTTCCGCAACCTTACCTGTGTATCCTGCTATTGATTTCACATAATCACCCCTAGCATTCCATCGTATGTCCACGATAATAAATGCAAAGAAGAACCCACTAGGCAAAGTGTTCCATCTCTTAGGACCACAACTGAAGTGATTATATACAATGGACAATTCCAAAGAATGCCTGTACCTTACTACATCATTCTGCAGCAGTTGCACCACGTAAGTTCAGGCTGTAGCATCCGCAGGGAGAGAAATTTAATATAAGAGCCTGCACACCTTTATTCCCCACTCATGTTGCTACCATTATCATAGCCTTGGCATTTACACTACCATATTTTTTTAATCAACTCTTATTTTAATTGCCCCTTTCCCTCCACCGGATCCCGCGAATTTTGTCCCCGCTCCACCCTCTTGATGACGATTCCAAATTTTTCATTATGGAAAACTTTCCGAGAGTAGATCAAGGCTATATTACAAGACTTAAAAAAAGGAGGAGATGTTGTCACAAGTGGGATTCGAGCAAATAAGTTCCACTGGCTCTAGTGCTCAATGAGCTGCCGGAGGACCTGAGGAAGTAGAGTGCTGCTGGAGTTTTTAAGCGTGAACGTGAGGAAAGGCTGCTGGATCATCATGGATAGTCTATATCCTATTGATTTTTGTTGTTCATATTGAAAATTTATTTCGCTCTACCTATTTTCTTTACTAAATAGTCTTTTTTTCTTTTTTTGCCGAATCGAATGACTTATGCCATTATCGAGCTCTTTAAGCTTAGTGATTAGAAATTTTAATATGGTCACGATGTTTTTCTTTTTAATTTTGTTTCGTTTTAGTAACTCGTTTGCATTTTTACTTACCGAAACAGCTATACATGTCCGCAAATCCATTCGGAAGGCAGTCAAATTCTCCTTCAAAATTCCCTGTGCGGTTGGTGCAATGACACGCGTTGTCTCCGTCATTATCGAAAGTATCCTTGCGTAATCGCAGAAGCAGTCCGTCCACGTCTTTGTACGTGGCAGTCCCCACTGTTTCCATATTGACAATCCTGCATATGTCTGTGTTGAATATATCGAAAGAACTGCTCTCATTGTTGAAAGGTGGATAGATCGAAGAGTCTCTTCCTCTGATTCTATTGCAAGTCGAGTTTGCTCCCTCCCATTGATCCAAATATTGTTGTCCGTTCCAACTGAGTATTGCCCCCAAAGTGTGAATATCTTTCATTCCGGCGTGGATTTCGTATGGTCCATCTCTGCTATTTTGTTTCTGAAATTTAAAACTTGAGAGAGTCGACTCTAGAGCTCAAAACAAAAGTGGTTTGATAAGTGGCGTCATGGACAAGACCAGTAATAATCTTAAGCGATAGTGCCAAGTAGCCATAAGCTTCGTTTTTGATTAGTAAATTAAAAGAAGAATAATAAAAAATGGTTATTTATTACAAAAATTACTCACGCTTTATCATCGTTATTATTGCATATACAAGAAAATGTTTCAAATAAAAGTTGTGTAGTTGTGACTGAATGTTACTTGCATGTCCTAAAAAACCCAGTGGCGCGCAGATCCAATGGTATAAAAAACATTTTAATGGAATACCCTGTATATTAAATTTTTATAATGGTCTTTTTTTTCTGATTTCAAAAATATACCATATGATACCAGAATCTTACACCATTTTCAAGTTATTAAATGTCGCATATCGTAGTTACTGTACTATGGAAAAGTTAACATTATTAAAGTAAGCTATGAAAATGACAACTATTACTTTTGATAAATGACATATCCTTAATAAAATAGTCATACCACACGGGTATAAGAACACTAAGATTGTTTGCTTAAGATCGTCATGGCACCTCCAGTTTGATCAATACAAACTATAGAAAAGACGAATTCCTATCATCCAAGACTGATACTGCCTTTTAATTATTATCACTAAGCTCTTAGATTAAAATGGTGTAACTCACTGGAAGATTGAATATCGTTTTTCTTCAGGCAATTCGCGGTTTTGTTTGTTGGCCCAATATGGTCGTAGAAGAATTCGGTGGAAAGTATCAAAATAGTTTGCAAATTTTTGTGTAGAACACGAATAGGTTGACGTTTACTTCATGGAAAATAATTTTTTAAACTCCAGTTAACAAATGCCTAACATTCTTGACTAATACAGAATTTACTGCGCACTTTTAAAACATTAAGTGTCATATGATTAGGAAGATTTTGATGATCTTGTTCGGTTTTCCAAGTTATGACGATTATGGTCTACTATGTATAGATTATTATGGACACTTCTAAATTTACCGAGCATGTCAAACCACTTTTGTAAAAGGCACTCAAACATTCGACTTAACAACTTACGTGGGCAAAAAATGAAAACCGTGATACAACTGGATCTTCACCTGTAGTTATCGTTTTGGAATTTGCTGTCAATTCTCTAATATTCGAACAAAACATCCTCGCTACTGATGCAATGACTCCAGTCAGGAGGTCAGCGTTGCAGAATTCAAACCCTCCGAAAATGTACTGTTCCGCTGCAATCGTATGAAAGTAACCCGCACCATGGAAAGCTCTTGGCCAAACACTGTTCACTGTTGCCTCGAAATTAATAGCCGGAGCGATTTGAAATATCGCCTAGGAAAAACGACAAAAATAATAAAACTGTAAGGATCTGAAAGCACTAAAAGAACGTTAAATTTTAATGTAAAATTTCTGGATTAAATACATATTACAAATACACTTTAAGACATAAGTAATAAATCTCTAACTCCATTTCAAATTCATTCGGATTTTTTCAATTTTGAAATATTTTGGAAATATTTGTCGATTTAAATTTTCCTCAATAACTCGATTGCACCTAATGCGATAGCTTTCAAACTCTAACATTGTTTAGACACTTTTTTAAGACAAATTTTTTGATCTTGACAGTAACCCCCGATTTTCATTTGTTTCCAAGTTCTTAGCGCTCTTTTGTTTTTCTTATGGCGGCCATATTGGATTCTTAATAGTTAGATAGTTCTCTAAAATAGCTAATAATTCTTTATTTATACTAGAGATATGAACATGTAGAATAAATTTCACTCTAATACGAAATTGAAAGTTCAGATTTAGTTAAACAAACTGCTTAATACGGTAACCATTCTAGTCCACGCCTTTGGGTACCTTGTTTTAACAGAGTTACAAACTCTACGTAGTGTGTTTCCGTTTAATGATCTTAGCTCATCGAAATGTTCTCTCAAAAAATGTTACACGTCACGAGGATTATTGAAGTGTAAACTTCTATGGGCGCGTTGATTGTGGACACTGAACGAGATTGAGCCGTCACGGTCGGCTATGTAACGCTCGAGTCGCTATGGTTACCAAACGAACCGTAAATTCGACAAAAATCGGCAAAACTGTGCAAAGAACTCCTCTCTGGATACGCGAAATTGAAAGCTGCCCTTTGGCATTGGTATACGGACGACATTGAATTTCCGGTCGATGGAGAGATTTTCTTCCTAAGTGGAGCGGTTGTAAAGATATGGGCTTTTAAAGAAGAGCGTGCACTCGATGTTTTAACAGCAAAATGACTTATGTCATGACGATTCACGTGAAAATCAAAAAATCCCGAGAAACGTCAAACTGACAGGCGAACTGAGTTGTACCACAGATTCACTTTTACGCGTGAAATACGAAATTTTTAAGGTTGCAAGGGCTCATCAGGATTCGGGGTCTTAAGGAACCGGCTTTTTGGGACCTTTTGTATGCTTATTTCGAGTCGGCAGTCGCACGCAATCGAAGGTACCGGCAATTTAAGGGTCGTTTGCAGAAGGATTTGGTAAGAAAAATGGCCGTTTAAATGTGCACTGATATCAATGTATTCCGGACGGGCGAAAAATGAATATCAGATTCTCATGTGCACTGACGATCAATGTATTACGGTCCGGCGAATTGCATCTCCACACAGTACATAACGGTCTCCCACATGACTTGATATTTTTATCTATACAGTCATAGTCAAAATGTCAAAAAAAAAACGAAATGGCGGAAGATTTTTTTTAAAATTGACGTATGAATGTGAAATTTTAGATACGGGGGTGTCTTAGGTCGCCGATCACAAATCCAAAGTCAAAATGTCAAAAAAAAATGGCGGAAGATTTTTTTGAAAATTGACGTATGAATGTGAAATTTTAGATACGGGGATTTTGGGGGTCACCGATCACAATTCCAAAGTCAAAATGTCAACAAAAAAAATGGCAGAAGATTTTTTTGAAAATTGAGGTATGAATGTAAAATTTTAGATACGGGGGTTTTGGGGGTCGCCGATCACGATTCCAAAGTCAAAATGTCAAAAAAAAAAAAATGGCGGACGAGATTTTTGAAAATTGACGTAAGTATGTGAAATTTTAGATATGGGTGTTTTGGGAGTCGCCGATCACGAATCTAAAGTCAAATGTCAAAAAAAAAATGGCGGACGAGTTTTTTGAAAATTGATGTATGAATGTGAAATTTTAGATACGTAATAGATGAATGTCTTAGATCGCCGATCATGAATCCAAAATCAAAATGTCAAAAAAAAAACAAAATGAGGGAAGAATTTTTTGAAAATTGACGTATGAATGTGAAATTTTAGATACGGGGGTGGTTGAGGTCGCCGATCACGAATCCAAAGTTAAAATGACAAAAAAAATGGCGGAATTTTTTTGAAAATTGATGAATGTTTGTGAAATTTTGGATACGGGGGTGTTTGTGGTCGCTTATTACGTCCTCAATTTGACGATTCTTTCGGCGACCATTACATGGGAGAGCCTTGATGAAGTTTTCACTTCTGCCGTGTGGTTTTAAGCACACTCATTTTTCTTGTTATTTTGCATGTTTTCAAAGTTAATAATTTGTCTTAAGGCAGGCATTAACACGTTCGCTAGTAGCTCTAAATATCTATTACCAGTTAAATTGAAATCAAAGATGAAATGACCTACCAAATGATTATCTAAAATAAAAAAACAAAAACCCCAAAAACAAAAAAGATCTCAATAAAGGTTCGTACCAATCAAATCAAACCAGAAAATAAAACCAAATCGAACTTGAAATCTTTTTTGATTGATATGATGACCAAATGTGGATTTTCAGCAGACCAATGATGATAGTTATGCCTATTGAACATTCCACAGTTGGTAAACTGTGTTTCATCTGTCCAAAGTATAAGAGTTTCTATACTTATTTAGAGGGAGAAAATTGGTTATCGGTTTATGAGCGTAATTGTAATGTACAGTATTGAAAGCTATTTTTAAGGACTATCTAACTAATTAAGAACCCATGTGGTCATCATAAGAAAAACAAGAAATAGCGCTTAGAACTTAGAACTTGAAAAAAGAAGAAAATCGTTGGTTACTATCAACATCAAAATATTTGTCTTAAAGAAGTGCCTAAACAATGAAAAATGAAACAAAAAATTTAAAAGCGAAATCATTGGGCGTTATCAAGGAAGAAAATTGAAATCGGCAAATATTGATTTTCTCAAAATATCTCAAAATTGTAAAAAGTCAGAATGAATTTGAAATGAGATTTGTTGCGAGCATTGATTTCTGCAAAACATTTCCCATTAACCCTTGCTCTATCTCTTTTAGTAACCGATATACCAAATAGTGAGCAGTATTGTAGACTTTTATAACAAATATTTGTAACTAAAAATGTATTACATGGCTTTGATAACTTCTAGATAAAGCTCGGGCCAACAATAATATGGGGTTTTTCATTAACTATGTCCGAACTTTGACAAGTTATCGCTCTGATGTTTCAAGCCATATATTTTAAAATTTTGTGCTCTGTTTGCTAAACTTTTCGCAAGCTACGAAATATTTACGTCCGAAATGATCACCCAATTCACGAATTATCGCAAAATTAGAGCAAAGCGATGTGGTTGCTAATTGAGCAGTCTCTGTACAACGCCGAAACGCGCGGTTAATCGTGAATATTGCTGCGTTTCGCTGAAACTGTGGCTGAAGAGACAAAGCTCTCGATTCCTCGTCGTGCACAAAGAGTTGGCCTTTCTGCCACCTTAACTTGTCCAATTTTGCGAAAAGGCTTGTTTATGCCCCAAGACCATCAAGCTCGTTGCACGTTTGCTGACTGGGCTTTGGAACAGTTGAAAATTGATCGAAATTTTGAAGAAAAATCATCTTCAGTGAAAAAGCACATTTCTGGTTGAACGGCTTTGTGAACACGCAAAATGTTGCAATTGAGGAAAGCGTAATCCACAGCAGATCAAGAGTCTCAATTTCATCCGGAGAATCTTTCTGTTTGGTGTGGATTTAAGTCAGGCGGTCATACATATTCCGAAACGAAAATGGTAAGACAGTAACTGCCAATGATGAACGGCATCGGGTCTTGATATCTGACTTTTTTGTGGCCTCAGTTGGATGACATGGACCTGAACGAGATGTGATTCTAACAAGATGGCGCAACGTATCACACATCGAGCGTTCCATTGGAATTGTTCATGAAAAGTTCTCAGAGGGCGTTATTTCCAGAAGAGGCGATGTGGAATGGCCGCCATGATATTGCGATTTAACGCCATTAGACTTTTTTCTCTGGGGCTGCGTCAAGTCGCTGATTTATGGCAACTGTAATGATACAGCCTATTTTATCGATTAATATTATAAGTTTAATATATTAAATAATCCAATAAATAATATTTCATGAATATTTTAAATATATTTGAAATCAATGAATATAGTACTATAATTTTAATTCCCATGTAGTCATGTAGGTATATGTAAATAAGTTTTGTTATGTATAAG
The DNA here is from genome assembly GCA_963170755.1 of Amphimallon solstitiale. Taxonomy (NCBI): domain Eukaryota; kingdom Metazoa; phylum Arthropoda; class Insecta; order Coleoptera; family Scarabaeidae; genus Amphimallon; species Amphimallon solstitiale. The sequence goes on from OY720675.1 coordinate 15,131,985, forward strand.
TATTGTGGCGCCGAAAGTTTATGTTAGTGAGATAAGCGCTGCGATATCTATAACTTTTCACGGCGTAAGTAAATTGGTGTGTGAAATGCTAGCGGGAGTGCCCGGACAATTTAGAAAGCGGGGAATCCCGGACGTCCAACTACAAGAAGGAAAATGCGTGTTGCAATGTATTAGTTGACAGCTAGACTTCAAGTAAGAGTCGGAAAGCGAACTCCAAGAAAATAGACTTCAGGTTGACAACGGCCAGTAGAGTCGTAAGTGAATTTTTTAAGTAAAGAGTCGACCAATAAGTTTAAAAAGTGTATCGACTATAAGAGTTATATAAGTAGCGGTTAAATAAAATTATTATATCTTTTGGTATAAAGATTGTGTTCTACAATTGGCGGCGTACATAAATTCTCAACGTCTTGGTCATTGAAACCGCGCCTTAAGCATCGAAGAAGAAGAAAATTCAACGTGAAGGCATCGAGGATAAGAGGATGATCATCTAAGAAGATAGTAAATATATTTATCTGAATGAGATAAATATATTTGATAAATGAACAGCGTCTCCTAAGAATAAATGAATATGTAATTTGATATATTTTAGCGTTGTGTTGTATGTATAGGAAATATATTTAGCTTGAGTTGCAGTTTCTTGCATTTTATGATATGCATAAATCTTGTTAAAGGTTGCCGTTGTAAAAGTATATTTAACCTGTTTATTAATGTGTTTTGTATCTTTTTTGTTAAACGCAGTTTATTGTATAAGATTTTGCTTTCTTTGTAATAAACTATCAAATCATTGATTTTGAATATATCATCATCTGAACTTAAACAATGGTATTTTTATTGTTAATTTATCATCTCTTTTAATCTGAATCGCCCTAGAGATTAAGAATTGAGCTAGCTGGCAAACAAGGCTATCTTTTTTATTTTATTTTAAAATTCTATATTATTAACCAAAATTTTATATTAACAATGTAGCTTTTAAATTATGGCACTATTTTTACATTACATTAATAATAAATTTATTGATGGTTCCATTACAATATGGTGCCCAACTTTGGTACATTTTTTGAATGATTCCTTTTCACAAGAAACCGACAACAATTGTCCAAATGGAGAACAACATCATTCAAACCATTGGTAAAATCCAGCCCGACTTATGCAAAAGTGTCATACAAAATTGGACCTCTCAGATCAAGTTTTGTAAACGAAGCCACCGAGACCATTTAATACTGAATGTTCTTTAATCCGCAATAAAGGTTTCCCTCACATCTCATACACTACTCTTTTCATTCAATTTAATCTTCAGACACGCTTAATGAAAAACCCCTTATATCGGATATTTATCAGAAATTAGTGTAAATTTTGAAAAAGTTATCAAACATTCGAAATCATTTCGGAGACCTCGGAAATTTTTTAAAATTCCGAAAATACTGAAAAAATTACGTGCGTATTTTAAAAGAAAATATAGAAGGATATTTACTTGTAATGGAGTGTTTAAAACTGTTACTTCAGTACTCTCATCGTATGCGCTTGCATCTCTGTCGAATTCATATCTTAATCCTTGCATGTAGGTCAGGATGTCATCTTCTTCTGAATATTCGATGTCTTCCTTGTGCCGATATTGTCTGAAAAATAAATAATCGTGAGTTGTAAAGAAGTAATAATTGCACTCTACTTAAATTTCCCTTTTAATCTTATAACATTGTTTTTCACAATAATTAGGGTGTAATAAAGGGGTTATAGAGTCAATTATTAACCATTCAAATGCATCTATTTTAACGTCGTTGATCCTGATTTTTGCAACAACATTTTTCTAAACGATGAAACATACTTTTATTTTATCAATAAACAACATTTTTGCATTTGGTGTGAAAAAAGTCCACATGCTGTTTACGAAAGAATAATGAATTCTCAGAAATGCACTCTTTGGTGCGCATTTTGGTATAGTGGTATAGTCGGACCATACTTTTTCAAAGATGAAGCTGGTAATGCTTCCATAGTAAAGAGGGAGCGCTATAGAAGCATGTTAAACGATTTCTTTTTTCACCCAATTGATGGCTTGGATTTTCACATCATGCCGTTTCAATAGGATGGCGCAACGTGAACTTCAAAGAAAATATTCGACAAGTTATTCGAGAAATAGGGCCAGTGTTATGGAAAATTTTGCCAAAGGTATAAAAATAAATAAATGTTATTAATAAACTTGATTTCGGGATTCCAGTCGCATATCTTAATTATTTCTTCTCCTGAAGTCTCGTTTATTCTATTAAGTGATACACTCAGGGCCGTTGATGTTGATTCTTCTTTCATTGTAATTGCTGTTCTAAGGGTGTGGCCTGGTGGTGTATGTACTTTATATGTTATAGCATATTTCAGCACATTTCAGCAGAGCGAAAAGATATATGAAATATCAATTCGATTTTAATAAATGATCAGCTTTGAAACTAGCAATTTATTGTTTAAATCAAATAGCATCCAACAGTTTGACACAAATTATGTATATTTCTTTAAATTAAATCAATTATATGCTTTGATTTATAACATACAGGGTGAGTCATTAGTAGCCGCGTCTTCGATTGCTCTTTTGTGTTTTAAATAAAAGAAAAAACAATTAGTGGAAGATCCATGGTTGCTTGTGGCGCATATTGTAAAAATACTTCAAGCTCTGACGCACTTCCGGTTTCACCGGAAATGCACGGAACTTAATTCTTTTAAATGACTCACCTTATATATTTTTGAATTTTCTTGTACTGCTTTAAATTGTCTGTTCAACCGTTTTTTCTTTTTCAAAATTGAGCCAATAATTTTGAGTAATTTTTTTTGAAAATATTTGACCAAAACACGTGTTCAGAAAAAAATCATTTTCACATTGTTTTTAAAAGTAAAAACATTAACTTTGGTGGTGCTTGTAGCTAAGAAAATTCTGCATCATTTGGTAAAGTTGCACTCGACAATACCTCAAAAAACTTTGTTTTTTCAAAGCCTACTTCCTGAAATTTTCACATACCAAAAACTTATTTTTTTTAAATGGAACACCCAGTATTTTATTGACGCACTTTGTTCCTTTTTTTATTCTCTTTCATTTTTGGTAACAACGTCCTATACCTATCTTTTGTAATTTCTGAGATAATCACTATAGGAGCAATTAGCGGTCAATTAAAGAACAACACCAAAATATTCGTTCAACCAATGGAAGGCAGGAATGACGCCCGACTTCCTTAGTCAACTGTCAAACAAATTAAATATTAAATCCAACTATCCCAAAAGTAAGAATTTTACAGAAAGAAGAGCATGGCATTTTAATTTTTAATTCCGGCAATGTCCAGTTGTAGTATTTCATTTTTTGACACTGTTGGTTAACATCGAAATAAATTAAAGGTTATGTTTACTGATATATTTGAAGATGTCTTCAAAAAGTTTTGAAAATCCGTCCGTAGATAGCGAAGATACTCTCCTCCATTAACATTTCCATCAAAGAAATAAGGTCCAATTATCTAACTACCCACTATTCCTCCCCACAGTTTTAATGACCAACGATTTTGAAAGTTTACAGGTGTGATAAGGTGGGGGGTGTTATGTGCTATAATAACGGAAATTGTGACGATGAACGTATTCACTTTAATAGAAGGTGGCTTCGTTGGTAAACAACAAAAAATTGAGAAAGCAAGGATAATTTATCTGCTGCCAGTTGACATAAATGTAAGCGATTCTGAAAATTTATTTCATCTAACCCTGTGTATGAATATGCTACGGGTGAATTTCATATTTCCTAATTATTCAGGATTCTCTGATTTGACTTACATCTAACTAACGACTAATTTTCGTAATACTATTATGGGGGTGTTCGACTACACTCGCAAGTACCATAAACGTCTTATGCTCACCAGTTATTGCTTTTTCCGCTCTTTCTTTCATATTCAATACTTTCACTCAAACCGTCTCTTTATACTTTTGAAGGTTTCTGGCTTCGGTTGACTTATATCAGGGATCGCTGTACATAAAGTCTGGATGCTAGCAAAGAGTTTCTTTCAGATTCACCCAAAAGGTCAATCATATCTATTAACTCTGCATAAGAATAATTCATTTGGATGATAACTAATAGGGATGATTTTATAAGTTTGACATAAATGTAAACCGACTTTCTTTAACAGTTGACTCAGGCAGTCAGCCGCATTCGAGCCTTTATTGGAGGAATATTTGGGTGCATATAACAGCGCCCTTAGTTCTTTCATTGACCGCTAATTGCTCCTATAGTGATTATCTAAAAAATTACAAAAGATAGGTATAGGACATTATTAACAAAAATGAAAAAGAATGAAAAAAGAAACATAATGCGTCAATAAAATACTGCATGTTCCATTTAAAAAAAATATCTATGTAAAAATTTCAGGAAGTAGGTTTTGAGAAAACAAAGCTTTTTGAGGTATTGTCAAGTGCAACTTTACCAAGAAAAAACAGTTGAACATACATTTAAAGCAGTACAAAAAAATCCAAAAATATATAGGGTGAGTCATTTAAAAAAATTAAGTTCCGTGCATTTCCGGTGAAACCGGAAGTACGTCAGAGTTTGAAGTATTTTTACAATATGCGCCACAAGCAACCATGGATCTTCCACTAATTGTTTTTTCTTTTATTTAAAACACAAAAGAGCAATCGAAGACGCGTCTACTAATGACTCACCCTGTATATAAAGAAAAAAGTTGTGTAAATTTGTACAACACGTAGATTAGAATGACGCTTATCATCTCTTTCATTGTTGAGGAACTGCTTAATAAAAGTACCGTAAACACGTATATCAAGAGGTCACATAAAAAAAAACAATATTTGTAGGCACCAAGGACACTCTCCAGACTATGCTAGAGTTTTCCTGAAAATCTCATCAAAATCAGCTCAGAGGTTTCGGAATCTATAGGGAACATACACACACCGCCACACACACACATCCAATTTTATATATAAGATTGTAAATAATGTCAATAAATAACTTACACTTAAATAAATCAGTGGTGTTACCGTGACAAACCTTGAGTAGGTAAATTTAAATTACTTTTAGAGATATGTATTTGCATACAACAATAATAAATATGTAAATTTACATAATAATATATTGTTCACACTATGTGAATTATATAATATGCGATTTATATATTCTGTAAATATTTAGAAACTATTTTCGATGAATTATTTACAAATTTTAGCAAGTGAAACTAATTTTTATTTGGAAATTAAAAAAATTAATAAAATCCGTTTTAATAAATTTATGTCACTAGAACGTGCAATACAATTTCTAGTGACAAAAGAAATATAATTTGTTTTTTAAAGCGTAATTAAGAAACTAGTGTGCAATATGTTTAGCATACTTGTACTATCCTTCCAGCCCACCCCGAAGAAGTTTCAATTCGTTTGTCTACAAACTGACATTATGCTCTTTTTCTATATACTCTAAGATTGTAAATTATTTGTAAGGATGTTAAAAACAACTTATTAAATATTATAAAATAAATCCAAATGTTGACGGGCTATTACAATACCAAATTAAAATTATGATTCTTAAATATAACTTACCTGTATACAAACGGTCCTATTTCCTGGACAATCGGTTTATCTCCTAGCTCAAGAATTTCATCCGGATTTGTAACATTAAAAAGGTAAACCTTAAAAAGCAACGGAAATGGTAGTTCAGCCCATCTATCAAACTGTTCCGTCCCATATTCAAGTCGAGTACTCTAAAATGATACAATATTTTTGCCCGTTCAGAAATGAAAAATAACGGAATTTTTTCAATAATAAAAAAAATAATTTTTGAAAAATAAAATTAACCTCAGGTATTAGTTCATTAACTGTATCCTCAATAAGAATGTCAAAAACCACAAATCCCAAAACGGAACCAACAATAACAAGCGCAGCGCCAAAGAGGCCCAAGAATATGAACAGTATGAACAATTTATTGCAACTTCTCATGTTGAATCGTTTAGTAATGTGTTTAAAAGATTATGATTTCCTTTTGTTTTATTGATCCCCTAAGACAATTATCTTGATCAATAACTAAATTTATATTCATATTTTTTATGGGGGGATCTATAAAACTAATAATTTTTCGTAGGTATCTTTTGTTTGATAAAAATGGACATTAACGCTACGATTAAGCACCTTAAATTCCACAGTTCGGTTTATTGCTCAAGATATAACATTCAAATATTCAAGCAGATTATTGTCTGATTTATAATATAATAGACAAACAATATCGATGTATTAAGTGTATTAAATATTAAGCTTGGTGTATGTGATAGTAATGGTGTATAACTTAAATTAATTAAAAATGATCGACCAAGGATATATTATACAAATAATATCTAATAAATACAGCAGTAACTGCAGTTTTCGTTAGCACTAAAAAAAATATTGTTAATGGCATAATAGCATACTAACCGATTTATTAGATTTGTATGCGGCTCTTTAGGCAAGGACTAACAAGATTAAAATTTCTACAGCTTGGCTTACACTTTACGTCGGTGGTCTTCAACACGCGGCTCACAAGGCCCAAATTGCGATATTCATGGAAAGTAATGAAAAACCGGTACGCCATTTCACCGATGAAGCATGGTTGAGTAATTTATATTTTTTTAACATTACATCTCAATGATTTGAACAAGACGAGTCAAGAAAAAGATAATCTTATTCCTGACTCATTTGACGCGTTTGATCTTAAACTGGATCTATGGATAAATCAGTTCAAAGGAAATGCTACCATTCGTTTTCCGCATCTGTCGTCTTGCAAGATTTCAATGTTTTTGCGCTACATGATATTAAAACACTCTTTGAATCACAATTCGTTGATTTTCGAAAATAATTAAAAAGAACATGCTTGCCCACATTCAGTGTTTTTGTCGAAGATTTTCCCCCTCCAAAGCTGATATGTGATGTATTCGTGAGGTACGATCAGAGTAGCAATGAAGCACGTTCACAGTAGCCCAGATGCTGTAATAACGACAGGAGGACCCCAATATAAATCGTGTCAAAAGCTTTGCTATAATCTAGGAGCACCAAGAAAGTAGGGTTTCCACCGTCCCTGAAACTCCAAGTGCTTACAAATTTGCATATTGCTGTGACCTCCATAGATAGAATAGAAATAATAATGTTAAGAACTAGCATAGTTGTTGAAAAAGAACATTAATTTTATTTTAAAATCGTTTATGTTTAGATTTAAAAATAATAAAAGTAAGTACAATAAGTTGCCTACTTTTAAGGAGGATCTAATGTACCAAAATAAACATGAATTGTTGGTACACATTATACAAATAAATGTGAATTTAAATAAAAATATGGTGCCAATTCATAAGAAATATTTTATAATGATAATATTTAAGACATAGTAAATACCTCTATGAACAGAAAAAAGGATATAAATCAAAACATTTTCAGTACGAGGTATCAGATCGTAATGTTTTATGTAAACAGTAATTGTATGAATTAAAAATACATTTATTAGTTTTGTATGCATAACACAAGGGCTTCAAAGACTATCAAAATGGTCATGTGTGGTTTAAAAACCTGCAAAAAAAAAATACAATGTCAAGTTTGATGATAACACTTCACAAATTCATGTGTTACCTGAGCAGGAGAAACACGATTAAAAGTCCGGAAGAATGTGAGACAGACCACCGATCTTTGCAGTGTGAGCCCGGTAGGAAAAATCTCCGTCGTGGACAACGCTTTTCGTGTGCCACCAGAACAAAGAATTCCGAAAAAGAAAATTAGAATAAATGTTAGTACACCATAAGAAGAAATATACAACAAATGATGAAAAAATAATGCATTCATATACAAGTGCAATGAGGAACTATACTAAGAAGAATAGAAAGATATACCTACCGAAGACAAAACATAACAAGTTTGTGAAAAAACTTTTAATAACAAACAATTCAAGGTGCCGCCATTAGTGTATAAACTGTCAAAGAGGATATACGTGTTGGTGTGAATATGACAACTTGAAGAAAACAGACAAGAAAGATTTTATCACAAATCAATTCCAAATAATTAAATGAAGTGATGGAAATCTTTTGGTGAAACATGTCGAAATATAAGCAAATAATAACAAAAAACACACTTGGTATTGTTTCACAAATAAATATAATTAGAAATACTGTATAGTTTAGATAAAAGTAAAAAAATGAATGTTCTAGGTTATTTTATAAAAGAAAGTTTACTTTTACAACCAGGCAATGTTCTTAATGAACAAACAGAACTCATAAATTCACCGCTAATAAACCCTAGCCTTGTAAAAACGGTCTTTCCAGATAAGCCATGACCTTTTCATAATTTTCTATTTTTGTACATTTTTATTTACATTTTTGTTAGAAGTAGGTAGTTACAGTATATTAAATTTTACTTTAGTTTCTCGAGAACTCCTGACGATGCCGCAAGGCGAAATGTACATCGAGTATTTATTTATATTTATTTGTGAAACAATACCAAGTGTGTTTTTTGTTATTACTTGCTTATAAATCAATTCCAACCTAAAATTTAGTTTGACAAGAGAGGCGCAACAAATTGCCGATAGCAATTGTTTTTTATATAAGCGAAAAACAAGAACCGACTTGTTGGATTCCAAGTTTGTAATTTGAGCTGTAAAGACGCGAATTTTTGATTTGAATATAGCGAAAGTGAGAGTAGGGTCTTTATACACTACACATAAGCTCACGATTTCATAATAGTTATTAAAGATTAGAGTTCAATTTTAATTTAGTTTTCTTGTTAAATAATTTTATTCAATTATTTTTTCTGTTTCTTATTATTAATTTTACTTTCTTATACGTAGTATAAGGAAGTATTGTGATGACCAAAATTTTCGACCTCGAGATTTTTGCAGATGTCCACGTTTTGAAGTCCCCTGATACCAAAAAAGTGGTTTTTAAAAAATTTCTGTGTGTCTGTGTGTCTCTGTGTGTGTGACCACGATAGCGGTCAAACCGCTGTAGATATCAATTCCAAATTTTGTATTTACGTGTATAATCTGTCTTTTGAGATCTGATTAGTTTTTCAATAAATACGGTAGACCGGAAGTAGTACTTTACTTCAGTGAAAAAATCGAATTTTGCAAATATTTCGTCATCTACTAAGTTTAAACAAATTTATAAAGAATTCATATGTGCTTAAAATTAAAATTGAGAACCATTTTATTTTAAAAGTTTTTCGAAATTACTACCGGAAGTAGGTCTTTTACTCTTATCGAAAATCAGTTTTTTGCCAATATTTTACAAGTCATGCTTTTTAGACAGGTACGCTACGAATATAAAAGTATTTAGAACTTAATTTCCAATATCTTTTGTATAAAAAATTTTCAAAATTCGGACCGGAAGTATCAGTTTTACTCTTACCGAATAACGATTTTTGGCAAATATGTCGTAAGTTATGCATTCTGTATATATTTATGAAGAGTACAAAAGTATTTAGAATTGGATTTGCAATATTTTTTGTATACGTAAAATTTCAAAATTCGGACCGCAAGTAGCACTTTCATTCTTAGCGAGTAGTACTTTTTTTCGAATATCTTGCAAAGTATGCATTCTATAGCGATTTATTAAGAGAATGAAAGTACTTAGAATAGGATTTTGAATAAGTTTTGTATAAAAAAATTCTTAAAATTGTATAGTTTGAAACGCTCATACGTATAAGAAAGTCGTGTGGTGGCCACACCTCATTTTTTAAAATGGAAGATATCAATATGGTAGAATTCGATAAAACATATGATGAAATGAAGTAAGTTATGAGATAAATAATTCAATTTAAGGATGGTTAATGCTGTTGGGCGTGCTAAAAGTACTATGTGAAAATATGTGCTTTTAGTAAATCGTTGAGCATTATTAATTAGATGAATATTATCTTGTTTATAATAGTAACTCATTTTCAAAATAATAAAAGGATAGTTAATGGTGTTAGACGTGCTACTATGTTAAAATATTTGCCTTTAGTAACATCATTAATTATTATATAGTCATTCTAATTTAGTAATTCAAATAAAATAAATACGAATAAGCGGGGATGTTTGTTGATGGGCAGGTGCTAAGCCGCTAGAGGTACAATGTGCGAATGTTTACAGCTAGCGATTAGTACTGACCAGTTTCAGAGCATTCGCGTTGCTAGGTTCTAGATTACCAAGGCACTATGTGAAAATGTATGTTTTGGTGAAATGGAATCGGCTTCGTATTAATAAACAAAATTATCAAGAAACAATAATTTTTTTTTTCATTTAAAAGAACAAGATAATTATTCTTTCAACTATTATCATAGATGTAGAAACGTTATACAAGCATTATAACTCTAAAAATTAGTATAAATCTTTTCTTTCCTCATTATTCTGTAAAACAAAATATATAGATACAGTGTGACAATGTTTACGATTGGCATCTTTATAAATATAAATATAATTTTTAATAAGAGATTTAGACCTTTCGTTTAATTTTTGACCTTATCCCAAAGAAAAACTAAATAAGAGGTGTGTACCAGAACAAAAGAAGCAAATCATTGCAAGAACTCATATTTATTTTTTCGTCAAACCAAGGAGTTCTGTTATTCCCAGTGCCGGAGGTGATTGCTTTTTTCCCCAATGCTGAGTTATTTTTATTAACTTTTATATTTCGGAGCCTCTGTGCTAGCCTAGTGGTATATAACTGTCTGATGGTGGGATCGTCTATCTTTTCGATACAGATTTTTTCATATTTCACTTGCCTTCTGTTTCTGATTTTCATGTCTAGTTTCAATTTACACAGCAGCAGTCCATAATCAGAACCAACATTGGCAGACGTCAAAGTTCTTATTCAAATTTTTGTGTTGGAATGTTCTAATACAGAAGAACTTGTTGAAATATTCAAATATTCGAATATTCAAATAGGTACTTGAATATTCGAATAAATATTTAAATAATTCGAATACTCGAATAATTCGAATATTTAAATATTTCTCAAAATGAATATTAATTTGCAAAATTCCCGGCCTTAGTATGTATATCGCTCTCTTAGTAATGGGTATATTGTATATTGTATATTGTATATTTATATTATAGTTCGTAATTAAAATATTACAGAGCATCGTCAATAAATCACAAAACATTAATAAATTACAAAACATTAATACAACACATTACAACACAATACAAAAGAGTACATAAAATTTCAGGCAAGGAAGTCTGCTATTGCATAACACTCCATATCAACTAGTACATCCCTCATCTTCCTCCTGAAACAGGTCATAGGTAGCGTTGTTATATCTGCGCTTATGCGGTTGTACAGCTTTGGGCCCCAGTGGTCCACAGACAGTTGGGAACGTGCTAATCTGTGATGGGGAGTTCTTAGTTGGTTTCTCCCTCGGGTAGTATATTGGTGATTGTACCCATTGGTATCGAACAAGTGTCTGTTAGCGTGAACATACACCACCGTCGCAAGAATAAATGCCGATGGCATGGTAAGTATCCCCTGCTCTCTAAAGTAGTTTCTACAACTCTCACCATACTTCAAGCCGCACAGCGATCTAACTGCCCTCTTTTGTAGAGCGAATATTCTAGCCGCACCCGCCGTATGTCCCCAAAAAAGGATTCCATAGCTTAGTAGGGAATGGAAGTACGAAAAGTAAGCCACTCTAGCTGCCTCATAGGTAGCAATATGTTTTAATATTTTAATAGCGAACACCGCGGAAGTCAATCTCCCAGCCAGATCGTCCACATGTAGATTCCATCTTAGGTATGAATCCATAGTGAAGCCCAAGAATTTGGCGTTCCCACCTTCTTCTAATGTTTTTGTGGTAAATGTCAAGGATTGTATTTTGTCAGGATTCGTTTTCAATCTGTTTGCTGCGAACCATTCCTCGGCATGTTGTACGGCTACAGTGGATTTTCTCCGCAGTTCATCCTGTTCCCCGGCTCTGACCAGCAGCGACGTATCGTCGGCATATACACACAACTCCGCATCCGGAACATTGACTGGCATATCATTGATATACACAAGAAACAGAAGTGGGCCAAGTATTGACCCCTGAGGCACTCCGTATTTTATTTCGCATATCTCAGAGACTCTATTGTTCCATGCTGTCATCTGAGTTCTTTCTGACATGTATGATTTTATTAGTTTTAAGGGGAGGCCACGCACCCCATGATGTTCCAATTTTTCGAATAGTATGTCTGGAGTCACCGAGTCGAAAGCCTTGCTAAGGTCAAGCATACTCATCTCTGCACACATCCTATTATCTAGTGCCTCAAATATGTAATCCAAGGCTGCTGCCATGCCACTTATTACAGAGTGTCCCTTCCTGTATCCATGTTGCTTGCCGGTTAGGAATCCTTTTCTTTCAAGGTAGTGCCTTAATCTCTGAGCAATAGCCTGCTCAAAGATTTTTGATACAGCTGGCAGAACACTTATCGGTCTATAATTTTCACACCAACTTGTATCACCGTGTTTGTATATAGGGATTACCTTTGCTAATTTCAGTTGTTTTGGGAAGGTGCCTTGTTCAATACACTTATTAAGGATATCCGCAATAGGTGTGCTTATCTCGTCTCCGATTTGTTTCAGTAAATAACTTGACACATTGTATACATCCCTGGTATGCTTCGCCTTGAGGTTTATGATAATTTTACGTACTTCTTCATTAGTAACTGGCTCAAGATAAAAGGAGCCAGAGTTCTCCAAAGACAGATTTTGCAGGTATCTCTTCGGTGTGTCAGTCGTTTTAATATCTTTTACTGTTCTCTCACCAATAGAACAGAAATATTGATTCACTTTCGAGGCCTCCAGAGTCAGGTTGTTCTTCCTCTCTCCCGCACTTCCTGTGTCTTTTCTGATTACATCCCATATTGCTCTGCTTTTGTTATCTGACTCCTTTATATACTGTGCATTCGAGTGGCGCTTGTGGTCAGATATCATTTTCAAATATTCCTGTTTAAGCTGGCTATATATGGTATAGCATTCCTGATTTTTGGTCGTTTTATAGCCATCAATGCCCAGGCATCCAGTGTATTTTTCATATTGATAAATTCTTCCTTATGTATTTGTTCACTACTCCTTCTACCATTCGGTACCCTTACTTTCTTTTCAGGGTGGGTGTCTCAGTGTCTGTAATTGACGGAAATCCGCCATTACTAAAAATATTTTGCTGAGATAAAGTCTATAATACAGCATACGTTGCCATATGAATGAAATTCCGAACTTAATTCGTAAATGAACTATGGCAGTCTGACTATTGCGGGACCCCTGTATTGTTGCTGCGACATCTAGCCTCGAGTTCTTGCTGATTTTGTTACAGGAAAAGCTATGTTAAACAAAACAATTACTTGAGTTCGCAGATTTTCGTAAGTAAGGTTTGCATTTTAGTAATTCTTTAAACATATTTACAAATTGAACTTTGTGGTCTGATTTATGGATGTCAATGATTTATAATATAAATATATATTATCAAGAAATGAGTCGCCCACTCGTAAGTGCCATTGATAACATTTGTACATTGTAAGTTTCGTTTTCATGTGCTTATTAGTATTATTTATATTATTATTATGTGATCTTCTTTAATAATACTTATTTATATTAGACCATTTCATATTGGGCAATAATTATTTTTTTAATTTTTAACCACCGACAAAATTGAAGGACATCTCTGTCTGTGTAGTATTTTATGCCACGTGGCCACGTGCCACCAAAAGACAATAGGGATAAATGTGATTTATTACCTAACATATCATTTACTACAGTATTTTTTGTTTATCATCAAGTACCTACCTCAATTACGTTTTCCAATAGCATTTAATCAAAAAAATAGAAAGAAATAATGTAATTGATTTTCCAATATTTTTTCATAGCAAAATCAAATATGAATTTCACCTCCTACAGAGTTAATTACGCAGGAACAATAAAAGCATGAGCAATTTGTAGGATCCTCGATAAGATATCCAATTTATTTTAAAATAAATCGAGGCCATATGTAGATGAAAGTTCAAGGACTGCCTACAATCTGTATTCAAGTTATTTAAGTGTGTGTGCTCTTGAGAACATAATAGAAAGGCAAGAAAATTTTCTTGTTCTCCCCCCCTCCCCCTCTCTCTCTCACTCTCTCTAAAAAATTTCAACATCTAAAATAAATACAAATGACTCCCAGAAATAATAGTAACAAGTCCTAAAATTCCAGAAAACCGAGATTTGAATAAAACAGTGGATCTCCCTGTTGAAATTAAAATAAAGCCCTAAAGATTAAAATAAAAGCCAGAAAGACATTCAGGAAAATAAAAATTATTTTTTCTAAGAAAGTAGCATGAATGTTATGAGTAGGGCGCGGGTATGGACGGTTGATGGCTCATCGCCCATTGGCGCACTATTGAAATGTTATATTTTTAGAGAGGTTATAATTTTATTTATATAATTGGATAACAAGCGGCTGGTGATCTATAAAATACAAAATACCTTATTATTTGTTCATTTTCTCTTCTGTGAGACTTCTTCTCTTTGAATTAAGTACATCCTTGTAGATAGAAAACGTCCTTTCTACATCGCAACTGGTTATAGGTGCGTACTGGAAATATTATTTTATTTCAGCGTATTTAACATACACAATTGCCGCAATGTTATTAAATCTGGATTTCTAAAAAACTGGGTCTAACTTTTGCCGAAGGCCACATCCGAAGTCACTTGGAATACTTTTGAAATTATTAATAGCCACATCTAATATGGTTAATCCATCTTTTAATTTGAGATTTCGATTTTCAAAATATGTGATTAGTTTAGGTAAATTTCCAAAGTGTTCCTGAAGGAATAACAACTGATTTTTTAAATTTGGGATTTGTGTTAGTTCCTTGCACTCAGAAATATTTCGAGCATCGTCATTTAAATATATAACGAAATTTTGTAAATAAACTATTTCTGTGTATGTTTTAGCAAAGCTAAGTGACGAACGTGCGATATTTTGGCATTCTGTAACGATATTTTACAGACTTTGTAACAGATTTCGGAATCACTGATAATTCATTTTCATATCAGAAAAAGTAACATAAACAACGTTCTAGATCTAAATAAATGATAACTAAAAATGTACGCGTATATTATTGAAACTAAACGAAATTCAGTGCACACTTACGTCTAGATAATTGGCAGAAGTCGATTCAATAAACCGGTATTAAAAAGACTATTACATAAATTACGAAGTACGTAATTAACAGTCAAAACAATGAAAAAACGAAACTAACGTAAGTATGAATGAAAATTTTATTTCTCTTGCGAAATATAAGGTAAATATAATAAATTTTAAAAACCCCTCACGCTCCTATCTACTCCGATGAAGAAAGGATTTTACTCATAAATTTCTTATTTTATGGGCATTTTTTGCTCTCATTCTCGGGCACTTCTCGGACGTAAACAGTTGTTGCAGTTCACCATATGAATTAGTGCTATTCAGTAAGCGTGTGTTGTTTACATTATTTCTTTGCTCCGTTGTAACTCCGTCGTAGTTTAAACCGGTCATGTCCGCGCCCTATTTATGAGGCAATAAATTATAAATGAACTCAAATATTTCAAATATATTGGCTATAGTATATGCCATATGTAGTTTCTTTTACAAAGCAACTTAATACATAATGATATACAATCTTTTTCTTTTAATTGTATTTAACATTTAATTATATGTAACATGCAGGGCATTCAAAATACCGATAGGTCCAGCTCGGAACGAGCCATAGTCAGCAATGAATGGCAACACCGAAACCCCCACCGAAACCCCTCTACCCGCAGCAGCAGCACATTGCAGTTAAGAATTTAGTAAGACTTAAACCGCGCAAGATATAGTCGTTTGCATATTCGTTCTGTATAGGGGAGAGTGGGGTAAGATGGGCTATTTAAGGTGAAGCAATCATTAAAATCCAAAATTTGCATTATTAAAATGCTAAAAAATTTAATGAACATCTTTGACAATACTACTTTAAGGTAACAATAATTAGGAAGAAATATTTTAGTCCATAAAATAAAAAATAAAATAAAAATAAAAAAATGTCAAATGGTCATCTTGCCCCATAGACGGGGTAAGACGGGCTATACCCATGGGGTAAGATGAACCAAAAAGAAATACCGATAGTAAAGTATCTATTTGTCAGGTATGCATAAAGCGCAGACGTGAGTCGCTTCAGGGTCATCGTCATCAACACCGGCGCAGCTACAATGAGCCCATTTTCCACACATCAAACACATTATCCATCCCTCAATTGATTCAAAGTAACCACCGTTGCAATATAAACATGGGGTGTTATCCATTTCATCCTCGCTCTCTGACGATGAAAAAACAACCCTCTTGGTAGATTTCAGTTTAGTTTTGACTTTTATCAACTGCTTTCTTTGTTTTCGCTTTACTTGTTTTTCATCTTTCTTTCTTTGTCTTTCAATTTTTCTGTTCTCTTTGTCTTGAGCAAGTTCTTTTTTCTGTCTTATAGCATCCTCAAGTTCTCGCTTGTACGGCGATGAAGTAATTATTGTTGTCTTGCCTCGTGCTCGAGATACTCGTTTTTTCTGTGAAGTTATTGGCACTGGAAGAACTTGCGTTGGACTGGCTAATGCGAATACTGTCTCCGGAACTGGTTGTGATGGCTGTTTCGGCCAGAAAGAACAGCCTGGTTGAGGATCATCTGCTGGGTCTATTTGCATTTTGTTCTTGTCCTTATTGCTGTCTTGATCGGGGCCTGGAGTTTCATTTAATACATTTATATTGTTTGGGATAGGCTGTAATGCTTTCAACTTCTCACTGTTTTGTTGGTTGGATTGAACGGTCTCATTTGTATTGGGCTGAGCTGCTACGGACAAGTTCTCAATGGCTGGTATATCTGTAGCCATAGAAGCTATGAAATCAGATTCTGTAAATACCTGTGGGTCGTATGGCCAGATTCCACATTTTTTAAACCCATTGATAGCTGTCAATATTGTAGCTGATTGAATGAACGCTTTACCAAACAATTTTGACACCTGGCGAGTGCTAACTACAAGACCTGGGTTACTACGAAGCCATGATGTTACTGCTTGATCGTAATACGTGCTTAGAGGTTTCATAAAAGCGACGTCAAGGGGCTGAAGTCGATGCGTTGTATGTGGTGGGAATGATAAAATCTCAATGCCATTCGCTCTAGCTTCGTCGATAACATCAACGCTTTTAGTATGTGTAGCATGACCATCTACTAGCAATAACACACGATTTTCTTTTGTGGCCCCGGTATACGTAATAAACTTTTTCAACCACCCAAAAAAAAGTTCTGTTGTAATCCATCCCGAGTCACTACATACACCCCAAGCTCCTTCAGGTGCATTAACCATCAACTCCGGTTTCATTCGCTTTCTCGGGAATATCATCATGGGAGGTAAATAATGACCAGTGGCACTAAAGCATACCTCTACGGTTATAGTTGCTCCCCTCTCAGCAGACGTTAGTGCACCGACTTGTTTGCGACCTTTTAAAGCTAGAATCTTGCATCTGCTTTTAGGAACAACTGAAACACCTGTTTCATCACAGTTGTAGATGCGGTTACCAGCAAATTTATGTTTGTCATACAGTTTTCCTAAAAGTTTATAAAAGTCTGCTACTACAACTTTATTGAAATCAGCTGCTCTAGCAGCGGATGTACTTTCGGGTTTTCTGATTGCTAGTTGTGGGTGTCGTTTTAAAAATCCAGACAGCCAGTCTGTTCCTGCCTTTCTCATTTGTTCTTTAAATGGATGAGCTTTGTTGTTTCTTATTGCCAGTTGGTACGCTAAGATTTTTACATCTCTGGTTGTAAGACCAAAAAGTCTACTTTCCATGTCTACAATATAAGTCGCAAGTTCGTTTTCTTCGGCGACGGTAAACACTGTGGTCTTTGGACCCAAAGGAATCTTCATTAATCGTGGTATGTTTGGATATTTTCGAGCAAAATTAACTCTCCTTTGTAATGTTGTTCGTGGCACTCCATGGGTTTTTGAAGATAACAAAGTCCCCATTCGCTCTTCCAGAACTGCTTTGACAGCATTTTTCATGTTGTCTTCTGACCATTGCGCCCTATCAGTCTTACGTTTATATGTCCGCACCATTCTAAAACCAAATCAAAAAAACATCAAACACGGAAAACATTGGGGCAAGATGGGCTACCGTATGACCATCTTGCCCCATTGGCAAATTTAAAAGTCGACGAAATTTTTGTGACAAATCATTGAAACAATTCCCCGTATAATTCATCAGGTGAAAGCCCAATAAACTGTGTTTCTAAACACCTACATGTTATTTAAAAACACTGTAATTTTGTGGCCAAATCACGTGTTAAAAATGAAACAAAAATAATTACGAACTTACGTAAATTCACTTTTTTGAAAGCAGTTCACTAACATAACCTAACACATTCAACGGCATTCGGGTGACTAAAGAGCAATGGGATACGCATCTAATGCACCTCATTCTCAGAACCTGTCGTGTTCGATTCGACAATTGACTCGGGTAGCAAAACTGAAATATAGTCATTAGTCATATTATTGTCTTCATAACGTACCTATTAGTTCAACATTCTAATAAATATATTTCACCTGCTAAAAATACATGTAAAGTTAGTATTTGCAAATCCCAAGTGCCAGTTTGACAGTTGATCAGTTTTTTTCATGTTTTTATTTTATTTCTATTTTG
Organism: Amphimallon solstitiale; assembly: GCA_963170755.1. Taxonomy (NCBI): domain Eukaryota; kingdom Metazoa; phylum Arthropoda; class Insecta; order Coleoptera; family Scarabaeidae; genus Amphimallon; species Amphimallon solstitiale. The sequence continues at coordinate 15,150,633 of OY720675.1, forward strand.
TAATTTGGCTCCTGGACAGTTTTCAGAATGGATTTTTTTTGTGAGATTACTAAGTTCGAATAAGAGAAATTCTATATACATATTTTAAGGCAAATTTGGTCATAGGTACGTTGTTACTTTATATTATAACTTTTCAATTCAAATATCGCGCCAAAACGGTACCATTTTTAACAGAATGTATTGGTCCTATGTAAGTAAATTTAACAAGGAATTATAAGTCTGCGATATCTGTATATTTTATAACATAACCTAGCCATAATTTGTGAAGCTGTGAACATTCTCTTATTATATTTTACTGTGTTATTATACACTATCTGTACGTTTAAGTACGTCACGAACATATTAGATAAGGCACTTCTAACCAAACCGTGAAAATCACCACCCAAACAGCGTCAAGTATTTTTACAATAAAGACGATAAAAACAGTTTTAAATATGTACAAAGATTTAACTCTACAAACACCAAAAATGAAAAGAACAGTAATTGTAATAAAAATCTTCAAAACTAAGTAAGGTAAAGGTATTATTTTAATGTTAATATATTATAAATAATGAGGCTATTATAAAGATTATTGTTATTAATCGAAACTAGAAAACCGGGGAACTGACCTCCGGAAGAAAGAGTGGGCAGGCATATGTGATTTGAACTAGGGATGCGCACGATATATTGTTTTGTAAAAAAGTATCGATGTTTTCTTTTCGATAATCGTGATTGAAATCGATATTTTTTTATTTAATAATATTGACTGTTATCGATTTTTTTATTCGATAATATCGTTTAATCAAAAATGCCATTTTAATCTTTGAAATTTCACACATTTATTTCACATTAATATACAAAAGAAACTGTTCATATTATACAGAATACAATAGAATATATTTTTAAGAAAGAAGTTGGAAATTTGAAAAATACCTACTGGGATATTTGCTGTTTCGTAAAAATTATAATCGGGAAGCGGCAGCGGAATATTGCATTTCATAGACTTGACATCTCGTATAGTTCGCCGAATCGCCTTCACGGGGTGTTATCTTTATCACAATTACTATTTCCTCAAAATTGTAAAGAAGTTATGTTTTAAGATGTTTATTTTTTATTTGTATTTATGTATGTGTTTTATACCACTAGAATTATATATTTGAGTTTTGGATTATCTTATACGTTATAGATACAAATTTATATTTTGTTTGTCTTTTTATTGGATTTTTTTTATTTTTTGAGTAAATATATATTTTGAGTTAAAGATTTTATTATTTGTTACTAAATGGCTTGAAAAGCCACAGCAAAGAACTTTTAATATAAACATGATAAAAATGTCGATGTCAAGGTATATCGATATTCTTCATTCAATATTTGTTTAAAATCGATTTTGAATTTTTGATACATTATTCGATTCTAATATCGATATTTTTGAAACGTTGCGCATTGGAATTTTTTTATTTGCTAATTTGCTATATAGTTTGAACTATAAAATTTGATGAATATGTCAAAAATACTATAGACATGGTGTGCAGTTTCTATTTAAAAAATAAACGATTTCAAAGTTCTGAAAACTGCTAACAAATAAAATGTACCTATATTTACATTTTAAGTAATTAGCAACAACCTTAACAAATTTTGAAGAAAAATGTAAAACGTTCTTAGCCGACAATTTCTTTGCGAACTTCGTAAATATAAAACAGCTATTAGGCTTTTGTCGGCGTAAACAGTCCCAGTTTAATTGATTTACATAATTCATCTCATTAGTAAAAGCATAGGCATCTTTCAATTAAGGATAACAGAAAACTCCATATTTTAAAATATTGCAATTTCATTAAACTCGCAAAATAAACTATGTAGTTACTTTTTGGTTTTGTGGTGCCAACCAGTGATGCCAACTGTTGATTGTCTATTACGTACTTTCAAATAACTCGTAACATACTAAATTTTATAATTAGTAACCGCAAAAATTGTTGTTAATTATAATTTTAAATTATAATGAATATTTAAAGTATCGCATAACACACAACTTACCTCTAAATAATTGCAAGATAATAACGCCATCTATATTATATGTGCTACACTGTTAGGCGACGTAAATGTAACAGATATCTGTAATGTATGTAAAGACCCACCAAAAATGTAAACAAATTTTATTTCATGGATCACTTAAAAAATTACACATATATTTAGCTACTGTTACTATTTTTACCTTCCAAATATAAATACCGAGTGTACTTCCTATATTACATATAAATTTACTGTGTAATTTTTAAATGTAGCCATTTTTTCTAGTACTTGCAAAACCACTAACTTCCCATTTTATTTACGGCTTATATATTAACTTAATTTAAAAAAAAATACGACCGTTCACTTCGTATAACCTTTATCTTCATGCTTAATGCATAAAATTTACATGTTTTGATATCATACGCCAGAAAAAATGGAAATAAAAATGGTATTTTTCCGGTACATTTCTCTCCCGCCAAAACGTTATCAAACGCAGCCTTAACGTCACTGCGACCTTAGTAGTAATTAAAAATTTAATACTGAGATGCTTGAAGAGTGGCCTATTTATAAGTGTAGGTAACTTTTGAAAGAGCCGACATAGGATGCCAATCTTCAAACGATAATTTCCGGATTAACTGTGATAATTCAGGCGCTAGCCAATCGCGCTCACGATAGATTTCTACCAAAATTCCCCACACCGCAGCACCGAAACCGCACGATAGAGGACGCTAGAAGTCTCAAAATCATTTGTATTCCCATAAATGTAAAACTGAACATAAACCCCAGCAACTGAAAATACACCATAACTATGTAAGAAATAATATTGAAAAATCTTCAACCAAAAGTACTCCGGAATCTTAAATTGACTTTACAATAAAATTTAACAATAAAATTATTTGAAAGATTCTCATCTCCACTCCCACAATTTAATCCGGAAGTTTGTATAAAATGTAAATATCTTTTCTATTAAATTTTACATGAGAGTATATTTTGTTTGATTTGCTTTTCACATCGTTTGCCCTTGAATTGCATATCAACATAACCTATATAGCTATTACTAAGATAAAGTAGCTTTCAGTAAACGTTTTATTGAAGAATCCTAGGATTACTATTTTTTTTCCTTATTATACTCACAATTATCCTTTTATAACATAATAAAGAAAATAAATAACATTACACGAAAGGCTTTTTAAAAAACGTATTCATTTTTTACTTTCTTATAATTCCTTATTTTATGGGCATTTTTTGTTGTCGTTTTCAAGCAAACGACAGATGTTGCAGTTCACCATATGAATTAGTGCTATTCAGTAAGTGGGTGTTGTTTACATTATTTCTTTGCTCCGTTGTAACTTCGTCGTAGTTTAAACCGGTCGTGTCCGCCCCCTAGTTATGACCTTGAACCTTTTTCAGCGTGTACAGCAGTATCATTGTCAATTATAAGATAAAGTATATAGGAAAATGACATTTCTTCGTTACATCGTCTTGCAATATGTATTTCAGAATAACATTTAACATCCACAATTACATCATTATTTATTTTTGGAATCTAAAAAATTACAGTCAGTAGACTTATCATATCCCTGAATTGGAAATATTTCAAGATATTGAAATCTAAAGCAAAACTCCTATAAAATTGTAACAACCACGATTGGTGTAATTGGATTATTGCGTCACTTTTTTGGCTTCTTTTTATTACTACAAGAGAACTGCTTTTGCTATAACAAATTTAGCGGGAGAAATTCATGAATGGCTACATCATACTGCCGGACCCCTCTGGTCGCTACTGCCCGAACTAACTTTCGGTTGTATATCTATAATATAGCTTGTGTAATGAATTAGGGAGCGGAATCGAGCGAGCTAAACTACCACGGAGCCACAACCGTGAAAAGAAATAATGTAAACAACTGCGTGTTGTTTACATTATATCTGAATAGCACTAATTCATAGGACGAACTGTAACATCTGTTTACTCCAGAGAATCAGAGAAAAAACTGCCATAAAATAAGGAATTTTATGAATAAAATCCTTTCTTCATCGGCGTAGGTACAAGGGTGACGAGTTTTTCAAATTTATTATATTTACCTTATATTTCGCAATATAATATGTATATTTCAATAACATACGCGTACATTTTTAGTTATCATTTATTTAGATCTAGAACGTTGTTTATGTTACTTTTTCTGAGATAAAAATTAATTGTCAGTGATTCCGAAATTTATTGCAAAGTCTGTAAAATATCGTCACTTAGCTTTGCTAAAACATACACAGAAATAGTTTTCATGCAGAGAATTTCGATAGTTTACAAAATTTCGTTACATGTTTAAATGACGATGCTCGAAGTATTTCTGAGTGCAAGGAACTAACACAAATCCCAAATTTAAAAAATCAGTTGTTATTCCTTCAGAAACACTTTGGAAATTTGCCTAAACTAATGACATATTTTGAAAATCGAATCTCAAATTAAAAAATGAGGTGTGGCCACCACACGACTTTCTTATACGTATGAGCGTTTCAAACTATACTATATATTTTTTACACAAAAATTATTCAAAATCCTATTCTAAGTACTTCTATTCTCTTAATAAATCGCTATAGAATGCATACTTAGCAAGATATTCGAAAAAAGGACTACTCCCTAAGAGTAAAAGTGTTTCTTCCGGTCCGAATTTTGAAATTTCATATATTCAAAAAATAATGCAAATCTAGCACTAAATACTTTTGTATTCTTGATTAATACATATAGAATGCATAATTTACGACATATTCGCAAAAATTCGCTATTCGACAAGAGTAAAAGTGGTAATTCCGGTCTGAATTTTGAAATTGTTTTTATGCAAAAGATATTGAAAATTACGTTTTAAATACTTTTATACCCGTAACGTACTTGTCTAAAAAGCATGACATGCGAAATATTCGCAAAAAACTGATTTTCGATAGGAGTAAAAGACCTACTTCCGGTAGCAGCTTCGAAAAACTTTTTAAATAAAATTGTTCTCAATTTTAATTTCAAGTACATATGAATTCTTTATAAATTTGTTTAAATTTAGTAGTTGACGAAATATTGGCAAAATTTAATTTTTTCACTGAAGTAAACTGATACTTCCGGTCTACCGATTTTACTGAAAAACTTCTCAGATCTCAAGAGCGAGATTAGACACGTAAATACAAAATTTGGAATTGATGTCTACAGCGGTTATCGTGGTCACATAGAGACACACAGACATTTATTAAAAACATCTTTTTCGGTATCAGGGGACTTCAAAACGTGGACATCTGCAAAAATCTCGAAGTCGAAAATTTCACATTACTTCCTTATACTACGTATAAGAAAGTAAAAGTGGAATAACCACATTAGATGTGGCTATTAATAATTCCAAGTGACTTAGACGCAGTTTTTAATAGAAATCCAGGTTTAATAACATTGCGGCAATTGTGTATGCTAAATACGCTGAAATAAAAGAATATTTCCATTACGTAAATATAACCAGTTGCGATGTAGAAAAGACGTTTTCTATCTACAAGGATGTACTTAATTTAAAGAGAACAAGTCTTACAGAAGAGAAAATGAACAAATAGTAGGGTATTTTGTATTTTATAATCACCAGCCACTTGTTATTCAATTATATAAATAAAATTAAAACCTCTTAAAAATACAACATTTCAATAGCGCGCCCATGGGCGATGAGTCATGACTCGCTCGATTCCGCTCCCTATAATGAAACACTTGATATTACGAAGTAAACATTGCAACGTCGTATTCTGTCGCCGTACTAGCCACGCGACGAAAGACAGGAGAGGGTAGAGGTAGAGGGGATACAGTATGCGACGTTGCAATTCTGATGTATTTTAACCTTGCTATACCTATATAACTATATATAAGTTTTTCATTACACAAGCTGTATATAATCAAAGCCGATACACAAATACATACCTACCTATTGGTTTATCTAAACAGCTTTTGAAAACTACATATTTCGAAATTATCAGCTTGATGGATAACTTCATATCTCCATTCATTGCAAACGCAGGATGATTTACAATTTTGAACATTACATAGTAACCCTGTCATACAATAATTAGCATATACTGATTGTTTGAATTGGACTTATTATCACTGACACCAGATGTATTTCCTTGTGTTCTAGTGATTTTTTTTTAAATAATGTTTTAAAGTGGTTATCTGACAAAAGATTGATCAACACCACTTGAAATTTTATTAAATTGTTGCAATCGCGAACATAGTTGCTGTGTATTTTGCCGAAATAAACATGTGTGTAGAGAAACACAGGATTATTTTTGCGATTGCGTGTGTTGGTTTTTTAATTTTTCTATTGGGCGTCCTCTTTGGATTCATATTCTTCGATATGATCATCAACGATCAGATTTACAAAGTGAGTACTTTCAGGTTTAAAAATAAAGCTGTTTAAGTCTTCAATACAAAAACCTTCTGCAAAAGAAAGGTATACATGATCTAGATTTCAGTAAAATTTTCGATATTAGCTATGTATACACGGTGATCCAAAGTAACAGCCCTGCAGATTTAGATGAAAAATTAATGTTTCTTCTAAAGTTCAATTTGAATCGTCTCTATAATGTTAGTGATACGTAGATAAGTGATTTGCCTGAACTAGAATTTGACGGTATTCAACTCCAATGTAAAATTTGTCTAGTAAAATATGTGTCGTCTTATACACATAAGGCACGTATTGCTGGCTTTGCAACTGTTTATGAACAGCAGGAAGCATTTAACTCGAACATACTAAAGTGCTAGTAGCGTGTAGCAATCCATGGAATACAGTGAATCATCCTGAACGTAATTATTTTTTATAAAATTGTGATAACGGCAAATATAGTAACTTGTGTGTACCCGAGAAATCCACCTTGAGAAAATATTATTTGTCCTCAATATACGATGAAATCACTACTTCAGATAAAACTACTGATGTTGAAAGATGCAATATTGCAAATGTTTTCAAAGAGGTGGTGGATACCGACACGGAAATATTTGTCGGAAGTAAATATATACATAGCCATACTATAATAATAATGCTTTACCTACGATCACTACTGTAAATAGTAAAAAGCACACTGTCTACTACCTATGTAATATGCAATATTGCAAATGTTTTCAAAGAGGTGGTGGATACCGACACGGAAATATTTGTCGGAAGTAAATATATACATAGCCATACTATAATAATAATGCTTTACCTACGATCACTACTGTAAATAGTAAAAAGCACACTGTCTACTACCTATGTAAGCTTAATTTTACATAGTCGATCCGGTATATTCACAACATCAAATTTGCTTGCCTCATGTATGCTTACATTTGTTTTAGAACGTCCGTTTAAAGGAAGGTACAGATCAATTTGACAGATGGAAAGATCTACCTTTGGACGTTTTTTACAGAGTGTATATGTTTAATGTAACCAATGTGGAAGAAATAATGACAAATTCGTCTGTAAAACCCATTGTTAGCGAGATGGGTCCATATGTTTATAGGTAAGTGAAAATATCAATCATTAAAAGAATTCATTTGATAACTAGCCACTACATGGTCTCAATAAGATAATCTACCGACTCCTATGAACCCGTTGAAAACAACTTGTAAACATGTTAAAAGTTTGGCAATAATATCAACCTCTCCACCTAACATATCCCAGACATGTACTATATGCGATAGGTCTGGCAATGGGGCTGTTAATTTTCCTTAATAAGTTCAGCATTTCTATACAATTACATTTAAGTAATTAAATGTTTTTTTTAAGTAGTTTATAAAATGTTTTATGTATATGTATTTTTCCGAAAATTCGAAGGACCAACGTTACAACTTGGTCACGTGATATATATATGCTCTATATACGATAATGCAGGTTGTTCACGTGTTCAATACGTGTTTATGGCTTGAAACAACGATTTATTCAAATACGCATGATCCGCTGAGGGTATATAGAACGCCGTATTTTCAATAAAATTTAACTTTTAGTGCTGCTCTTTGACTGCTTCAAAAGTTTACCTGAAGCTGTAAATGCTGCTTCCTGGCCTGCTTTACAGCTCAATTTTTCCGCACCTCAATCAGTTGTCCAAATGACTTGCAGTTTAATCCGTTAAACCCGCATCTTAATCGAATGTGTATATGACTTGTCAATTAGTTTAATTAGTCGTCTAAATGATCTGCTAGTTATTCTATTAAAAATTTTGCAATTTAATCGTCTTTATGACATGTGGTTTAAATCTTCCGCCGGCAGCACTTCCACACGCGATAGCAATTTAAGTAAACAGAAATCTTCGATTTTTTATAATTTCGTCATCACACCTGCGAAAACTATCAAGAACATTATCCGACACGCGGCTTAAGCATTCACTGACATCCGTATTTTAAAGTAATTATATGAGAATTAATTATTATGTTTTTAATATGCCCCAAAAAAAATGCAATTACGGAACTGTTGATGTTGTTGATGTTTTATAGTAAGCCAATTTTCGCTTGTCCATAACTGTTACTATTATTGTACACTCGAATATTATAGGTATATATGACATTTAAATGCGAGTGACAGTTTGTAATTAATCTGTCACTCGCATTTAAGTCTGCAATAGCCGACCGATTCCGATAAATTTTCGTCTTCGCTAGGACCGGTAGAGATACCGTAAAGTGGGGGATAGACGACGCGATTAGCTTGGAAAAACCTCGTGTAAAATGTGTGTGACAATGTTTACTGTTTAATGTTGTTTTTATCTTTAAAAATAATTACATAAATTTGATTTTTTTTTTATATCGTACATCAAATGTGCAGCTGGCGCGTAGTGGTCGTTTTTTTTCTTTTGTGTACCAACCTTAGTTAGTGGACATTAATCAAATTCATGCATTTTTGTGGTTATTTCTAAAACACATAACTTTCTTAAGAAAATAAATTAGTACAAAAACTGACATATTAAATTTATGCTTTTTGCATGACTCCCAAATTTGAGATTCTAAAATTACAAAATAAGTTTAAAAAACGCGAAACGGCGATGCCTTAATTTTCGATAGGTAAACGCTCCGTTGATGGAAAATACCAAAGTGGTAGGGTTCGCACAGAGCTACGATTGTGAATAGTATACATGGGCGAGATAGGGGAAGTGAATCCGATTTCATTCATACTTGACCGACTCGTGTTTTGTCGGCTCTCGGGTACCGTATTACCTAACGGTTACCCCGAGAGCCGACAAAATACGAGTCGGTCTAGTCTGAGTGAAATCGGATCCACTTCCCCTATCTCGCCCATGTATAGAAATAGGGCTCGCCGCATATGTATGCACCCAGTTCGCAGTGGCGCAGCGTGGGGGGGGGGGGGTTGGGAGTTAAACCCCCCCCCCCAGGCCGCCAGATACAGATACAGATGATTTTTAAAATATATATGTGTGTTTAGATTTAAAAAAAATCTTGGCAATAGTGGCAAACAGTGTTAATTGTTTTCGAAACGCCACGCCCACAGCATGCCATTACCACTAAACGGTTATTACAGGTCATTGCTATAGTTAGTGCAATTATACCGACGTACCGATTGTACGAATCAGGTACATTTTGCACTCTTCTGTATTCTATACAAGTCTACAAGTTTACTTTTCTGTATATTCTAAGGATATTTTTCATTCTCATGAAGTACATTAATTTTCTAAATACTCGGTCATTTTTTTACTGTGGGGGACCGCAGTAAAAAAAGGGGTTTCTTTCAAAACAACGATCGATGGACAAAAATGTACACATTCCTATGAATTCCACGAAAACGAAAATCTTGCATCCCTTCATAACATTACAATTAGAACAGGAACAGATGTGGACATTCGGACATAAATGGATCGTAAAAAATCCATAAATTTGCCTGGTAGTTAAAAAATGGTCTATATTTTTTACTTGAGTGTTCGAAAGTGTCGATCCTGGAGTTATAAATTATATATGACTCCCCTTTTTTAAAATTTTAGGTATATCATAATATAAGTATGGTGACTAGAGACATTGCATTTTATTGCTTTTTTTTATCAACAATGGACTGTGGACCAGGAATCATATTAGGAAAACGGCTGAAACTTTTCTAGCCAAACAAATTGTTTATAAATAAAAGACTTATTGTTTGCCTTTTTTCGTATTTACATGTCCTGCTGTCTAAATTTATTGCATTCTGTACAAGAGCCAATAAATTAGTACATTTTGGACACGGGCCTTGTACATTTTCTTTTAGAGCTTTAGTATAGTTGAGTTTCACTTGCTGGTATCGTCGGTAGCGTTTTTTTTTTGTGATTTACTGCTTTGCGGAGTACATTGTGAGCATTAGTGTGACTTGTGAGGTGAATTTTCTGAAATATGGATAAATTTTTAATAAAGAAACCCAGACTGGATTCGTTTGCTCAGAGCAACAATATTAGTGTAAGTATATTTTTTGAATATGACGCTAATGCCGCGGGACGAACGCATCAATGTCGCATTTTAGTTTCAAATAGACTTATTTCATGGATATACACAAACATTTTACATTTTCTCAACGCAGCCTGTTATTTTTTAAACAAATTTACCGATTTTAATGCTGTTTTTGAATTGAAATAATTAATTTCTTTTAGATTAAAAATCCTTAAAAGATCTTTTGCGATATTTTGAATACATATTTTTGGATTATACGGGCTAAAGTCTAAATAAAAAGTCAAATAAAACGTAAAAATCAAAAGTATTTTTCTCTTTCAGGTTACGTCAGACTTAACTAGCTCAAAAAGTAATAAAACAAGAGCCTTCAACATCTAAAAATATTGGTGAGCGACAGTTACACGAAGACAATTGGGTACTTGATTTTGGGTCGTATGTAGGAAAAACAATCGACGATATTACAAAGCAGACACTTTTAGAAAAACCTTGGTCACCGGATCTGTCTTTTAAATTTCCATCGTCAGGACCCAGAAACTTAAAATTTCAGATAAAATGGCTTGATGAGTGGAGGTGGCTAGTTTACTCCCCTTCTTTAGATTCTGCGTTCTGCAAGTATTGTTCGTTATTTTCCACTGTTGTCGGGCAACAAGCCAGTAAGGCCGGAAAACTGGTTAAGACTCCGTTTAAAAAATGGAAGGACGCCAGAGAAGAATTCAGAAATCATGAAAATCATTTGTACCATAAGAATTGTCTCGAACGAGCAGCTAATTTTTTAGATATTATGATGAGAAAAACTGAAAATGTTGTTTTAAAATTTGACAAACGACGAAAAGATCAAATAATTAGTAATCGGGAAAGCCTAAAACCCATAATTAAAACTGCGATGTATCTTGCTCGATTAGGAAAGTCATTTCGAGGTCACCGTGACTCTGGACCTCTTAATATAAATGAACCTCCAGTAAAAGGCGAGGGCAATTTTCGGTCTTTGCTCAAATTTCGAATCGAGGCAGGAGATCAAATTTTGGCTAAACACTTAAGCACAGCAGGTGCTAATGCAACTTATATCAGCTGGCAAATACAGAACGAAATAATTTCGTCGTTTAATTCGATTTTATTAAAAAAGCTTGTTGACAAAGTAAATGCTGCAAAATACTTCTCAGTTTTATGCGACGAGACCACCGACATAAGTGGTACTACTCAAATGTCATTATGTGTAAGATTTGTGGAAGATGGCATGATAAGGGAGGAATTTCTACAGTTTATTCCTGTTTCTGATGGTACAGGCGCTGGTTTAGCAAATAGCATCTGCAATGCCATGATAGATTTAGGGCTAGACGTAAAAAATCTTGTTGGCCAAGGATACGATGGAGCTAGTGCAATGAGTGGCGCCCTTAGTGGAGCACAAGCCATTGTTCGGCAGAGCTATCCCAAAGCCCTTTACGTTCATTGTTCGTCACACTGCTTTAATTTAGCACTTTCTGATGGATGTTCAGTGGCAGAAGTACGGAACTGTCTGGGTACTATCGAAACAATATATAATTTTTTTAATTTTCCAAAACGACAACGCGTACTGGAAAATGAGATCAGTAAATTACTCGAAAAACCGAAAATAGAAAAACTTAAAAGATTATGTCCCACCAGATGGATTCAGAGACATGACGCCGTGACTGCATTCGTTTCTCTTCTCAAACCAACAATAAATGCCTTGTTTGAGATTGCCAAATGGACCGATAAAAAAACGGCAACTGACGCTCAATTACTTTCGTCGGCAATGTGGCTTTCTTTTATGTACTTTTGTGATAAAAGCTGTATTTTCAATGACTTTGCCACTGAGCAAGTACCTACAGACCCCAAATTTGGACCTGAGTTTAGCTCTTGAGTCAGCTGATAATGTCAATGAATCTTTAAAAAAAATGAGAGAAGACGACGAGAAGTTTTTTTCAGATATTTATCAGGAGGCCAAAACTATTTGTGACGAGTTTGACATTACAATGTTACAACCTCGAACCACTAATCGGCAAACTCACAGAAACAATGTTCCTAGTTCATCGCCAGAAGATTATTACCGCAGGGTTATTTATATTCCGTTTCTCGACCAAACAATACAGGCAATAAATGCAAAATTTATTAAGCTCAAAAGTACTCTTGAACCTTTGCAAAAACTTTTATGCAATAATAATAATTTAGACATTAAAGATATTTTAAATTCCACCCAACAGCTTTTGGAATTTTATCAATTGGATGATTCTGGTGCTATGGGAGAAGTTACACTTTGGGTCCAGTTTATTATAAATAAAGCCGAAAAGCCACAAAGTGCGATTGAGGCTTTGGAAAGATGTAATAAAAATTTGTTTCCCACAATTTATGAACTTTTAGTTATAATGGCAACTTTACCAGTCACCACATGCTCTTGTGAAAGATCTTTTTCATCCCTAAAATATCTAAAAAATTATTTGCGAAATTCTACTGGGGACGATAGATTAAACGGCCTAGCTTTGATGTATATACATCCTGATATTTCTATTCTGGAAGATGAAGTTCTTGATGTCTTAGCTCTGCAATCTCGTCGTCTAGCTATTTTAGTATAACTTATAAATCAATTTTAATAACATTTACTATGTTGATGTATTTCTCGCCTCTTGTTTTTAGTTGATGAGTATACTCAATTTTTTTTATTGTCATTTATATTTGTAAATGTATTTTACATGTTTATCACTACATGACGGTTTTTTTGTTTATTTTTTTTTAAATATACTTTATATGTACGTTGCGTTTTGAGTTTTATTATAAATTTTGGTGCTTTAATACGCTTAATATTTTTTTTTTTTGAAAACCCCCCCTAATACAAAATTCTGACTGCGCCACTGCCAGTTCGGCATCTATATTGACCGCTCAAATGTTTGCTAAGATTTTTGCGCTCATTAATTATTTTTACTTTCTTATACGTAGTATAAGGAAGTATTGTGATGATGAAAATTTTCGACCTCGAGATTTTTGCAGATGTCCACGTTTTGAAGTCCCCTGATACCAAAAAAGTGGTTTTTAAAAAATGTCTGTGTGTCTCTGTGTGTGTGTGTGTGTCTGTGTGTCTGTGTGTGTGTGTGTGACCACGATAGCGGTCAAACCGCTGTAGATATCAATTCCAAATTTCGTATTTACGTGTATAATCTCCCTCTTGAGATCTGATTAGTTTTTCAGTAAAATCGGTAGACCGGAAGTAGCAGTTTACTTCAGCGAAGAAATCGAATTTTGACAATATTTCGTCAACTATTAAATTTAAAGAAATTTATAAAGAAATCATATATACTTAAAATTGAAATTGAAAATAATTTTATTTAAAAAGTTTTTCGAAATTCCTACCGGAAGTAGGTCTTTTACTCTTATCGAAAATCAGTTTTTTGCGAATATTTCGCAAGTCATGCTTTTTAGACAAGTACGTTACGGGTACAAAAGTATTCACAACATAATTTTCAATATCTTTTGTATAAAAGAAATTTCAAAATTCAGACCGGAAGTACCACTTTTACTCTTATCGGATAACGATTTTTTGCAAATATGTCGTAAGTTATGCATTCTATATATATTTATCAAGAGTACAAAAGTATTTAGAACTGAATTTGCAATATTTTTTGTATATATGAAATTTCAAAATTCGGACCGGAAGTAGCACTTTTACTCTTACCGAATAACGATTTTTTGCAAATATGTCGTAAATTATGCATTCTATGTATATTTATGAAGAGTACAAAAGTATTTAGAGTTGGATTTGGAATATTTTTTGTATAAATGAAATTTCAAAATTCGGATCGGAAGTAACACTTTCATACGTATAAGAAAGTCGTGTGGTGGCCACACCTCATTTTTTTACCAGCACATTAGCTAGTCGTGATATCATCTCCGCAAGTAGCTACGATGTAATCTCTTGCGGGAAACGTAATGTAACAGTTGTTACATGAGTAAGTAATCCAGTATTGTTCTGTTGGAATGTGCTATTATTTACTTTGAGAACTCTGTAAATGTACCAAACGATTAATCGTCTTGTAAGTTCAGTCTCACGTTCCCGGTAAAGTTCAAAACTACCATCCGCCTCTTCGACTTCGGGATCGTCTACAACCAAAGTAAACCCACAAATTAAAACGTTTGTAAAAACCATATTGTTCCGTTCTTAATCTCAATCTGTCGGTGCATTACGCCATGCTAACTAATCTAAGGGTGCCGGATAGTGGGAATGTTTAACCAAATGTGTTTCTGTTGCGATATGAGACGAAAACAATTCGTGTTTATTAAAATGTAAACTTAATTTCGCTCTAAATTATTCTTCATTTCAGGCAATCTCGTAAAAAAGAAAACATTACATACGATGAAGATAGAGATCTCTTAGAGTACTGGCAGTATCAGCATTTTACATTCGATGCTGATGAATCGTATCCAAATACTGAAGATGATGAAGTCACTATAGTCAACATACTTCTGAATGTAAGTTTTCCTGTACTTCTTAAATATAGTCATTGAAATTGACATACAGTAGACATTCCATAGTATGAACCAAATAAAACAATTATTGTTCAAATAATTAAATGAAGTGATGGAAATCTCTTGGTGAAACATGTCGAAATATAAGCAAGTAATAACAAAAAACACACTTGGTATTGTTTCACAAATAAATATAATTAAATACTCGATGTACATTTCGCCTTGCGGCATCGTCAGGAGTTCTCGAGAAACTAAAGTAAAATTTAATATACTGTAACTACCTACTTCTAACAAAAAATGTAAATAAAAATGTACAAAAATAGAAAATTATGAAAAGGTCATGGCTTGTCTGGAAAGACCGTTTTTACAAGGCTAGGGTTTATTAGCGGTGAATTTATGAGTTCTGTTTGTTCATTAAGAACATTGCCTGGTTGTAAAAGTAAACTTTCTTTTATAAAATAACCTTCTAGAACATTCATTTTTTTACTTTTATTTAAACTATACAGTACTTCTAAATTGTCTATTGAAAATTGATGTCCCGTGTCTAAAACATGGTTAGCTACACTTGAATTTTCATAATTTAATTTAACGGCTCGCATATGTTCTGAGAATCTTAATTTGAAATTTCGCCCTGTTTGACCTATATAAAATTTACTACAATCACTACAATTAATTCTGTAAATTCCTGATTTGTTTAGTTTAGGATTCGCTGTTTTATTATTCGTTAATTGACTTTTTAAAGTGTTATTATTATAGAAGGCTATTTTAAAATCCAGTTTCTTTAAAACATTACTAATTTTCATACTTATACTACCTAAATATGGAATTTTAACCCATTGTTTTAATGTCAAGTCCTGGGAGGGGGGAAATGCTGATTTTAATGTAATTGATTTGTTCATTCTATTGACTAATTTATCTATTAGAGATGAGTTATAACCATTATTTTGTGCAATTATTTTAATAGTTTTTAATTCTTTATTAAAGTTAAATGTGTTCATCGGTACTTTCAATAGTCTATAAATCATTGAATTAAACGCAGCATGTTTGACGTTAGTGGGATGATTGGAGGTATTTGGTATCAACGTATCGCAAAAGGTAGGTTTTCTAAAAATACTGTAATCTAACTTGTTGTTACTAATCTGGATTTTTAAATCAAGGAAATTTAAAGATCGATCAGGTGCTTTTTTCTCTATAGTGAATTGAATATTATTATTAATTTTATTAAGTTGTACTAAAAAGTTATCTAGCTGTCTATCTGAACCTGACCACAAACAGAGAATATCATCCACATATCTAAACCATGCTGATACCGGTGACGTATTTGTCCTGTATTTATCAAACAAGTTACTTCGAAATGGTCCATGAAAATGTCTGCTAGTAATGGTGACAAGGGGGAGCCCATCGGAAGGCCATTGTTCTGTTTATAAAAGTTGTCACCAAACTGGAAATAATTTTGTTCCAAACATAAATTCAGCATTTCCTCTATTTCTAAAGATTTATCCGGGCAATGTTTCTTAATTCTAGAATATACAATATTTTTTACTTCCGGGATGGGAATGGAAGTAAATAAACTTTTTACATCAAATGAAACAAGTTTAGTAACGTGACTTACATTAGTATTTTGAAGTTTAATAACAATGGCCTTCCGATGGGCTCCCCCTTGTCACCATTACTAGCAGACATTTTCATGGGCCATTTCGAAGTTGACTTGTTTGATAAATACAGGACAAATACGTCACCGGTATCAGCATGGTTAAGCTATGTGGATGATATTCTCTGTTTGTGGTCAGGTTCAGATAGACAGCTAGATAACTTTTTAGTACAACTTCATAAAATTAATAATAATATTCAATTCACTATAGAGAAAGAAGCACCTGATCGATCTTTAAATTTCCTTGATTTAAAAATCCTGATTAGTAACAACAAGTTAGATTACAGTATTTTTAGAAAACCTACCTTTTGCGATACGTTGATACCAAATACCTCCAATCATCCCACTAACGTCAAACATGCTGCGTTTAATTCAATGATTTATAGACTATTGAAAGTACCGATGAACACATTTAACTTTAATAAAGAATTAAAAACTATTAAAATAATTGCACAAAATAATGGTTATAACTCATCTCTAATAGATATAATTAGTCAATAGAATGAACAAATCAATTACATTAAAATCAGCATTTCCCCCGTCCCAGGACTTGACATTAAAGCAATGGGTTAAAATTCCATATTTAGGTAGTATAAGTATGAAAATTAGTAATGTTTTAAAGAAACTGGATTTTAAAATAGCCTTCTATAATAATAACACTTTAAAAAGTCAATTAACGAATAATGAAACAGCTAATCCTAAACTAAACAAATCAGGAATTTATAGAATTAATTGTAGTGATTGCAGTAAATTTTATATAGATCAAACAGGGCGAAATTTCAAATTAAGATTCTCAGAACATATGCGAGCCGTTAAATTAAATTATGAAAATTCAAGTGTAGCTAACCATGTTTTAGACACGGGACATCAATTTTCAATAGACAATTAAGAAGTACTGTATAGTTTAAATAAAAGTAAAAAAAATGCATGTTCTAGAAGGTTATTTTATAAAAGAAAGTTTACTTTTACAACCAGGCAATGTTCTTAATGAACAAACAGAACTCATAAATTCACCGCTAATAAACCCTAGCCTTGTAAAAACGGTCTTTCCAGATAAGCCATGACCTTTTCATAATTTTCTATTTTTGTACATTTTTATTTACATTTTTTGTTAGAAGTAGGTACAGTATATTAAATTTTACTTTAGTTTCTCGAGAACTCCTGACGATCCCGCAAGGCGAAATGTACATCGAGTATTTAATTATATTTATTTGTGAAACAATACCAAGTGTGTTTTTTGTTATTACTTGCTTATAATTATTGTTCACATCATCGATTTATTGATAAATATATAAAATATAGTAACACTAATTAAGAAATAGAAACAAATAAAGAAAATAGTAACAGTTAGTTTGTTTCTGAGCATTTTTAATTTTTTGAATAATGGGCTTTTCTTTTATTATTTTGATAACCACAGGGTCCGTAATATCAATATCATTTTGCTCTGTTTACGTTACTACATCTCAAGCTTTTATAGCGCTATTTAGTCTCGGTAATTCTTTTTTTTTTACTCTGTTTAATACTTCTTATACCTTTTCTATGTATACATATTTATTATAATATTTTTTTTTAAAGTATAGTAATGAATAGGGCGCGGACATGACCGAGTTAAACTACGGCGGAGTTACAATGGAGCAAAGAAATAATATAAACAACACACATTTACTGAATAGCACTAATTCATATGGTGAACTGCAACCCATATTTACCCTCGAGAAAAGCCCGAGAATGAGAACAAAAACTGCCCATAAAATAAGGCATTTTTGAGTAAAATTCTTTCTGCATCGGTGTAGATAGCCTGAGGGGTTTTTAAAATTTATTATATTTACCTTATATTTCGCAAGAGAAATAATGTAAATATGTATATACTTACAGTTATTTAGTTTCAATAACATACGCGTACATTTTTAGTTATCATTTATTTAGATCTAGAACGTTGTTTATGTTACTTTTTCTAATATGTAAATGAATTGTCAGTGATTCCGAAATTTATTATAAAGTCTGTAAAATATCGTTACAGAATGCCAAAATATCGCACGTTCGTCACTTAGCTTTGCTAAAACATACACATAAATAGTTTTTATGCTGAGAATTTCGATAGTTTACAAAATTCCGTTACATGTTTAAATGACGATGCTCGAAGTATTTCTGAGTGCAAGGAACTAACACAAATCCCAAATTTGAAAAATCAGTTGTTATTCCTACAGGAACACTTTGGAAATTTGCCTAAACTAATCACATATTTTGAAAATCGAATCTCAAATTAAAAAATGGATTAACCACATTAGATGTGGCTATCAAAAGTATTCTAAGTGACTTCGGATGTGGCCTTCGGCAAAAGTTAGACGCAGTTTTTAATAGAAATCTAGATTTGATAAAATTGCGGCAATTGTGTATGCTAAATACGCTGAAATAAAAGAATATTTCCAGTACGCACATATAACCAGTTGCGATGTAGAAAGGACGTTTTCTTACAGAAGAGAAAATGAACAAATAATAAGGTATTTTGTATTTTATAGATCACCAGCCACTTGTTATCCAATTAGATAAATAAAATTAAAACCTCTCTCTTGACAGCGCGCAGTTGTTGTAATACAATTACGTCACGAAACCGCGCGAAAATACAAATCTAAAATTAAGTATATAGTAGCATAACATATCTTTGATAATATACAGATTCATAGAACATTATCAAAAGTTATACAATGATTAACATGTACAATTCATATTCAAATTGCAACAAGTTAATCATTGAATGAACTTTGGGAATCAAAAAATGAAAAACCAAAAAATTAGTAATTATTGTATATTACACAATACATAACATACATTAAAGAAAATAAAAATAGATGTATTTTGTACAAAATATTATACAGATGTACATTTTGTTAATAGTAATACTAGCGTCATATCCTTACTTTTATAATAAAATAATGCTTATCTGTTGCTCTTAGACTGTTTAATCATTATTGTACTTAAATATGTATATTAATTGTTTTTACTTAGTTATTTTATTGAGGACACAATCATACAAATGTCCAGCAATGTGTTCGATTATAAATTACATAAATGTTGTGTTGAGAGGGGCATTTACCAACTGCATCTGGGCAAAAACTTATGCAACTTGTATTCCTAGCGGGACGGTAGACGCAAGGGGATGTGAGTAGGTGGAGCTAGACGATATTCGGGTTTCGATAAGAGCGCTTCGGTTTTATTCACAGATTCTGTCGCTATGTAGATCGGGAAAAGACGCTTCGTTCTGAAGGAAAAAAATTAACGGTTCTAAACCGGTCATTTAATAGTAATAATAATTAAATACGGTTACCTTCAAATAGGCTAATAGGCAATTTTTATTTTTAAACGTTTTTAAAACAATTATTAAAAATTACGCGGAATATAAGAACATAAAATGAATCGTCAAATATTTAAATTCTGAAATCTACTCACATATATTGGTATTATGTATTTAGTTAAACTAAATCGAATTAACAAATATCAAAATAAAGTAAATAAAATTGTAGACTAAAAATTACTTATGTCGTATTTTGATTTTTCATTCGACTTGCATATTTACTTTTTTTGTTTTGTTGATTTTTTATAATAATTCAATTTCCGCTTGCCCTTCTGTTATATACACTCCAATTTTATAAGTACTGCATTTCTTTCTAATTGTAAAAACTGTCTGTCGCCCAGATTCAAGTCTGCAATAGCCGACCGATTCCGATACATTTGCGTTTTCGGTAGGCCCGGTAGAGATACCGTAAAGTGGGGATAGATGATGGGATGGCTTCGAAAAACACCTGCGTGAAATGTGTGTGATAATGTTTACTGTTTTCAATTTTTTATCTTCAAATATAATTACGTAAATTTGATTTTTTTTATATCGTTCACCAAATGTGCAGCTGGCGCGTAGAGGTTGTTTTTTTCTATTGAGTACCAGCCTTAGTTAGTAGACATTAATCAAATTCATGCATTTTTGTGGTTATTTATAAAACACATAACTTTTTAAAGAAAATAAATTAATACAAAAACTGGCCTTGACATTATAAATTTATGCCTTTTGCATCGCTAACCCAAATTTGAGATTCTAAAATTACAAAATATAAATAAATATATAAATAAAAATTTAAAAAACGCCAAACAGCGATACCTTACTGGGGGCCATAGTTTTCGATAGGTAAATGTTCCTCTTAATATAATGTAGGTACCTATTTCACAAGTCCGATGGTTTTTATACACTTTAGCAGGATTGGTCCATACATACAGAACAATAATTCTTTACATTTGCGCACTATTTACACTTACGTAATCATCCAAATAAGGAAAGAAACCTGTTTTTCGGTGAAGTGCTATCAGTAGGTACACGTGATCAAAGAATACTTGCTACGACTATAGTACCTCACAACTTACAACAAGTCTAAATAACTAATGCATCTCAATACAAACAATATAACGCAACAATTTGATTATGAATTATCAATGACGCATATAATTTTAGGTTAGGATTTTCACAAATAACGCGCTTTCAGTTTCGTTATGACGGTTCGTATTGGGTAAACTTCGTATATCATCTACTAGCGCTCAGTATTTGTAAAGCCCGTGACTAGGCCCTGCTCTTAACTCTGAGAATGATCATGAAAGTATGATTTATTAAAACGAGCAATGGGCGAAGACTAGTAACGCCACCTTTATGAAAAGCGTCGAAACATTTAAGCCCATGCTCGTATTTCAATTAAGCATTGTTTTTACCTATTATAATATGCACGCTTTTTAAAGCGCCCTTTCTATATAAGTCTAATAAACAAACAAAAAATTGCAAGTGGTTACAGCAACCGATTTGTGTAATTTAACTTTTATTGTTTCAGGCATACTTCAATCTAGGTAGTGTCTTGTTGACGGAATCGTTGCATCCTGTGCTCGATGATTACTGGCGGTACTTATTTTCTGATACGAAAACATTATTTCACACAGTCAAAGTTGGCGATTTGCTATTTCACGGCGTGAAATTCTGTGAACCAGATGTTGTAGCAGAAAACATCGTGGCATCATTTTTATGTGAAGTCTTAAAAAATATAACCATTTCTGGTATAAAAGTTGACGAGGACGGTTCCATATTATTTGCCCTCTTATTTATGGTAAGTATTGAAAGATTGACATGATGACAGGTAGTGGGTTTAAATTTGCCAAATACGATAGCTTTTGATGAAATGGAAAATTTAAATTTAAATTCACACTATAATTTTGTATAAAAATATTTTTGAGCATTTCAAGTACTATGAAAAATAACTATTTTTGTGTTATAATGTAAAATATGTCAAAAAAATCTATGTTACACTAGTTTACAAAACGAAATGTAGGTACCTTTGATGAGAGGTGACTTTTCTTATGGATTTTCTCCCGCTGAATTTGAAAATCAAGGTTAATTTTCTTTTACGGAACAGTTTTTGAAATATTGTGTTATTTTTTATTTTTTTGACCTTTTTTCACTTTAAAAAAAAACATATCTCGAGCTAGATGTGTCCGATTTGGTCGTTCTTGGTACCAAATGAAGAGCATTGAAATAATGAACAAATACATATAAGTAATGGAATCTTTAATTGATTAAGGCGGTTCATACGATTGCCACGCGTCTGACTACGTCGCTTCGGAAATATAAAAAAAACCTTTGAGTAAGTACCGGTATAGGGAGATCACTGTGGCGAGGTGGAAAAATATTTGAGGTTCGCAGGGCCGAGCTAACTCACGTCGAAGATGGCGTGATGGTTCAAGAACGTAATAGGTTGAGCGCCGGTCGGCAGCGACGCTAGCGACGTTGTCTGGGCACCAGGACACTACGCTACCTTAGGAAGTAACCTACCTGCGATCTCTATATAACGCCAATGGCTGTGTCCCTCCAGCGGGATACACTACTGGATCACCCTGTATGAGGACCAGCTACACTAACCTTACCCAAGTGCTAGTACGTCATTAAGTTATAAGGATAAAAAAAGAAAGATGGACAGTACTCAATGTATTTAATGTCTCCTTCAATTAGGTATTATTTTTTTCCTGCACTAGTATCAATTAATAACAAGTAAATTCTCAAATAAGTAGTCAACCATAAGATATAATTAGATTTTTAACAATCAATATCAATTTAATAAATTTTAAACTTCCATTATATAACTTCCATTTTATATTAAAAAAAAAGATTATTAATAATATTTAATTCTTAAACTATTATTAAGGTTAATTTAAGGAAT
Source organism: Amphimallon solstitiale (assembly GCA_963170755.1). Taxonomy (NCBI): domain Eukaryota; kingdom Metazoa; phylum Arthropoda; class Insecta; order Coleoptera; family Scarabaeidae; genus Amphimallon; species Amphimallon solstitiale. The sequence continues at coordinate 15,173,386 of OY720675.1, forward strand.
TTTCATAAAGATAAATGTAGATAACTTTTATAATTTACTATAATCTGATTTCTAATGAAGTCATAACCTTAACAAAACATAAGAATAAAAGAAAGAAAATTTGACATAACCTCCGCACTTATTACTAGAGGCAGGTGGGCGGCAGAAACGTTTCATAAGCCTTACAGACTTATTACATGCAATTCAGATAAGACGCCAAGCAACGGCGGTTTAATTACAACAAAAGAAAATTAAATAGTCAAGTTAATATATTCTAATATTTGAATTAGGTATTTACGTAATTCGCAAAAGCTTATGTTTACAATTGATAATTAATTAGCACATCTTAGACATAGGTAAAATAGAATAACAAAAAAAAAATCAATGAATTTACTGTAAAGGATTAATTCCAGAAAATTAAACTGAGTCGTACTTCAGGTTGTTACAAGAGTACGTAAATAATCAGAGCATTAACAATTATAATTGTAGAATAATTATTCTACTACTGGACTTACCCAGTATTAAGCGAAGTCCCAATTAAATATAAGGCAAAATTTGAACAGCGGTATTTGTGACCTAGCACATGATAAGATGGTAGATATAAAATTTGCGGTTCACTTGATCGTTCTTAAAACATGTGAAATAACGAGCTCGACTGGCACAAGATTCTAACAAATTAGTCGTAATATAAATTCGTAGTCTAAAATTGATGTTGTACTTAGCTTGCGAAATCAGGTGAGAAGGTAATCCACTAGCAGGTGATGTGGTAACGGAGTCCATCTGGACCTTCAAGTGATATTCCTCACAGAGGACTCTGAGATGGTAGCTTCACACCTCATAAAATGTACAAGCCATTTACAGAAGGTACAACGGGTAATTCAGCAAAACAGGAATCAGTGTTCATCAAATAATACTGTACGACAGTGATGTCGAACGGCAGATACCGTAGAACAGGTACCGTACAACGGGTTCCTAAAGACCCAAAAAAAAAAAGAAATGCAGAGATTAAAACTCTGGAAACTAACATTGTAACGAAGTTCCTCGTTAATTGTACAAATTAACATTTTTTAAGTCCATAATTAATTTATTTGTCAATATTAAATTAAATGTATGTGTGTTATTTTGTTCAAATATTAATTTTGTATAAAGTGATTTGGATGGACCTGTATATATATTCAATTGTAATCATAATTCATGTTATTTTTAATGGAAAAATACCAAATGTCTACGTCATGCTCAAAGTCGCGGTTCATGTCAGTATCGTGCGCAAATTGTTATGTTTTGAAAAAGTTTTTACCTACCTACGTAGGGGGGTTTTCACATATATAAAGGCCTCCATCGTGCGTGTCTCGTTCATTTATTTCTCCAATCCGTCCGCTACCCTACACCACTCTCTATTCAGCCTTCTAATGGCATGGAAGAGTCTGGTTCAAATCCTTAGAAACGTACGACTTTCAGGTCTTTAGCACCGTGAAATAGTCGTTTCAAAAAAAAATCCGCTAATTTCCGTCCGAATGCGTCTCTTTTACTCAGACCAGGAGTCGTGGGAAAAGCGACACATTACCGCTATAACCAATATCCCGTCAAAGTCAGACTTCGATGTCGTGACTGTATTAAAATCCGCATTTAATAATAATTCTTTATTTCAGAGATGTTAAATTTCCAATATTATGTGTAAACGCGCCGTAAATTCAAATAAATTCTCGCGCTATCCGAACTACGATAAATGTAGATGTATTAGGGTTTCACCGTGTAGTGATTGACTTAATATCCGAACTCGTACCGGTTTAATAATTTAATTCACGATAAATTAGTAAGATTCTTCATGCGAGCATGACGTAACATGGAAATAATTTGTAGAACAGTTTAAATTGATCTGAGTATGCATTTTATCTCAAATTAACCGACACGTATCATATTTCATGTATAATTTTGTTTATATTAATAGATAAAATGCACTGGGATTTGTAAATAATAATTCAGGGGCTAAAGTTAAATATATGTTCAATCTTAGTTTTATCCACGATTGAAAGAGGTCACTGATGTGAATTTATTTTTGTATTTGATTATGTTGATATTAAGCAAATCTGTGTATGTGTATAAAAATTGTAAATTGTGAATAGGAATAAACAAAAATGTGTATTAATTGTTTTGATATGGTTTTAGTAATAATAAAGACTAATTATTCTATTTTTCAAATAAGTTTCTACACGTGTTTCTTTTTTTTACCGTTTAATAATGAGTTAGGGAATGTAGTATTTTCAATGAACATTAAGATACATTAAAACAAAAAGAAGTACTCACGTTTTCTCCACTGTGTTAGTTGAAGAGCTTTTGGTCTTTTGCCTCTAAAACACAACACTTCAACCGCCATATTTATATTTATAAACAAAGCCGACCGTACGAAATTACGATGATGTCACTCCGCTAGACGTTTAGTAATTCGCGATATTGATGCCTGAGTATATAGGCAACCCGAAGTGCTGTATATTTTGGTGGCATACAGAAGACATGTCTTATGCCGTTCGCTTGCTCTGGTATTACGTAAGCAAGTAGCACCATGTTATAAGTAAAGCAAGCGACCAGGTTATAACATAATGTAATTCTCTTAGACTCACCCCAATTTGGAGAACACGATATTTAAACTTTCAGAAGCCACAATACCACAAAAGAAACGTAGAGGCCAACACGTGGTTCAGCAACAAAACTCAAGGGTGACGAAAATTACGTAAACACCCACATAAATTCTTGCGATAAGGTAACGGTATTAACTACAAATCCCATTAAAGCTGCCGTAGCAAAATTTGTCTTCCTAGACACACATCATAAATTACAAAGATAAGTAGTTTTGTACTTGTGTTCTTCTTACAAATATTGACTTAAAAGTGAACAACGTGCTTCCGATATTCCGCCAGTCGAACCTTCACTCAGGTTCTAGAACGCGGAAACAAATACCTAAGATGGGCGGGAGAATTTGAAATTAACGAACACTACAATCATCCCATAAGAGAGATCTACAGTGGCATGTCTCTAATAAAAAAACACGAGCAACCTCAGAACTCGATTATCGACAGAATTAAGTTAAAATAAACTGGCACGAAACGCAAATTAAATAAGTTACACAGACGGGGAAGCAATTTCACGACCAGAACGTTGGCACTATGTGTTGACAGATAGATAACCTCGCTTGCGAGAGCAGGTAAACAAAACGTATTACAAGACAAACCACACGTTGAAAAATGGACCAAACACCAGGTAACTAGATTGATAATGAGAGAACAACGCTCACAAATTACCGGCGGAAATATTTCCGACCTTGATCGTACTTACAGGTAAATAACCAACGTCGAAACGTTCTGTTCGAGGTTAAGATAGAGTCGCGGAATACGTTCCAAGGCACACATTCAAAACACCGGGCTTAATCGCACGAGAGGGAGAACAAGTATGATACAATACATAGACCGAATACATACTCCAAGGAATCCCCTTTTTTTTAGTGACACGAGAGCTCAGGAGGTGGTTATAAAATCTACGACAAACACGAACAAAATACAACCAGCCAAAACAAATAAGGCACCAATAGGATATGCATGTTAAAAGAATATATATATCATAACAGAGTTCTCCTCCACATGACAGGGTCACACGAGAAGTAAATAAAGCCTCGGGGTACACAAGTGCAAAAGTACGCAGTCAACGTAACCTGAAAATGTAACATGACTTCTGTAAGCAAGAGGCGTTTATTGTAGTTAAGCTAAAAGGTATCCACAGGTAGGGAAATAGCTCAAGAAAGTATCGAACAAGGCACAGGAAGTATTAATCATAAATCCTACTCTTAAATAAACACAAAACAGGTGGCTTTAACGTTTTAAATGCCTCGCAAATTAATAAAACTTGAATTCTGAGGACGTTAGCTTTAAGTAAGAGAACATGTACACATAATAGTCATGAGTCACGTCAAATTTAAATGCTTTAGCATACTAGGCACGGTCAATAAATAAAATGATAGTATAACACATTGCGATATGCTTAAATCTTACGGGACATTGGCAAAAATGAAAGTAGGGCGTAACACGATATCGATGAAAATAGATCAGATTTTAAAAAAAAATCAAGCTGATTCTGTGGTCACGGAAAAATAGAAATCGATGAAAAACCTTCGGTGAATAAACCCAAATCCCACGATTTTTGAATATACTATTTTTTTCATCAATTTATTGAGTTTAATATGTACGAGTATTACTAAGTTGACTAAAATAGAACAACACAATTTAGATTGGGAAAAAACATGTCACCAATATTGTCCGGAAAGAAATTCAAATGCGAATGCAAAAAATTTAAAAATTTACGGTAATTATTGTTTCACTGTCCCAAGAAAGTTTGTAGGTAACAACCAGCTGTAATGGATTCCAAGCCCCATTTTCAACGGGTGTTAAATATGATGGAAACTCTGTGTTTCTGACCAATTTTTTTTATGTGTGGACCATCAAAGAAGCCTTCCTTGATTTTTGCTGTTGAAAGCTGCGGGTAAAAAAATTTCAAATAGGAAAATACTTAGCTTTCCTTGTCTAACGCCTTTCCAAGTTTAATGTGCAATGCTGAAAAAATTATATATTCTTTCTTGACAAGTGGCGCGTATTCAATATTGCCTTTGCCCACTGTGACGTTATCCATTTCTAGTCAGTTTTTCTTCTATAATGATGATCACCAGCGCGGCTATCCCAAAGGCAAAGAAGGGAGCAATACCTTGTCTACCCACCTTGCATTCCACACGACGTACCTACGACTTTAAGATCGGCACATATTTTCCAATTGTGATGCTTGTATTGAATGTATTTTATCAAAGTGGCCATTAGAGCGTATGATACTTTAGCGTTGATGGTATGAGCAATGGATATAAATACTTTTTCATTTTCAATATGCAATAAGCCTGCTTTCAAAATATCCTTACCAGAGAATACCACAAATTAGATATGTATTTTGTGACATCTATCGAGGAAGCATACTACTTACTATTGCACAAACTAGGTGTTGAACTTCAATAAATTCTGCATTCGAAGGTTCATATCTAAACCGACTTATTTAAATTATTCCTTTTATAGTATTAATTATACATTGTTTTAGTTTTTTTGATTACATATCTATTAAATTTAAAAGAAACACGTAAATAATTATATACATATATTTAATTATCAAAAAATACATAAATATTTCTAGATTCAGCACAGGTGTTCTTATCGCACACTAGTGATTACAGTAGTTAATAAAAAACAGGTGTGATTACATACATTTAAAGGAATCGTTCGAAAAAAGATTACTTAAGAAGGTAATCCGTAATCTATGGGGTATACTCTTTTTGAGCTGAAACACATCAAAAAATAACACTTATTTGTGATACAGTTCCGTATATATCGACTGCTGTCCATGTTAACGTTCCAAAATTTAGAAAATAAATTCATTGTATGGAGTAACTGCTTGTAAGCTAATATTCATTAGATATAGGCTTACTTACATTTATGGCGAAAATAATTTAAGAAAACTTCTAACCTAGCACAAGATAAAAAGTCTTTTTACACTAATACACTATTTAAAACAAACTAACAATAAAAACTACTTCTGAACTAATAAATCAACAAATAAACTTATAAGCTAACACAAGATAATAAGTGTTTAAATAATACAATATTTAAAACAAATTAGAAAACGAAGTAAAAAGAACTTCAAACAACCACTTCTGAACAAATAAATCAAATAATTCCTACACAAAGTCATCTACAATGTTAGCTTACAATTAATCACGAATATTTCCCTGCTTCCTCGTCAGATGGCGCTCGCAAACGAAACCGATTTGCCCCATAAATGTATCCCCCCCTGATCTTTACTACCGTCAATGAAAAAGCGTCACTCATTTGGACTCTAGAGTCTAGACTCTCCGAGTTACTCAAACAAAGCAGTTTCTCTTTCTTGTGTAAATGTATAAGTTCCTAAATATAAACCAGCCAGAATATGTTTTGTAGAAGTTGTCAAAACGAAATGTCCGTTTTCGCTATAGCTTTGGCGTCAACGTAAGAACAAAAAAAAGCAATATATTCAAAAAATGTGGTATTTAGATTTATTCACTAAATCGTCTAATAACTTTGTCAATTTTCGGCCGATTTTCTTCTTGTTGGTGTTATTTTTTTTTCCATAGAAATATCTGCAATACGTGCATGCATATAACCAAGCTCGGGTTTCTGGGTTCGCCGTACACAAGAGCAATACTTGGACCCAGCGTAACCTTCCCTGCGATAAAGTATATTATCAATTTCAGGATATACATCCTCTGTTTTGTTTAACGTGGTGACCCCCCCCCCCGTCCACTGTGAAGCTCAATTCACCACGTCCCCGGGCGACGACGAAATATAGGGATAGGCTCAATTAGCGTCCACCTCCCAAATTTCAGAACCTAATCAACGAACCTTACAGGTTGAGAGGGGACCTGTCTGAATCCCTACTGGCTATGCAGGCCAGCACCCGAGCATGGGAAATGCTGCTTACCCGGCGGGGGAGAAAAACTTCCCCTAACCAGCACGGCTTTCAAACACTGCCACTAAAAAAAAACTTCAAACAACCACTTCTGAACAAATAAATCAAACAATTCCTACACAGAGTCATCTACAATGTTAGCTTACAATTAATCACGAATATTTTCCTGCTTCCTCGTCAGATGGCGTCCGAAATCGAAACACAATTGCCCCATAAATGTGTCCACCTCCTGAGGTGGGCCAAGCGCACTCAATTTCAGGACAACACAATGAAAATAATTAATTAATATTTCAGAATATATAGCTTCCGTTATTAACATAATATCTTCCGCCAAGACAAATGTTTTGTCTGACATCAATTTTCAGTAGAGTCTGTCTCATCAATATTGTACAGCTGCTCTAAGGAAATATCAAATTCTTTTATTTTACTTTTTAACTGAATTTTTAACTGATTCACGAGTTCTGTTTTTTTCCTTATAAATTTTCAAAAAGCGAATTCCAAACTGGATTTGGCAAGTGGTGTAGCCGTCGCTCACTGACTGCCAATTGTTAATCATTTTCTCTGATTTGTGTAAGAAATCGTTTTGCTTTTCCTTTTGCTTAGTTATTTTACCAGTTATAAAATTTTCATTTCTTTGGTCAAAAACCATCTATACAAAAAACAAATGTTTTGGGTAACTCAAAAGTCTTTAAAGTCCTTCCCTTTCCTGGTCCAACATACGTATTCTACTAAAACTAAGCGATAATTAAATAATGTCACTATCCTGTAGTATCTATAATAAAATATTATTAAATATTTCAATTTAGAATGAAAAATTGTTCACGAAACGTCATAAAGCATGGGTTATTCGTGGTTCCACATGATTTGGTTAAATCCATCTCACTTTCCTATAAACACGATGTTCGATATATTTTTAGTATAGGTAGAATGGCGAAAGAGTTAATCGTAAATTCTTGCAGAAACACGACCAACACGACGGACGCTACACCATCAACGCTGGAATAAAGAATGTTAACGAATTAGGAATGATAAAGTACTGGGAGGGGCTATCTTATCTAGATATTTGGAATGACGGAGAATCGAAATGTAACAAAGTCTATGGCAGTGATGGTACTATATTCCCACCGCATCTAAAAGCAGATGCCGATTTGGGAATCTTTGCAACAGAATTATGCAGGTGACAAATCTAGTTCTAACTGAATCCATTCTATTTGCCCTTTTATAATTATTATTAGTAATTGTACATCATTCTGGTTAGTATTCAACTTCAAAAACTAGACATAATTACATCAGTAAACACTCAAGAAGTTACAGTTCAAGTATTTGTAGTTTATTTATTTCATTTTATTTTTTCTAGAACTGCCTATATTTATCATGTAGGTGAAGATGAAATTTTGGGTATTAAAGGACAAAGGAAAGAGCTGAAGGAAGACACCTTTGCCCTTTCGAATCCGGAAAATAGTTGTTTTTGCAAGGACAGCACACGTGATTTATACGGAGAGAAAAGATGCTTACCAGACGGATTTTTTGATCTTCAACCGTGCATGGGTATGTAGCATTTTATTAACAAACAGAGTAATTTTACAATCATCAGAAATCACAGTTTTTAGAATCCTACACGAATATCTTGGAATGACAGAGATTAGTGAATTTTATACTGACGTCGCACATTGTTCAAAATCGACAAAAACAACATCGTAATTATAAAGGTTTAAAATTTTTGATAATTCTCTAACTTATGTATTTGTTTGTACGCGTCATCATAAACAACTTTTCACCAAGAATTACTGTTTTAAGTTGCAAAACCAACAATATTTCTATAGGCCATATTTTAGTACCTGAAACTTATGATTCTCTTTGTTATTACCTCAGCCAGGTATGTTGGTCGATTTAAAAGTAATTGCTATCAGTGAAAGTACTTACTTTAAGAATTCAAATGGCATCATTACTTTCTAGAATCCTATAACAGCTATGTATACCTAATTCAATTTTTAACGGGGATTAACGTTTCTTGCTAAAACTTGCCAGTCCGTGAATTTTTTATGAAATGAAAGATTATAGTGTAGGTAATTAAAAAAGTCATTATTTTAGCTGCAGGAAAGTTCGGAACATGACCTAATGTATACTGTGTGTCCAAAAAATCTGGAAACACCCAAATAAAATCGAAACGGATGATTTTTGAGAAAAATGCAAAAACAGGTCAATTAGTATTTTTAAAAAACTACTGGCTGATGGTATCTGTTTGGAATTTTTGATGACCTTGAAAAAGTTATGATGTCATCAAAAAAAATTTAAATGGCAACGTCGCATTTTTAATTTTATTTTTGATAGATCTTTTAATTGTCTAAACGACAGTTAAAAAATTTTTAATTCTACTTAAGAAAAATTTTGAAAAAAAAATCAGTATAGAAAACAAAGAAAATTTTAATCGTAGAAATCAGCATAAACTCTTACAATAAATGTTCAAAATGTTGTCCTTGAGCATCTCGGCAATACCCTAAACGATAATAAAATTAAATTTGTACGTTTTCTATCATTTCAGGAGTGATCCTTCGTACTTCAATCTCAATCCGTTGACACAAGTCTTCCAAATTTTCAGGTTTAGTTGTGTATACCTTATTTTTTAGGTAACCCCACAAAAAATAATCAATAGGCGTTAGATCTGGCGACCTAGCCGGCCACTCGATAGCCCCCCTCCTGCCAATCCATCTGTTTGGGAAGGTATTCTCGAGATAATGCCGAACATTTCCCGCATAGTGGGGTGGAGCCCCATCTTGTTGAAACCAAATTCTTTGGCTGGGCAAATTAGGATCTTCATGGTTCGGAAATATTTCTGCAAATGACGGAATTAAATAATTTTGTAAAAAATCCAAATACATTTCCGCCGTCAGGTTACCGTTGAAGAAAAAAGGTCCTATAATTTTGTTACCAATTAAACCAGCCCATACATTTAATTTCTGAGGATACTGAGTTCGTACCTCTCTCATCCAGCGTGGATTTTGGCGTGCCCAGTACCTGCAGTTTTGTCTATTAACAGTCCCATGTAATGTGAACGTAGCTTCATCTGAGAATAAGATATTTCTGATAAAAAACGGATCATTATCACACCTAGGCATCAGTTGTTCGCAAAATTGTACACGCCTGTCGAAGTCGTCTTCACACTGCTCATGAACCAAACAGATTTTGTAGGGATGATACTTAGTTTTCCGGAAAATATTTCCAATTGTACTCTTCGACACGTTAAACTCCCGAGCAAGCTGGCGTGTACTAGAATTTGGAGTTTCCTCTACTGACAATAATATGTCGAGTTGCGTATCTTCTGCGATCTTTGGACGACCACTTCTAGGGCGATCTCGAACATGGCCTTCTACTTGAAATTTTTTGTGAATCTTACTCACTGCAGAAATACTAATTGGGGCACGCTCCGGATGTTCTGTATTAAATAAGTCGCAAATTTCTCTAATTGAACGAGCCCTATCCCCAAAACCAATCATCAATATTTGAATACGTTCCCTCTCACTTAAAACCATTTTTAAACAGATTTTTTTAACTTACGCACAATTCGTATTTGACAGAATGTCACAAATAAAACAAAATGTGTTTGAAAGATAATCGACTTTTAAGCCAACTATGTTTCTTTTTTAAAGACAAACTTTTCCATTTTCGAAGAAGTAATTAAATTTTTCACGGTCATTTTCTTAAGTAAAATGAAAAATTTTTTTACAGCCATTTAGACAATTAAAAGATCTATCAAAAATAAAATTAAAAATGCGACGTTGCCATTTAAATTTTTTTTTGATGACATCATAACTTTTTCAAGGTCATCAAAAATTCCAAACAGATACCATCAGCCAGTAGTTTTTTGAAAATACTAATTGACCTGTTTTTGCATTTTTCTCAAAAATCATCCGTTTCGATTTTATTTGGGTGCTTTCAGACTTTTTGGACACACAGTATAAATGCTGTCGTAAGTATAGTTTATTATTTTCTCGGTGTCCTCAGAAAACTTTTTTAATTTCGCATAACTGGTTTATCAGTTGGCGTGTAATCACTTTTAATTAGTGTTTACTTAATGATGTTGGTGTTTACTTGGTGTTTTTTGGTGTTTTTTCGGCGTTTTGCCGCTATGGAAATTGTACATCTGGATCTACACTAGAAACTGATGGAAGTATCTGGTCAAGGGTTTTCTGTAAAAAAAATCGTGTTTTGGACTATCTCAGAGAATATTTTCAAACAGATGGGGATGAAATTACAACTACTGTGGATATTCTATTAATATAGACAAATTTGACAAATACTGTAAGGCCACTGCCGATGTATCTTATGTATATAGACCGGACGTCCCAGGTTTAAATTACGACGGAGCAAAGAAATATAATGTAAACAACACGCAGTTACTGAATAGCGCTATTCATATGGTGAACTGCAACATCTGTTTACGTCGCGAAAACGACAGCAAAAAAGACAATTTTACTCTTAAATTCCTTTCTTCATGGGCGTAGGTAGAAGCGTAAGGAGTTTTTAGAATAAAAGATAAATAAAGTACGGAAAGTTAACTCGACTTGAACTACAAAATGAACAAATAATAACGTATTTTGTATTTTATAGATCACCGCCCAATTGTTATCCAATTATATGAATAAAATTAAAATTCTTTAAAAATAAAAAATTTCAATAGTGCGCCCATGAGCGATGAGTCATCAACCTCTAGCGTCCGGTCTATACTTATGTAACTTTGTACAACTGGTACTTCATGCTACATACAATACAGTACATAAAATTCTTATTAAAGATTGAAAAAAAATATATTAAAGAAGTTCTATTACCTATCGATGAATTATCAGAAGAAGCCCAAGAATAAAAAAATAAGGACGACCTTACAGACGAAGACGAAGTTGAACTTAAGGAGTACGAGTATGACGACAAAATCAAAATGTATAGGGAAGATGCAAGTGAAGACTTGGATGATTAGTCTTATAATTTGTTTTGTCTTGGCTATGTGTACATATTGCTGTGCACATATAAATATTTATTTTAAATAACAATATTGCCATATAATTTATATGCTGTAACAACATACTTTTGTGTGTATTACCACACGTAGGGTATAGTCTTTTGTACACATTATACTCTTTAAATTATTCTTTACACACCAAGAACTTATAATTGGTTTTGTGTTTTATCTTATATTGTTGTGTCATGTACCTTATAACTATTGTGGGTCCTGGCAATGTTTGTGGTTCCTTCTTATTTGCTGATGATTTTTTTCTTGCTCATTATAGGGAAAGAGGTAATAGTTTTATTCAAAGAAAAAAACTGTATGTCTATTCAACATAATCATGTATTTTTTTTTTATTTTGTAATTTATGGATTCAAAAATATAGTTTCCTTTATATGCACACCTTTATGCTCTAAACAAGATACATAATTGAAAAATGCTCATATCATTTATACCTAATGCCGGTTGTAATGTATGTAAATCTTTTGTTTATTTATTTATTCTACCAAACAAAATAAATATTTATCCTGCAAATAAACAAAAATAAACTTTTATTGTACGTTTATGAATATACTCATCGACGTTATAATATTTATGTATAGGCTTCAATTAATTGCTTTAGACAACCATTTGCACGTGTTGTATCGAGCTCTTAATCTATGCCTTGTGAAATTCTAATTTATTATTCGCTTAATTTGAAAGAAATTAATGATGTCTAGACAATACGATGAAGAAAATGCTCATTTTCACGTAACATCTCTCCAACTGACCAACACCATTAATCCTATTTGGTTGTAATTCCAACTATATAAATTCAAAATAAACCTTACAGGATAAATTATTTACTTGTCTATTTTTTGTCCAACAATACATTGATTAATCATTCGCACGTAAAAATCAATGTCTGTCCAACAACTCGTATAACTTAATTTTCAAAAGAAATAATAAACTTACTTGTTATCAATAAATCTATTTTGAATGTCCATTATGAACGCTTCAAATGAATTCAAATGTATTAAATAAAATAAATTACTGTTACTATATGTGTTGAAGAAATAATGAAAAACTACAATATAACAATTAAAAAAAAACTTATTCTTTAAGAGATCTTCCTTTTGTAAGTGTTCTGAGAAGTTCACCTCTCGGAGGTGTTATCAGAAAGTCTCCCTCTCGGAAGTGTTATCAGAAGTCTGTCTTGTCGAATCTTGTCTTCGTATTTATAGCGGCAAAAATAAACTATGTTGACCATTGCGCCCTCTAGTCCATGTTTAGGTTGGTACTGGAATACACTTTTCCCGTGAAATCGCTGCCCATATGTTGCCGCCTTGATTCACGCACACATACACATTTTGTTCTGACAGTTCACAATTCACTTAAACGTCAACATAACCTTCCAATTCAAAGGTCCCCTCTGCTTTGCACATGATTCCCAACGGTAGGTTTATTCTTGTTACTAATACCATCCTTCCTTGTGCTCGTCAATGAACCTATTACCTTGTTCATTGTTCGACACATACTTTTTCTTTCCATTTATTTATGTTAGTTTCACTTTTCTTTCAGCCGGAGTGCGCCTTGACAAAATGGGAAACATGTTGAAAATAACCATTATTCCTCACTGCCTGTCCTTGTAGAACACGTCCGCCTCTAGTCCCTGAAGTATTGTGTTACGAACAAGTCATGAACACAGATACCTTTTATTTACTTATAATGTCAGCTTTTGAATACAAAAAATATGTCACTACTGATTGCTTCTATGTTTTACATATTTTTATATCCTTTTTTTATTAATCTAGTATTAAGCTAAGGTAAATTTTATTCTTTAATACTATTTATTTCATAAACATTTTCATAACATTTTATTGCCTTATGCATATAAATTTCATTTCTTTTCATGATTTATAACCCATACTTTTTGTGTATCTTTTCTACAAAATAAATATATTACTTATATTTATTTTGTCTTTATTTCATATATTTCTTTATTTAATAAATTTTTATTCTACATCATTTGTTTTATATTTATTTAATAAACTTTACTTTGCATATTTCATTATTTACTGTTATAATAAAAATTTGACTATAAGTATGCAACTTTGTATACCTTCATGTAGTTCTTGTTGCATAATTTTACTCAATAATATCTAAATAGGACTTTTTCTTATTTTTACTTTTATTTCTAAGCTTAAACTAATTCTTAAATCAATCTCTAAAACTATTCTTATTTTACAAATTTGCGAGGTCACAGCAATATGTCAGAAATAGTTTCTATAATATGTACTTGCAGTAAAACAACTGACAACTGGCTAAAAAACGTCAAACACTCCTCCTCCTTAATACAGCACTTCTATCTCTTTATAACTAAATATTATTAATTATTTATTAATAAACAAATACTTATGTGCTAGATATCAGACGAAGTAACGATCGTTGAAGTAATTAATTCAGCCTCAACGGGGTTGAAATCAAATGAGTCGTTATTCATTGTTTATATGTATTTGTACGGCATAAAATAATCCAACAGAATTCAATTTTTGACCTACTTTTACACCGTGATTAATTTCAATCACGAATTGGTTCATTTTGAACACTGTGCGTCGGTACCACATATCTTCGGAGAAGATAGACTGCGGATTTTTGTACTTTTAATGTTACATTAATACTTTTCAATACAGGTTTTTACGAATTTTAAATCTGTGATTTTTCTTATACATATTTTTAAATAAATTCGTTGATCTCGCGTATTAAAACTGCAGAAAACAGCGTTTGGTAATTTTTTACACTTTCTCATCCATTCGGCGACCTATTTCATAGAAAATCCTCGAAATTATTACATCTGACATGTGTGACCATTTTTGATGTCATATGTTAACTTGATGTTCACCTAGTTTTCGTACGGAGTCACGTTTATGGCAATTTGTGCTACGTAATTTCGCAGAAATATTTTAAAAAAACTGATATATCCGAAACCATTTCATTCAAAGGAAACTAATTTATTACCAGTGTCGGTTTCTGTATAGGAGCACGTGATCACGTGAACCCCCTAAACAAATCCTCGATCACAAACTAATAAAATAAATAAATACTCGATTACAAACTAATAAAATGATCGATCTTAATACATTCGTGAAATATATCGCAGACAATCGAAACGACGTTCCTTTCTATACATCGCATTGACGGAGCAAGTGCACCGAGTAGGCTGGACAACGTTGATTTTCTCGGTGTCTAGCAGCATAAAGGACGTAGGGGAGGTGGAGAGGGATACGGCAGATTCCATATGAGCTGTCGCACAAATTTAGTGTGCTCCTGCCTGTGCTCGATTAGTTGCGGTAAAAGTTTTGTTGGTAACTATCGACATCGACGTTCAGATATCGTGTTTTACGGATAAACTATATTATATATAAATAAGAATTATGGATGCGAACAGTTTTACTGTGCAATATTTGAAAGACAATTTTAATTCGTTTAGTTATGAAGAAAAAATTCAAGTTCAAAATGTGGGCAGACCAAAACCAGAACTTAATTTGATGCAAACTACAAAGGGCAAATCAAGAGACTTTACAAGAAAAGAAGGACATGTACGAAAAAAATTATTGGATTTGTGGGTGCAGTGTTAGTATCAGTTTCTTTTGCTTCCCTTGCTTATTATTTTGTCGCGGTGCTGCAGACCCGTCTTGGTCAAAAACTGGAGTGACGGATAGAGGAGTATACAAAAGATCCGCTTGGTCATTAAGTAATATTTCGTCTGATTTATTAAACGGATCTTTTGTATACTCCTGTATTTAAAGTTGTCTAAATCCTATTATAACAGTATATTAATATAAAAGAGATTTGGGAAATTTTGTAACCAAACATTAACAATTTAAAATATATTAGTGTAATAGCTATTTAATTTGTAGTGTGTCTCAAATGTTACCAAATGAGATATATATATTGCCATCAATTCATGTAACTTTAGTTTGATAATGACATGTAAAATGTTGAAAATGCACTCACATAGTGATTAAAAATAAAGTGAAGGTATTCAAAGTTTAATTCAGTGTTTTATTTTACTTACATCTAGAATGGACTTTACTTTCAAGCAATGTAATACAGTTTATATTGTAAATAATAAATCGTCTTAGAACCTTATATGAATTTTATTTACTCTAGTACATGTTTCGCGCTACGGGCATCTTCAGCTAGAATCTACATTAATGATTAGGTATCTAATATAAAAACAATGGTGAAATACTCACAGTCAGTAGGTATATCCACAATATTTGACAATTATGTTCATCAGATAAATTCGTAAAATTATGAGAGAGTATTGTTTAAAATATGAATTGAGGATAGGAATGGTTATATTTGGATTCTATGTTACAATTTTTTTAAAAAAAAGGAAGCTAGATGGAGAAGGGAGTCTAAAAAGGTAATACGTATTACTCGGTCGAAGGATGTATAACGACAAGACAATGTCAGGTCGAAAGTTAAGTTGTTAAATAGCAGGTAACATTTCAAAAATAAAATCAAAAGTAACTACAAATGTGAATGTCAAAGACATTATAAATATAGAAAACAATATAGGCAACCAATTAAACATTTGTGTCGTGTAAGAAATTAAGATACATAAAAATAGGTTTATCGTTAAGTTCCAATTGGTCATTCAACAAATTGTGATGGAGTTTATGTTTTTCGATCTCTAAAATTTCAAGTAAATTTAATCTATGGCCTTTTTGACATTTGTGCAATAATGTCGGATTATTGTAATCTATTACATGACCATTGCAGTCTCAGTTCTATGTTTAAAAATGTTTGAATTGGGTTGAATTTTATGTTCATTGATTCTTTTAATTATAGTGCTACCAGTTTGACCTATATAAATACTATTACAGGTAGTGCAACTTATAGAGTAAACCCCGCTCTCATTCATTATGTCAGTATTAATTAATTTAGAATTATTGAGTAATTTAAAAAGCTGGGTTTGTGTTTTGAAAGACGGTTGAATGTGGTATTTATGTAGTATGTTTATGGATTTGGAAGTTATAGCATTATAGGGCAGAGGCCTGTAAATGACAAGTTACAGTATAAGTTTATATATGTAATTAAGTTCAATAATTTTAGAATTTTTATCTATGGGGTAATTTAAGGCTCGATTAATGAAATATTTAAATGCGGCAAATTTATGAGTATAGTGGCGAAAAGAATTAAAAGGGATTATTGTAGGTATGGCTGTAGGTTTTCTGTAAATGTTATAGGATAATTTGTTATTTACATTAGAAATGGTGAGATCAAGGAAACATAATTTATTATTTTCTTCAGCTTCAATAGTAAATTTTAAATTATGATGTAGGTTATTTAAATAGTTATGAAAATCGTTAAGATCTTGATCATTGCCAGCCCATACACACAAAATGTCATCCACATATCTTACCCATTTAATAATGTGACTATTAAAGGGGTTAATGTTGTTTATTATATGAGTGGTTTCAATATAGTTTAGGAAAATGTCAGCAAGAATGCCAGATAAAGGCATGCCCATGGGAAGACCTTTATTAATCTTATAAAATTTGTTATCAAAAGTACAATAATTATGATTAACGACGCATGAGAAATTAAATTTATAAGGTTTTGAATTTTAGTATTGTTAGTGAACGAATTATTGAATAAATTAGTGATTAATTGAATTGTGTCAGGAATTGGGATGTTCGAATAGAGGTTGACTATATCAAATGAAATAAGTTTAAAATTGTTAGTATGTGGGATGTCTTTCAATATATTGAAAAGTTGTGTTGTGTTTTTAATGTTAATCATTAATGTAGATTCTAGCTGAAGATGCCCGTAGGGCAAAACATGTACTAGAGTAAATAAAATTCATATAAGGTTCTAAGAGGATTTATTATTTACAATATATTATCAAATATCTTATATAATGGATTTTCTTTATTTAATACAGTTTAGACATTAAGAGTGAAAAGTGACTGTAATAAAGGATAGCTACTTACTATATGACATGTAAGTTTTTTTATACGATTTTAGATAAAAATTTGGATGTTCTTGATTTTGTGAACACCCTACGCTTCCGACCACGAGCCGTCACTGATTATTACGTTGGCTAAAACAAAGTCCATCTTGCACCTGCTCACACTTTGCGAATGGATAACAAATACTCTACTTCAAAATACAAATTTTCATGAATTATCTTTAGCACATCTATCAAAATTTTACTAAGAAAGTTATTTGTATGCACGATATGTTTATATACGTACCTAAAATAAGTAATATCGTGTTATTGGTAGTTCTTTTTTGTTCTTTTCAGGACCTCCTCTTGTCGCTTCTTTTCCACATTTCTTTCTCGGAGATGAAGAATATAGCAACACAGTCATCGGAACATCAGCCAACAAGTCTATACATGGAACCTTTGCTATAATAGAACCTGTAAGTAATTTAGCACGCAATAAAGAAGAAAAGAAAAATCAAACTTCATGATCGTCATGGCTTGTTAATATAGTATCTTAAAGTGATCTTTCCATGGGCGTAGCCAGGATTTATAACAGGGGGGGGGGGGGGCAAACCATGGTCCATGGTCGTTCAAAATGTAAAATTTTAGGATAAAAAGGAAAGGCAAATGAAAACAAAACTTTGAGATTTTAATTATACTTAAATTAAATTAATAACATTTTTCTTGGGTTGAAACTAAATTTATCCAAAACTTTCTTCACTATGCAGTCCTGATTTTCCTTAAAAAATTGTCGATGCACACTCATCAAACACAACCCAGTGAGTCTGTCATCACCCATTGTACTCCTGAGCCAGGTTTTTACCCTTCGTAGGGTACTGAACGATCTTTCCACGGTAGCAGTAGTGGATGGGAAAGCACTTAATATTAGCAGTACGTGCCTTGTTGCAGGGAAAAAAACATTAGCTTCCTCCAAAAGTGCAGCCACTTCAATGTCCTTTCATTTGTCTTCTGCTAAATTCTTCTTCTTCCACATATCGTACCACAAATCTAATTCTGCAGAGACATCACCCAACTTATAAAATTCCATGAAAGATTCTGCATTATTTTTGAAATCTTTTGAAGCCATTTTGAGCATGCTTGAAGGATGAAGATAAGTTAAAGCAAAAGCAGGTGTATTTTCGTTGGAGAATCTAGCACCCAAAGACGAAGTTAAAGAATCAAGATAGGGGATGATTATTGACCGCTTCCAGTATACAACTGCAGACTCAGATGGTGGATTACTTCTGTGTACTTGCTTTTGAGTGACTCGTGGTACTGACAACTCAACCCATACTTTCTCTGCGATATCAAGTGATTTTTTATATAATTCATAAGAAACATTTTCGACATCTTGTCGATCTTCTTTGATTACATCTAGAATATCATCAATATGTTTCTTCACCATAACCAAATCCATACTTTTACCTTGTAAAACGTTTACAACGGGTTACAAAATTGCAGAGTATCTTGCAATTATGTTAAGCCTAAGATGAAAATTGGTTTAGTAACTGCACAGTGCAATTGGTCGGCACATTTTCTTGTTGCATAGTTTCCTTCGACAGATAGATGTTCTAGTGCTTTAACAATGTCAGTGAAGCTCTCTGAAAATTTTTTTATGCTCTTGTATTTTTCCGACCATCTGGTCTCACAGAGCCTTGAAAGATTTGGAACCGATTTCCTACGGGCTGGCGATTCACGAAAGAAGGTTATTGTGTCTTTAACCGTTGCAATTGTGTTTCTTATTTCTGGTAGCTTGCTAGTATCATTGACCACAAGATTTAGTCTGTGGCTGGAGCAATGGAAAAATAAAGACTTAGCGTACTTTTTTTAAGAATGGCCTGTACACCACCTTCTTTGCCGGCCATCGTAGAACACCCGTCAAATCCGAATCCCACACAATTATCGGCGGAAAAATTATTATCTTCTAAAAAACTTTGAATTGCGCTAGCGATTGTAGAAGCATCTTGACATTTTAACTCAATGTAGCCTACAAATTCCTCCCTGATTATTTTTTGGCTTTCATCATAGAACCTTAATCCAAAAGAAAGCTGCTCTTTTCCAGCGATATCTGCTGTTTCATCAGCCATTACAGCATAAGCTTTTGCCCGTTTACAGTCTTCGATTATTTTTTCTTTGATAACTTCACCGCATAATTGTATGATCTGAATTGTTGGTGAGGTATAGACTGCGTTTTTTTGACATTTATCCAAGTGGCTCTTTAGCTTCTCATCACCAGAGTCAATCCTCAAATTTAAAAGGTCAAAGAAAACTCCCTCATTTCCTACTTTTCCTCTAAGCGGCAAATCATGAATTCCACAAAATATTATGCATGAAATAATTGCTGACAATATTTGTTTATTTTCTTCAATCGTCTTATGGTGCCCTATTTGCAACTGGACATCAACAGGAGCATTTTCAAGAAATGCTTTTGCAGCAGCTGTTGAAGATTTGTGGTAATGGGTGCCAACGTGCTTTCTACAATCTTCATGTATATCCTTAAACTTCATGTAAGGCCTTACCATAAATGACCCCAAAACTCCTTTAACTGTAGCAATTCTTGGCGGAAATAAAACACAATACAAACATAGAGCACCTTTCAAACGACTTGAGTACACCAGCCATGGAGTATATTGATCTAACCAGCGATGGTTAAATTTTCTTTTCAAGTGAATGGCATCAGAAGCAAAATCGTAATTGGATGATGGAACCCAAGGGTTTGTCAACAATTCCTTCTTTTTTTCAGAAGGCAAGTTATTGGCACAACTAACATAACGACCAATGTCATTTTCATTGTAGCCATCGCGTTCTTCAGTTTGTTTAGAGGTCCCAGATCCAGAGACAGCTTCATGTAGATATGAAGAACTACTTGAGCCTTCTACAAAAATAGATCCCGATTTTGATGTTCCGACCATTTTATTTTCATCTTCATCACAATCATTGCTTCCACTTCCACTACTGTCATCATGAACTTTTTTCCGGTTTAGAGATTTTTGACCTAAAAATAATAACCTAATATCATTCTTGTTCTTAGTCCCTAGTATAAAAATTAGTATAAAACAAAACTACCATGTAATGATAGTGATAGCTTATAATGTGGATATACTATATCTGATGTTAATATTTTTTCTCTAGATTAAAAACACAAAATGAAATTAATAGCACGTACAAAGTGCTGTTTGATCTTTAATATGTACAAATTTCAAGTTTTAATTGTGAACAAAAATTAACATGGGATATAACATATCTGCATTATAAGCTATCGTTACATGGTAGTTTTGTTTTATTTGGTGCTGGTCGAGCAACCAATTTTCAAATTTTTGGACCATTTCTAATGGAATGACTCTGACTCTAAAGTTTTAATTAAAAATTTAATTTTCTACTGAAATTATTTAACTTACCTTTTTGTAACCAATTTCTTATATCCATATTGTCTTTTCTGTCTCTTTATTCTGTGGTAAAACTATTGTTACGGATTTTCCCTAAATGAAAACAAAAAAAAGTGACAATTTTTTTACCATTTTTCTCAAAAATGTCCGACTGTTAAGTGGTTGAATCGAACACTAAAAATTGACGTATCCTGAGAGTAAATCGAACACGCCTTTTTATCCACTTCTGGTGTGGGACAATTCTGGTGTGCACCAATGCATAGATCGAAAACGCTATTAATATATATTTAGCACTATGTCAGTTTTTCAAACAGCTTTGTTTTTTGCTGACGAAATATATTTTAGTGACAAAGGACACGCGAATAATTTTATTTATTAGAGCTTATTAATTAATTTTAAAATGTTCATAAAAGCAACCAAACGACCACAACAACAAACAAAATATATAAAACAGATAACAAAAAAAAATATGCAGAACAGAAAAATATGTATATTTTAGATTTAATTTTTCGTTTATTAAAATTTAAAAATTATTTAATTTATTTTTGCTTCCAGGGGGGGGGGGGCAGTTGCCCCTCCCTGCCCTTCGCTGGCTACGCCCATGGATCTTTCCATATTCTTTTATATTGCCACACGTTTTTCTTTTATTATTCTAATTATTATAAACACTCTACACAATATTTATAGCTTCGCTTTAATATTTATTAATTGTAGGATCTCGGTGTGCCACTAGCTGGATATAGACGTATTCAATTTAATGCTATTTTAAGACCGATAACTGGTGTTGGAGTAACGCAAGTCAGAAACACAATGCTGCCCATACTATGGGCTGAAGAAGTAAGTGTTCATTAGTGTACAAGTATGCAACGTTTCTCTATCCTTACATCCATTTTCAGGGAGTGGCAATAACGGAAGAATACGCTGATATGTTGAAGGATATGTATGTGAAGATAGTAGACTTACTTGATATATTAAAATGGGTCATTATCGGTGTCGGTCTCCTCATGTTCGTAGGATTCGGAGGATTATACATCTATAAATTATTCTTTACCTTGAGTTAGTACCGAGTGACTGTAAATGATTGAGTTGAGATACTTCTGTCGATTGACAACATTTCGTAACTTTTATATTAGCGTCTCTGTTTATAAATTTATAATTCATCAAATGAAATGTCAAAAATATTTTATTTAAAAACACGAATAATGCCAAAAATATTTAAGAGGTTAATACTGAAGTGATAAAGCTTTCCAATAACTAAGTGTTCAAAAAATGAGACATCAATCGTTTACAGTCAGTCGGTATATTTACAGTAGGTTATTAATGTAATTAAATTAAAATAAAATATTTAAATTTGCTTCCTAATTGTTTTTAGAAGAAATATATGTTGGATTATAGAAAGTGTCCAGATAATTTGTGCGAATCTACTTCAAAAGTCCTTGCAAAATGCACAAATATTTATATGAAAGAAATGGATTAGTTTTTTAACTTTATCTTCAAAATACTTCCCTCCGCTTCGGTTCGCTCGTGATTAATAAAACTCGGACTAAAATAATGTTTATAAAATTTCATACAGGGTTTGACAAACTGGCTCTAATCCGTTTGGTTGATATTTAATTTTAAAAAAATTATTATCTGCCACATATATTTATCTGCTTACTATGAAATTTTCAAGTGTGCCGTGAAAAAAAAATACGAGGTACAGTAATTTTCGAATGACAGATGTTTAAATGACATATTTGTCGTATTTATGTTGTGATTTTTTTTCCATGGCACACTTGAAAATTTCATAGTAAGCGGAAAAAGGTTGCAGATAATTCAACTTTCTTTAATTAAATATCAACCAAATGATAACTAAATGAACATTACTAAATTCAGAAAAAAATATCTACCAGACTACAGGAAAAAAAACTACAGGTGTCCATTTAAAAGAAAAAAAAGTTGATTATAGTTAGGGTAAACCGTACAGTGGTTGGACAGCGTTAGTTATTGGACAAGCTAACTTTTTATTTAAGAAATAAGGTTTCTGTAAAGGTAAGACTTTATTGCTACCCGTCAAAGCGACGCTTATGTTATTTCTATTCAATAAATTAATACTCTGTTACTATTTTACAGGTTTCTGTAACCTTAGGAATTTTTATCCTCATTCCCGCCATTTCTCCAGTTTTTCTAAGCAGTTTGGTTAAGAAACGTATGTGCCTTGATTTATGAATATCGGCTTTATCTTGAGTGTTTTTTTGAAAAAGTTTTATTTTGTATTCAAGAGGTAAGTTTGTAAATTAATAGTCACACGCTTGCTGGTTTTTTGTTAAAATAGCACCGTGTCCAATGACTGCCTAGAAAAATCTTAGATGAAAACAGTGATTGGACAACTGTCCAATTACTATATTTCAAATTAATTTGTACTCTATGCATCTTAGTTTACCACATTTGAAGCCGTGTAAGTATGTCTCTTTAATTTTGAAATAGCTTTATCCAAGATAGTTATTGGACGGGTGGGTGTCCAATAATACAATGCATAAAATTTTATATTAAGACAGTAATTGGACAGTGTGTTCTGTCTTAAAATTGTGTTATCAAAAATGTGTTGACTACAA
Organism: Amphimallon solstitiale; assembly: GCA_963170755.1. Lineage (NCBI taxonomy): Eukaryota > Metazoa > Arthropoda > Insecta > Coleoptera > Scarabaeidae > Amphimallon > Amphimallon solstitiale. Next base: position 15,196,849 of record OY720675.1, read on the forward strand.
ATTAACTAAGGAATAACTTATTTTGTATATTTTAGATTGCTTTTGGGACAAATAAATTTTAAAAATAGATCTTAAATACAGTGTAAAATGCCTAAAAAAGCTGATTACGAGCCAAATTTAATAAGTTCAAAAAGTTAAAAGCGGCAGTTCCTATCGAAGTGTGTCTATTAAATACTGAAAACCAAAATCCACGATTGAGTTTAAATTAAAAAATCCTGGACACCGAGAAAGTTGTGGTCCTCCACCACTTTTGACTACTGAAGAAGAAAACTTTAGCAACGTAAGTCTATGGTTATTTACCCTTACAAGAGAATCCCTGAGAAAATTGCGACAATTATCAATCCTAAATGGGGGATAGGTAGAAGCGACAATGGTTGGATGACGGCTATAACCTTCTCCGAATATAAATCAAATGTCTTCTATCCACATTTGATAGAAAACAAAATTGATTTTCCGGTGATTCTTTTTGTAGATGTTCATAAAACACATTTAACCTACCAACTAAGTTTAATATGCAAAAAACTACAGATAGAATTAATTGCATTATATCCTAATTCGACATCGGATTTTGCAACCTGCCCACGTATTAGTATTCGGTCCATTTAAGTCAACTTGGAAGCAAAGTCTTAGAGAATGGCAAATTGAACATCCTGGAGAGATTTTGAACAAAGTGTCTTTTGCTCCACTTTTAGAATGGGTGGTCAATAGATCTATGAAACCAGAAACTATAAGTAACGGTTTCCAACGTTGTGGATTGTACCCTATTAATCCTAATGCTGTCGACTACAGCACATGTTGGGGCAATACAGAAGAGCATTCTGATACACAGAATCAAAATGAAGAATCAATAATTATGACGTATCGCGATTTTGCCACAATTGTAGGACCAGAGAATATTAAAAAATTTGAAGACATTGATGTAATCTCTAAAGAGGATGAATGTTTCTGTTATCTATATAAAATATGGCAACATATTAAAAGTAATGTAGAAAAAAAACTATATTATTGAAAATAGGGTTATTGCGATGGCTTCGACCTCAAATGAATCACCTGATCCGACGGCTGAAATCTCAAATGAATCACCCGATCAAGTCGAAACAATTGAACATTTTATAGGGGTGGTAGAAAATAACGAAACAATTACTGAAATTTTTGAAAGAGGGAGTGTGGGAGACGAAAACGATGCAAGACCTATTGGTGAAGAAATGGTTAAGCCCGCCTTCCCAGTACGATGAAGAGATCAATAATTTACAACCAGAAAAAAATACCTCTTTCACAGAATATATTCTATATCCAAATATTCCTGAAAGGAAAGGAAAAAGGCAAACGGAAAGACTGCCGTTTGCAATAACATCACACATTTTCCAGGAGATGTGTAGAGAAAAGCAAGAAAAAATTGATAGATTAAATCGTGAAAAAGAACTTAACTAAACTTAACAAAGCTAACACCAAAAAACAAAAACGGGTTCTCCTAAATTGCTATGTTATGTTTGCAAAGGTGTGATTCATGGTACAAATAAGATTTTATTGCAATGCGACTCATGTAATAACAATTTTCATAAAAAATGCGTTCCACAGTCACATCACATACATATACCATCTGAAGAAGAAGACAAATATGTGTGTCACAATTGCTATCGCGAAGAAAGTGATAGCATAAGTGAGAATACTTATTCTGATATGGAAGAATTATATAATATGTATTTAAATGAAAGTAAAACACTTAATTATTAAATAAATAATGATTAAATTAAATAAAACTGGTGTCCAATAACTGTCAAATTATTGTCCAATAACCATAAAAAGTGTCCAATCACTGTCCTTTAGTGCAATTATTGTTTAAAAAAAATATAACCTTGAACATAAAGAAATCCTACAAAAACTAATCATTCCATTCTTTGGTCAATACTTTGAGGAATACATCTTGATAATTTCATCCTCTAAAATGACGTATTACGTTGAATAAAATAATGTAAAAGATAGTTATTTTCTTAAGTGTCCAGTAACTATCGGGTTTACCCTACGTATTCAAGAGAGGCGTTGAAATACATTGGGATTGGGGCCAGTTTATAGAGTGTGTCAAACTATTTTTATACTTTCTTTATTTATTGAACTCGGATAATAAATAAAGAAGTTACGGAATGGGGCGTTTTTTTTTCAAACAGCCACGTTGCGCCACCGAAAACAAAACAGATTGAATATCTCGAAAGAGAAAGCCTTTTTGAAAAAACGCAAAAACGTGTCAATTTTTAACTCTAACCATTACAATTTAAATAAGGAAAGTACAGTGGAGCGTCGATTATCCGAAAGCCGGTTATCCGAAACGTCGGTTATCCGAAAGGGTTTAGTTGGCTACGGACGGTTTAAACTACGCGTGCGCAGTCAAGGTCGTCGAAGTTCGGCTAGTGGACGACAGGATCGTGAGTGCAACAGACCGCCACAGTGCAGACGCCATTTTGTGTCAGTGTCGTGTCGTTCTGTCAGTGTCAACTTCCAGCGATGTCGACTAAACGCAAGCGTGTTGTTCTTAGTCTCTCGGACAAACTTAAAATAATAGAACGGTTGAATAAAGGTGCAAGTATAGCGCGGGAGTACGGTGTTGGTAATGCAACCATTACGGGCATTAAAAACAAATAGTGATTCAATCACAAAGTTTGCTTGTGTGCTGGACTGTGAAGATGGTAGCGTACACAGGAAAACAATGAAGGTGGCGGAGAACCAGGGTCTAGACTCTGCAGTGTATAGATGGTTTATGCAGGTGCGTAGTCAAGGCCAACCAATAAGCGGCCCATTGATTTGTGAAAAAGCGCTTGAAATGAACCAGAAACTAAACGGCAACAAAGACTTTAAAGCGTCTACTGGTTGGCTTAAGCGTTTTAAATCCAGACACGGTATAAGAGGAATTGACATACAAGGAGAAAAACTGTCAGCTGACATTGAAGCTGCCGAAAATTTCAAAGTTTCATTTAAGAACTTGACTGAGGGTTACAAGGAAAGCAATGTATACAATGCAAACGAAACTGGATTGTATTGGAAGAAAATGCCCACTAAATCTCTTGTCTCTAAAAAGGAAATGTCGGCACCTGGGTTTAAAGCAAGCAAATCTCGCATAACAGCTATGGTATGTGCTAACATTACTGCTACTTATCGGCAAATCTAAGAATCCGCAGTTCTTTAAGGGAATAAAAAAACTACATTCTAATAAAAGACGAGATTTTACAATTATTATCTGTTTGCTTAGAACAAAATTACTTTTCATTTGAGAATAAATTTTATAAGTGTAATAGTGGTTTAATTATGGGAAATCCTTTGTCACCTTTATTAGCAGAAATTTTTATGGACAATTTAGAAAGAAAAATTTTTGAAAATAGTACATTAACTAAGAACGTATTATTTTGGTTCAGATACGTTGACGACATTTTGATAGGATACACAGGTACAAACAGACAATTGAATAATTTCTTTGAGTTTATTAATTCTATTAATTCCCATATTACATTTACATTAGAAAAAGAAGTGAATAACAGTATCAACTTCTTAGATCTTACGTTAAAAAGAGTCAATAACCAAGTACAATTTTCCATTTACCACAAAAAATCATATACTGACATAACCATTCACAACAAATCCAACCATCCATATCAACATAAATTAGCGGCTTATCACAGCATGATCCATAGATTGATTAACACGCCAATGTCCACTTCAGACTATAGTAAAGAATATAACATTATTAAACAAATTGCCTATAACAATGGATACGACCCAAATTTAATAGATAAATTAATTTCTAAGAAATTATTCAACAAAACGTTGCAAGAAATTTATCCAGTTACAAAAGACACTACAATTAAAAAGTTTAAATCTTTCACTTACTTAGGGGAGAATCAAGGAAAACTAATAAAATTACTTAGAAAACAGAAAATTAATATTGCATACAAAACAAACAATAACCTTGCAAAATACATCAAGAACAATAAAGAAAAAACTAAACACTAATCACAATAATAAATCGGGAGTCTATAGGTTAACTGGTGGTACATGTACTAAGGGGTATATAGGTCAGACAGGAAGAGCATTTAAAACACGGATTGCTGATCATTACTCCGCTTTCATAAACCAAAAAAATGATTCGACTTACGCGAATCATTTGATAGAGAATAATCACATTTTTAATAAAGATTTTGATATCCTTCATGTTGAAAATAAAAGTATTAAACTAGATTTACTAGAGACATTAGAAATCAATAAATATAAACATTCAGACAATTTATTAAACGATAAAGTAGACCTAAACTCATCACCATTGTTAAATATATTTAGTCAGTAATACAGTTTACCTAATTTCACACATAACATCTGTTTGCAATAGATTTAGTTCCACGTACTTTTTGTATAGACCCGACACTCTTAGACAAGAAATTGTTCTTTATATATTAATTCTTAGAATTCCTAATATCCACACACTATATATAAGAGTCAAGTGTATGTAGATAGTTATTATTGTATATGTCAACCTGACGAAGCTACAGTGTAGCGAAACAGCTGTCGTTGCTATTAAATACAGTGTAAATCTTAAACATTTGTTTGTTTTATTTCACATTGAATATGGATTTACATCAAGTAAAGACCAACTCAATCCAAGAAATAAAAAAACTGTCGCTCACTTACAAACACCAAAAAAGCTCTTGGATGGACACCAAAATTTTTGTTGATTGGTATGACACTGTATTTATCTCAGAGGTGAAAAAACGTCAAGAAGAAACTAACGAGAACGGAAAAGTTTTGTTGTGTATCGACAATGCGCCGTCACCCTTCAGACCTGACATTAGAAAGAGAGAACGGTAAATTTAAAGTTGTTTTTTTACCACCAAACGTGACTTCGGTTATCCAACCAATGGACCAGGGGGTCATAGAAGCATTCAAACGCTATTATAGAAAGGCTTTGTTGAGAATGGTCTTGATAGGACAGGAATAGGAGGCCTACATCAGCTTAGACATCTGCAAAAAGATCGCCATGAAGGACGCTGTGTATATGGCAGCTGAAGCATGGGAAAATGCACTCAATGACATGACTCAACTGCACCCGAGGAACCTGCTGAGGAAGACGGCCAAAATGAAGAGTTTGTAATGGAATTGGTTCAGCTGGCTAAGGATACGCCAGAGTTCAAAGACTGCGATGAAGAGAACATTAACGAGTGGTTTGAGTGTAACATTGACGATCCCGGGTATGAAGTGCTTACAGATTACGACATCATAGCCCAAACCCAAGCTCCTGACAACGGCATTATTGAAGAGGACGATGAAGACAGCGAAGAAGATGCACCAGAAAAAAAAATCCCAACAAATGAAGAGGTGCTTAAATGCTTGGAGACAGCTATGAAGTGGCTTGAATATCAAGATGAGTGTGATGCTATTCAGTTGCTGTCTCTTAAACGTTTGCGGGACTTGGCAGCCAAAAGACGTGTATCAAAACTCAAGCAAAAGAAGATGATGGATTTTTTGTTTTAGATTACATTTAAGTTTTTTTTTTTGTTGAGATGTTACGACTTAAGTGTTTGTATCTTTAAACCAACGCATATTGGTTTTTGTTTTCTGAGATTTCTTGATTAAGACATTTTCTAGTCTTATGTATCATTAAATTTATCTAAGTCTTTAAGTTAAGTTTAAAAAGTTTAAATGAACAATTTATTTATGTTCTGTTAATTTGGTATAAATAATGTTTAAATAACATCTTTGAATATTGTATTAAGGGGTTTGTTGTTTCTTTATTGATCCTACTACTTTTAACATAATATTACAGTCCTTTTTCATGAAATGTTCGATTATCCGAACAGTACCCTGCAGCAATTGTTTCGGATAATCGACGCTCCACTGTACTTAGTATGATACATCATTGAAAAGGTATTTCTATGGAGAATTCAGCAACATGATTGCTGGTTGCGCTACTATTGATTTCAGCGCCCTCTAGCGGGATAAAAAACGGCTACGTATTCCAAAATGTGACACATCATCGCAAAGCTAATTTGATTTGCCTAGAACAATTGAGGGGTTTTTATCGATAACAGCCAACGTCATTTTTTGTTAAATTTTAGCTATTGGCACTACTTGCTGCAGAAATGACATGTGCATATGTCTATAAACTTGTGTGTCAAAAACTGCCGAAGTCAGTGAGATACAGCGGTAGAAAAATATGGCGTTTTAGCTCAAACAATACAACCAATGTCACAATATGACATTGGCAGTTTTTGTCTAGATTTTAAAATCAGTTTAAAAAGTTCACCGTGCAACGTGCTTGTTATTTTGCAGTGTCTTTTATTCTTTTTATTGTTGTTGCGTAAAATAAACGGCACAGACTCTATAATGTCATCGAACATTTTAAGAGATCCAGATTCGAATGTACCGTGGCCTGCTAAAAGAAATCGCAAAGCGAGAAAAAGTGAGGTTATAAAAAAGCAGAAAGTATCTGGAGAGTATCATATAAATCATAAAGGTGCTGCTAAACCGGCTAGGTCTACAGGGGTAAACTAATTAATTAATATTTTTTGATGCAGATGCAAACGCTACAAATGCATTGAAAAGATTGAATTTAACGATCGTCAAAACATATTGCAAAAATTCAATTCGTTGTCTTCAAAGAATGAACAGGACAGAACCTAGCGGGTCTTATTTCATTCAAAAATGTAAAACAAAGAAGACCTACACGTAATCAAAACGACAATGATGACGATCCATCTTTCGACCATTCTGTAGCTTTTTGTTATAAAATTAGATTAAATGGAAAAGAAGAAGACTTATGCCATACTGCGTTTTAGAGCTTGCATGAGATTACCAGAGGTCGATTGCGAAGAATACAAGATTCCATCAAAACTTCTGGATTAGCTCCTTGTAACAAGCGTGGAAAATATGACAATAGGCCTTCCAAAACACCAGATGAGATTTTAAATCTTATTCGGCTGCACATTAAGTCTTTTAGCGGGAGACAATCTCATTATTCACGCAGAGATAATTCGAACCAAGTCTATTTACCGGAGGAGTTAAGCGTTAAGAAAATGCATAAGATGTTTTTAAATGAAATTAGAATTAATGTTTCATATCCCATTTATTATAAAATATTTAAGAATGATTTTAATATCACGTTTGGTGTACCAAGAAATGATAGGGGAACCACAGGCAAAACGGACCCAGCGGGCAAAATGGTCCATTTAATAATTTTACATATTTATAACGCCATCTGTCTGTAGCATGTGGATCTAAAATGTACTGTAAATAGGCAACTTCGGACACTAAACTAGTAAGTCAGTTAACACGCCCCGGCATTTTTTAGCAAGTAAGTTCTTTTCAATATCATTTCATGTAAAATTCGGTTTTTCTAAGCATCCTATACTTTTGTATCATACATTATAGAGAGTAATCGACTGTACTGTTTGAAACAGTATTGTTTTAGTTTCTCAGAGACCATTTTGTTATTCTGTAGCTTGTTTACATAACCTCACAACTATCGCGTTTTGTTCGAGATAGTGTAAAGGCATAACGGGCTGGGCAAAACGGACCACTTGGACCGTTATGCCTTCTGGTGGTCCATTTTGCCTTCTTAAATAAAAAAGAGCCATTCAATATTCTTATTTTAGGTTGCATTATTCGCTACCATGGTCAGTAACTACAAAAGGAAGTCAGATAGACAGAACTGGTCTGAAGACTCTATGAAACACGCAATTCAAATGGTTTTCACCAAAGCCTTAAGCCTTAGGAAGGCTTCTGAGACTTATAACATACCGAAAACGACATTAAAACGCAGAGTAGAGATATACAAAAGAAATCAAAATAATTATATATCTGTAGTAACAACGAAGAAGATGGGTCGGTTTGTTACTGTATTTAATAAACAGCAGGAAGAAGAACTGGCCACTTACGTCAAAAATATGGAATCTCGCTTGTTTGGTCTCACAACCAAAGATTTGGCATATGATCTAGCAGAAAGAAATAATATAAAACATAATTTTGATCGCAGCACAAAAATGGCTGGTAGGTATTGGTTGGAAAATTTCTTAAAGCGAAATCCAGATTTAAGCTTACGAAAACCAGAAGCTACTTCTGCTGCCAGGGCAAGTGGTTTTAATCAAGTTGCGGTAAAGAAATTTTTTTCACTGCTGTTAGAGGTAACTGATAAATACAAATTGACACCTGATAAAATTTTTAACGTGGATGACAACAGTACCAAAGTCTTTGCCAAAAATAATTAGTACCAAAGGGAACTAACAAGTGGGTATGTTAACTTCTGTTGAGCGAGGCCAACTAGTCACTACTGTTTGCTGCTTTAGTGCTGATGGGTCATATATGCCTCCGATGTTTGTGTTTCCGCGTAAGAGATTCAAACCAGAGCTAATGAACAATGCCCCTCGAGGGTCCTGGGCGCAGTGTCACGAAAGTGGATGGATCCAAAAAGATATATTTACAAAATGGTTCCAGAAGTTTATTACATTTTCTAGAGCTTCCAAAGACAGTCCAGTGTTGCTGCTGTTGGACGGCCATGCAACTCACACCAAAAATTTGGATGTGATTAAATTAGCTCGCGAACATGGTGTGCACATCATTTCCTTCCCCCCGCATTGCACACATAGACTACAACCTCTGGATGTAGCGTTCATGAAACCATTTTCTGCATATTATACAGATGCCGCAAAGCAGTGGTTGAGAACCAACCCATTACGAGTGATTACTCAATTTCAAATTGCGGAACTAGTTGGCAAAGCGTTTGAAAAGTCAGCTACAATTCCTACAGCACATAACGCTTTTCGTGCAACAGGAATATGGCCACTAGACCCAGATGTATTTACAGAAGCAGATTTTATAGCAGCAGATACAACTAACATCGTTCAAAACCGCCAGAAACAAGAGAACATTATAGAAGAACCTCAGTCGGGTTGTTCGAGATCGTTACCTCCAGAGAAAATTGTTGTAGAACAACATGAAAAAAATGAATCTGACGACGAATCACTTGCCCAATCTCGTCTTGCCTGTGATCTGAATTCTTCAAATGCATCTAGGAGTTTTGTTGTGTCCCCTGCACAAATCATGCCAACACCCAAAGCTAAACAAACGAAAAGAGTCACACGAAACAGGGGCAAAACTGCAATTATTACTTCATCACCTTATTACAAAGAACTAGAAGAATCGATGCAAGTAAAGTTAAGAGGAAAGTTGCTTTTGATAATACCGTGAAGAGTAAAGAGATGAAGAAAAAGGGAATTAAAAAGACTGAGAAACATGATTCTTCCGATGAAGATAGTGACGTAGACTGTTTGTACTGCCATTATTTCTATTCTGAATCTGCAGAAGGGTGGATCCAGTGTTCCCAGTGCCTAAGTTGGGCACATTGTTCATGCGCTGGAGTTGAAGATGAGGATGACGAAGTTGTTTTTACGTGTGAAAATTGCCAAAGTTTGACATTTTTCCTCAAGCCCATTTTGCCTTCATACTGGTGCCATTGTGCCTTCACGTGTGGGCAGAACGGCCCAAACGCAAATATTTTGTTTTATTTTTTTTAAACATATACTTTCGAATATTGTTAAATTTTACATATTTATATGCAAGAAGACATGTTACGTTATGGAAAAGTGATTTTATTTTATAAATAAAGTTTATAGTTTTTTTTTACTGAAGAATTTTCTTAAGGGTGCCATTTTGCCTTCTGTTCCCCTACGTGCGACGAACTTATTCTAAAAATACAATCTGCTGACGATGATGCTATCAAAAATCAACTTATGACTGAAAAAGATCTTCACTTGCGAAAAGCAGAAAAGTTTACCCACTTAAAGAGACATTACAAATCAGAAGCAAGAACAGGCGGATGCATGGCAATATCATTTGACTTTCAACAAAATCTTCCTTTGCCGCATATAAGAACCAGTGACGTATTTTTTAAAAGTCAGCTGTGGTACTATGTCTTTGGGATTCACAACTTAGCTGATGATTCAGCTTCTATGTATGTTTATAGTTACTGCAAAAAAAGGTTCTAATGATGTCACATCCATGGTTCTACATTACTAATTAATAATGAGGATATAACCCATAGTAATTGCCTTATTATATTTAGTTCTCGTCAGAACAAAAGTCATGTAATGGTATATTTCCAGTACATGGTGGTACACATGTTTTAAAACTATTCAAAAAAAATACTCTCATATTTCCCATAAGAGACCACTCTTTTCTGCTTAATGACCAGGATTTTGCTCTAATTGAGAAGAAAAAAAGAAACAATAGCCCAGAAGTTCCAGAAGATTGGGATTTATTAATAAAAGAATTGAAGGAAAAACCATCTCCATTTAACGTCGTCAATATGAGTCAAGAAACGTTTTTTGATATGCAAAGTGCATGTTTTCCTTACTTCTTAAAAAGTCCAAGACCAAGTTTAAGCTTGAGACAAGCCCGTGTTATCGAAATATCTGATTCTTGCACTGCGCCGTTCGAAATAAAAAACTTCATGGATTTGAAAACTTTGTATAATAAAAAACTTTCTATCAGTTCTGATAAAATAAAGAATATAACAACTCTGGCCGCCTTCTTAAAAAAAACAGAAAGTGTCTCGTTTTATCAATCATTTTCTGTAATAGAAACCACCAACAATATTGACCTTGAAGATGATAACAGCGATGGACTAGAATAGAAAAAAATATTTGTATTAATTACTTTACATAATAAAACAAATTCATTAAAAATATCCTGGTTATTTTTTAGCAAAAACATCCATTGTCAAAGCTCATTATTTGTTTTTCTTCCAAACTAAATGTTTCATATTCATAAAGTTTATTGCAAATCACGCAAAAATAAGGACTTTTACTCATATTAGCATAAAAGAAGTGATAAACCAAATGATATTGGCTTGCTAAAGTTGTTTTTGTTTTCTGGAAACACAGTGATTTTGACATTGGTTATTTTTGATAAAAACCCCTCAATTATTTAAAAAGTTACAGGTTTTGAAGAAAAAAGTGTTTTTTTGAGCAGTGTATTACAATTTTTATTATTAATGTATTTCTTTATACTTCATTTCTTGACGACATTTGCTATCTGTTTGTTTGTTTACTGATTAGCAATAATAAATTTTACTTTACTTTACTTTTCTATCAATACTTTATTTTTCATATTTTAACGAGACAGATTTTAATCTTACATAGTGCAAAGACCAAAATTTGATCAAATTATGATTTTTTCTCAACTCACCAGAGTGACATATTATTAAATCTATACCTATACAAATGATTATATTACGTTATCTTATAAGCACTTTTTTATAATTATCTACTTATTTATCTTATTATTGCTACTTATAAAAACTGTGGAAGTTGTATTGTTGTTTAAACAGCATTAGGTACATACTTTGTTAATATGTATTTTGAATGTAGTCGTGCAAAGGATTAATAAAAACCAAAGGTTTCAATAAAAATCAATTATATTATACTGACAAATGTAACAGACATGTGTAAAAAAAAGACAATAAATTATTCAAATACATGAAATAATAATAAGCTGAATCAATAATTGCGTTCGTAATTCCACTATTGTATGTATAGCTGCTGTTGCATAAAAAGATTAGATTACTATTTTTAAACCTGAATCAATCGAAATAAATACACATTCTAAATCAATATTATGTACTTATACAACGTACCTTAGTTGTAACCGAACATAAAACAAACTTACTAAAATATTCACCATTTCTTGAGAAAATAATTAGATTCTTTCATGTATGACTGTTAAAAATCTACAAAATATTATCAAATTTTGGACATACATTTTTTTGAAGACTAGCACAAATTGCACAATTTTTTTTTACCTGCTACCATCTGTATACTTATACAAAACAATAACACTAAGTTCACAAAATTTTTCCTTTCTATATTTTTTAAGTAATTTTGAACATGATACTTATACAAAAACACCTATCTTTAGTCTCTTTATTGAATTTTCATGGTAAATTTTAGTCTGAGTCTGAAGAAATTTTACTATTCTTTCTCGAAATGTATAAATGCTATAAATGTGTAAACAGAAATAGCTAAGTATAAAAATCTTAACATTACAAATACTTGAATGTTTAATTAGTATCAAGTATCAAGTATCAAGAATACTAAAAAAACTGCACACAAAGGAAAATTGTTGATATATCAAAGTTTTGCATAAATAGAGTTATTTCTTTTATGTTGCCTGTTGCCTTCTACAATGAGAAACCAGAAATAATCGATGTGCATCCATCCTACATATCCTTCGAAATGTGTCATTCAAAATCAACAAAGTTCGTTGCGGTTGCCATAGAAACAAAACAAAAGAAGATATGAACAGACAAAAAAGTGTTTCCGTCTTGCTCAACATGAGAATATACGAATACACTTTGTCATGGAATGCCTAGAAACTCCTCCCACATTAGGTTAAATTTGACACCAAATCAAGGTTGTTTTATAATTGAATAGGTAGTACTGGGAATAATGTATTAGGTATTTGCTGGAAAAATACTGTTGTGTATGTGTATATATGTACGCACGATTACCGCGACAAAACGGACCTGCGCGACACACACACGGTACGAAGCACGCCAACTGCCAAAATCAACAACAAGTTGTATTTAAGAATTAGTGTGTATCTAAATAATATATAAATAAATAAGAGTGTGATTACATAATTTGTTAGTGTATCATTACATACATAATAAAAGTGGCGACGAGTCGGTTCACGGAAAGAAGAATTACATACGTGCAAGATAGGGCATTTACAAGGTTAGTGAATATTTATTTACATTACCATATTACATTAGCGCTGTTACTCCCAATCATACTCTAACCTCACCTATAACCTATCGTTCAGGGGCCTCCGATTCCTTGAGCCTTGATAGCCCTCTAGGCGTTTCCTGGTTTTGATCTTTTATTTCGATATATATATACACCTAGTTATCCCTAAATATGGCGCAAATGGATGAAATATTGAGTAAAATCTCGGATGCATTGAATGCCATACAGAAAACACAAGCAGATTTCGCACAGCAAAATAAGAATACAGTATATACGGCTAAAGATCATTTACATGCATACGACGGAAACAACGAAAGTTTCGATAGCTATTTACAAAGACTGGATAATCACTTGAAAATACGTGGGGTGGACGATTCAACGGTGGAGAAAGATAAGATGTGTGTACAAATTTTGATAGGGTGTTTGAGTCCGAAAATATACCAGACATTGACTAAAATTACGGCACCGGAAATTCCCAGTATAAAAACATATAAGGAATTAATTAAATTATTGAAAGATTATTTATCGCCTCAAGCTAGCATAATCGCAGAACAACATAAATTTAATATGCGAATTCAACATGAGGGAGAATCTATACAGGGATATGTTGCAGAATTGCGGAAAATGACCATAAACTGTGAATTTAGATGTGCGAACTGTCAATCGTCGACGATTGATACACATTTGCGGGCGCAATTCATTCGGGGATTAAGAGACAGTGAAATACGAGAACGTTTATTACAGCAAAAATCATCCGTTAGTTTCGAAGAAATTACGCAAATAGCCAAATCAGTGGAGATTTCAAAAAGGGAATCTAGTCAAATTCAGACTAGCACTTTTCCAGTAAATTACGTGGGTACAAAATTGAATGAAAGAAAATTAAATACGCAAAATAAACAAAGAGGTAGGAATGACACGGATCGCGGAGAGAATAAAATACTTAAGCCATGGGGAAAATGTTTCCGATGCGGGAAAACAAATCACAAAGCAAATGAATGTTTCGCTAAGAATTTGGTATGCAAAGGTTGTCGAAAGAAAGGACACATACAGAGTGTTTGTTTTAAAAAGGATTCCAATACTCGTACACAGAAACAAATCGAAATGCGTTTAGAACCTGAGAACGGAAATGAATTATTTCCATTAAACAAAATAACCACGGTGGGTATGAATTCCGTGAGTGCAGAGAAAATCATTCTAATATTGATGATAAACCGTTCGAGTTGTAAAATGGAACTCGATACCGGAGCGGCTGTTTCTACGATGTCTGCGTCGGAATTCAGGAAATTGTGTCCGGGAATAAAAATCGACCCTACGCAAATAAATTTAAAAACGTATACAGTGGAAATCATACGTCCTCTAGGGACAGCTGAAGTTCAAATATTATACAAGGGACAACCGGCAAAGGGTACTTTATTCATAATACGAGAAAATGTTGATGCAATTTTCGGCAGGGATTGGCTGAGATTAATCAAAATAGACTGGGGAAGTATAGGACAACTGAAGGTCTCTTCTCACGATTACGAAGAAAGTTTGCAAAACTTATTACAAGAATATAAAGATGTTCTGGCAGAAGAATTGGGAGAAATTCCAAATTACACTTACTCATTCCGATTAAAGGATACAAATACCAAACCGGTTTTTCGCAAACCTCGACAAGTACCTTACGCATTACAAGAGAAAATTGAAAATGAAATCACGAGGTTAATCAGAATAGGAGTTTTGGAACAAGTAGTTCATTCAGCATGGGGTACACCCGTGGTACCAATTATGAAGAAGGACGACACGATACGCCTTTGTGCAGCATACAATACTACGCTGAATACAGTTATTGAAGATGATTGCTACCCGATACCCAGAATTGAGGACATCTTCAATAAAATGAGGGGTGGAAAGTTTTTCTGCAACTTGGATATTCAGAATGCTTATTTACACATGAAGATGGACGAGGAAAGTTCCATGATGCAAGCAATATCTACTCACAAAGGAGTTTTCAAAGTGAAACGACTAATGTTCGGGGTGAAGACAGCACCTAGCGCTTGGCAACGATTTATGGATCAAATATTACAAGATCTAGAAGGCGTTGTGTGTTTCTTCGATGATATCGCAATACAGGGGAAGACTCCTGAAGAACTATTTACAAGATTACGAAGAGTTTTTGAACGTTTACGAATACATGGGTTACACCTAAACAAAAACAAATGTGAGTTTTATAAAGAGAGTATTACGTACCTAGGACACAAGATCGATGGGAGCGGATTGCATACGCTACCAGAGAAGGTAAAAGCAATAGTGGAATCTGTTAGACCCAAGGATGTTTCACAGTTAAGGGGTTTTCTCGGATTAATACATTATTACCAGCGTTTCATTCCGAATTTATCTATGAAACTGCACCCACTTTACAAATTGCTACAGAAGAACGAACCATACAGATGGACAAAGGAATGCAAAAAGGCATTCAAGGATCTCAAATCCGAGATTGCAAGTTCAAAGGTTCTTACACCCTTCAACGATAAGCTTCCATTGGTTTTGGCGACTGATGCTTCACCTACAGGAATAGGAGCAGTCCTTTCACACGTTTTGCCGGGAGGAGTCGAGCGACCAATAGCTTTTGCTTCGCGTTCATTAAGTAAGGCAGAACGAAATTATAGTCAGTTAGACAGAGAGGCTACAGCGATCGTCTGGGCACTGAAGAAATATTTTACATATTGTTATGGACGCAAATTTACCTTGATTACGGACAATCAACCGTTAATGCGAATTTTTCATCCACAAAAGGATTTACCACCTAGGTCGGCGGTAAGATTGCTTCACTACGCAAGTTACGTGGCTGGATTTAATTATGATATTAAACATAAGAAAACGAAATTACATGCAAATGCAGATTATCTGTCGCGTGCACCGCTATCAGATACACCTTACGGTTGCGATAGCATAGATGTATTCCAGATAAATCAAATTGAAACTCTATCAGTAACAAGAAGGGATATAAAAGGAGAGACAAAGAAAGATGCAGTATTACGAGGAATTTATTTAGCAGTGGAAAGTGGATCGAAATTACCACCAGGGTACGATCAACTTGACTTTTCAATACAGGATGGATGTTTGATGAAAGGAATTCGTGTGGCTATACCGACAAAGTTACGGAAGGCTGTTTTGTTGGAGTTACACAGTGCGCATACAGGTATGGTCAAGATGAAGGCACTTGCCAGGAGCTATGTGTGGTGGCCGAATATTGACAGGGACATTGAGAAGACCAGTCAGGAGTGTGCAAGATGTTCAAAGAACAGAAACAATCCTCCTAAAGTTGGAGTACATCCATGGGAATATTCTACGATGCCTTGGCAACGTGTTCACATCGACTGCGCTGGACCATTTTATGGGACTTACATATTCGTGTTGGTCGATTCTTACACGAAGTGGATTGAAGCTATACCGACAAATTCAATAACTACCGGGGTAACCATCGATATACTAAGAGATATTTTTTCTCGGTTCGGTTTGCCATTTACACTGGTATCCGATAACGGAAGCAACTTCAGATCATATGAATTTAAGAATTTTATAGAGAGCAATGGAATATGTCACAAATTTACAGCTCCATATCATCCCGCTACTAATGGACAGGCGGAAAGATATATACAAACAGTCAAAAGAAGTTTACGCAGTCAATTACTCGACGGCGGGAATTTAAGGTTGAGCTTGAACAGATTTCTAATACAATACCGGAAGACACCGAACTCAACCACGAATGTCAGCCCCGCGGAACTCATGTTTGGTAGGAATATACGAACCAGAATAGATCTGCTTAAAAGAGACATCAGCGTTGAAATTAAGGAAAAGAAGACACTACTACCAGAAGTGATACGAGAGTTCAATGTCAATGATCGAGTTCAAGCCAGATTTTACAACAACGCTGCTACTAAATGGGAATTCGGAACTGTTGTGGCAAGGACAGGACGTTTGCATTACAACGTATTGATCAACGGACGAGTACAGAATAAGCACATTGATCAACTCCTGCCATATGCTGGAAATATGCCGTACACCAATAGGCCGGTGCCTGAGCCAGTAGTGGTTTCGTCCGATACAAGCGAAGAACAGGAGGTGATCCAAGATTCGCGACCTTCCACGGAAACAGGTGAGTCAGGTGAGCCTGACATTAATAGTGATTCTGTTACAGAAGTTGCCAACCCTACACCGACACTAAGACGATCCACCCGGAACAGAAAACCACCTACAAGACTGGACCTTTGATTTACCGGGGGGAATGATGTTGTGTATGTGTATATATGTACGCACGATTACCGCGACAAAACGGACCTGCGCGACACACACACGGTACGAAGCACGCCAACTGCCAAAATCAACAACAAGTTGTATTTAAGAATTAGTGTGTATCTAAATAATATATAAATAAATAAGAGTGTGATTACATACTTTGTTAGTGTATCATTACATACATAATAAATACGAATGTCAATTATATGAAACTTTTTATGTACCTATGTGTTGCATTTTTGAAAGAATGATCTGAATTTATCGGTTAATAAGATGCCTAGAAATTTATAATAAGGACATAGATTTGGTACCTACCTACATTGTATTTGTTCTTGAACTGTTGCATGAGGCATAATAAAAGAGATTTATACTGCCGGAAGTAACATAAATCATTTTTATTCTGTCAGTCTTCAAAAGATACATGTTTCAAATGTAAATAATAAAGTCTATGTAAAAATGTGAATTAATTACTAATTGCAATAAATTACTAATAAAGAGTATCAACATTTCTCAAGAGACGCTTCGCGTCGGGAGATAAATTACCGAAAGCTAACATCTAATTTTTTCCCCGTGTATAATACACTATTTTTTTCTGTGATGGGAAAAACGACGATTTAATATTGAAAAAAACACGTAAATACTATACAGGGTTATGATAAAGTAACGCACAAAATTCATCAAACGTACAATGTTCATTTTTGAAAAAAATGCAAAAACACGTCTAACAGTTTATTTTATTCCGCGTCTTTTAACATAAGTCAAAAAAATAAAACGTCAAATTTGTCAAAGTTATGACGTCATCAATATTTTTTTTAAATATGAAGCTTGTTCTTTTTTAACTTTATTTGATAAAGCTTGTTTTTCTGCATTATAAAGAAATAATTGAAGTAGGGGTCACATGAGAAAAAACTGAGAGAATTAATAAAAAACAAAATAAACTAGTTTTTGAATTTATGAAAAGAAACTAAATATTAAAAGAATTAAAACTTAAAGTTACCTAGTAATAAAACAACTGTTTGTCAGTGTCAGTCTTACAGTTAGTGTCATTCCAATTTTATTATGATGTCTCCTTTAACGGAAAGAGAAAGAATAGAAATTCTAATGATGGTAGGTTACGGCGATAGACTTCGAAGCCATGAAGAAGCATGTGTTTTATTTAACGAAACACATTTTGAAAGACCTCCAATTGCTAGAATCACAGTAAGCAGAATTGTTGCAAAATTTAATGAAACAGGAAGCGTAAGTGATGCTCCAAAATCTGGAAGACCGGGAATAAGCGACGATGCAAAGTTAGATATTTTGCTGTCATTAGAGGACTACCCTCACGCAACTACAGCAAAAGTTGCCTTACAACAAGATGTTAGGCAGTCGTTTGTAGTAACAGTCGTTTGTAGTAAAGTTTTTAAAAAAAGAAAAACTGCACCCATACAAAGTTCAACTTGTTCACGAACTCTCAGAAGATGATCCGGACAGACGTTTGGAATTTTGTGAAATCTTCATGAGGCATTGTGACGAAAAGCCAAATTTGCTTAATAGTGTAGTATTTTCAGACGAGGCAACGTTTTATTTAAGTGGTACAGTAAATCGACACAATTGTCGCTACTGGGCTCGGGAAAATCCCAACTGGATTCAGACAAAACACACCCAGCACCTCCAAAATATTAATGTATGGGTAGGAATCGTCAGGGGAAAATTTATTGGTCCTTATTTCTTTCGTGGGAATTTAACAGCTGAGCGATATTTGGAACATCTTCGTATGGCAGTGCTTTCGGATCTAATTGCGGCATTTCCAGATCCAAATAATAGGGAAAACTTGGATCCCAGTATTTGGTTCCAACAAGATGGTGCACCACCACATTATGGTCTTAATGTTCGAAGGTTTCTGGATAACCAGTTTGAAGGAAGGTGGATTGGAAGACGTAGACCAATGGAGTGGCTACCTAGGTCACCTGATCTCACCCCTTTCTTTCTGTGGGGATATTTAAAAAGTCGGGTCTACGTTAACTGACCAGACAATTTAGAAGACTTAATGGAACGAATTAGACATGAAATAACTCGTATAACTACGCAGATGATCGAAGACTCTGTAAATCAGGTCTACCATCGTCTTGGCCTATGTCAGATAGTGAACGGGACACAGTTTGAACAATTCCTGTAAGAAATCGTTTTGGTTTAATGGACTGTTTAGTTAATTTAAATGTTATTATTATAATAAAGTTTATTTTGTTTTTTATTAATTCTCTCAGGTTTTTCTTATGTGACCCCTACATCAATTATTTTTTTATAATGCAGAAAAACAATCTTTATCAAATAAAGTTAAAAAAAACCAAGCTTCATATTTAAAAAAAATATTGATGACGTCATAACTTTGACAAATATGACGTTTTATTTTTTTGACTTATGTTAAAAGACGCGGAATAAAATAAACTGTTTGACGTGTTTTTGCATTTTTTTCAAAAATGAACATTGTACGTTTTATGAATTTTGTGCGTTACTTTATAATAACCCTGTATATTAAAGTCAGAAAATCAATCGATGTGACATTTCAAGTGACATTACACCTGCGGGCAAAAAGTGAGCTCTTTTTTCCCATGGGCAAAAAGTGATCACTTTATGCCCGGGTTGATAAAGTGACATTTTATTACCTGTCAAGAAGGATAAAATGTCAACTTTTTTTCCCGTCACAGAAAAAAAATATTTATTCACAATACAATATCTATAACGTAATGTATTTTGTAATTGAAATACTCTAAGACTTCAGCCAGTCTCAACTTATTTATTATATTGTTTTAGATTGTCGAAAAACCATAAATGTTTCATAACGTATCCATAATAAAAATTAAAATAACCAATACTTACGCTATTCTCATTAATCAGATGATTATCGAGGAATTTGTAAAACGCTTGGCCTGTTTACAGAAACCTTTCGGCATTATATTCAAACGACGCAAATAGGTAATAAACAGGATGTACAGTTCTAAGAAGAACTGTTTTTATACAAATTATATCAAAGCAAAAATAAACATGCAAATTTGACAGGTAAAATATACATAACTCACGCCTTTTTGATAGATGTAATTTATCTGACAACACCGAATTGAACTATCAGTCTATTTCAAATATATAATAGAGAAATTTAATATTGAAACGGAAAGTACGTGTTTATTTGCCATGAATGCGTATATTACGACCAATTTATACACTTTCTATTTAAACTAATGAAATAAAAGCCCTCAAATATAATTTAACAAAATAACTTTTTTAATTTCACTAATACAGTGATGACAACATATAAATGTCATCAATGACGCGCAATTGAATATAACGTGCCTCTTCTATAATTACATATAGTCGAGTCGCTTTGGCAACCTACATCACAACAAATTTCCATCGGCCGGAACAATTTCAAAACAATAAAATTAAATTGATTAATTAATATTTCAGGATATATACCTTCTCATAGAAAGCTAGTTACAAATTAAATATTATAAATAGAGCTATTAAATATTATTTTTCCTACACCTATATTTTATATAGCATTTTGTTATACTCTACGAGTAAAGAATAGAACAGGAGAGAGCATAACGTGGTGTGGAAATAGGTATTTTTTAGACGGAGTTACCCTTTTCGGTAGGTCAGTTATGTCCGGTTATGTCAAAAATAACATTTTAGTGTTTCTATAATGGTCAATTGTGTGGCTTGTGGTCGTTCTAAAACGGCAAGAACAAAGAATATTAATTTTTCTCTTCATCGGTAAGTTATTTCATTGGCATTCAACATAGGCAATAATAATTTAAAAAGAGGTATTTTAAATAAATTTTCATATATCTGACATGTGTGATTATGTGTTCAGTGTCGTAACATATATATCCAAGTCATTTAATATTTATCATATTTTTGACGCAGATTTCATTTAAACCCGTTTATAATATATTAAAAAGAAGAAAAGAATTGAAAACATAATACACTCACGATATTTCTCTAATTATTTTTGGACTAACAACCTATTCTAAATGATTATCGAGATCACAGGAAGTGTACATATACTCTCTACAAAATATTTATGCACGCCTAGGCATTGCGGCGGCCATATTTAGTTACCAAATTTGGACAAATATTATTATTAAGGAGACTCTCTCCTGTTCTATTCTTTACTCGTAGGTTATACTGTTTAGGAGGCAAGCATTGTTGACAAATTTAAAATGTTTAGATTACAATTATAACAAACGTCGAAAGATAATTATGACAAATGTCAAAAGGTGTATAAATATTATTATTTATGACAGTTCGGAAATGGCTTTTGTAGGTTATATTACTTGACAGGTAAAGTTTTGCAACATCTCAAATTTGACGCCATTTTAATTTAGTGGGGCATGTCGATTGCGAGAGCGACTCAACCATAGGCGTTTTCCGAAATTAAACCCGGGCATTGGGGTTACAACACGGTTAGCACGAATGCGTTCGTTAATTCAGTCGGGTAAGAACAACCGTGTTCGAAAAATCGAAAAAGTAACCGGGTTCAACAACCCGGTGCGATTTTGCTAACCCTGGTAAATGAGTAGGGTAATGCAGGTTATTTTACCCCCTCCCCGGTCAATTTCTTCTGTCGTATTGCCCGAACAACTAAACTATGTTATGAATATAGGTCTTTATAAGCTTATATGCCGACGTTTACGTTACGTTACGCAACGGTACGTGACCGCAATTGCGTTCGAAAATGTTAAAGTAAAGGGTAAAGTTACTGAACCTGTCAGGTACTTTCTGACCGGGTCAGGTTAATGCTATGCATTTTCGAAAGCGCCTCATATAAGCATAATATATTGTATATTTGTATTATAAATTAAATATTTAGGCACGACACTGACGAATGAAGCAGGTACCGCGCGATCATTTAAATTCTAAATTAGAGCAGGCTGTGAAATTTAAATTAAGTTGGTATATAAGTACTAATTTACAATTTGAATTGTCAAAGTGACGTTTCAAAATGTTAATTAATCAATAATTGACATTCTGGACAACCTAATAAAAAAAATCCCGCCTGCTATAATTTAGAATTTAAATGATCGCGTGGTATAAGCAAGGGTATAATAGAGATTCAAAAATTTTGTTTATTCCGCTTCAAAAGTACCTATATGACTTTATAGGTATGCGTCATATATGACGAAGCGGAATCGACAATCTTTTTGAATCTCTCTGTACAAGTATTTTAAAATTGTTGGACATGATATGAATCACTTTCATTATATTAACCGTCTAAAGATACTTATTTCAAGTGCCACTAATGAAGTAACTAATAGGTGATTGCATTTGTAGCAAATTTTAAATGTCGGCTGTCAATAATTGTCATGTATGAATCATGACTTCAAAATATCCTTGGATTATGTACCTTGACTCGGGATTTGTCTGAACTCCCGTTATAATAAATTGTTGATATAAAATATCTTACTTATCATTTCTTATAACATTATTATTTGGAAATGGTGGTAGGTACAGTTCTGTGCAATAAATTGGCGTACACTTAATATACCTACGCTTATGTAAATATGACTTTTGTTTGAATACCTGTCATGTATGACAAATTGAATTGACGCTATAATTCCATTTGTCAACTTAACTTAAGCCATTTTCACAATGGCAAAGTAATGTCAAAATTAGCAATAAGACGTGTACGCCAATTTATTGCACAAAACTGTACATGCCTTATGCCCGATCTCACAGACAAATCTTAAACTGTGAAAAATTTATGTACCTACTGCCTAAATATAAGTGTTACCTACTTAATTTTGTATTTAGTTGCACCGTTTGATTTGTCACAAGTGTCACAACCGACGAGTAAAGAATAGAACAGGAGAGAGTCTCCTTAATAATAATATTTGTCCAAATTTGGTAACTAAATATGGCCGCCGCAATGCCTAGGCGTGCATAAATATTTTGTAGAGGGTATATGTACACTTCCTGTGTTCTCGATAATCATTTAGAATAGGTTGTTAGTTCAAAAATAATTAAAGAAATATCGTGAGTGTATTATGTTTTCAATTCTTTTCTTCTTTTTAATATATTATAAACGGGTTTAAATGAAATCTGCGTCAAAAATATGACAAATATTAAATGACTTGGATATATATGTTACGACACTGAACACATAATCAGACATGTCAGATATATGAAAATTTATTTAAAATACCTCTTTTTAAATTATTATTGCCTATGTTGAATGCCAATGAAATAACTTACCGATGAAGAGAAAAATTAATATTCTTTGTTCTTGCCGTTTTAGAACGACCACAAGTCACACAATTGACCATTATAGAAACACTAAAATGTCATTTTTGACATAACCGGACATAACTGACCTACCGAAAGTGGTAACTCCGTCTAAAAAATACCTATTTCCACACCACCTTATGCTCTCTCCTGTTCTATTCTTTACTCGTAGGTCACAACTTAAACTTATAAGTACGTACTGAAAGCATGCATATCGAGCGGCAAAAGATTTTTACCATAGAAGGTAGCTATGACAATAGGGTATTCTATGTGTATTTATGATAGGGTATGTCTACCTGTTTTCTAGAAATGTACACGACATTCGTCATGTATTATTGAAGGGACATATTCAATCTTCTTGAATTTCTCTCTACCTTTAAGATTCAAAAATAAAACACATAGGTAACTTCAACAACGTAGTAGATTTACTTTATTATATAAAGTTAACTATAACTTGTAACTATACCAATTACATTTAAAATATTCCTCAACAGTCTTAACAGTGTAATAATCGTTTTTCTATTTTCCGTCCATAACAAATATAAGCCGTCAACAAGCGCCCAAAAGAAAGGATGAGTATTATAGATTAATTTATTTCTTCAAAATATAATGTCAATAATAATGAAAGTGCACTCTGTTTTATATTTACAGTTTATATTTTACACTTGTTTTATTCTTTTATACTTAAGAAATAATGACACATACATCATACTGGTATAACATGTTTATTATGAATCTAGAGACTGACAACCTAATACATAAGCCTGTTTTACATCAAACACTATTACAGTCTTTATTACATTGAACACCTTCCCCTCAAAGATCTAGTCGTTGGGGTGGTAACACTTGGCGTCCATGTCGAGTGATCTTATTACTAATAACATTTGTTTTACATGCAAGTTGTGAAGGTATTTCAACATTATGATTTGGGATCAAAGTTGGTTCGTCTATCTCTTGGTTTTCATGGTTATTACTATCACTATGTGTACCTTGTGATTTTATTTTTTCATTTACATGTTCTTTTTCCGGGTGTTGGTCTATTTGTAGTTCTGGTAATAATTTCAAGTCACCTGGCTGGGGTTTTGTTATTGATATTTTTATTTGACTTGAGTTGCGTCTCACAATTTTATTGTTGCACTCTTTCCGTACCCAGTATGATCTTGGTTCTTTTGCCTTTTCAATGACAACTGCTTTATACCAAATCTTGTCCTTAGAACTTTTAATTACTATTTTATCTCCGTTCTTATACTCTTGAATTCGTTTACGGCTTCTTTTATCGTAGTGTAACTTTGTATGTTCTTTCTGTTTGCAAAGCTGTGGATAAATTTGGTTTTGAATTTTAGGTTCTAACATTTTACTAGTTATTGGTAATTGTGTCTTCAGTCGTCTACTTTGGAGAATTTGACTTGGAGATGCCTTTAAATATATTATTGGCGAGTTGTTATATTCCATTAATGCTTCTCTGTAGTCGGTATTTTCATGAAAACTTTTGCGTAAAATTTGTTTGCCTATACTAACAGCCTTTTCTGTGCTACCATTACTTTGATGGTGGTGCGGAGAACACGTTACTATGGTGATGTCTTTATTTCTGTAATACTCTTTACATTTATTTGACAGAAATGGTATATTATCTGCTACTATGTACTCCGGATATCCAAATCTTGTAAAAACATCTTGCATAATATTTATAGTAGATTCTGCTGTCTTGTCTGGCATTGCTCGTATTTCAATCCAATGTGAAAAATGATCAATTAACGTTAAGTACGCTTTTCCTCCAAATTCCAATATATCAACACCTATTTTATTGAATCTTAGTTTAGGAGCTTCGTGAGGCAATAGAGGTTCTTTGAAATCATGCGGCATAAACATTTCGCAAGTTCTACATTGTTTAATATATAATTTAACATCCTCAGTTAAACTTGGCCAGAAGAACAAACTCCTCGCTTTGTTTATTGTTTTGCTCATACCAATATGACCTTTATGCAATACTTTTATGATTGACGTTCTAAGTTTTTTAGGAACCACAATTTTGTCGTTTACAAATACAATACCTGCTTCAACATATATATCTTCTTTGATATTGTAGTATGGTCTCAATTTCGATTCAACCTTGTTTGATTTGGGCCATCCATTAAAATAATAATCAATTATTTTTACTAATACCTGATCATTTGATGTTACTGTTCTAAATTCGGATTTCTTCTCATCACTCATGGGTAAGTGCCTGGATACAGAATGTATCATCTCTATCATTTCTGCGTCGTATGTTACGTGTGGTAAAAATGATCTTGATAACATGTCTGCAAAGTGTATTTCCTTACCTGGCACATAATATACATTAAGAGAATATTTCATAAGTTTTAATCTTAGTCGCTGTAATCTAACAGATCCTATTTTACAGATAGGCTTTTTCATAATGGCAATGATAGGTTTATGATCCGTTTGCACATCAACAACACAATGATAAATAAATTGGTGAAATTTTTGTGTACCGAAATAAATCCCTAATAATTCTTTTTCTGTTTGACTATAGTTTATTTCATGGTCATTCATGCTACGTGATGAACAAGCTACTAATTTGAGTGTTTTATTTTCGTATTCCTGAAACATGCAACATCCCAGTCCATTTTTGGATGCATCACATTGTAAAATTGTCTTTCTATCAGGATCAAACGGTACCAAAGCTGGTGTATTACATATTATTTTCTTTAAATTCTCGAAGGCTTCCTGGTGTTTTGGCATCCATTTCCATTCTATACTAGATTTTAATAATTCACACAGAGGATGCAAATAATCTGCCATATTTGGTATATATCGTCTAATATAATTAAAAGAGCCTATAATTCTTTGTAACTCTACTTTGCCTTTTGGGCTTTCTAACTTTTTCAATGCTTCTATTCTATCAGGATCTATTTGCATTCCATCCCTTGAAAATATCTGACCCATAAACTTAACTTGTTGTTGTTTGTATTGAAATTTTTCTTTATTAAATTTCGCATTTACTTTGTTGGCACGGTCGACTACTTGTCTTATTATTTCGTCATGCTCTTCTTCAGTCTTACCTGCTATTATCATGTCATCGTGGCAAATTAGAACATTCTCAATATCACTGAATTTTGAAGCAACTGCTTCTTGAAATAAATCTTGTGAATTTGACAAACCATATGGCAATACCACATATCTATATATCCCAAATGGTGTCGCAAAACAACACTTCCAAGAGGATTCTTCAACCAATTCCAGATGGTGATAGCCCTCCGATAAATCAAAAACTGAAAAAAAACTCTTGTTTCTTAAATTTGAACATATTTCCTCGATATTGTAAATTAATCCTGGTTTTCGAACTATTTGTTTATTTAAATCCGATGGGTCTAAACAGAGTCTCAATTTTCCATTGGGTTTCTCAACAATTACAACTCTATTTATATTTGCGCGTGCATCAATTTCATTAACTTTAACAATCGCATTTCTTTTTACTAATCTGTCTAATTCGTTTTTTAGTGCTGGACGTATCGCGAGAGGAATTCTTGTTGGTGGATGACTCACTGTTTCAAATTTATCAATAGTAGTAATTTTATATTTTTCTGAAAATTTTCCGGAACCTTCAAATATTTTTATATTTTGCTTTATAAATCTTTCTTTTTTAACATTATTACCCTCCAACCTAGCATTATTAATTCTTTTTATCAAGTTTAAATTTACACATGTTCGTCCACTTAAAAGTACATATTTAGCTTTATCAACAATTACAAAATCTTCATATATGTCTGAACTTCTATATTTACAGTTTAAATTAACAATACCTTTTGGTTTGGTCTGTGTACCTTCAAAAGCTTTTAATACATAATTTGTCGGTCTAACCCTAAATTGTTTATTAACATTTTCAAATATATTTAATGGCATGATATTTATATCTGCACCTGTGTCGATTTTGATTCTAACTTTTTTACCTTCAATATTAATAATTTCATCCCAAATGTTATTTACATGATGAATATTTACATTACGATTACATTTATTTTTCTTAACGTTTACATTACCTATGTATATTTCACTAGAACAATCACTGTTACATTCTTGGTCTACATATTTTACATTTTTAACTCTACACGATATAGCAAAATGATTCAATAAACCACATTTTCTACATTTTTTATTGTATGCTGGACATTCTCGTTGTCCATGTGTTTTACTACATCGTCTACACTTGAATGTATCAGTCCTTTTAACTCGAGTGTCACTTTTGTCTCTTTTATGATGTGATTTAAACTTATCACTATTACTTACATTATACTTTCTCTGTTGTCTTCTTACCATATTGATCTCACCACTTGTTCCCTGCTGGAATTGTTCGTTTTGACTCCGACTTTGTTCACTGGTCCTGCATAATTGTATCGCCTTCTCTAATGTTAATTGGTCGATTCTCAATAAAGCTTCTCTTGTATTCGAGTCCCTAATTCCCGTTACAATCTTATCCTTTAGTGATTTATTTTCTGCCGTTTCCTTATCATCTACTTCATCATAGTTACAAGTCTTTATTAAGTGTCTGCATTCTGTTAAAAATTGTTCAAACGATTCGCCTTCCTGCTGCATACGTTTCATGAACTTGTATCGTTCAAAACATTCATTTACCCGTGGGTTAACATATTTGTCAATTGCTTTGATAACACTATCATATTTGTCTTCTTCTTCTTGCGGAATAACCAATGTTGACATCAATTTTGCAGATTCTGTTCCTATGATGTTCCTCAAAATCGAAAGTTTAATCCTATCAGCAGATTCATTTTGCCCTGTCGCTATAAGGTAATCTTCAAAGGTTATTTTCCAAAATTTCCATTCTTTCGATGCGTTACTTCCTTGTAAATTAAAATCTGGCGGTAATTTTACTGTGCCTGAGCTTGGGTTAGCCATTTTTTTTTTCTTATACTTGTTATATTTACGGTATATCACTTTCAGTTGTACATATTTCCTTTCGATAATTTATCACTTTAATGACTGCGCCATGTTTTATATTTACAGTTTATATTTTACACTTGTTTTATTCTTTTATACTTAAGAAATAATGACACATACATCATACTGGTATAACATGTTTATTATGAATCTAGAGACTGACAACCTAATACATAAGCCTGTTTTACATCAAACACTATTACAGTCTTTATTACATTGAACACACTCTCCTTAAGCAGAATAACAAATATACTAGCTAATTATTATACACATCGACAGTTACATGAGATGTTTTACATTTGAAAAGAATATAAAAGCAGTAAAATAAAAAGAATAGCAATAAAACTCGTTCTTTAATACGTACTAAGTGAATTGAATACAATGGAATGAGGTTGAACCTTACTCAGTCTACCTAGATAAATTAATAATTTTCTTCAGGATATTAAAAACAAATTTGAATACACATCTGTTGTCCAAAATTATACTAAAACTATATTTTGTCACCAGCTTGAAAATGGTTGAACATGTATGTGAAAACTCATGTTAAAAAATATACCAAAATGCAGATAAAGTTGAAATGACAAAATATTATGACATTAAAACCTTTTTAATGTTTGGAGCACAGCAAAATTATAAATTAAATAATAAAATAGTGCAAATTTAAATTAATATACAAATATATTTTATATGCAGATGAAAAATTCATCATAGTCACAAAAATCTTGTGATTGAATAAAAATGTACTTAAAAAAAATCCTTTCAAATTTCACTTCAACATATATCAACAAGCTAAATTTCCAAAATGTACAAATCTTACTTTTATCACTCCACTTTCTAAATGAAACAACATTTTATCAGTGTTATATTCTACCTTTCGAAATACTTCATCGATTTTTTTTTGTATTTTTTTATTAATTTTATTTATTTTCATGTAAAGCTCTATAACAGTATATAACATTTGGAACGTAACCATAATTAATTATCAATGCAAAATATCCTTATTATAACAAGAGTTCACCAATATTTTTGAAGGTTCTTGACCAAATCTTTCGGGTTGGTGCTTGGCCCATGTCTTTCGACTGGTTGTCCATTTTTATCGATGATGAACTTTGTAAAATTCCATTTGATAAAATCACCTAGTGTACCACCTTGTTTGTGCTTCAAATAAACCCACAATGGATGAGCATTGTCACCATTAACATTGATTTTTCCAAACATATCGAAATGAACATTTTTCTTTGCAACGAAACTGCAAATATCTTGTGCATCACCAGGTTCTTGCCCACCAAATTGATTACAGGGAAACGCAAGGATCCTTAATCCTTTACTTTCACCATATTGTTCGTACAGATCTACCAATTCTGCATAATTATTCTTCGTATATCCACATTGAGATGCAACATTAACTATTATACAAACATGACCTCTGTATTTGTCCAAAGATACCGGCTGACCATTGATATCGTTAGCAGTGAATTCGTAAATTGACTCTGCCTGTTTTGGATTTGAGGGATTTTGCATTTCTGGTTTACTATCACTAGCGGCCATAGTCACTGTTCTC
The DNA here is from genome assembly GCA_963170755.1 of Amphimallon solstitiale. Classification (NCBI taxonomy): domain Eukaryota; kingdom Metazoa; phylum Arthropoda; class Insecta; order Coleoptera; family Scarabaeidae; genus Amphimallon; species Amphimallon solstitiale. The sequence continues at coordinate 15,226,684 of OY720675.1, forward strand.
ACGGAATAACCACCAAATGCACGCAACGCAAGTGTTGCGATATTGAATAACTGTAAACCCTGAAACAACATTGAATTTATATTGTTTATCACGTCCGCGCAGTACGATTGTCATGCAACAAAATACAATAACAATGATAATGCAAATTCCTATATCTTCCACATGGTTGCCAGTTACTGCATTTATTATTTAATTTAAATGTGAACTAAATGAAGTAGTACTTACCCTATACTATGTTTATAATACAATTTCGTACAATGCGGTTGTTAATCTCCAATCAAACAGAAGAAATTTTTGAAGTGTGCCTACCTAACCGCATCTAATCAACTCTAGGTGTCATTAGTGGTAATGTGTCAAAACATGGATAAAAATATGAAAATAGTAACAATAATAATGTTCTTTATTGCCGAACAGATTAAACCAATAATAAGACAATATTTCATAAAGTATTTGTATATTTGTATATTTATATTATAGTTCGTAATTAAAATATTACAGAGCATCGTCAATAAATTACAAAACATAATAAAGTAATAAAGTAGAATTAAAGTCATTAGGCTTGTTCGGGTTTAATTTTGAACGGTTCTAGAACGGTTCTAATCATGCGCGTTTATGTTCCCGTCATGCGCATTTACGAAATCTAAAACGATTTTGCAAACGCGCCTGACGGGAACTGTTCTGGAACCGTTCAAAATTAAACCCGAACAAACCTATTGTTATAAATGAAATATGCTGCGTTTCTTGATTTGCAAGTAGGTATGTATTATTTTTGTAGAAAATAAAAAATATCTATACACTTATAGAAATCTTTTCTTAGTACTTAGCAGAGAAATAGAGTAGGGGAGAACGCGCTTAAAGATGCGCCAACTAAGTTAAATTGAATTCCGCCATTTTGAAGGTTATATTTATACCTAGCTCAACAATTCGCATGTAAAGTTCATTGACTTAGAAAAATGTAAACAAACTTACGTGTGAAAAGAAATGCCTTCCTGCAAAATGGCGACCACTATAGCGTTTGCTTAAAACTGGATGCGCACTCGTCGAAGCGCGTTCTCCCCTACTCTATTTCTCTGGTACTTAGTAAGTTATACGGATTTCGTCAGTTAGAAATGGATGGCGTTTAGGTAGTTACGGTTAAGACGAAAATAATCGTTCCGTTTCAAAACAGAAAACATGAAGGTTGTTGTTTTTCTCAGTTTTTCATAACAGAAACATAAGTAACATAACCTAAAAGTCTTTTGAGTGCTATATTTGTTGTGTAGTATTAATAAGTTTTAATAAGTATATCACGATGTCTAAGAAATCAGAAGATTTTAAAAACGCAAGTTCAATATATGAATTTACAGCAAATGACATAAAAGGGGAGCCCGTTTCTTTAGAAAAATATAAAGGGCACGTTTGTATAATCGTAAATGTAGCTTCTCGATGTGGACATACTAAAAGTAATTACGAACAGTTTGTGAAACTGTACGATGAATACTCCGAAAGCAAAGGACTTAGAATTCTAGCATTTCCATGTAATCAATTTGGAGGACAAGAGCCTGGAGATTCTGAAAAGATATGCAAATTTGCAGAAAGCAGAAATGTTAAATTTGATATGTTCGAAAAGATCAACGTAAATGGTCCGAAAGCTCATCCGTTGTGGAATTATTTGAAAGAAAAAATACCTGCAGAAAAAGGAGGGAAAACAATAAAATGGAATTTTACCAAATTCGTCATAGATGAAGAAGGACAACCTGTAGAACGATTTCCTTCTGCCACAAAGCCTCTAACTTTAATTGATACTCTTGAAAAATATTGGTAAATAGTTTTAAATATGCCTAAGATTGTTTTTGTAAAATTACTACAGGAATGTATTTGTTTTTTTATTTTACTTGTACCTATATTTTTATATTTTCTTAAATAAATATTTTTGAGTTCATTTATTATATTCATATGTAATTATGAGTATCTACCTACTAAAAAACATTTTCAAATGTAATTATGTATTGCTCTTATTGTTTGATTATTGAGAGATATGAGATTGCTATACTTTGAATTCAAAAAGAGAATGTCTATTACTTTAGTTCTGCTATTGTCTCAGAGATCTCATGACACTAGCAAATTTTGCTCTACAATATCGGCAGTAGATAATCCATGTAAATTGTGATTATACATATAAAGTTGTGATATAAAGATAAAGCTATGCAAGGGGGCTTATTTGGTCAGACAAAATATGTAATTGAAAAATCGCATAGCTGACGATAATTAGGCTGTCTACAAATCATTTTAATATACTAATTCACATCTGTTGCTTCAGTCGAAGAACCAAACTAATTTTAACCAAAATAATGCAAAAGATAAAAATAAATAGGTACACATACCTTCAGTAGTTCGTAGTTTTTTTTTAAATTAAAATACCTACTTCATATTGTTCTTAATAAATTAAGTTTTAAGTGTTATACACGTCCACTTCTGAAATAAAATGTGCTATTTGAAAGAATCAGGTTTTTACTATTTTTGATTGGGTATGTTCACAAAATCGTAGCAAGCCATGGAAAATTAATTGATTTAATTGACACATCAGGTTAGCTTCATAAGGTTTCTTGTACTATAAGGAATTCACCAAAAAGATTTTATTGTTTTTTTTTTAAAATCTTAAACGGTTTGGGAGTTACTATTTTCTATTGAACCCTTGCATTTTTAATTTGTTTAACAAAAATTGTCATATGTGAAAAATTATGACCGACAGATATTGACAGCCTATATAGGTTCGTTGTATTCAGAATTAAGTTCAAATTTAAAATTAAAATAATAGGGTGCTATATAAAATATCACAGATGACCTCAACTTTCGGAATTTCCGAAAATGGCCTCATGTTGAAAATAGTTTGCTTAGAATCGCAATGGTGGATTATATCCCTACGCCAAGTTTCAAATTCCTACCATGATGACAAACTAAAAGATGAGGTGTGGCCACCACACGACTTTCTTATACGTATGAGCGTTTCAAATTATAGAATTTTTTTTTACATAAATTATTGAAAATCCTATTCTAAGTACTTCTATTCTCTTAATAAATCTCTATAGAATGCTACTTTGCAAGATATTATCAAAAAAGTGCTCCTCGCTAAGAGTAAAAGTGCTACTTCCGGTTCGAATTTTGAAATTTCATATATACAAAAAATATTGCAAATCCAGTTTTAAATACTTTTGTTCTCTTGATAAATATATATAGAATGCATAACTTACGACATATTTGCAAAAAAATCGCTATTCGATAAGAGTAAAAGTGGTATTTCCGGTCTGAATTTTGAATTTTTTTTTATACAAAAGATATTGAAAATTATGCTTTAAATACTTTTATACCCGTAACGTACTTGTCTAAAAGGCATGACGGGGAAAGGAATTTCGAAAAACTTTTTAAATAAAATTATTCTCAATTTTAATTTTAAGTATATATGAATTCTTTATAAATTTGTTTAAACTTAGTAGTTGACGAAATATTGGCAAAATTCGATTTTTTCCTTGAAGTAAATTGCTACTTCCGGTCTACCGATTTTACTGAAAAACTAATCAGATCTCAAGAGGGAGATTATACACGTAAATACAAAATTTGGAATTGATATCTACAGCGGTTTGACCGCTATCGTGGTCACACACAGAGAGAGAGAGACACACAGACACACAGACATTTTTTAAAAACCATTTTTTCGGTATCAGGGGACTTCAGAACATGGACATCTGCAAAAATCTCGAGGTCGAAAATTTTCATCATCACAATACTTCCTTATACTACGTAGTGCTATCGAGAAAGATTGTAGACCACGTGATCAGTAATTTTCTAAAATCTGGTGATTTTCGTGTTCATACGTTTATGAGATTCGCGTATCGCTAGTATTTGACAGTAGCGTACATTTTATTCACAAATACTGCTGTCATTGTTGACGCTTTTAACCATATTTTACATAAAACATTCAATACTACCAACTGCTGTTAATTGGGTTGCCTAATTTGGTAGTCACGTGGTCTACAGGAATTGTTGATATCTCTGTATAAGAAAGTAAAACGGCCTTCTTATACGTTTGTGGGTTCCGAAATATTTATACCAAAGTTGTTCCACATTAAGTTTTAAATTCTGTATTTTCTTGATAAAATAAGTTTCCGAGTAAAAGTGTTAAGTACTTCCGCCTCGAATTTTAAAAATTTTTTTGTACATAAATTACCCAAACCCACTCAAAGTATTTTTATCTTCTTAATAAATCCCTTTAGAAAGCGTAATTTGAGAAATATTTGCAAAAAACTTGCTATTCGATAAGAGTAGATATGTTACTTCCGGTTTGAATTTTGAAATTCTCTCTTTACAAAAATCGTGCTCTAAATACTTACTTTTGAATTCGAAGTAAATCTGTATATAATGTAAAATTTGCGAGGTATTTGCAAAAAATCGTTTTTAAAAATAGTAGTTGTCGAAATATTATTAGGCAAAATATTATTAGGCGACTCTGTTATCGGTTTCAGAGTAATAAATTATTTCTGAATCTATCAGACACATGTTGTGATTTATCATAGTTTTTTTGGCGTGACGCTAGATTGGAGGATTCATTGTGATAAATAAGTTGATCTCCAATATTAATTCCTCATGTTATCAGATTAGACTACTGAGGCATTCATTATACATATACTGAAGACCTAGTCAGGTTCTATTACAGGCAGGGTTTCTCGCATGGCATATGGAACCATCTTTTGGGAATCGTCTCCATATATGCCAATTAAGAATTTTTTGCGCAGAGGCGAGTAATTCGTCCTGTTGTTCTGTTACCAGTATTCATTAAACTACATCTTGCAGGCCATATGTCAAGCAATACAACATTTTGCCTATGCCTAGTGTATACATTTTAGAACGTTTCATCTATATTTTTAGAAACAAAAAAGATTTTAGAAAAAATTATGAAATACACGCATACAACACTAGGCAAAGAAGCGATTTCAGGTTGCCAAACCTATGGGATCTTAAAGGAAGTGACGCAATTAACCAATTACAATTTTATAGGCGTTTTCCTTTAGATTAAAATATCTTAAAAATATTTTCAATTGAGGGATATGATAAGTCTAATGACTAATTTTTCAAATTCCAAAAATAAGTAATGATATGATTGTGAATGTTAAATGTTATTCTGAAATACATATTACAAGACGATGTAACGAAGAAGTGTCATTTTTCCTATATATTTCATCTTATAATTCAGAATGATATTGCAGTACATGCTGAAAAAAGTTCAAAGTACTAATCTTCAATAAAATCTTTGCTTAGTTGGGAATTAGTTTGTTTGTATAACTTGTTGGGATGTACTATCCTCAACAATAATTGATGATTATTCATCATAGCAGTTGTTGTTACGATTCAGGCCTAGATAAAATGAAAATAACTAGAACCATAATAAAATATCTAAAGTCAAAGCTGAGTATATTCAAGTGTGTAATTAGCTTTTACGAAGTGAAAGATTATAATTATTTTATACCTTACTTCAATGAGTATGAAAGCTAAAATTCTACATATATAACATAATAAAATCCATAAAGATTTCAAACGAGTAAACTAGTTTTGTTTGATAACCCCAACTTAACTTCAATTATTAGGAATTACTATTACATATTAAAAGCAATTTTTAAAATCGCAGGTAAATACAAATTGAAGAAGCGTCCATATACAGACCACGTGTAGGCAGTACTTACTATATTGATAATATAATTATTAAGATGTAAATGTATAAAGAAAGTTCCTACGACTTCCCTGATTAGATGAGGTATTGTGGGTGTAAAAGCAGGATTAATTATAACACTTCTGCAGTAAGATTGTGTTTCTATTATAATAATAAATGTATTGTATCAATAATAAGATTTACATACTATTTACACAATAGAACATTCAAGCAAAAATGTGATGAAAACGTCAACACAGGTAATCAAAGGGCTAATTATGTTATTGACATTGTAAAATGCTTCTTTAAGGAGAATGACCTTTATTTTCAATTTAGATACGAAAGTAGAAAAATTTCTTTACATAATTTTGATTTTGTTAAATAATTACCAGTGATGATTTTGTACTGAAGGTAATAAAAACGCTGGCTTTTTAATACCATTTCCTTGTTTAGATTACCTTTCTCTAAAAAAATGAATACGTTCTTTAAAAAGCCTAATGTTATTTATTTTCTTTATTAAGTATGTTATAAAAGGGTAATTGTGAGTATAATAACAAAAAAAAAAAAATAGTAATCCTACGATTCTTCAATAAAAAATTTACTGAAAGCTACTTTATCATAATAATAGCTATATAGGTTATGTTGACATGTAATTCAAGGGCAAACGATGTGAAAAGCAAATCAAACAATATATACCCTTATGTAAAATTGAATAGAAAATATATTTAAAACATTTTTTATAAACTTCCGGATATATATATATAGGTATATATAAAATATATTACAATTCTTTGCCAAATATACAAATGTATTGAAAAATTGAAAATCTTCTTGGTAGTAGTGGCATACAATGAAATAAAAGTAATAACAATATGACAACTGGTTGTCAATTAGAAAACAATGAGAAATACAAAATGTAAATCAAAATGTATAAATGAAAATGTAATCAAATAAGCATAGGACAGTCGGGATTACTTATATAGTCACATCAAAGGGCTTGGGGTCTACCACAAACTGTTCAGTCAATGCAATTATACAAATAACAACGACGCAACTATGTAATGAAAAATTAAGAGTAGAACTGTTGATATTATAACAATATAGAATGTAAAATCAGTCATGTATAAATGTAAATGAAAGCAAATAAGCATAGGACAATCGGTATTACCCTTGTAATCCTATCAAAATAGCTTAGGTTTACCTAAACATTTTTTAGTCTGCAGGTTTTTTCCTACATCCTAGACCAAATGGTGCAGTGTTTTAAAGGGTTCCTGCAATTATGGCCCTTTTAAATTTATTTCTACTTTTGTTATATAATTTATATATGTTTCTTGTTTTGTACCTGTTTAGGTAAACCTAAGCCATTTTGATAGGATTACATAGGTAATACCGATTGTCCTATGCTTATTTGCTTTCATTTACATTTATACATGACTGATTTTACATTCTATATTGTTATAATATCAACAGTTCTACTTTTAATTTTTCATTACATAGTTGCGTCGTTGTTATTTGTATAATTGCATTGACTGAACAGTTTGTGGTAGACCTGGGGTCTACTACAAACTGTTTCAGCCTTTTGATGTGACTATGTAAGTAATCCCGACTGTCCTATGCTTATTTGATTACATTTTCATTTTGATTTACAATTTATATTTGTCATTGTTTTCTAATTGACAACCAGTTGTCATATTGTTATTACTTTTATTTCATTGTATGCCACTACTACCAAGACGATTTTCAATTTTTCTATATATATATATATATAGGTATATATCTATGTATGTAGCTTACTACCGCAATGGTAGAATTAGGGTTTAGGTAATTTTGTAAATAAAACTCGTATTTTCGGCTTTGTGGCGTTTCGGTCCTCCTTCAGAACCTTCATCAGACCTTTATTAGGTGTAGATAAAAAAGAACATATTAAGTTTTGCTCATTGAAAGATAAAATCAATTAACAATGCTGAAAATCTATGTATACTTACATTTGCCGATGGCCTATGTATTTGTTCTAATACTTGCATCTTAATTTTACGACACTTTAAAATTTAACATTAACAATTATCAATTAAAAAGTTATTACGGCACATTTAAAATTAAAGTTCTCAAGAATTATGTACTTAATAATTACTATCTTGAAAGAAATTCTGAATGTAAAGTCTAGAGTCCCTCCTATACTTCTTTCATAGTCTCATGCACTCGCATGTTTGTCTCCATCGGCAAGAAAAACTTTTCGTCCGAAACACACAAAACAAGGAAAACAAAAAAGGGAATATCGTTTTATTTCTTACTGTTATTCTATGTATTTATGTACTCATATTGATAAATTTTGTATTTAACTTTATTACTTTCAAATATAATTATGAGGGAAAACACAAATCAAGAAATCACTGTGTTATGCCAATTTTAATTGTATTTTCCTCGCTAATTGTGGCACAAACGCTCCATATATATTACTGAAATTCTGTGAGTCCGACTTACAATTTATACCGTGCGTTAGGGTTTTGATGGTCAGTGTTTCTAAGAAAGTTCTTCGAGTGTAGTTTGGTTCTTTGAAAATAATTCTTGTGTTATCAAAATCCGCTGTATGGTTTGTGGCAGATATATGACGTGCCAAAGCACAACCCTGCGGCTTCACTCTGACGTCACTGATGTGTTGGGTGATTCTATTTTTTAGTCTTTGTTTCGTTTGTCCCACATATATTTCATGGCATGTGGGACAAACGAAACAAAGACTGATATACGTCATCAGTTAAAAAACTAAATTTCGTCGAGCATTATATATATATATATATATATTTTTGCTCTCATTTACATTTATACATGACTGATTTTACATTCTATATTGTTATAATATCAACAGTTCTACTCTTAATTTTTCATTACATAGTTGCGTCGTTGTTATTTGTATAATTGCATTGACTGAACAGTTTGTGGTAAATCCCAAGCCTTTTGATGTGGCTATATAAGTAATCCCGACTGTCCTATTGCTTATTTGATTACATTTTCAATTATACATTGTGATTTGCATTTTATATTTGTCATTGTTTTCTAATTGACAACCAGTTGTCATATTGTTATTACTTTTACTTCATTGTATGCCACTACTACCAAAAATCTTTTGAATTTTTCAATACATTTGTATATTTGGCAAAGAATTGTAATATATTTTATTAACTGCCTGGTTGAAATAAGGCATTACACAGTATTAAGTAAGTGCACAGTTGTTTTACACTTGGACATTTTGGATTGACATTTTAAGGTAATACTATATAATTTTTATTCAACACATATTAATGCTTTAACATACACCTTCTTTGTTATGCTGCACTGACGAAACCAAACTAGGTAGAAACATATATGTCTGTAGCTACAAATACATCTTAACACATACTTAGTTGCATCGTTGATTGTCTATGTATTTCTATCAGATTGTACATGTTTAGGTGAACCTAATCCAATTTGATAGGATTACATGGGTAATGGCGATTGTCCTATGCTTATTTGCTTTCATTTACATTTATACATGACTGATTTTACATTCTATATTGTTATAATATCAACAGTTCTACTCTTAATTTTTCATTACATAGTTGCGTCGTTGTTATTTGTATAATTGCATTGACTGAACAGTTTGTGATAAATCCCAAGCCTTTTGATGTGGCTATATAAGTAATCCCGACTGTCCTATTGCTTATTTGATTACATTTTCAATTATACATTGTGATTTGCATTTTATATTTGTCATTGTTTTCTAATTGACAACCAGTTGTCATATTGTTATTACTTTTACTTCATTGTATGCCACTACTACCAAAAATCTTTTGAATTTTTCAATACATATATATATATATATATATATATATATATATATATATATATATCTACGTTAGACTTCCTATAAAAATAAGTCTTTTTATGCCGGATTCCCCAACACTCTTTTCTGACATTAATACATAACGGCAAAGACTACTTCAAACCATATACTATATATATATATATATATATATATATTCGTATAAAACTAAATGCAGGTACAAAACAAGAAACATATATAAATTATATAACAAAAGTAGAAATAAATTTAAAAGGGCCATAATTGCAGGGACCCTTTAAAACACTGCACCATTTGGTCTAGGATGTAGTAAAAAACCTGCGGACTATAAAAACCTGCATCACAGTGCCACAAAACTAAAGGTCTTTAGGGCCGGTTCTACAACTCGTAGATAAAGCTAGTATAATACTATACGGAGTATAAACTAGAAAGTGTCGTTCTACAAACGCTAGATAAGTCTAGTATAGAATAACTTACGGTATAAACTCCGGATACACTATACCTACATTGTGTGGAAGATAAATATTGGAATATCTCAATTCTGTTTCGTGATTGGTTGGTTAAAATTAGTTTTGAATGGCGGGATAACCTCGGTTTTATGTTTAGTTAGGTTATTTTATTTGTTATATTGCGTTTCACGGTAAAATTTATCCTTTCAAAATTATATTTCTATATCAATTGTGGTTATTTGAATCTCCTACAAGTGAATTATAATTAAGCATTGATACTCAGAATATATGTCAGGAATTTATTTTTGATCACAGTGTTTTAATATGTTCAATAAATATTATGTAATGACGAGTATGTAAGTTGAAAGGGTATTTCAATATACTGTGCAAGTATATATGTTCTTTTAAGTAAATCCCTTTTTAAATTTAATAATTTCGTTTGTAACACACTCTACTTTCTAAATTAAATAATTACAATACGAAACTCTTTCAAAAAATTTATTTATAAAATTAACATTTATTTAAATTTAATAATGTTTTTTTCAAAATTTTCATCTCTAATTGATGTTTTTCCTTCTTCAGTTGATGATCTTCTTGCAAAACTTGTAATTACAAATCAACTAAATTCATTTTTTTGTGGAGAAGCAATGAATATCCTTCCCTATCCTCTGAAATTTAGTTTATAACACTATATATCAATTGCATGTATTTTTTTTTAACTTGTAATATGCATACCTATCACATTTTTATATTGTTTCACCAACCCAACTAATATTTCTGTTTCAGACACTGTAAAATTAGAACATCTAACTCGCTTTGCATTTCTTTTTTAAAATAAGGTATCACTACTGTACTGGTTATTTACCACGGTCAAACTGAACAACCAAAAAAATATTTGTCATCAGTCCCTAGCATCTCGTTGTTTTATTGCCGTTATTTTCTTTTTTATGTAAGGTTTTGAAACATGTGTTGAACAGATAAATTTAAAACATCAGTCTGTGCAGGTAGAATCATAAAACACAAATTTACATCTCTCTTCACTTTAAAAGTACGCATACCTATTTATACACGTAAATTGAAAATATGTACTAGAAAAATACCTATATTTTACATAAAAATGTAGGTAGGTACGTAAAAACAAAAATATACATTTCAAAAAGATGGAACACTAAAAATCACGCATGTGCATTGCTCATTTTTATTGCCAACTTAATGTGTTATATGTTTTATCCAAGAATTACTATGCGGCTGTTCCAAACGATTTGTAGAACGCATACGCCGTTATGCGGAGTATATCTATAGAATAAATTTATTCTACGGATACTTATTCGATTCTTTATTCCTGTATTGTAGAACCGGCCCTTAGTTGTTAAGATCCAAGCAACAGCCTCTGGAGTTAAATGAAATGAAACTACATGACAGGTACAAAACAAGAAACATATATAAATTATATAACAAAAGTAGAAATAAATTTAAAAGGGCCGTAATTGCAGGGACCCTTTAAAACACTGCACCATTTGGTCTAGGATGTAGTAAAAAAACCTGCGGACTATAAAAACCTGCATCACAGTGCCACAAAACTAAAGGTCTTTAGTTGTTAAAATCCAAGCAACAGCCTCTGGAGTTAAATTATGTAGATCTGTGTATCCAAATTCAAACTTAGCTAGAGGACATTTTTCAACAATATGTTTTAACTGTTTCAATCTCAGCTCCGCAATCACACGCTGGACTCGCAATCACATTCCACTAGAATAACATATTATTGTACCTTCCATGACCCGTCCTAAGACGATTCAACTTACATCAAATTTTTCTTGGTTGTGTAAAGCCAGGAACTTCAATCAAAGGATCACCTATTAATGTTTTGTTTAATGTTTTGTTTATTAAACACTTCACATTCTAACCAAATAGATTTCCAGAGGTCATTAATCGAAAACGGATTACATTGTGAGAGGATGAGAATCTTTCAAACTATGCTTTCAAATAATTTCATTGGCTTACCAAGTTTTCATTCATGAATATTAATTCCTTTCAAAGATATCAGAGGACGGCATAGAAATATTTACAGTTCTCTCTAGGTTGTGACGTGTCATTAAATATGTATATTTATATGTGATTAATTAATAAACTAAACTATTAGTAAATTTTGATTTTTGTACTGAAGTAAACAACTACTTCCGGTCTACCAATTTCACTGAAAATCAAATCAGATTTCACTAAGAAGACAGACTTACACACAGAGAAATAGAGACGTGTTTGCAAATATCTTAAGGTCGAAAATTTTCATCAGAATATTTCCTTATACTACTGCTATATATAAGAAAGTAAAAATATATATTTTACTCAATGAGTCGCTCGTTTTTTGTCACAACCTAGGTATATTGAAGGAAATATTTAGGGAAAAAAAACAAAATATATGTGACAACAGTTCTAATTTTAATATAAACTAACTACCTATCAATCTAACAACACTCCTTTCTTTTTTTTTATTATAATGGAAATTTAACCAACCTAAGCATTTTTGATAAGTAAAGGAACAGAGAAATAAAACACAAAAAATATGTCAAAACAATTTTATTTTTAACAATATAAAGTTAATATCAATCTAACAATACTTTTTTCCTTTTTGTCGTCATCGAAATTTAACCTTCCTTAAGCACTTTTTTTTTGTATAAAAGAGATTATTAACAACTAAAAAATATCTACCTAGAAATAAAACAAAAAAATAAATAGTTAAAAACTAATCGTTTCACGTGGTACACAGCTTTTATATGAGAGTAAGTGCGTTGCGCACATGTTATTATGGTTTATTATGTAACCCTTTTAATTGTTTTCGCTATGATTTCACTAATGATGATAATATGTCCTATTTATATATGCATGGATGTTTCTATCTTACAACTACTGATTTATGTAATAATATGATACTATTTATGTATTTATAATAAAAAAAATAAAATGCCAGAGCAGATCTTGCCTCACAGAAGTCGTAATTATAATTAAAAATAAAAAAATAAGGAACTTTTAATAATTGTCATGGCGTGCAGATAAAACAATGCCTTTTGGAATGGAATTGTGATATTTAAGTATCACAGGGGTTGGTTTTAAAAACAAATTATAAGTTTTATTTATAGTTACTGCACGCTTTTAACAATTACCTACACGTACTGTACCTCATATTCCAGAAAATTACATCCCATTATTCTTATTAAAGACTTTTTGACGCCTCAACTTTTATAGGACCGTATTTGAGTATAAGACAAATATATATATTTTTATATATTTTCTTAAAATTTATATAATTATTGACATGAATTTGTAAGCAGTTATTATAATGTATTATAAATAAATTTACAGCGAAAATTTTACCTCCAACTTGGGCGCCAAATTGATCAAAATACAAGTTTGCTATTTAATTTTAATAAAATCAGATGTATGTCAGTAAATTCAAAGATATGATAATGTGATCTTTTTTAAATGGAAATAAGCAGTTTTACTAGAATTAATAAAGAATAAATTCATAATCAATCAATAAAATTCGCCCCGCACATTGGGCGCCAATTAAAACAAGAATGTATTTTTATCCCTTGCATTCCGCAAAGTTAGTAAGTTAGTAATTACCCGTTTGTTTTCTTAATTCAAGAAACGTCAAAAAAATCTGTACAATTACACCCGTATGTTAGGACCAATCTTATTAAATTTTCCAAATTTAATGAAATTTCGATATTATGTCCACGATCCTTTATTCAGGAGAAAATATCACCCGAAACGTGTGACCTTTAAATGATATAAATTGATTTATAAAGCTGACATTGTAATTCACTGGGGATATAGAAAATTCTGGAAATGTTAAAGAAATATTCATTTAAAAAGATCCTGTTTTTAATTATAAAAAATTATATATTAACAGTATTACTTATGTATATATAAGTTGGTGTTTGTTTTTGATATGTTGGCTATTCTTAAACGAATATTTCCGATCTGTCCGTGTGATTGTCAATAGAGACAAATACACAACAGACTATAAAAATTACAAAAAAATAAGGCACTGATTTGCACAGTTCCACTGGAACTAATAAATTTAAAAGATATCTTCACATATCTGTATCTATATATATATGTATATAGCAGCTGGTTGATGACAATTGAGCATCTAATTCCGGATTATTATTTATGCTATATATTCTAATAGGTGTATATCAAAAAAATCTTACATCATCACAATTCGTCAGGACTTTTATTTATTCAAAAAAAAAACCAGAAAAAGAACTCAAGCTATGAAGTATTTTCTAATACTACTTATTGTTCTACCTGTCATAGGTGATCACAGATTGAACTTACAGTCGTTACGAACAACAGATTAGTTGCCCTAATTGTCAGACAGCTATTCCTAGTCTCCATTGATGATTTCTATTATACTGACATAACTTCCGGTGGTGAAACCGATCATACCAAAGACTATCAGAAAGATGTTTTTCCACAAACGCCAGTTGAATCTACCCAGGCCGGGTTCCTCGTAGAACGTTACCAATTCGATGATCGCCGGGAATATTAGACCTAGCGTTGACAAACAGACGGCACCCACCAATGAGATGAAACCGCCCAAGTTGGGAATCGCAATGGCAATGCATACTGTGCCGATAACGATGACGGTACGAATGGCGTATTCGGAGGCGGTCCGTCTAGCGCCGAAACGTTGTTTCAAGTTTTTCCAGATTATTTCCATGGGCACATAGAATTGCAGACTGTAAGTTAGGAAGATGGCGACCGCGATCATGACTTTAACACACTGTGCTAATCTGCAAAATAAGAAAGGAGACTTAATGGTGGTTGCGAAATTCAATCATTTTCTTAGTTATAAATATGCATACAAATTATATCTATACAGAATTAGTTTAAATCTATAGTTGTTGATATCTGTCCTTAGCGTCAATAAGAAAATGTATAATTATCTATCCAATCAATTTCATGACAAACTTAATTTTTCTGTGAAAACAGAGAGTGATATAAGTTTGTATCATTTATATATATATATATATATATATATATATATATATATTATGATCAGACAACTACCTTATCTGATATGAATTCTGTTACAAACTATCCAACATGAGATGGCACTCATATACATATCTAAAGATGAGTTATCATTATTTATTTTGACGTAAACATATAAATACTATTCTATTTGTTTTTATTTTTAGAATTCCAGTACCTTAATACAAAGATGAATATTGAAATCCAGAACATATAGACAGACAACAAGATTTTATATCTACATACCAAACAAGAAAATCTAACCACCCAATTGAGCCACGCATTTATATGAAATACCAACATAACCTGTATACTTACTAAAGGAAGTATTCTTTTTAATGTATGCAGACTTAATTTAAAACCTTCTCTTTTACTTGTTTCAGATAACAACAATGTACCTGAATTAAATGTTCTATTTATTCACTACAATATATATATATGAAATAAAACATGAAAAAGAGAATATTGGGTATATTCCGCTGTAGTGCAAACCGTAGACACGTGTTTCTGACTAATTGGTCGTCGTCAGTACGGTGTAGCCAAGGAATAAGGTGGGATATCCTTGGAGATAGAAGCATACACGGAAGACCATCAGGTGACAGACCACCATTTGCAGCTTCAGTTAGAAGATCTTCGGTTTTGAAGACAACAACTAACGTCGCCACGAGGAAGACATTGTCAACCTGCGTGCCATCCGAACCCAGGAAAGATAATAAATATAATAATAAATAATGTTTTATTTTAAGTATCCGCGATAATTCCTTTATTTATTATGTTTCCTGGGTTCGGATGGCACGCAGGTTGACAATGTCTTCCTCGTGGCGACGTTAGTTGTTGTCTTCAAAACCGAAGATCTTCTAACTGAAGCTGCAAATGGTGGTCTGTCACCTGATGGTCTTCCGTGTATGCTTCTATCTCCAAGGATATCCCACCTTATTCCTTGGCTACACCGTACTGATGACGACCAATTAGTCAGAAACACGTGTCGACGGTTTGCACTACAGCGGAATATACCCAATATTCTCTTTTTCTTGTTTTATTTTAAGTATCCGCGATAATTCCTTTATTTATATATGAAATATCCAAGTGCAGAATGAATATAGGTATCTATAAAGAAAATTATGTAATCTGCAAAAGTTTATGAAAGGTATAGATACATACCTATGTAGGTAATCGACATAACATAAAAGCACAAAATTTGAAAAAGTTATAACTTGCCAAAAACTTGAATAACATTAACTTACAGAAGTTGGATAAAAAATATATTTTCAAAATAACTTGAACTTGAAATAGATTAGATATTATTGAATGTGAAATACACTTCTATTGTTGAGAGAAAAATGAATTTAACTCTTATATACTTCCATCTGTCAATCTGACATTTTATGCAAAAACGAGTTTGATTCTTGTATTATTTCCATAGTATACCGGATCCTAGTTAAATAACACCTTTTATTTCTATGTATTTTGATTGCATTTAGAAACTTAATTCGTAACCTAAATAGACAGACGTTTTTAATTTGTGTATGCTTTTGTCTTTCTCTTTTACGTTTAAGTTATCTGAAATACGTTCAGCGATATTTGAAGAATGGCATGAAGAACGACTAATTTTTATTATCTCAACTTGTTTTTTACCACCATGAACAAATTTCTTGCGATACATTACGGATGTTATATGTGCATCAGCCAACTTGGAAAATGTTAAAAATTACAGGAATTGAAATATTGAGAAACGAATAATAATAATTTACTATACTTTCTCCTCAATATTTTGAAATGGAAATATATTTTTATACAAAATTAAAGCACTACTAAAAAGACATATTTCTAATTTATTACTTTGTTATTATATATGTATAGTGGACAACCAATCACAATATATTAATATATATATATAATCAAAAAAGTAATACCTATATAATTTATATATATATTATAATAATCTTATTTATATACATAATTCTGTATAAATATTTTGTATAAACGAACAAAAATACTTACATTTCATGTTCTGGAAGATTCAATGTAATACTGCCTTGAGTTGCATCACCATATTTCAAGAAACCGAAGAATCCAACGGAAGCATAAAGCAAAACAACGCAGAACATGCCGGTATTAAGGACTCCTGGGCAACCGATGAAATGCGTCGGCGTCTTCATATTGTTTTCCAAGGGCATGACGACACCAATACCTTCCAGAGCGAAGATGGCGGTGCCGAAGAACATCGGTAACTTAGTTAATGATACGAAATTCGGTTGACTATCGAAAGCCGGCAGGTCAGAGAAGATGTAATAGAATGTAATTCCCATACCGGCTGCTACGAGAATATTGGCGACCATCGAGAATGGCGCGAGATATTTCAGATTTCTGACGAGATTCATAGGAATTAACAGAGGAAGCAGAGCGGCCATGTACCATCTGAGATCTAGATCGCTGTCAGAATGGTAATCGGCCACTTGTTTGATATTTTTCGAGACGAAGACCACGTATACGCAACAGCAACCCAGAAGATCAATCACCAAGAATAAATTGATCATGGCTTTGGCGAAACGAGACCATTTCTTCATGGAATCAGGTCCCGCTAAGAATGCCGCTTCACCAACCTCTGCGTAACCCAGAGACGGCACCATTGTTCTCCTGCACAACACGTGAGCACTTTTGACTAAGATGTGAACGCAATAGGTGCAAATGAAACCTATTGCGAATGTGGAGAACAAACCGAAAGCCAAACCCGCGTTGGAGAAAGCAAGTGGCATCGCTAATATACCACTGCCTAAACTACCTTTCAACAGATGAATTAGAGTATCCATATCCCTGAAAGTAAAAGACATTTATTAGGTAATTAGAAATGTAAGGATCATATAACTATATAATAAAAATATTGCTTTGATTATGAAGTGCATCGGTAATTTTGAAAGAATTTACAAGTTTTATATTTGTGAGAGCATATTTTTAGCCATGAAACCAACACTTCCGAAACTTCGAGCCTTATAATGTGCAAAAAGATTTTGTATTAGATGTTCTTTAGATTTTTGAATTAAAACAGCCCGTGGAAGCTAAGCCAGGAGGCAGACTCGCAAATGATTGACTTTTAACTTTTAGCACTATCTTTTAAGTTTGAGCTTCGAAACATTATCCGAATTTTGTGTCATTTATGGTTAATTAATAATAATAATAATCTTTATTGTTTAAATAATTAACATATCTAAACTAAGTAAATCTACAATAATCTATCCAAATGGATCAATTTTGAAAAAAAATTAGTTTAAGGAGTGAATAATAATTATTTTAAAGGTTTATTTTCATTTTATTATCTCCTATTTTTTTTTTTTGGTATCTTATTATATAGCTCAACAAATCTACCTAATTTATTTTAGGATGGGAGCGGTCAAAATGTATTAATTTAGCAATATCGTAAATATTTACATGTAGCCATAATTAATATGGTTAATTCTGTTGTAAAGAAACTGGGAAAGAAGATTAGTTGTCTTGGAAGACGAAAATTCAGTAAAAAAGTAAAAGCGCCACATCTTGAATTTCGGCTCGAAGGACCATAATACTCAGGCAAAAATTCATGTATGTGATTAAAGAACAGTTTGTTCCATATTCATTTATTCATACATGTGTAAAATTAGTTATCTAATGTTCGCAGAATAATGTATTGCTATTTACTTAAGATCATGTTAAAATATTATATAATTATGAACTTTTTTTCAGACACTGTTATGTTCTACCTCAATGTCATTCATCTGATCAACAATCGCTATTTTTGTATCATGGCCTAGGTAGATAACATAAAAATACGCCCTCGTATAAAAACAATTGTTACTTACGAAGTGGGATGATCCAATTTTCTGTGCTCGAAAGGATTGTATTCTCCAAATTCCTCATCTCCTTTTCTAGGAGCCGCTACCAAAGGAAGCGTCGAACCATTGGCCAGAGCAACTGGGATGTCATTTTTTTCGCTTTTATAACTGTAATAAAATTGAATTAGTTTCTGTTTACACATTGAACGCCAGGTTAGTATGGAGTGAGACAGATGTTAGAAAGAGGTACACTTTGCCTATTCACGTACAAACAAATGTGAATATTATTGTTGCACATGAGAAATATGATACTTTGTGATGGAATTCTACCGGGTGACTATAGTTGATTGAGATTTTATCTATCGCATTGGCAACACTTCTAAAGTTTTATGTTGGCGCGCTTGCGTTTAAAATTCAAATATGTCAAACGTCAAATAAAGCAATTGTCAACAACAAACTCAAGTTACAAACGTGATTACTGTCAGAATTGTCTTGTTTAGTAGAGTAACAGTAATAAGGCTTGCCACTGTTGACAATCAAAATGTCTACTTCAATCTTTTAGAGTCACCCGGTATATGATCATGTTCAGAGAAATTAACCAGATATGTATGTAAATGAACAATAATAAGAAAAAAAGAAGTATGCAAAATGAAATAATTAAACACATAGTAGGTATAATAGAAAACGATACTATCATACTAATAATAGTGGTTATCAATAAGGAAAAATCTGAAAATTAATTTTGTAACACATTAGCGATGTTAGAATTTAATTTGGCCACATTTTGTCGAATGACGAGTAATAATAATGAAATGATTTTGGATTATGGTAACGAACCGGAAGTGCTAATGAATCTAGTAATAGATTCATTAGCTGATATGTATAAGAAAAAAACAATATAGGTCAATTTTTGTATTGAAGGTAGGTACCATTTTTGCTTACATTTTTCAATTCCAGTGTGGATAAGAAAGATACTGAAATGCTAATATGTAAATTGTTCAAAAATAATTCATTCATAATGCTTTGTTTCTTTGTTTTTCTAATCCAAGCTTCTCAATGCATTCGTTAATTACAAGACTAAATAAATCCTCCTTAAATTGTTATCATTCCATGTTTGAAGTATTTAGTCTATAAAAGATAGCGTTCTTCGAGACTACTACTGGAGCCATCTATTGGATAAATTGTGCAATTAATATATTTTACGTTTTGTTTCTATTACCATCAATTGGGAGTAATATTTGATTAGTTAAGGAACAGTTGAGGATAATCAAGAGAGGTAGCATTCAAATTTTGTGCAATTAAACACAGTTTCCTCTTTTGCTTGATGAGGTTCCAAAGTTTTCACGTCTTCTCCAAACAAAATGGAATCAAATTATTTTAACAATACAGTTATGCTATGAAACAAGAGGATTACCAAGAAAACTTGTTGATTCTAGTGTTTTGTATTAGGAAAGACAAAACAGGAAGACTTAATCAAACCTACATTTATTCTTCTTAACTTTGAGAAATTTTAATGCATACTTGTGTATTAATAATAAAACTGGGCACGAGCATGGTTTTGTCCATCCTTTTCTATTGATAAAATATTTTCAGCTGTGCATTTATAATATTTAGTTGGCAGACATGCCAAGAGTTTTTCGTATAGCAAAAGCAGGATCAGCGACCTCATGTTTCAAAGATTAAAAATAAAAGCAACAATGATTGAGGCTTTCCAAATAATGAAACAATACTTAACCAAATTATCTGCCTTAATTGAGAATGCACTAATCAATATTAAGGAAATTTCCATTTTATAAAGTTTAGTTCAGCAGGGCCAAATTAAATTAGAACATCCCCAGTAATTTATACTTCTTGTCTACTTTTGGATTATATTTAGTTTAAAATTTTTATGTTCTCTGTCATTACAATAAATACAGCACCCCTGATATTAGTTAGGACATCTAACATTTCAAAATATTCCAAATTATTCAGGAGGAAGGAAAATTGTAAGCAGACGATGAATGCATAACGAAATAGTGAAAGACGTCCGAAATCACTACAGATATTAGTCGAGATCGTGAAAGTGAAATTTGTGCTATACGGTACAGCGATGATTAATAGCTGGAAATCTTAAAAACTGTATGATAGCTGTGGGAAAATCGGCACTATGGACTTACAAATCGAAATTTAAAGATGGAAATGTTGTGTGCTCATCTGGAACTGCTTTTCGTAAAGTTACGCGGAATTGGGGTTATTAAAAAGATATTTAAATATACTACAAAAATGGGATGTTATTTGTGGTGTGTAATATTCAATTATGTACCCAAAACATTCAGAGTTAAGAGCTAAACACTAGCATGATAATAATATGACTTTATTCAGCGGTTAGGGGACAAATTCAATAGGAGGTGTCCAAAACAACTCCCAACTTATACAATACATTTGTGGAATATTTGTATTTATTTAATTTGATTTAAATGATCACAGTGCATTATATTAGTGTCTCAACTAATATGAGAGGTAGTGTATATGTCGGTTAATTCTCATGTTATATGTAATAATGTAAGTAATACACTGGTTGCAGTTTATACGTATACATCTAAGAAAAAATAGGCAATATTAATGTCGCAATGATAAGAATGATGTGCTTGTTTTTAGGTAAAAATAAAAATAATCAGAAACTAAATACGTGTGAAAAGTAATGAATTTTTTTAAAAAAAATTAAACTAATTGATCTATGTTGGGTTGCAACGAAGTCTTTTTCTGAATTTTTGAATTATTTTGTGGTTTATTACTTTTTTATTTTATTTTAATGTACTTTTGGGGGAAGTTCAATTGGTGAATGAAATATTAAGTCTTAAATGTAATATTGTACCGTAGGTAGTCCTCTCAATTTCCGCAGCTCTTCAGCACTTGCAGCGCAACAGGTTGCGGCAACAGCACTTCTGCAGCTCCGGTATATGCCAATAATCTTATGAAAGACTTACAGAATATAATCACAACAACACTTTTTATGTCAAACCATGTATAAATGTGGAAGATGAGATCTTATGTTTTTTTCTTTTCGAGGGGTTCGAGAAAATAAAATAAAAAACAAACTGCTCATAGTTAGATTTTTCAATCAGTGAATTAAAAGGCATCACAAGGCGCACACTCGATGCGTATGCAAGCTTGCAGCAGCTAGAAAGAAAAAAAAACAAAACAAAAAATATATTACCCACACAACTCGACATATTGTATAATAATTTTATTTATTGATTGGCAAATAACAAACATGTTTTATATTATTTTCAGAATATCTCCTAATAATGTAATTTCAAAATATATAATAATTTCCAATATTACAAATTTCGCAAACTAATTATTACAAATTTTAATATAGTCTTGAAATATTATATAGTTTTTTTAAAAAATATATTCCAGTATTTATTATGTATTATTTAGTAATATTGTACGAAACATTGAATTTGTTAATAAAAATATTTAAAAAAATTATTTATAAAATTGCTATATTTCTTAGTGGATGTATATCAAATTTTAGTAATGCAGTAGGTATAAATATTATATTTAAAATTATATTGAAACATATTTACTATTTGCCAAAAATATTTCTGAAATATTATTCAAATTTGTCTATGTGTGTGTAAGTTAAGGAAAGGGTAAAAAAGAAAACCAGTTCAAAAAAAAGCTCACTAAGTAAAACTACTAACAGCACAACTATCAACTATCAACAAATATACATGGTTTTTCTGCCTTTAAAAAATAAAAAATATATATTAAAAGTAAAAAATGTTATATATATATATAAAAATAATATTAAAAAATAAAACAATCCAATCACCAGTACTACCAAAATTAATATTTATAATATTATATTCTATAAAATGAAACAATGAAATTAACTTGATCAATTGAAAAAAATAAATTGAACAATTAAATTTGAGAGTTAAAAAAAATTAAAAAAAATATTATGTAAATAAAGAGAATGCACATTACCCAGATTTCTTTTTGAAACGACTCGACACATTTTAGCAATTATCAAAAATTCTATACCTTCCGAATAAGAAGCTTTGTGGAGTTCGATGAATGAATTTGATTTTTTTTTACTCGAGGAACCGGAGTTATATTACTTACTTAGTCATTATTTCATCAGAGTTTACACCAGCCTTTTTCTGGTCAAACTGAGGTATGAGCTGGGGTCTCTGAAAAAAGAAATTAAAATTAATATTATTATTCCTTGAAAAAGTTTAGGAAGGACTTTTTTTTTATAATACATAAATGTTCTGATCGTATTATATTATTTACTTATAAATTTACATGAAACAATTCTATTTAATTACGTAGATAATACAGAATTTCTCGAATATTAAAATTGAGATTATTTAATTCTAAATTTCTCCATTACTACAATAGATGGCGCTATTCTTCTTTGTTTTTTCCTGCCTTGGCCAATGTTAATTCATATGCTACTAACTCGCAACTTTTTTTGACAAGAACGTCTGTGAACTTTAAATACATCAATTTTAATGTAAAAATTATCAAACTAATTACATTGGTGCAATTATATTATAAATTAAATCATTCTAAAAATTATTTACAATCCCATAATTAATTAAGCTTCCGCTTTAATACTCTAGATGGCGTTACTTTCACTTCTTTTAACGTGAATTCAAGCAACCAACACAAAATTTATTTTGACAAGAAAAAGAACTTTAAATACATCAATTTTAATATCAAAAGTTCTAAATCAATTATTGCACGTTGATATAATTTTTATTTATAAATTAAACCATTGCGAAGTGTGATATTTATAAACGTTAATTTGTAAGTAAAACTGTATCAAGTAAGTACTGCTGATATCTATTTCTGTTGCTTTTTAAAATTTATTTAAGTCTTTTCTATATATAGAGGAAACGCGTTACATTCAATTGCACGTCATACTAGATTCATGACGACTCGTCTTGTATATGTTGCCGGATCTATTTTTATTTCTGTCTGACATTCGATATAACCAAAGAAAAAAGTTATTCACAATACAATAACTATAACGTAATATATTTAGTAATTGAAATGCTCTAATACTTCAGTCTTTCTCAACCTATTTATTATATTGATTTAGATTCTCGAAAACCCTTAAATGTTTCATAGCGTATTCATAATAAAATTTAAAATAACCAATACTTACGCTATTGACATTAAATTTAACAGATGATTATAGTTTGTAAAAAGCTTCGACTGTTTACAGATACCTTTCTGCATTATATTCAAAGGACGCAAATAAATAATAAATTAAGAACTGTTTTTAAACAATTTATATCGAAGCAAAAATAAACGTGGAAAATTTGACAGGAAAAATATACACAATACACGCCTTTTTGACAGATATGATTTATCTGACAACACCGCATTGAACTATTAGTCTATTAAAAATATGTAACAAAGAAATTTAATATTGAAACGGAAATTATGTGTTTTTTTTGCCATGAATGAGTATTTATTACGATCGATTTATAAATTTTGTAATTAGGCTAATGAAATAAATGCCCTCAAGGGGGGTAATTTAACAAAGTAACATGTAAACGTCATCGATGACGTGCAATTGAATATAACGCGTTTGTTCTATACCTATGTATATAAACAAAATATCTGAAAATACGTTGACTTACAAAATTCAAGTAAACCGCAATTAATTGAATTAATAAACGCGTTATTATATAATAAAAACGTTACTCAAAAGTTGTACTGCTTAAATATACTTACATGTTGCATGTATAAGGCTGAATGCACATCAATTATACAAAGCAATTTGTTTGTCAAACAAAATGTTTGTCAGCATTCACTAAATTACATCGAAATGTTTGAAGGCGATGCGATGCACACCAATCAAACAAAATGTTTGACAAACATGTTCAACACTTTCTGACTTTTCTTCACTTTCTCAATTAATAAATGTATTTACTATAGATATAAATGTCAGGTTAATGTATAAGTGGGTTTTATCGATATTTTGTTTAATTTATGTACAACAACCTAATAATTTGCTACGTTTTTACTTATTATACTTCCAAACAAATTACATACTTCAAAATAATATTGCATGGTTTGCTTTTATTGTGACTCTAGTATTCTAATCAATTAGGTTATAAAAATTAAAATTTAAAAGTTAGTTACAAAAGTTGTTTCTTCCGCTTTTTTTCCCGCAGTTTCTTAATATAACGTATATGAATAATGATATGAATATGAATGGAAAAAAAAATAGGTACATTAAATACTTTTGGAATTAAATAGGAACTATCATTTATTCATTGCAGTTCTGAAATAAAAATAAGAATTGTAGATACCGTATAAATATGACTACCATAGATAATCATGATTCATAATCCGTTTTATCCGTTACATTCATAGTATTAAATCTTATCTCAATTTGTGATCAATACGGAGTTGTAAGTAAATATTTTTGCACTGTATCATCTAATACCCTTAATCAAAAGTAAACAATATGAAATAATTTATTATAAGTAAACTGAAATAGAAGAATGAAACGCAATGCAATTTATAAAAATGTTTTCTGATATAATACTTATGCAATACACAATTTTATATATAAAAACACCACGTACTGGATTTCGCGAAATGCTCGGTCAGATATAATGTATTGTTTTTGCTTGGCAAGGAAATGATAATGCTAAAATGTCGGTTTACCTTCGTCAGTAACGTTTTCCGGTTTATTATTTTTTCCACAGGAAGCTAGATAAATCTGTCAGATAAAATTACTTATTTAAGTATGTAATGCACTGAAATAATGTAGAAATATGTTCTTGGGCCTTCAAAAATGAATTTAAAATGTATCAAATAACTATATAGAGGTGGATTGTGTAATGTTGATAAGAACAGTATTGATATACAATGTTAGTGATCAGGCAGGTCCAAGCAAACCGTTAAATTCACCACCCAAAGAGCGTCAAGGATTGTTACACTTAATACGACGAAAATCAGTTTGACGATAAATTTGTACAAAATGTTAGCGCTACAGACTCCAAAAATGTGAATAACTGTAATTGTAATATATACAGACCGGACTAGAAGGCACCAAAAAGCATTTAAGCACTTAAAAAAAGGCATAAAATTTGACAAAAAAAAGTTTTTTTTAGAAACTTTGGTTTGAAAATATAGTTTTGATTAAAATAAAATGTAATCAGATCAATGGTTTTCGTAAATTCGTAAATTCTTTAATATACATTTGTTTAGAAATGTATATTTGGTGAAAATATAATGTTATTAGTCAGGTACAGTAATTTTTGTGTTGTTTATCTAATTTTTATGACTTTTTTGGAATTTTATGCCTTGTTAATAAATACCTTTTTAAGTGTTTCTTTTTTGGTTTTTTGGGACTTTTTAGTCCGGTTTTTAGTAATAAATAACTTCAAGATACTGAGTAAGATACTAGTAGGTACTACTACAACTGTATTATAAATATGTATTATAGGACTGGCATAATCAACTTGTATTTGAAACGACTAGAATTTGATGAATGTGTCAAAATATTGTACACGCTCGTTGATGTGCAGTTTTTTCTTTCAAAATGAACTTCTTTGATGTTATAAAACAAATTGACTGCAGTGAAGAAATGAATTAAATTCAAATAAATTATTTTTGAAGAATGGCTGGAAGAAGTATTACATAAATTACAACTAATTTTTCTATATTTATAACTTAAACTTATATTTTGAGGTAATTTCGAAATAAATTTTAAAAGTAGTTTACATTTTTCTTTTAATTTTACATTCAAACCTGATATAAATATCAATGATTTACGATGTATGAAACTTTTGTATTTAAAAGAAAAAATTATGAAAAATGTATATGCTAGAATTTAGAGTTGGCCAAAATAGGTTGTCAAACATCGCAATCAATCCTAATTTTGAGTACATTTTACATATTAATCCAAAAAGTCATTTTTGTTATTTGAATCACTCCTTCTTATTCTGAGACAAATAGTAGTGATAAAAATGGAGAATTTTTAATATAGTTTTCACTAGATTATTGATTAATAGCTAAAAAATTTTGCATTTTTAGGTTAGATTTAAAATGCTGCAATTATTACCATTAATGCATCTTAGTATCATCGTAAAGTTCCAAAGTTCCGATTGTCTAGAAAAAATGTTTCCACATGTTAGGCTTAAAGGAGATGCAAATGAATGCTACCAATGATAGATCGGCAGAAAATTTTATGAGGCAAATATTGCGATGTGGACTAGTAAAGGCTATAAAATCTTCCGATACAGTCGAAAGCCTTGATTACGTTTGTAACGCAACATTAAAACAAACACTTTACAACATAATTGATCCAAAATAAGTTTTACCTTATGAGTTGGTAGAAAAAATTAGAAATGTAAGTAAAATTTTTATTCTTGAAACTACTCAACAACGTAATTTTCAGCATCACTTTTTAATTTTATTTCGTTCTATTTGATTATTTTAAAGTATTAATATTAATTACTGTAAAGTTAACGTTTAAAGTTATTTTAATAAAAATTGAAACATTGTCCTTTTTGGGTTTATTATTCTATTACTAGATGGTATTAGTTAAGGATCGATATTTTGAGGTTAGCAGAACCAATTTCATCAATGGAAATCGAAGGATGATTTAGTTTACCATTTTTTTCCACTAATATCGATTACATGTTTAAGACATATTTGAATCATAAATGTTAGCTTTCCAAATATAATAATTGCACAATTTTATATTTAATTTTTTCAATATTGCATATTCTGTTTGTATCTTTTCTCCTAATATTACATAAACTTTACTTTTATCCTATAGCATAAATTATTTTCTAAAAAAATAAGGATCTTCATCACTTTTACTGCAGTTTTAAAAATAACTCATTTTTGTTTAACATTTCCTCCTCTCTATTCAACAGTAATATGTTTTTACCAGGTCAGGCGAACCCAAACAAAAGTTATATTTAGTAGCATACCAAGCAAATTACATTTGCTTCTAAACTTTCAGATGTTATATAAATCGTATACTCCAATACGCTATAATCCATCGTAAACGTGTAACTTTAAAGAAATAAGTTGTTTATAATTTAAAAGTTTAAGCAAGTGTAAAGTTTATAAAAGTCATACAAACATTTTTCACTGCTAAAATAATATTTATAAATCTATTCATATATTACGCACTTGAATATGACTAATTTCTGGTTGAATTTAAATCAAATTATTTGTTTTTCTTCAAAATTGACGCCAAGTCGGGTATAGCATCTGTCAATTTCTAATGCAATTAAAAGTTCTTATAATTGACCCATGTAAAACGCTATAGCTGTGTTGGTCACCTTCAATTTTAAGATCACTTTATAGTTAAATTAATTGACAGATGTAAAACAAGCTTAAGTTTTCTTACACTTTAAGTTGGTATGCCTACTTTTCAAATTCAAAATTGTCACATCAAATGTAAAATAAAATAATAAGCTAAGATCAAACTCTATGATTACAAACATGATAACTACCAAAGCTGTTAGTTGTAACTTGTTAATTAATCATAAAACTTGGCATCTGTCACTTGTGAATGTTTCTGCGTAATAATAATGGCGCGAAATTTAAATTAAAAGCTTTAATTATTATAATAATGCCTTTAGTTCTAAAAGTTAATGTTATGTATGGTAATAAACTTTGCGACTGTATTGTAATTTATTTCTTTTCTAGTTCTAAGTAGTAGATATTAAAGAAAATATAAAATATCCCTGATTTAATTTTTCCAATAAAAGATAAATAAATGAAGAAAATATACCAAGGATTACAATAGCAGTCTTATTTCAAAATAGGTTAGAGTGCACTTGTCTTTTGTCATGCAATATTTGCATCTATTTTCATATTGATTTGTGTTCAAATAGTCCCTGACATTTGTTAACCTCGTAAGAAAACATTTTGCGTATTGAATATAAAAAAAAATTCTTAAAAACTATCTATGCTAACGAAAATTCCTTGTTATTATGAAAAATAATAGACGAAATACTTTGCAAGTTACAACAAGAAGCGGAATCTTTCTTTAATGTATGAATGTTCGTTCAATACCTTCCTGGAATGAATAGGAAATGTCGTGATTTATTACGGTCAAAGATATACGGGTACACTAAATATAAACTCAGGTATGAAGACCTAAATTCTAAGAATTTGTGTTATGAAATGAAAATAAAAGATGAACAGGTAAACCTTGACGGAAGACTGTAACTATTAATAATAATCTTGCTGAAGTGAGGTTAAAAAAAGTATATTAATCTATATTATTTTGCCTTATTGTGATTTTATAGACTTAGGACATCTATTCAATCAAATTGACATAATATGAAAGAGAGAATTATAGAAGAATTACAAAAGAGAAAATGGGATAGATTCAAAATAATTCTCTATTTATTTCAAAGTGCTGTATGAAGATGTATCACAAACAAACATGAAAAGTTATTTATATAAATTGATAGGTAATAGGATTGGTATCGAAACAGAATCTTGGGGAACACCCAGTTCAATATGTATATAAACCTGCAACAACTGTCAGATTTTTGATTTTCGCAAAAAAGGTGACTTATTTTTCCAAATCGAAAATCTAGGTTTGTTCTAAATTATTTGTAGTAATTAAAAAAAATCGACCTTTTTTCCTAGATCCCCTTTTTTGAAGAGTAAAATTCTCAAGGTTGTTTCAAGTTGTACTAGTTGTTATGAATATTGTTCAAAGAATCTCGAAATTCAAAATTGGAGAAAACAGGTTTCCCCCCGCCCTCCCTTTTCGTAGAGATCCAAATTCTGGCGGTTGCTATAGGTTGTTCTAAATTGTTCCAGAGTATTTCAAATAAAACATCATAATCGAATGACAAAATTGTAAAAAAAACATTTTTTGCCAGTCCCCCGTTCTATCGAAAAATTGACATTCTGACGGTTGTTTAAGCTTGTTCTAGGTTTGTTTGAAATTTTTCGAAGGTATCTCAAAGAAAAAAATAGAAAATTAGAAAAAGGGAAAAACAATTTTCCACCACTGGGCAGAATGAATTTAATAATTATCTTTTGTGATGTTGAATAAACATCTAATACAAACAGTAAATATATATTTTCCCCATAAATATTATGTTTATTTATTTTCAAAACAATATTGTTACCAAATTCCGATGCTCGTAATACAAGATAATTTTAGGGGAACACTAATTTTGATTACACATATTGAGAATGAGTTGCTTTGCTCATAAGAAGATTATTGTCGATTGTTAATGTCAGATTTTCGATTATTGAAAAAAAGGGGCGCTAACATCACACAACTTATGTGATAGCTATATAACGTTGGTGACACGATATTTCCGAGGTACAATTTTGACATTTGTCAACTTTTGATTATTGTGTTATTTGGTATTCATTCAGAAAAAAAGTAGTGTTTCAATTTTAACACTTTACAAAATTACAATTTCTATTAAAGGTAGTTATAATGTACAAATGCAAAATATTTTATGTTTTTTCCTGAACAATTCCGAAAAGGAAATTCTTCCTTTTCACTTTTGTTGATATATTCTATGTAATACTTGAAAGCGCAATTTTTAATGAATTAACAGTGAAATGACATCTGTCAAACTTTTATTTAGATCATTATGATTTTTCTATGGCGCCAGTTTTATATTAAAATTATTGGCTGCTCTTAAATAAAAATTAAACTAATGTGAAATAGTCATAATGTATAAATACAAAATATTTTATGTTTTGTCATGAACAATTCCGAAAAGGAAAGTCTTCTTTTCCACTTTTGTTGATATATTCTATGTAATACTTGAAAGCGCAATTTTTAATGAATTAACAGTGAAATGATATCTGTCAAACTTTTATTTAGATCATTATTATTTTTCTATTGTTTTATATTAAAATTATTGGCTACTCTTAAATAAAATTTAAACAAATAATGTATAAATACAAAATATTTTATGTTTTGTCATGAACAATTCCGAAAAGGAAATTCTTCCTTTTCTCTTTTATTGATATATTCTGTATGATTAGTACTTGAAAGCGCAATTTTTAATGAATTAACAGTAAAATGGCATCTGTTACAACATTTATTTAGATTATTATTATTCTTCTATGGCGTCAGTTTTATATTGAAATTATAATAAGCTGCTCATAAATTAATTTAATCAATACTTTTATATTCTACAGGACTATCTTTTATGATAAATTTATTTGAATCATCCAGTTAGCGACTTAATATAGATCTTTTATCAGAATAAAATAATATAAACTGATAAAAAATAGATCTATTCTAAGTTTTAACCAATAATAAATGACTTTTCCCCTGTAGAAATG
Source organism: Amphimallon solstitiale (assembly GCA_963170755.1). NCBI lineage: Eukaryota > Metazoa > Arthropoda > Insecta > Coleoptera > Scarabaeidae > Amphimallon > Amphimallon solstitiale. The sequence continues at coordinate 15,257,809 of OY720675.1, forward strand.
CTCGCCAACTTCTGATATCGAATACTTATGTTCCTTGGAACTAAATGAGTGGAAAAGTACTGGAAGAATAGTTAACGGTTGATGTCTATCGTCGACGTCGTTGTTCTTTCTACCGTAGAAGCACAAGAGCGCATATTTCGCTAGTCCTGCCTCTCTTTCTCTCAACATCTCTTTACATATTATACACTTTTAGAAATTAGTTCTTGAAGAGCGACCAGAGAAAGATAGAACATCACCCAGTACAACAGCATTTACAAGAATGCCTGTTCAGCAGAGATGGCAATATCTGATGTGTATATGCATTCGGTATACTTAATGTATTTTCGTCTAGTCTGGTCTTATAGAATGAGGACCCGAGAGGTCGATACTATAAATAAATTTGCAAATATTCGGCGATCATCTTTGATTTGGTCAGTCTGTATTGTAGAACTTTCGAAGTACGAAAGTGAAATGCATTTGAATTATAAAAATAATATTTAATTTCTAATAAATGGAATTAAGTTGATTCAAATATTATAATTAGTCTTTTTTGAATAAAAATTAATAAAAACAGGGTGAAGGGGGTAGGGGATACTAATCGATGAAAAATATAATTTATTTATCTTCAATAACTGGTCTCAAAATAATTATTTATTTAATGCATTTGAATAAAAGGAATTGAATTTATTCAAATATTACAATTATTCTTTTTTGAATAAAAAATTAATAAAAATAGAGAGGGGAGTAAGGGATGCTAATCGATGAAAAATTAAATAATTTATATCTCTTCAATATCTCTCTCGAAATAATTATTTTTTCAATGCATTTGAATTATAAAAATAATATTTAATTTTAAATAAAAAAAATTAATTTATACAAATATTATAATTATTTCTTTTTTTTTTGAATAAAAATTAATAAAAATAGAGATATGATATTAAGGGGATGGCTAATCGATGATTCTCTTCAATATCCCTCTCGAAATGTTATTTGTTTAATGCATTTGAATTATAAAAATAGTATATTTAATTTTGAATAAAAGGAATTGAATTTATCCAAATATTATATTATTTTATTTTGAATAAAACTTAGTTAAAACAGGGAGAAGGTGGGAGAGGATGCTAATCGATTGAAAAACTAATTAATTAATTTCTCTGCAATATCTCTCTCGAAGTAATTATTTCTTCAGCCCATAAAATCGCAATTAAATTGCATCTATTTATAAACTCTTTATTTATATTTTAACGACCTTAATCGTGGTAAATATTAGTTTTGTTGCAAAATATTTTCTTGTCCTTAAAAAGGCTTATTACACTTTCTCAAGGTTTTTGCGGTCTATTATTGGCTATTTGAGAAGACGCAATTTTTCTAGGTTGCAAACAAGAAGGAGATATTAAATCTAATAAATTGCTATATCATTATGCACTTTCTAAAATAGCGCAACCGTAAAAAAAAAACTGCACTTTTGTGAGTATTTTCAAAACGAAACACCGAAAATCTTTAACTGTTCTTTTAATAACCGAATCAAATTTAGTATTAGTGATTTTTTTTTGGATTTTTAAAATATTTATTAAATTAGAAACCTTGGTAAACATCAAAACAAAATTTAATAATAATTATTATTTCTTTTTTGAATTTAATTAAAATAAATTGTTTTAAAATAAATTGCAAAATGCTTTTACGTTATTAATTTTTATTGAAAAATATTAAATTCAAACTTACATTGCCGTACCCCTGCAGGGGTACCAAAGTTTCATTTTTCCTAGAAATATTCTTGGCCATCTTGTATACACTTCACAAACTAAACGATCGATAAAAATATTTATATACAAGTATTTATATCTACAAGTTAACAAGTTAAAATCCAACGATTGAATAACAGCACGAGCGCTGAACGCGGTTCTATATTTGCCTCCAAATTCCGCGCCCTCGCCCCCCGCCCCCCTTCACCATTGAAAATAAAACAAATGATGGCTACGAGAATCCCTTCCCTTATTTCCATAATTTTTTTTAATGTAGCACCTGCTCGCTAAAACGATCGATTTTCTAAAAAGTAAACTTAATAATGGCATTTATTCTTGTCAAAATGTTTTATATTGAGGAAATATTCCAAAATTTTGGAAGTAATATGTCATATTTTGTCGATGCATCAAAAAAATTAACGATTCTGCAAAATAGCACTTTAAATAGATGAAATAGAAAGATAAGATTTGTAAAGACTTTGTTGAGGTTAGAATTCAACTAGGGCGATTCTGCATCGAATCTATGTATGTATTTAATGGTATTTAGATTAATTATACACAGAAATAATTAATTGTTGGATGGGATTGTTTAGGAAAATTTATTTATTCATTATTTTGTGGAAATATTCGGAGTTATAAGTTAAACAAAAAGTTTCGTAATTTTTAAAAAAAATTTGGTATGCTAAGTAATCATGTCAAGTTTGTTTAAAGTTTCAACAAAATTTTTTTATGAAATATAAAATCTAAATGTAAAAAAATCAATCCTATTTTTTTATTTAATTATTTATTTATGTATTTATATATATGAAAATCCATATCCTTTCGTATAATAAATAATTAAATAAAAAATACTACAGATTTTATATTATATACTTTTATACAAATAAGGAATAATATTCTGGAATATTCTAAAATATCTATTTCCACAGTTACAAATTATTCAAATTACATATAAATATATTTTTTCCAAATATTTGTATTACATTCTCAAGTGTCACGAGATTAAAAACTTGTTTGTTACATCATCTTTTCAATATTTGCTTTTCGGATATTTTATTCCGGAAACCAGTAAATTTTAAATTTCTAAACTCTACTTCATTATTATTTCTATTGATTTTATAGTTCATCGTGTATATGAGCTGGCATTTATTTTATTAATGAAATGCTGAATAATTTCTTTTTTCATCACGTTAAACTTCTACTTATTCGTTTATTCCACGTTGTGTATCTCCGCGACAAGTGAGAAATCGATAAACTAGTACGTTTTGAACACAGCACGCGGTCAACACGTGAACTAAGCAGGACCGTACCTAGTACTCCCTTGCATTTAAGTATTGCGTGCATATTTTATGGGAAGATAAAAATAAATTGTTTTATTGTGCACACATATATAATAATAATTTACTGTTGTACAAATATAAATAGATATTTTTCAAAATATAAAAATCACTTCGTATTTTGCATTTTTTTTCAAGAAAATCTTCTTAAGTGGAAAAATTAATTCCGAAATTTATATCAGACGGAATGAAAGTTTTGAATTATTTAATAAAAAGGCGCAGAAATGCAATAGGTGTTCATATAATCTTTGCTAAAAGAGATACACTAAAATTAAGACGTTTTAGATACTCAGGTAGCATTAAAATCACCAAATGACTTATTCTTCTTCGCTTTATTTGAATTGCGTATTTATGTAGGTATGGATATGTTCTGTAAAAATAATTACAACAATCATAACATAATTCAATTAATGTTTTATTACAGTAAATTTGGATTGCACATTTTTAGGGAAAGAAAAATTGGAAAAGTTGTCCGGAAAATTGGAAAATTCGGGAAAAACTGGGAGTGCTTTTTTTCTATATAGGATTTTTGTAGGAATTCAAGACCATAACCTACGATTCGTATGATGGGTATGCTTAATTCTTTTTTTTTTGTTTTGTTTATTATGGTCTTCGAAAAGTTTTTAGGAAAATTAATTCGAGACAATTACAACGGAATGATTTCTTAAATTTGGGATTTGTGTTAGTTCTTTGCACTCAGAAATACTTCGAGCATTGTCTTTTGAACATGTAATGAAATTTTGTAAACTATGGAAATCCTCTGCATAAAAACTAATAGCTGCCAACCATGTTTCCAATCTAGTTATTACTGGCGAGGGAGGCAGTGACAAAGATGGAAGTTTTTCCCTGTAAAGGGCCACTCTCGATGGTGCTTTTCTGAAAACTTTTTAAAAAGCGGATACAATTCTATCAACTTCCGGATAGTTGTCTCTGATATATTCACAGATTCTGTGGAGAGCATATGCTACACAAGTACTATGTAGCATGTAGGGATATGTTTCCTTTAATAGTCTGCCTGTTTTTAACATATATGCGGCACTGTCACTAACAAATAAAACTATTTTTTCTTGTACCTGTCGTCCGAATGAAGCATTTTGTGAAAATTCTCGTCAACAGTTTTAGCAACTGTTTCCGCATTAACTGTTATATGAAATAGTTGGATCTAGTAAACCAGCTACAACATTTACCACATAGCGTCCTAATATATCGACAGTTGCGTTGGCATCTATACATAGGTACTAATTTGAAAGATGTCTTCTAATGCATTCCACTGCTTTCGTGAAGCACTTAGAAACAAGAATGTCTCTTAATCCAATTGTTTCACGATTCCATTCTCGACGTTCTTCCATATCATATCTGGGGAAGTAACATAAACAATGTTCTAGATCTAAATAAATGATAGTTAAAAGTGTATGCGTATGTTATTGAAACTTAACGAAATCCAGTGCACACTTACGTCAAGATAATTGGGAGAAGTATATTCAATGAAGCGGTATTATACAGGAACTATTACAAAAAATACAGTCAAAACAATGAAAAAACGAAACTAACTCTTCGCACTTCATTTATCTTACGAAATATAAGGTAAATAGAATAAATTTTAAAAACTACTCGCCCTTCTACCTACGTCGATGAAGAAAGGAATTTAAGAGTAAAATCCACTTTTTTTTGCTGTTGTTTTCGCGACAACAACAAATGTTGCAGTTCACCATATGAATAGTGCTATTCAGTAATTGCGTGATGTTTACATTATTTATTTCTTTGCTCCGTCGTAATTTCAACCTGGTACGTCCGGTCTATAATAATATATTTCTGTGGTCACAGGCAATAAGGGATTAAAGTGGGTCTTGATCAGGAACATGTGTACTTACATCTTAAATTTTGTGGCTTTCTAGGATTTCAACTAGATGTAAAGGAATATGCAGACTTGTTCTTGAATTTCTGCCAAATATCTACTGCAAAGAAATATATGTATACTTAGATTCTTTAGCACTCACATCATTTCTAAAATTTAAATCTAATGACGAGCTGGAAGGATTTAAGTGTGCATATATTCTTTTGGCAAATGATTTGCAAGAATTAGATACCTAGCTTTTTGGTTAAAACTTGCAATATTTCCTTTTCTAGTATTCAAATTGGAGCTTTCATTTGATTTCTTCGATTTCATACGTTTCGATGTCAGTATTTGTGCTGACTGTTTTCTTTTTGATTTCTGAGCTGATATTTCTGGCACAGGGGCCACTTGTTCTAAATTTGATGGTGTAAGAGTTTTTGGAGGTCCCAGGCTTTTCTTTATCTAATTGTACTATTTCATCAGTCTTTAGTTTTGTCATATTATTTTCGTTTACATCTGTGGCTACACTTTCAGTAATCTCTATGGCATTTTGTATGTATCTAATTTAAGTTTTATTCTTGGTATTTTCTTTGTCATTATTTATGTCTTCGTTGAAAAGAAAAAGGTAATTACCGTCATTTCTAGAAAATTTTCTTCCTGTGTTTCCTTCTAAATTTGCAATATTATTTCTGTTCTCTTCAATTTGCGGCTCGTGGGAGAAGGGCGTATTTTGAATATTGTCTGCGATCTGGTAAAAGTAATCTGGTATAATATACTGGTTGTAAGGGTATATACCAGTTGCAGCAAAGCCTGAAGTAGCATTTGAATTGGTTGCAGCTTTTGTCCAAGCTGGTCCAATAAGTTTACCTATAACATTTCTGTTGATATTTTTGTCCTTACTAGTAAACATGTATGTTTCAGCTTCATTTTTGTAATAAGCCTTCAAAGCTTTAAAGAATGATGATGACCGTCAAGGATTAGAATTACAGCACCTTCAGGCTTCCTGGGAGTAAATATATCTCTCAGTCATTTAAAAAATAAATCTGACTTAATGAAGGAAGACTGTTTATTCATGTATAGGTCAGAACCCGGAGGCATTCCCTCTAAAACGGCCATATTTTTGCGAACAACTTTTAGTATCAATACAGGTAGCAAGAATGTCCCTTCGGCGTTAGCACATGCTATCACTGAAACATTCTCTCTTCTTTTTTTCGAGGTTAAAACATGTACACATTTGCTTCCCTTTTGAGCAACAGCTTTTCCTGGTTTGTTATTAATTTGTATACCACTTTCATCCATATTATAGATAGAACGTGGTTTATCAACTAAATCAAATTTTCTAAGGTATTCTTAAGCAAAATATAAGACTCCCTTACCTCTTCCCTGTTCATTCCTGTTGCTCTTCCTAATGACAATCCTTCACTTTTTCTGATTGACAATTCGGGGTGTCTATCCATAAAAGAATAGAACCAATGCATTCCTGCTGTCTTGTTTGTCTTACCGTTCGTATAAAATTTGTATTCTAGGTTCAGTTTTGTTGCAAAATCGTATGCCATTCCTCTTACTACCGATGGATTCGGTGCAAATCCTGATATCTGAAGTTTTTTTATGTTTCACAAGACGAATTTCATTACCTTCTCCTAAAGCCGGTGGTTTTCCTAACGTTTTCTTTTTAAGGTTGTTCGATTCAAGTCGTCTTCGAAGTGTACGTGAAGGAATATTGTACTTCTTGCTAGCTGAGTTGATACTTAATTCCTTAGATTTTATTTTATTTATAGCTTCTCGTAAATCTTCCTCCCTCCAAGCAGCTCGTGGCTTTATATTTTGCTTTAGAGCGTATTTTCTTCGCATTCTGTAATTATTAAACCATTGTTAACTAGACACCATCTGTTGGCAATAACTGAGGCCTATATCATCCACAACGACAGGGCCTATATCCCTAGACTTCAAATTTTGTGGGATATATGCCCCACACAAAAATTTAAGTTTCCGACGTATTTTTTAGCGTTAACCTAACATTTTTTAAAAGATTGCGATATAAAGAACGCATTCCACTGGAAACTTCGCAATTTAAGAGTTGTATGATTAGAAAATACGAAAATTAAGTAAGGACTCACCTGATTTTGTTTTTTCCTGATATTGTCGAAACAGCTCACACCCTTACTCTGCAAGTTTCACACTGCCATAACGAACCTACAGACAACCTTTTGGGTGTATAACTATTGACATCTAGTGATTAGTTCGTAAAATATAGAGGTGAGGCGTTTATCCTGCTGGGGCATATATCCCACATTTACCCTATTCCTATATCCGTTTAGCAAAAACCATTGAACGTGAATTCGAGCTATTGTGGCATTGCTGACGTGGCAGTTGTATTATTCTTCCTGGAATGTCAGTCTTGGTAATAACAATAATTACTATTATAAATAAAACCTTATCGATTTAGTTTGTCTACCAATAGAAAGACAATTATGTTAACTAATACGAGAGCTCTAATGATGCTGAGATCTGCGACTTAAAATTTAAGAAGCCTGCTCTAGATCCTTGAGGCACTTGCGATTCCTTGGCTATTCTCAAAAGATAAAGAAGGATAGCGTAAGAGCGGAAGGTGAAGAGAAACTCAAACAGAATCATACTGAAGCCAATCTTGCTGATCAGAGGAAAACTCCAGATAAAAATATCGCAAAAGAGTCTCCTCCTCTGAAAGTATTCACGTTTAACCTCCAACAAGTGCTTCCTACCCCTTTATTGATATCAGGAACTTTATTTTTACAGACTCTTCTCTTTTATTACATAAAACATTACAGTCATTAAACAATAATCATTTAAATAATACCTTATCTAAATTCTTCTTATTCATCTTCTTTTTTGTACTGTTTGCAGCAGGAACTTCGGGCTGCTTACTATCGACGAAATCTTCTTTATTTCTACCATGTTTTCAACGGCATCATCTGCTTGTTCTGCTACTCGAAATATAATCTTTATTTTAACAATATAACACGTTGCACAATTACTTCTTAGGTACAACTTTGACCGCTACTTTACTACGTTTTCTCGGTAGTAAATTATTTATTGAAGTTGTAGTAAGAATGACTCCTATGTGTAGTCTATGTTAGGAGTTAGCCCTTTTGATACGAAATCTAACGTATCTTGCTGTCGACTCTCTCTTTTCTCACGCGTATTTCCCTTTTATATTAGAATGTCTGGGGTTCCCCTCTTTCCACAAAGTTCAGGGGTTCCCATTCACATTTAGACGCACATACACGTTCATTTAGCCGCGGGATTGTATATTGCTACTGGGGTGTTTATCACGTTAGTATAAACTTTCGACGTCATTCTTTTTTACTCATAAATATATACAAAACCTATGACTAATATCTACTTAATAATATAATAACACATTCATTGATTTTAAATATTATTTCCCTTCAAAATATTAATAAAAAAAATATACTTAATTAAATCCTTAAAAAAGTAATCAAATTTTATAAAATTAATAAACTGAAATGGCTGTACATTACAATTGTGTCTCTGGAAAAGCTGTCCATTACATGTGGGGTGAATAATGGGCGAAAAGGGGATCGACGGAAATTGTATCATGCTTGTATCACCTTTAGACTAATATCCCTTCTGAAATTAAACAGTTTATCTTTTATTCAGATACCTGCGGGGGACAGATATAAAAAATCAAATGAATAGCTATAGATTATGTGTTGAAATATCAACCCACTCTGGAAACTATAGAACAGAATTTTTTAATTGCAGGATACACTCACATGGAATGTGATTCGGACCATTCTCTTATCGAAAGGAAAAGTAAACTCAGCCTCTTTCCTATTCAACTTCCAAGGGATCGGTTTCAATTAGTTAGGACCGCAGCTAACAGTAATAGATTTGACGTAAAAGGAATGGCGCAAGACCATTTTCTCAATTTTATAGATTTGTTTAACAAATACTTGCAAAAGAAAAGAGTTGATTGTGCTCAAGAACAATTCAATTTTCGGAACATGAAATGGCTGCGATTTGGTAAAGATTTCGGTTTATTTCAATACAAAACTACTTTTGACAATTTAACGAACTTTAAGCAAATGAGTTACCAACATAAAAACTCGGAATTCTGGTAAATTATGAACTGCTGCGTCTTTACAAGCAACCAGTACCTATTTCTGTCCAGAAAAAGGAAAATTTGGTATCTCATTTTGATAAAATTGATCCCGACGCTAGATATTTTTATACGAACCTGCCTACACAGAATACGACTAATGTTGACCCAGATTTAGACAGGCTAGGAGGTAAAGACAAATAAAGAAGAAAAGCTGATTCAGTTTCCAAAAAAAATAAATAACTTGTTTTTTCTTATTATTTTCAAACATTGTAAGTACAACATTTTATTTTATGTTTAAAATAAGGTTCAAATATTTTGTTAATGCTTATTTTGAAATTATTATTTGACAAATTTTTCGAAAAAGAATACTTAATAAAGTGTGCAAAAAGTGTACCTGACTCCCCCTATTGCTGAAACATCTTGTAATTTTTTGTGCACTAAGATAAGTGAAAATATAATAAAACATAAAATGTAGCCGCTACACGACTTTCTTATACGTATGAGCGTTTCAAATTATACAAAACTTGCCCTAAATTGTTTTAAGTACATTCATCTTCTCAGAAAAATAGACATGTGAGGGTTTTACTTCAAGTCCAACGTTTTAAGAACTTTTTAATACAAATATTATTCAAAATCCTATTCTAGGCACTTTGCAAGATATTCGGAAAAAAGTGCTACTCGGTAGGAGTAAAAGTGTTACTTCCGGTTCGAATTTCAAAATTTTTTTATTACAAAAATATTTCCAATCCAGTTCTAAATACTTTTGTACTCTTGATAAATATATATATAGATGCATAATTTACGACATATTTACAAAAAATCGCTATTCGATAAGAGTAAAAGTGTTACTTCCCATCTGAATTTTGAAATTTTTTTTATACATGAGGTATTGAAAACTAAATTTTAAATACTTTTATGCTTGCAATGTACCTGCTTAGAAAGCATGACTTGCGAGATATTCGCAAAAAACTGATTTTTCATAAGAGTAAAAGACCTACTTCCGGTAGGAATTTCGAAGAACTTTTTTAATAAAATTCTTCTCAAATTTAATTTTGAGTACATTTAAATTCATTATTTGTTCTTTATAGTTGTAGTCGTTTGGCCGCCATCGTGTTCACACACAGACAGACAAACAGATAGACACATACAGAGAGAATGTTTGCAAAAACTACTTTTTCAGTTCATGGGACTTGAAGACTTCCTTATACTACAAGGGTCTAATTTAGGCCCTTTGATTTTTATAGTATTTATTAATGACAACAATGTTCCCCTTGTTGGTTTTTACTGTTGGGTACACAATAAAGTATTATTATTATTATCATTATTATTATAAAATGTTCTAATATCCGTCTTAAAAGATAATAACACACGTTAATGTAACTTTATATCCAAGAACAAAAGTATACTTGAGTCGTGGTGTTAGGATTGTATGGTGTGCTAAGGAGCAGAACCGGTATTCTTTCAGTGTGCGCATGACGTCACTCTGGGAGCACGCGAGTCGCACAGAATCACATCTCGAGCGTGGTGTGTAATACCAGTATTAGATTTTTCTGCATTTACATGTATTAATAAGTGTAATAATGCCTGCATGTGCAGTTTACGGTTGTGGAAATTATTCCAGAAAAACTAAAGGTAGTGATATCCGATACTATAGCTTCCCAAAAGACGAAAATTTATCCAAGCAATGGATTAACGCCTGTCGCCGACAAGACAAATTTAATGTTCGTCATGGTAATTAAACACTAAAAATGTTATGATAATGTTTGATTTTTTTATTTTCAATTAGGGCGTATATGTTCTAAGCATTTTCATCCTTCTGCTTTTATTAAGACACTGAAGCATGAATTACTTAAATATCAACCAAAAACTGGTCGTGACTTAATGCAAGACGCCATACCCACTGAATTTATACCAAATCAGAAGCAAAGTTTAAGCACCAGTAAAAACGAAAGACGACAAAAGCGAGACGAAATTAAAAATAGAAAAATAATGATCAGTGATATCTTGGAGAAAGAGAGGGAAACCGACACAGATGCCTCAGAGAATATAAAATATATAGAAGCTGAACAAAACATATTAACGGAAAAACAGTCTCCCTCTAATTCTGGAGTTTCTATGGAGTCTTCTGTGTCTGAATTGTAAGTATTTTCATTATTTATACAATATTATTTACATTTTTCATAATTACATTTAGGAATAAGCTCGTTGAGCAACTGAAGATTGACAACGCAAATCTAAGAAAAGAAAATGAGATTTTGCAACACAATTTGGCATCCGTGAACAAAGAGTTAGAGTCCATGACAACAATGTTAAAAAAGCATTTTGGTCCTAGTCAAATTAAACATCTATTAAATCCAGGAAAAATTTTTCGATGGACCCCAGAAGACATTGCATCAGCAATATCGTTAAGGAGCGTAAGCCCTAAAGCTTACAGATATTTGCGCAAATTTGGATATCCTTTGCCTGCACTAACTACTCTAAGGAAATGGGCTCTAAATTTAGATGTAGACCAAGGAATTCTGAAAGACGTCATAAAGATAATGAAGCAAAAGTCCTTGTCAATGACAATGTTAGAAAAAGTGTGCGTTTTAGCGTTTTACGAAATTTATATTTCAAATAAAATTTGCATTGACCAAAAAAAAGAAAAAGTAGTTGGTCCCCACAAAACATGTCAGGTAGCTATTGTCAGGGGACTTTTTTCGGCATGGAAACAACCCGTGTACTATAAATTTGATGCGCCTATGTGCAAAGAGGATTTATTTGGGATTATTCGAGACCTGCATTCTGCCAACTATACAGTTGTTTCCATTGTAAGCGACATGGGGATTGGAAATAGAAAGTTGTGGTCAGAGTTGGAAGTGGCTCACGACAAAAACTGTTTTTTTCAACACCCCGTTAATCATGACGAAAAAATATTTGTGTTTGCGAATGTGCCGCATTTGTTGAAACTCATAAGGAATCACTTTATAGATCAAGGTTTTACTATTGATGGAAAGTACATCAACAAAGGTGGAATCGAAGAGCTTATTGCTGCATCTTCAAATGACACGAAAATTGTGCATAAAGTAAATGATTACTATCTATCAGTACGAGGGAGCGAACGTCAGAAAGTAAAACCGGCGGCTCAAATTTTTTCTAATACTGTCGCAAAGGCTCTTGAATGGTGTGGAATGCAATCCCTTTTTAAGACTACCACATGGATAGAAACAAGCAAATTTCTATCTTTAATTAACTACTGGTTTGATATTTTCAACGCCAAAGCACAGTATGGTAACCATCCAGGAACTAATGCTTTTGGAACAGACCTGGAAAAACAATTGTCAATCATAAATCAAACCACAGAGATTATTTCTAAAATGATAGTTGGGAAACACAAGCAACTTGTGCCATTTCAAAAAGGTTGATACCTTTTTGAAATATTTTAAGCAATCGTTCGCTGTTGGACTTATTTTTTTACTTGCGAGAAAAGTACGAGATTAAATACTTAATAACATACAGACTAAATCAGGATGTAGTTGAAAATTTTTTTTCATATATTCGAGGTATGGGGGCAACCAATGACCACCTGGAAGCTCTCCAAATCAAATACAGGCTCCGCTGGTATATCTTAGGAAAGCATTCATTGTCCGTATTTACAATGAATAAGAATACGGAAGAAGGTAATGAGACTTGCATTTCCGCGAATTTTTTCGCAAAAGCCATTGAACTTTCGGAATTGGAAAGTGCAAATTGTGTTATAACCCATGAAAATATTCCTATAGAAGATTATGGTTTCATTGAAGCAGATATTGAACCAGAGAATGATGATGAAATGATATTTTCACAAGCCGATTTGGCCAACTTTGACGCAGACCCTTTTGAAAATATTTCAACTAATAAACTCTCGGATACTATTAGTAATGAGGGCCTAAAATATATAGCGGGGTACATAGCCTACAGGTTTAAAACTAAATACAACAATTTAAATCTGGGCGTACCCACAAAACAACTCGATATGTCCAGATCGCCAGATTGGACTGAATTTCTTTCAAAAGGTAATTTAATGTATCCAAGCGATTTATTGTTAAAATAAACACGCATTCTTGACAATCAGTTTAAAGTTTTGCATGGAAATTTCCTATGTATGGAGGGAGCCATTCATTTTTAAAAAATTTGCGGATGCTGTTCAAAGTGATCCCAATTATGTAAATTTGGGTTGTTGTATTCCTTATGAAATTATTCTCTGCATGGCCCGAACGAGAACTTATATTAGGTTAAGACATGTGAATAAAACATTAAGTTTCGAAAATTGTAAACGTAAATTAGAAAAAAAAATGAAAAAAATTACAAATGTAAAGAAATAAATAAAAATATGAAAACCGAAATAAAACGTTTTTCTGTTGCATTTTTTTATCCAATTTTTGTTGTGTTATTTTATAGGATTATAGGTAAGAAATGAATTTAGTCAATTACCTGCCTCAACAATGTTTCAGTGATTTATTTGGTGTAACCAGACAGATAGATCGAGTTGCAGGTAGGTTGTATGAATAAAATTAAGAAAATGCATGTTGTTGAGTACCTATTTACTCAAAAAAAAAAAAAATTGTGATGCTAGTCAAAATGAGAAATGAGCTGGTTAAACATCGTTTTACGTTACATGGGTGCAGTAGTGTCTGAATATGCTCCCAAGCTGACGTCACGCGGTGCGATAGAGAGGGATATATAGCTGCGCGGCAGCACACCATACAATCCTAACACCACGACTTGAGTATTATGGTACATTTTAAATGTACCGGTTGTAAACTGAGTCATTTGAATATATAATATGTTATATTTATCGGTTGGACGCTTTAGTCTCAAGTGGGAGTGTCATCTAGTTGTTATCAGCAGACACGTTGGAAGATTCATATTGGCAGAAATTGTTGATTGAGGATGGTATAATTTAGTAAAGTCTATCTGTAATTGGGTGATAATAATATGACTTACTCGTTTTAACCGAAAGTTTCGGTATACGAAATAATATGTAAGTTAGGAATGTATAAACGTACATAAATTAGGAAGGATAAACGTCTAAATTTTTCCAGTAACAGCTTGTTAGGGAGTAATTTAATTTATTAAACAATAATTAATAATACTTGACAATATATTATAAATATAACTAACTATTGTTTTCAAGTATGATTGATATATAAAGCATTCCGCTTACGCGTACTTGTTTCATATATTGTACATACACGTACATAAACAATTATATTATCTTAAACGTAATACTTCTCGTAACAATGGAAAATTACTGAAAGTAAAAGTGTCAAAATATATATTCAGATCTGCTAATGTTCTAAGTATGATGATTAAATTTGAATACATAACATATTTGTTCCTGCAAATATTTAATATTGTTTACTTTGCTATTAATTCGTAGATTTGCTTGTCAGATTTAATACGAGTTGTGTACGTATGTGTGTGTGCATTGTTTCTTCTTTAAATTCATTTATCACAGCACTGACTAACACTAATAATTAATGACTTAGCGATAATTTGATTAGCCCATGTATGTATGTGTCACTTTTAATAGTCATTTAATAGGAACTTCTAACATACATTAATATGAAAAGTCATATTATTATGTCATTAATAGTATGGTTTTTGAATATAATTTTTGTTAAGTGGGGGGTTTTCTCGATCTAAAAATAAAACAAAACCATTAGTGTTACACAAATACGTATTTATGTTTGAGTCGGTTTTTTTCCGAGCTTCTTTAGGATACATTTAATTTATAAGAAAAATTATTTTTTTAATAATTAACTTTAATTATTAAATTTTTGATTTTGGCAAGTTTATTATCTGCCTAGTTATGAAGGAAAAGTATTTGGAAATGAGTAATATTTTATGGTTTAGATAAATAAGTTCTCAAAAAATTCCTTCATTCCTCCTTCTGACATTTCAAGAAAAATTCTTGTCATTGGATATATTATTGCATGATATTACTTTTTTTCCATTTCTATATTTAAATTATATATTTTGTGTATCTATATAAATTGTGAAATGATCACGAATAAATTAAACACTAAAAAAATTCCATTGGTTTATCTACTACTTGAAACTAACTAGAATTAATGTGTTTTTTCCAATTTGTACGAAATATGATGATGTACGATATATATATATATATATATATATATATATATGTATATATTATGTAGTAATATATCTGATACAATATTGATAAGAATATTTATTAAACAAGGAGTTATATGAAACATATAATTATCGTGATATCTCATATTATACATTACCTTTTCAGGCAATAAATTAAAAACTTATTTCAACACTGTACTTTAATTATCAATCATTTTAGTTAACAAAACTTTATTATGAAACACTGTCTTCGGGACTATGTCTTCTGTTTACTAGAGAACTAGACCACGGATTGCAAATCAAATAATATAGGTATTCTATAAATAGTTTCTAGCAGTAATTTTAATCAACAATTTGTAAAAAGCATTTCAAATATCAGTTTTTGAAACAATCTTTAGATTCAAGAAACAATTTTCATCACCAATTCGGAGCAACAATTGCTGGTAAAAATGCCTAGCAACAAATTTTGGTAAGAATTAGCAGCTTCAATGTTTAGTAACAATTCCTGATAAGACCTTCTGGCACCGATTTTTGGAAAATTCCAAGTGTCACATTCGAATCACAATTCATAGAAAGAAAATCATGTAACATTTTTTGGAGAGTTACAATTTTAAGCACTAATCTCTAGTAAGAATTCATATCAACAATTTAGATAACAACTATCTGGTAACACTTACTAGCAACATATTTAGCATTAGTTGCTGCCATAAATCTTATTCGAATTTTTTGATTACAACTTTGAGCAACAATTTCTGGTAAATATTTCTAGCAACATTGGAACATTTTCGAGCAAACACTTTCGGTAGTAACTTGTAGCACCAATTTTTTGTAAGAAATAAGTGAGAGAATTTTTCTTTGTAAACATTCACTAACAAATATGTTATAATTTTTAGTAATAATTCCTAATAACAATTTCCAGGAATAAATTTTAGTAACAATTTCTAGAAACATTTCTGAGTTATATTTTCAAGTAACAGTGTGTGGTAACAATTTCCAAGAAGCAATTTTGAGCCGGAATTTCGAGAAAAAATTCTCCTAATAACTTCTGGCAACAATTTTGAGTCATAATTTCTAGTAGCCATTACTAGCAACAATTTTTGTAATAAATCCTAGCAAAAACTTCGAGCCGCAATTTCTGATAAAAAATCGTAGAAATTCCAAAAGTTCCAGCAACAATTTTTTGTAGTACTTTTTAGCAACAGCTCTTGTAACAATTGCGAGATAAAATGTGTAGCCCTAATGCCTGTTAAAAAATACGGGCTATATTTTTTGGTATGGTATCAATATCTACCAAAATAGCTAACCATAGTTTTGGTAACAATTTCTAAGAATAATTTTTGTAAGAATTATTGTTACTATTTTGGACAAAAATTTCCTAGCAACAATTCAGGATATAATTTCTGGTAGCATTTCCTAGTAATATTTTCGAGTTACATTTTCAAGCAAAATTTGTGGTAATTCCAACAAACGATTTAAGCCAGAATTTCGTGGAAAAAACTTCTCGTAACCATTCCTAACAACAGTTTTGATACATAATTTTTGGTAGCAATTTCTGGTAACATCTTTTTAGTAATCCTAGAAAACCCTTGTTTTAAAAAAATTCGAGCAGCATTCTTTGCTAACAATTTCGAGCAACTGTTTATGTTAACAATTCCTACCAAATATTTCTGTTACCAATTAGTAGGTATAATATCGGGCAATAATACCTAGTCAGAATTTCTGTTAAAAATTCGAGCTACAATTTCTGGTAATATCTCCAAGCAACAGGTCTTGTTAACAATTGTTAGATAAAATGTCTAGCTTTAATGCCATGTAAAAACTTCGGGCTATATTCTTTGATTTGGTAACAATATCTTCCTAAAATGGCCTAACCGCTGTTGCTGGCAAGAATTCCTAACAATAACTTTTTGTGAGAATTACTGTTAGAATTTTGAGCAATTCCTAGTAACAATTTCCAGCAATAAATTTTAATGACAATTTTAGCGAAAATATTGCTAGTCATATTTTCATGCAATTATTTGTGGTAACAATTCCTACAGACGTTTTGAGCCAGACATTAATGGAACAAGTTCTCGTAACAATTCCTAGTAACAGTTTCGAAGCATAAGATCCTGGTATCAATTTCTGGCCACAATATCTACCTAAAATGGCTAACCACAGTTACTGATAAGAATTCCTAACAATAACTTTTTGTGAGAATTACTGTTACAATTTTGAGCAATTCCTAGTAACAATTTCCAGGAATAAATTTTAATAACAATTTCTAGCGAAAATATTGCTAGTCATATTTTAAAGCAATTATTTGTGGTAACAATTCCTACAGACGTTTTGAGCCAGACATTCATGGAACAAGTTCTCGTAACAATTCCTAGTAACAGTTTCGAAGCATAAGATCTGGTATCAATTTCTGGCCACAATATCTACCTAAAATGGCTAACCACAGTTACTGATAAGAATTCCTAACAATAACTTTTTGTGAGAATTACTGTTACAATTTTGAGCAATTCCTAGTAACAATTTCCAGGAATAAATTTTAATAACAATTTCTAGCGAAAATACTGCTAGTCATATTTCAAAGCAATTATTTGTTTTAACAATTCCTACAGACGTTTTGAGACAGAAATTCATGGAACAAGTTCTCGTAACAATTCCTAGTAACAGTTTCGAGACATAGGGTCTGGTATCAATTTCTGGCTACATTTGTTCGTAAAAAATCGTAGAAAACTTTGAGCGACAATTTCTGATAAAAAGTTCGAGCAACATTTTTGGATAACTGTTTCGAGCAATATTTTTTGGTAACAATTTCTAGCAAAATTTTCTGGTAAAAATTCGTAGGAATAATTTCTGTTAAAAATTCAAGCAGCAATTTCCGGTAACAATTTCCATTAACAGCTCTTGGAAACAATTTCGAGCAAATATTTCCTGTAAGAATTAGTAATAACTATTTTGATTACAATTTCTGTGGCAGTGTCTAACAACAATTTCTTGTAACCAATTAGCATCATAGTTGAACCAAATTGTCTTAGTAGCCAAAGTGCAGCGTGTTTAATCAGTTGTGTAAGAAGAAAAGGTAACCAAGCTTCAATAATTTCTAAACATTTTATACTCTGAATGTTAATTTTTTTTGATATTATTATGTAGAATCTTATTACGATTACGCAGTCTTAAGTAACTTTGAGCAAATTACACAGCGAACAAGTCCAAATTATTATCGTTTCAAATGACGAAACTTACAAATTTTGCAAAAAACAAATTTGTTTCTTTCTGTTTCGGAAGCTCGGGCTATTATTTCTCACAGAGGATATTTTATAAAAGGACCTTCTCAAAGTCATGCCTATTGAAGCTTGATCTCGTTGAAATGATTATTTTTTATTAAGAGCAGAGAGATCAAATTAAAAATACATATTATAATGCATAATCGTCTGTGCGTGACCGATGAATTGCAAAATTATGCCAATTATTCTATGCTCTTCACATATGCACACACATATACCGTAGCGGTATACGTGAACGTACATTTACAAATGCACGTGTAATTTATTTCATCCTGTTTAAACTAAGTTACTGACAGGGCGAATTATAATATCTGTATTAACTTTCATATGCTAATACAGCACACATATGCCTTCTATTGTGGTAGTCTGATAGTTCGTTAGCTTACGTCTGTAAAAATTATTCAATATAAAATCCATATCCTTCATTTTATTTGTGTACAATCGCCGGTAATATAATGACACCCCGTACGTGCCTTTTTTTTTTTAGTGCATCTAGACAAATTGGTCGGTAGTAGTTTTTTTTATAGATGGCGAAAAATAAAAGATTTAAATACAGCATACAAATAAATCATACAAGAAATTTGAACGAACAGTTAATTAATAATAACAATAATAATAATAATAATATGTCTTTATTAGAAAGCATGATGCAATTTCACATATAACACAAAAAGTAATAATTTAATGTTAATAACATTAAGTACAAAGCATATTAAACAAAAACATTTTTACCACACTAAAGAACAAAAAACTGAAAACGTATTTCGACAACTATGTTGTCATCTTCAGTAGCAGTGATTAAAAACCGCGTAGCGTATACAGAACAACAGTTATTTCAAATTTACAGGGATTTTTCTGTATCATATCATTGTCTTCATTCAAGTTAGGTTCACTATTTTCTTGTTCCCTGAATATTTCGCGGTGAAGATGCTAAAGAAGTGCAACTTTAGCTTCGGACGGCAAATCATAAATTTTTAAACGCTTTCCTGAGTGGGTTTTCATTCATTGATCTGCTCCTTTATAAAAAAAAAACTTTTGAAATGGCCCAAAATCTCCTCTGTCTAGTGTAGCATTACTACAGGAAGTGAACGGAAACATAACATACACCCGTAAAGACATAGAAAACTGGAATTAAGATGTCATAGAAGAACTTGAAGAGGATGTAATTGAAATTGAAAATGTGGAAGAAATAATGGATGATGAGATAATGCCAACTAACATCTCCACCAACGAAGGTTTACAAGGACTTAATATAGTGATTTTTTGAGCAGAACAAAACATGCTAAATTCTGAAGATCTACTAACTTTGCGAAGAATAAAAGAAATCGCAGTTCAAAGATGTTTAAGTCCAAAGAAGCTCCAGACAAAATTAACCAGTTTTTTAACAAACAAATCTGTCTTCTTTAAATCACTACGTATTCATGTATGTATGTACCTATGTAGTACATGTATATTTTTCATTTGTAGGTTCTTTTTGATGTTACTGAATATATAAATGAACGATTTAAATTGCACATTCGATTTAGTGAACATTTCGCTTCTGTGAACAGCTAAGGTTTTAATTAGTTCACATAATAGAGCGGCTACTGTATATACAAATACCCCCCACCCCGACCTTAACTATCAACCCCAACAACAATTCAAAAACGTTCTTTCATAATATATCAAAGTACTTTTACTTAAATACAATACTATGCATGTAAAGATATAACTGTACCTACTTTCTATTTCTGATAATAAAATACGAAAGAAAAAAACATTGATTTATTTTTACTTCAGCAAAATACGAAGTCATGTTGTGATTACACCAATTTTCGTGCATGATTTTCAAACCAAGCATAAGATAAAATATACCTCCTCCACTACTTACAGTATCTAGATTTTGAATACATACATAAATACTTGTTTTATGACCATTGTAAAATAATACTTATAAATCCTTCAAACATAATGCTTTCGAATAAACACCGGTATTTCGGGCCTTCTGTTCTCGTATTATATAATACAGTAAAATCTTAATTATAATCTTGTTATAATGATGAAATGTCTCTTAAAATGTGTGCAAACAAATTCTTTATTCAAATATACAAGTCCTTTGTAAATGTTGTAATATCTAACGATATATAGGAACGACATGTTTGGTTCATTCTTCTTTGTTTGTTCGTTATGCTCCTGGAAAAGTTTCCAGGAAAAAAATAGGGACAATTACAAATGAAAGTCTGCTATAGACCTGCACGTTCCAAAATACTCATCAACATCTCAGCGATTTCCTAGCTGGTACGACTCCTCATTAATCAAGTTATTAAATCTCAAGAATTTTTACCACAAGAAATGGAAATTATCGGGATCACTAATCTTCCAGGGTGAATTTGTCAGAGTACGTAGATTGGTGAAGTTGGAGGCACGTAGAGCTTATGGTACGTACTTGTTGAATTTGGAGAGCAACATATCTAAATATCCCAGGGCGTTTTGGCACTTTGTTGGTCAAAGAACGGGAAAGTCAAGAATTCCCGGTACGTTAAGACATGGGGAGGAGGAGCTTACTGCTCCGGACGAAATTGTAGAAGCTTTTGCTAAAATATTTTCTGAAGTGTTTCAACCACGTTCTATTTTTGTCTCATCAGATGCCCATGTTTGCTCTAGCAGCTTTGTTATGGAGCCCTTTTCGACAGGTGAAACTCTGACTGCTTTGAAACACCTTAAAGCTGACTTTACTTCAGGTCATGATGAGTTGCCCAACTTTTTGCTTAGGGATTGCGCATCTGTTCTATGCGCTCCGTTGTCTGTGGTCTTTAACCTTTCTCTCCGAACATCAACTTTTCCTGAAATCTGGAAAATAAGTAAAATTAATCCTGTCTTTAAGAAGGGTAACAAAGATGATATCTTGAACTACAGACCAATCAGTATATTGTCGGGGAGTTCCAAGGTATTTGAACATTTACTCTATACTAAGCTCTATGCATACATAAGGTCACACATCTCCCCGCAGCAGCATGGGTTTACTTCGGGCAGATCAACAGTCTCCAACTTGATTGAAATAACACAATTTATAAGTTCGGGAATTAACTCTCGAAAGCAGGTGGATGTGTTGTACACAGACATCGCCAAGGCGTTCGATACTATTGATCACACAATACTTCTCTCAAAGCTGAGTTCCCTGGGTCTTACGTCACCTGTCATTAATCTGATTGCCTCTTACCTGGACAATCGTTCTAATTATGTTTACTACAATCGATTTCATTCTAACACTTTTACAGCTTCTTCAGGTGTACCCCAAGGATCAAACCTGGGCCCACTCTTCTTCAACGTTTACATTAACGATCTACTGGCTATTCTCAGATGTCGCGTTCTAGCTTATGCTGATGACTTAAAGATTTATTCAAGGATCTCGTCAGTCTGCGATTGTGAAGCCCTACAGAATGATCTACGTGTTATTAACAACTGGTGCCAGCGGAACAAAATAAAAATCAGCGTTAATAAATGTGCGGTAGTTACATATACCACACGAATCGAGCCACTAGTTTTCCCCTACGTATTGGATCAAACTCCTATTCCCAGGCAAACACAAATGAAGGATCTTGGAGTGTTATTTGACCAACGTTTGAATTTTACTAATCACATATATTCGATATGCAACTCCGCCTCACGTGCACTCAGCTTTGTTGTCAGGTCGTGCCGGGAGTTCATGAATCCGGATACATTGAAGATACTGTTTTTCTCACTGGTGCGACCCAGACTGGAGTATGCCTCTATAATCTGGTATCCTTGTTACGTTTACCAAAACCTTTTGATTGAGAGAGTACAGAAGAGATTTTTGAAGTACTTTTCGTACAGGGCTCGAGGCACGTATCCTCCTAGAGGCGTTGACTATGAGAGTCTGCTAGTAGAACATGACGTTCCTTCCCTCTTGGAGCGTAGAGAGATCGCAAGTGCCAATTTTATGGTTGGGCTGGTTAGTAACAGAATTGATGCCCCCAATATACTCTCCGCTGTGGATTTTTTGGTCCCCAGATACGGTACGCGTTCAAGCGATACTTTTGTGGTGGCTCGAGCTAGGTCAAATGTTTTTGCTAAGGCACCTCTTACGCATATGGCTAGGAACGCTAACGAACTATGCCCTGATCCTTTTCACTTTCCTTTTATTCAAAAGCCTCACTCTATCGATAAATGAATATGTCTTTCGATTTGACTCAATGCATATGTCTGTAACACTATTTATTTTAATTTAATCTGAACGCATTGGCTATGATGTACTAATTATTAAATATTTGCTTCTTAGTCTAATGTGCTAAGGTTTCTACTCATTGTTGTTATTGTTATTATTGTTATTAATACAATATGAACCACTGTATCAGATTTTAATATTAGTTTTTCAATTCAGGTTATGCGTGTGTTTTCATTTATATAAGCTTGAAGTGTTCCATAACTTGTCATCTATTGTAATGTTACTTGTGTTTTTTTTTTCTTTAGTTTTAGTTTAGGAAATGCTATCAAGAATTGATTGTTGTCCTGTAATTGGCATGTGCTGTTGGACAAATAAAGCATATTATTATTATTATTATTAAAGTCGGAAAATTCGGATAAACTACAAAAATCATAACTGACGATAGGAACGACATATTTGGTTGATTCTTTTTTGTTTGTTCGTTATGCTCCTAGAAAAGTTTTCAGGATAAAAGAATAGGGACAATTTAGGAGCTTTGGAGCAAAACCAGATAAATCCACTTTTAAGTGAAATTGAGTTAGCCCCGGGAAAATATTCTATAGCGTCGTTTCTATGGTATGTGCCTACTTTGATCAAGCTAAAACGAATAAATCCTCATATAAATTGGTACTGAAATAACAGTTTTTGAGCAAAATCAGATAAATTCACTTTTTGTTCGAAACCATATAAATCCTTACTGCAGATTTCTTATTACCGACTTTGCTTAACTTGGCAAGTTGGGATGTAGTTGCCGCAATGTTTATTGTGTTCTCTTGTGTTTAATCAGTTGATTATATCGCTTAAAGAATGAACGACGAAGTAGGTGAAAGTACAGTCACTGTTAGTGAAGGGAGTCAGGGCAGCAGAATAAGAGAAAAGATAATCAAGAGGAGGCAGGCACTCAAATCTAGAAGGTAAATTCTATTCTTGACTATTAGTATTAATTTATTCCTTGTTTTCATAATATTATATTATTATAGGTATAACGACCCAGACCCAGATTGTACGATTATGCAAGCAAAGTGACGAAATCAGTCAAAGTCAATCAAAGTGAGAAAATCATCCAAGATACCAAATTGTGCCATATGATTAGCGCAGTGGATACTAAGAGAAAAAGGTCTCTTTAGGTAAGTCCTCGTAAAATGCAGGTAGCAGCCTTTTATTTCTTAAAGATCATGACATCAAAAGGTTTAAAAGCAGTAAAAGTATGTAGAGCGTTTTTATGGCTGCTGTGGGAATTCGCAACCATAGGCTACAATCCATTTGCAAAATAGTGTACTTTGGAGAATGCCCTAAGAAAGCAAGGGGAGGTGACCATATCTCAAGCAAAAATGTAAATGAAAGAGAAAAGGTATGTGAGTTTATTAAGAAATTACGAGGCACCGAGAGCCACTATGGTAGAGCAAAATCAAAGAGAATCTATCTCCTAGCAAATTTTTAATATTCAAAAATTGAAATGTATTTATAATGAGCAAGCAGAAGATAGATGTAAAGTTACTTATTCCATGTTCAGAAAGACATTTTTGACTAAATTCAATATTGACTTTTGCTCTCCTGCTTCTGATGTCTGTGCTCAATGTACTAGACTGGGTTACTAAATATGCTCAGAGCAAAATAAAGAAAAAAAGGCTCAGCTGATGTTAGAGCACAGAGTTGACAAACGAAGAGCTAAGGCGTTTTACGATCCTTGCAAAGAACAGCCAGAAAATGGGTTGGTCTTATGTTTCGATCTTCAGCAGTTACAACCGTTGCCCCGGACTCCCATATCTGATGCGTTTTACTCACATCAAATAAGTTTATGTTGTTTCTGCTGTGTGGGTATGGATTCAAAAAATCCTAACTTTTATATTTGGACAGAAGATCAGGCAGGACGAGGTTCTATAGAAATTGGGTCCGCTGTTTTTCATCATCTAAATGTTCTTCAACTGGACGGCATAGAAACCATAATATTGTTTTGTGATGGGTGTGGGGGGACAGAACAAAAACTCCCACATCATTCACATGTTAATGTATTAGCTGTTAAACTACTCTCCTCGAGCTGTGAAAGAGGTTATCATAACATACCCTGTAAGAGGGAACAGTTTTATGCCTGCGGGCCGTATATTTGGCAGGATGGAAAAAATCTTTAGAAAAAGCCCTACCGTTTTTTCCAAAGAAGAATACATAAAGTATTATTCAGAAGCTGGTGTAGTCAGAGTATTGGACGATGATTGGAAAGTGCATGACATAAAGACTTTGCAAAATGACTTTAATAAAATAATCGGAATGTCCGATTTAAAAAGGATTTGACTAACAAAAACAGTTAACCAAAGAAATGATGAAAGTCTCAATATCGTGCTTTCAACATTACTGATTTGAAGCGGAGTGCGAAGTACCCGACATACTGTTCAAACGAGGGAAAAATGTAAAAGAGTTACAACCTCCTGAAGTCGACTTTAAAAATGCTATTCCACAAAAGAAAAAACGAAATATCAAACAACTGATGAACAAACAATTTGGAAATACATGGGAAACAGATGAAAAGTTAGTATGGTACAGAAATCTGCTAAATGAAGATATTAATGTTTTTGAAGAAACTCACGAAGATGAAGATCAAGAATGCAACTGTTTGGACGAAGAGGTTTCATTGCACATTTAGCTCGTACGTTATAATAAATATTAACCTTATAGTCTTTGGAATATAATTTAGATTTTGCTTTAAAGTTGATTTATTTTAGATTTTAGCCAAATTACACAAAATAGATAATACTAATAATTCAAGTTGTTTTCGAGCAAAATTGGTTAAATCCACTTTGCTTTTGACCAAAAGCATATAAATCCACTTGTGCCGACAAAAACCAAATAAATCCATTTTAATTTCTTAGATTTCTCGAAAGTTGATGTTTATTTCTGTATCTTCTTATCTGTATGATTTTTTCACTCTAATAGTTAAACTATAACACAATTTGATCTTGTTAAATGTCAATGCCTTTGGCGCCACAGCTAAAAGTCTTTTTCCCGAAAATAAGTTGAGATGGATTTATCTGGTTCTGCTCCAAAGCTCCTCAGAGGAGCTTTGGAGCAAAACCAGATAAATCCACTTTTAAGTGAAATTGAGTATTACAAATGAAAGTCGGAAAATTCGGATAAACTACAAAAATCATAACTAACTATAGGAACGACATATTTGGTTGATTCTTTTTTGTGTGTTCGTTATGCTCCTGGAAAAGTTTCCAGGCAAAAAAATCGGGACAATTACAAATGAAAGTCGGAAAATTCGGATAAACTACAAAAATCATAACTGACGATAGGAACGACATAGTTGGTTGATTCTTCTTTGAGGGCCGAATAAAAATATCTCAGTTCAAACATTCAACGGACATAGCTATGCTAAGATCGACAGGTGGCGCTGTAGTCAAGTTATTAATAAATTCTATATTTATGGACCAAAATGTCTCATATTCACAATATATATATTGGTTTAGTGCCAAAAAGAAAATCAAAAAAATCTCGACCCGCTAGGTGGCGCTGCGGTCGAATTATTTATATCAAACTCGTCGCGCTGCTCGTCTGCTAAGCCAGCTAGTTTTATATAATAATTGCTAATATGTTATTTCATGTTGTAATATAATTTTGTGATAGCGTCTTCTCAAACATCAATTTCACCATCTGCTTATTCGATGGCAGATATTGCAATGCAATCCATGATATGTTAATATTTACATTTCAATTTTAGTTTCTCGCATTTTTATATTTTAACAAATATTTTCCTTTTTATTTTATTTAAATATGGTATAATCTATAATCTTGTTTCCTCACGTATAAATGTTAAAATCTCTTTGATGAACATAATGTACCTGTCAAAACTTTAACATGTCAACTTTGAAATGCCATCAAAATAGGAAAAAAAGCTGTCAGAAGATCTTTAATTTATTGGGGACAACACCCAACTACACGAAATGAATGGCAGTGCCTACTTACATGTTAAATGATAGGAGTAACAAAACATAAAAGGATATTAACGCAGAAATGTGTAAATTAAATGTGAATTAGTGGAAACTTCGGGTATAATATAACTGCAAACACGTGTTTCAGACTTGTTAGCCCTCATTAGCACGGTATAACTAAGTTAATGTTTCTTGATTTAATAATATGTGTAGTATAAGTCTTACCCTTAATACATCCAATATACATTCAGTGAGTTATATATTCTGATAGGTTTTACATAAATATGAGTTCTGTTTTTTGTACCCCAGCATATGTACATAAAATAAAACTAAGCTTTTTATTACTGACATGTTACAGATTAGTGTGATTATTTTGTTTTAGTTGATTTATTAATCTTTCTGTAAAAAATATTTGCAAATTATACTAAAGTGTATACATTATAAATTAAAATTATCACTTCCAGGCGTAATACAAATTATCAAAAGAATTCGCTTATTCAGACTGATGCGTGGGCCTTGCAAAATTCAATAAACAATACAGGTTTCATATGTACGTATACCCATACACAATGGCAACTGTTTGATATGTTATGCATACATGTCATTTATTGTTTAAAAATATTTCTTGATAATGTAAGACGTATCTCTGTAAATTTGAGTTAGAAAAATGCAAACATGTGTATATGTATACACTCAGAGAGCGACTGATTTTATTAGTAATGTGCTAAGAATGTTCCATTTCAATTTATTTGATTAGCATCAGAAATTAGAATTTGTTATGAAAAGATATAATTCAAATAACATAACATATCTAATTATGTATGTACATACGTCATACTTGTGTGTGTGTATATAAAAAATCCACTTGAATTTTTAAATAAGTATGGATACTACGTGTTTTATTAAATATTAATGTAACGCACGTAAAAGATCTGGTCTTTATTAAATATATTGAACTTGATTCAGTAGATATATCTTGATCATAAAGAATGCGTAGAGGAGGTATACAGGTTGTTCCAAGAAATTTGAGAAATATAGGGGTGAGGGTAGAATCAGTTCATAGCATCATGCACAAAATGAGTTATAACAAATTTTGTGCACAATGGGTTTTCTGTCTTTTGTCTGAGGGTCAAGAGTGTTTGCAAAAATGCTAGTCTTTGTAGCACCTCGTGAAGTACAGTCAAAATGGTAAAGACTAGGGATCGAATTACAAGCGATGATTATTCATCACTCGTAATGAGTGATATCATCATTCAAAATTGGGCACAGTAATAGTGATATCATCATCAATATTACTGTGCCCAATGTCGAATTACATAATTTATTTAAGTCGAGTCCTGCAATGTACCCCTGTCTGCCGGTCCCTATCATCACTCGTAATGAGTAATATCATCATTCGAATTTGGGCACAGTAATTCTGATATCATCACTGTTACTGTCCCCAATTTCGAATTACATAATTTATTTAAGTCCGGTCCTGCAATGTACCCCTGACTACCGATCGTTATTAATGACTTTCTTTAGTCAACTAGCGACGAAACTTGATGTCATTATTTTTAACCATCCAGTAACTTGTCATCGATACAATGGAAGCATTCAAATTAAAATTTTTATTTTGTGTTGCCTCCCTGGAGATATCACGCCATCTACCGGTGATACCCTATACCTATAGTTGATTTTTACTTAAGTTATCGGCATATGGTAGATTTCTGTGTTATATTTATACTTTCTTAATCAGATGTCTTATTGCTCGATTTTTGTTTCTAAATTTATTTAACTAATTTTTAAATAACTTACGTCTTTTGATCTTTAATGTTTGTGTATTCTTTACTTTTAATTAATCTTCTCATCTTCGCCCGTGCCTCTAGTCGAACAGTGTTTGTTTCACTTTGTTTTAAGTACTGTGGCAAAGATACCGATTCCACATGCCGTTTATTCATCAACTACTCGCATAATTGCTTTTGTGCTGTTACCAATACCTTATTAAATGGGATAAGCAGCGAGAGCTTAATATTTATGGTGTTTGATTTTGGAAATTGTTGGAAGTATATTCTGGATTATTAAGATTAGTGGAGTTCGGTTTGCGTTGAATCAGAAAACCTTTTGTTTTAATTAACGATTCCAATGAGGCAGTTTTGCAACAGAATTTATATATTTGTTTTGTGATGACAGTTTTGAAACAAAATTTTAATATTTGTTTTGCGATGATTAACTACACTTTTTCTTCAAATATAAATACAGGGTGTCATTTTGAAAACGTACCACCCTCTATATTTCGGCCCCTATAGAAATTCCAAAAATATGCAAAAACACGTCAAACTTATTTTTAAGGGGGACATTTTGTAGGCTGGTTTTCAATTAAATTACATCAACCCTCTAGCGGGGGTGGACATAACCTTTAAAAATTTAAATGGAAATGGGGGTTGAGTGATACCTCATTTTAAAGGTCGTTTAACCCGCTTTTCAAAAATGCTAATTTCTTGTCCTTTATTTTTAATACTTTTGAAATCAAGTCAAACCATGAACATACAAGTATCAAGTGTTTTGCAATAAAACATTAAGAAACTAATAAAAAGTAACTTATTTTATAAAATTTTCGAAATGTTGTCCATTATTTTCTAAACATTTAAAATTTTATAAAATAAGTTACTTTTTATTAGTTTCTTAATGTTTTATTGCAAAACACTTGATACTTGTATGTTCATGGTTTGACTTGATTTCTTCAAAAGTATTAAAAATAAAGGACAAGAAATTAGCATTTTTGAAAAGCGGGTTAAACGACCTTTAAAATGAGGTATCACTCAACCCCCATTTCCATTTAAATTTTTAGAGGTTATGTCCACCCCCGCTAGAGGGTTGATGTAATTTAATTGAAAACCAGCCTACAAAATGTCCCCCTTAAAAATAAGTTTGACGTGTTTTTGCATATTTTTGGAATTTCTATAGGGGCCGAAATATAGAGGGTGGTACGTTTTCAAAATGACACCCTGTATAATCGACATATAAACTATCTCAATACTGGATCGTCTATTTCATTTATCCGAGGCGAATGTTTAGCTAAACCATAAAATTTAACATGAAGAATCCTTCCCATGTTTAGAAATTCACAGACTAATGAATAATTTAACATTTAGAAAATTTGTAAATACTCAGTACTTATTACATTATATCCATAATTTAATTATTTATTGAGTGCATCAGAATCTTTGGTACGTAAATCACATCAACTGCGCATTTAATAATAAACATATTTTGCCCAATTTCAAAGATATAGTCAACACATATACATAAATATATAGAGGTATATATGCTTATAATAAGTTATGCACTTATTTTTGCCCCTTACAAAAGAAAGCTCGCCAATTGTTCAAATATCGCTTTTAAAAAAATAGGAAATAAATTGTATAATTTGTAATACTATTTACTTACCATTATTATAGATGTACTCGTAAATAGAAACGTACATTAACAATACTATTTGATAGTTAAATTAATGTAGATCATTATTTGAATGCAATATTTATTTTATTTAGAATATTTACCTAACCGCAAGCACATATTTTGCTCAAAGGTACAATGATATTATTTGCGTAAAAGATTGTTTGTGAAAATTCTTGAGATTTATTCACAATACTATACCAATAATTAAAGAACTTGCTAGAGATGCATGTACTGCGCATAATTATCCAGATTTATTTTGCTATCGACAGGAAAATTTCTATTTGGTTCATATAATATGTTGCTTTCAGAAAACACTATATAAACAGAAAAAACAATATTTGTTTGTAAAAGTGTTCTCCTTTTACTTTCTTATACGTAGTATAAGGAAGTATTGTGATGATGAAAATTTTCGACGTCGAGATTTTTGCAGATGTCCACGTTTTGAGGTCCCCTGATACCAAAAAAGTGGTTTTTAAAAAATGTCTCTCTCTCTCTCTCTTCCTTCTCTCTCTCTCTCTCTCTCTCTCTCTCTCTCTCTCTCTCTCTCTCTCTCTCTCTCTCTCTCTGTGTGTGTGTGTGTGTGTCTGTGTGTGTGACCACGATAGCGGTCAAACCGCTGTAGATATCAATTCCAAATTTTGTATTGACGAATATAATCTCCCTCTTGAGAACTGATTAGATTTTGAGCAAAATCGGCAGACCGGAAGTAGTAGTTTACTTCAGTGAAAAAATCGAATTTTGCAAATATTTCGTCAATTACTAAGTTTAAACAAATTTATAAAGAATTCAAATGTACTCAAAATTAAATTCGAGAAAAATTGTTTTAATAAAGTTTTTCGAAATTCCTACCGGAAGTAGGTCTTTTACTCTTATCGAAAATCAGTTTTTTGCGAATATCTCGCAAGTCATGCTTTATAGGCAGGTACATTACGTGTATAAAAGTATTTAGAACATACTTTTAAATATCTTTTGTATAAAAAAAAATTCAAAATTTTGACCGGAAGTACCACTTTTACTCTTATCGAATAGCGATTTTTTGCAAATATGTCGTAAATTATGCATTCTATATATATTTATGAAGAGTAGAAAAGTATTTAGAGTTGGATTT
The DNA here is from genome assembly GCA_963170755.1 of Amphimallon solstitiale. NCBI lineage: Eukaryota > Metazoa > Arthropoda > Insecta > Coleoptera > Scarabaeidae > Amphimallon > Amphimallon solstitiale. The sequence goes on from OY720675.1 coordinate 15,288,877, forward strand.
GGAATATTTTTTGTATAAATGAAATTTCAAAATTCGGACCGGAAGTAGCACTTTTACTCTTAGCGAGGAGCACTTTTTTGATAATATCTTGCAAAGTATGCATTCTATAGAAATTTATTAAGACAATAGAAGTACTTAGAATAGGATTTTGAATAATTTCTGTAAAAAAAATTCTTAAAATTCTGTAATTTGAAACGCTCATACGTATAAGAAAGTCGTGTGGTGGCCACACCTCATTTTTTAGTATGTGTAAGTAATAGTGATAGTAATATTAATAATAATGTTTATGTCAATATTACTACGTAAAAATAAAAAAACACAATAAATTCAATCAATAAAGAATTGTTGGAAAAGGAATGCAATTCAAGCTATGCTTGCCAAATTGCAAAAGTGCATCTAGGTGCTGGCAAGACTCAGAAGATTATGGAAATATAAAAAATAAAATTATAAAAGTAAAACCTTGCTTATATGTTTGAACGCATTTCTATGACCAAACAAGGTCACTAACAATTTGCCCGAAATATAAGTATTTAAACTTGTTTTTTCTAAAGACAGGCAGAAACAGAGACTTCAACTCACCACGAATGGAGTTATACACTTTAGAAATCGTGCAAAAGACAATTCTTTCAAAATAAGTTGTTCTATGGGGTGGAAAAGAAATGTTACTAAAAGCCATCGCAAGTGATTTTGAAGAATTTAGATGGAGTAAATGTTTACGGGAATAATTACGCAGTGAATCCAAATCAGTATTAATAGCAGTCATCCAGCAAATCATCTCGCTTAAATATGTGAAAGCATCGGCTTATATTTGATTTTGCAAGTACGTAAACGGCTCTTTATATATCAGATCTAAATGCTGAATAGTAACTGATCGAAAATAGAGCCGTGCGGAACACCAGACCCCCAAACATCTAGACTCAGTCTAGCAGTCTAATACACTGGCACCGATCATCCAAACAATCTCTAATGAATTTTATGGTTATGTACCCGCTTAGGGTACCGCTTAGGGTACATAACCTTCAAAGCAATGCGTATTTTGCGCTTGGAGAGAACATTATTTTGACTATGATAACAGATCCAAGAGAACACATTAGGGAACTGGGATTGCAAAGAATACTAAAAGCAAGAAAAATTGCATCACAAGAAAGTCATCCAAATGTCAGAACTTTCGAAATGCCAAAAATTAATTTTGATGCAAATGAGTATACGGAAATGATTTATTGGCAACACGTAAAGTTAACTGAACCACCAGCTTTTCGCAATATTACAGACGGAGATCTTCAAGGCGTGATTCGGACCAAAAGAATATTTGGGATCCACAAATTTGCTTGGCACACACATGCTGTGGAACGGAGCATGAAGCTTGTAACTGGGGCTTCTTCGTCGGCAAGTGAACAAAAGCAAAACTAAAGTCACAAATCTTAATGCCGACTTTTGAAACAAAATGGAATGTGAATTTCAAAAATACGAATAAATTATATTTTTAAGGCCGTGAAGAAGTCATAGGTCCTGGTATAATAAATTAGGAGGTAGGGCTGGGATGCGGAGGAGCTCGATAAGCAGTCATCTCAAAAAAATGATTAATAACTAATTCATTGAAGTTTGGTGTTGATGTCAGTAATTGTTTTTCAATGGTACACATTGCTAAGGCACATAGTCTGCTTTCCTGCATGGTATTTCTAGAAAATTGTTTTTATCCTCTTCAAAGTAGAAAAACACCGTTCACTTTCAGCTGTTGTCCTCGGTGTGGTGCAAATTATTTTCAATACCTTCACAGATTCGGCAAATGTAGTTGTTCAATTATTTTCATAGAAAGATTGTAGTAATGTTAGATCAGATGAAGCAGTTCCAAAATCTGGTCTATTATACAAAACCACCAATTCATGCTTCAAAGCAATTGATTCCAAATTAAAAATCTTCACGACCATCTGGAATTCAGTTTCGGGGAAAGAATTATGAAATGTTGAAAATAAATGTAGTTGAAAAAGAACAGCTATAGATTGATGATCACTAAACAAAGAACGGTTATCAATATTGTTAATAATAATGTCGAAAATTTCTTTAGCAACCATTTTGTGTTTGTCTTCATAACGGGTTTTCTGATCCGTTGTCGGGAATGTTCTTCTTCTTTTTCATGGTTTCACTGTTTTCATTGTAATATCGTAATAAGTTGAGTTCCTCACATGCTGAATTGACGATTTAAATGATGACACACAAGACTGTATTTTGATACTGTCAATTTGACGATGTTGTAATTGGTTTTTCAAGCCTACAGGTTTCCTTATTGTCGACTGGTCACTAGATTCATCATCTATAATCCACCTCAGGCATGTGATAAGATCTTTCTTTATATCTGAAGACACTCACAACACATCTCGATTTAAAGTTCCATCTGGTTGGTGCAGCCCACGGAATTCGATTTTTTACAATCTTATCCGGTATAGCAGTAGTCTTTGGGGATCTTGTAAAAGAAGTAGAAAAACCATATAGGTTGCAAAAGAAAAGTTCAACTATCAGATTTAACTGGTGCGCGTAACAGTGAATATAATTTGCATTTTTGTAAATATCTTTAATTTTCGCCTGAACACCGTTATTTTTACCACTCGTTACTGATGCCCATCGTAGCTTTGGGATATTAATTTTGCTGGTGTTTGGTCCAATTTAATTTTCCTAAGTTCTTCCAATAAACATTTGCTAATGCCATCAGCAGTATGATTCTCTGGTTGCAGAAAAGACAGAAATCATTTCGATCATGTTACTAACGAAATTCATAGTTATATTTGCAACGATAGAAATTACAACATACACACAAAAACCATTCTAAAAATTCCCTAGAAGTTCCTAGACATTTTCCTTGACCAAGTTCGCTAGAGTGAGAACCACGTGAGAACTTTAGCAGGGGGGGGGGCGATAAGATAAAGTAGATACCTATCGGCAGGTAACAATTTTATAATTATGCAAATGCCAGTTATAAAATCATTGAATGTTTATTTTATTGTATCTAATAAGTCATAATATCCTCCAACGTATGGTATAGGGGTTTAATTTAGACAAACTCTTTTTATAAATTTTTAATTGCATATTTATCAAAAGAACCCCTTAAACCCATGATACCTGTTTCGTAGAAGAGCAATATATCAGAAATTTTGACAATGATGTATTCGTTTGGATTATTTGCATCTTTTAAATAATAGGTAAACGATGGCCATATTTGTACTCACACACAAACACTAACTTGAAAGATTCCCGAAGAGAGGGCGCGAATGTAATTCAATTTACCATGGCCAACTAAATGTCGCATTATCAGAATTTAAGGAATATATTGTTGTGCAAAATTTTGGCGATGGGGGGATATTGATATATAATAGAGAGCGGGGAGCGGGGGCGGCTGTAAATCACGGAAAAAAGTAACAAACACGAGGACAAGACGCCCTATTGTACAAACATTCCCGTGAATACCCTATTTCTATTTGAAAAAATTACCCGCTTCTTGCTTACTTCTTAGTTAGTGACCTACCTTCAGTTTTATACTCCATACAAATCTAACACTATGATACACTAGATGGCACTGAGCAAGACAGTAGAATAAATAATAAAATAATAAAATTTGAGCAATATTTTTGGTTTTCTTTAGAATTCGTTCAAAATTCCCTAAATTTTCGCACCACTGATATTACATGCTGGACTTGCGTTACCGCCGCCGCATAGAAATGCCCTCTCGCTAACATATACCCGCTCTCTACCCCCGCCACTTTCATCGCTCGATTCCTAATACACACCGTACATTGTACATGGTGCAGTCGAGCGAGATACCTCGGAGCCTACGTTAGACTGCGATTTTTAAACTCAGCGCTGAGGAGACGGACTGTTTACTTCCGAACAAATGAGAAAAATTACATACAAATTAGGTATTTATAATTAATTTATCTGTTAAAGGAAATTTATCACTGGTTGATATGAATATTTCTTTAAAAATGCAATTTTACTCTGTAGGGATATGTATAATCTAAAGGTTTTTGGCTATTGAGAAACAAAAAGTAGTAAAAGATATTTTAATATTTCTAAAAGGGAAATGGCCTTTTTTACCTTAAAATTTGACTTTATAAAGACACGACTGACGCTCAAGGCTTTTCTTATGTTAAATTTGCAAAACCTATTTCTAAGACAACGGAACCCTGAAACTTTTTATCACTATCAGAAATCTGTAAAGAATAAAAAATCTTTTTTGGCCATTTTCACTCCACGCTAATGAATAACCATGCCCACATCACGTAATTAATTATTGTCTATTACACAACCTTTTATACACAATTTTAACCACCAACATAATACCAAGTGTAACAACTTGGCGCCCAACGTGAAGTGTAACAGGATCAATATAAAATGTCTAAAACGAAAGCCCAATATGTGATATGAATAGATATTTGCTGTAAATTGAGGACGAATTTAGTGTAATTGCTGATAATTCGACAGATAATTTGTGCTTATCGGATTTTCTTTTATTTCTGTTTCAAGAAACGTTTTATAAATCGTAGAACATATAATGCAGCTTGCTAAGTAAACTGTAAGATACAATTAAAATTGATATAATTTCGATAACGTTTCACACTTTGCAGGTTGTGAATTAATAAGATTGTATTGGATAGTTTGCAGTTTAGTTCGTATGTTTTTGGCGGGCGCTGTAAAAATGCGAACGACCTGGTCAGTGTCATAACTGTCAAGTATCTAATACAAACACATTTCATAATGTTAGATTGAGCCAAACAGCGTCGCCTTCAAGAATAGATCCAAGCATTATGCCGTATATCACTTTGGTATATAAACTACCTGATCTGTAAAGCAAGTGATTTAATATATGTATCCCTGGAAGTAAATCAACACCGGTATAAATAAACACAATGTAAAAATAATATAACAGCGCAAGGTCGTCCTATTTTAAGCAGGCAATATCACGTGAACTATATTTGTTCATTTATACAATAGTAATAGTGTAATAGACTAATAATGCATCGGTGTTTCTGTTTTAACCTTCACTTAATTCAATCACTGTTTAGTTCAATAGGATGACTAAATTTTATTTACACATCATGTCTGTTGTTGTATGTGCTTGATTTCCTTTTGGCAATCGTGGTCGCCAGAATTTTTCAATTGAGAATAGACATAATTGTCTTTGGTGTCATATGCATCGGCGTAAGCCTGTTTTTCTCTTGTATAAGCTGTTTTTGGTTAATTGTTGTATCTATAACATGATATGCTCAAAATATACAATTTCGCACTGCTCTACTCGAATATATTTATGTAATTATAAGAAAATAATTCAAATATTTTAATAATTATTCTGGGAAGGGATCGATATGTAATTGCAGCTAAGATCTACAATCGTACTGCAAGTAGAAATTATACATTGCACACATCAATTCCAATACTGGTTTTACTAATTTTGATAAGTTGCGATGACAACAACAATGTAATAAATACAATACAAGTCAACAAACAATATAATAATTACAGGTACGGTAAAAATTTAGACGTTAAAACACATTTAACTACGGTTCATTATTACACGAGCAAAAACTCTTTTAATTTATTTTTAAAACTGTTTAGTGATTGATTTCTCAGATGGGGTTACACTTTGTTGAAAAATATAACTGCCCAATAACCCGAACCACTTCGACATCGTTTCAAGCGCGAATACCTAGTAGTTAGGTCCCCATTATGTCTAGTGTTGTATGTATGTATGTCAGTGTGTGTGGCGTATCCAGAGATGTAAAATTACCGTAATTTATGATTTTGGTAAATTACTGCTCTCTTTTTACCAAGATTTATTCTCGCGTAATTTACCATTTTTGAGTATAATACCATGGTAATTTACCACACTTTTTTAAATCGGTTACTTTAAGATCGCGATCAACTTTATTACACAAAAGCATCCCTTCCTTAGAAAGATGCTGATCAAAATTGGTGAACATAGTATATTATTAAAATAAAATTAAGTAACAGTTAAAGGGTGTACATAGCGAAAATAAAAAAAAATAGTGCACATCTATGTCGCCATCTTTACTCATCTATTTTCATTTTAACACCAATATATTTAACTAGAGCATGCGAAATGTTGCTCAACCCAACATTCACGGTAGGTGGCTTAAATGTTACAGGAAACGTCAGAATTGTCAGAAAAAATCCATCTGACTTTTGATTAATGTTGGTAATTTCACAAAAATTTAATTACAGGTTATAAAACGTCAAAATCAATCGATTTCAGTTCGTGATGAAATCTGAACTGCTGATGACAATTATTTCAAAAAAAAAAGGTTAAACACCCTGACATCTGTCTGATATTTCATTGTTCATGTTTTTAAGCTTCATCGATATTTATTGTAGACCTTGACACAAAAAGATATGAAATTACAAATTTTATCTAGCGAAATGACTAAAATATTAATGAGAAAAGAGCTATCAGATATATATTAGACAATTACCTTAAAATATGATTTATATTATTATTACTAGGTGACAGACGAATTAAATTCCAATGTAATGACAATTGTTTTGTAACTATTCAATTTATTAAAGTAAATATTTCATCCTATTTCAACAATTACTACTACTAAATAATTTGATTGTCAGTAGAAAGTTTGAAGTATGGGCAGCGTTCAATCATTTAATGGGATATGTTTGAAAATACACCATTAAATCAAATTGTTACTCAAACATTTTGATGATGGTTCATGATGATCGTGTCCCAGGCTGGTGGAGCTTATTTCGATGGATTGGTTGTAATCATGAACTACCTTTTTGTATTATTTTTCCTTAAATACTTAATAAGAATCACAAAATGATCCGACAATTACGAATTATATTCTTTTTACAGTGTGTGTAAGCAAAATGTTTACACAGATATTCCCACTTCGGTCTGTATTATTTTTGGTTATTGTTTTTAGTTCAACTACCAGCATCACTACTAAATATTTAAATTATAATAGGATCGTCTCAGCAACCGACATAGCCAGAGCACGATCTACAGGCGACGACTCAATGCCACTGCAAACTCACTTTGACAGGAACAATTTCAGAGCAGACAAATGAAACTAATTTATTATTATGGAAGCCAGTTATAAATTGACTATTATAAATAAAATTAATAAGTCATACTATTCTATACCAACATTTTATTTAAAACTTGATTCTTCTGTGTAATGGGCATGCATTGTTCACAAATTTGCATTATAACAAAGCTCAAAAGATATGTCAAAGGATGTATAATTATTATTAAATATTACAGACCAGAAATGACGTTTGTGGGCCATGATATTTGACAGGTCAAATTATGCAAAACTAAAATAAATCTGATATTACTTTTTTAATAATGATTTAGTCCTTTCATTGTGTAAAACTCCCCAACACTATGAATCGTTTAGTTTAACTTATACATCGAAATCTTTGGAAAGACTACTTCACTTGTTATATAAACGGCTGATTCACGGGCTTTTACATCTGCTAGAAAGGGACTTCCCAAATCACCGAGTGTGCAATGTCATACGTGTATATAGATGATGTTTTACTTTGTTGGTAATTTACGAAAATTTTATGTGGTAATTTACCGTAAATGACGGTAATTAATTCGGTAATTTACGGGGTAATTTACCGACTTACATCACTGGTGTGGGGTATCCGTCTATGTGATTCCTAACGCAGATATGATTTTCGAGGACAAACGCAGAGGGAAAGGTTAAGACCCTTTGATTTATAAAAGAGTGCCGACAATCAGCTCGGTATGACAAACCAGAAATTATTGTGAGTGCCCTTCTTTGTAAATGAAACACGCCCATAGTCCCAGCAGAATGACCCCAAAATAAAACAGCATACATAATATGTGAATGACACAAGGCAACCCGGGTGTAGATGCACTCCATGAAACACTACATCCTTCACATCCCCTGGGATATCAGTTTCGTCGAAAAAATCACTTTTTGTGTTTTATTGTTATTGAGAAATATTTATTTAATTTAAACTATTGCCCAACCAAAAATATGCCTCGCCCGCACTTTCCCGATTCCCAAAATAGCCCTTATCCACCTTGAAAATAGTGGTATCATCGACGAAGAATGCAAAATGGTTCGCACCTCCAAGAAAATTTCAATTTAAACGAGGTGCAATTATCAGCGTGTTATCAGCGCATGCATTCCCTGTTCCGATAACAGTTAGGCGCTTTTTGTTTTTTTTTATTTCTCACAATTTTTTCCACGTATCATTATTTTCAGTTTCACTTTGGCCTTTCATGTATATCCATCATCAAAGAAATAAAATTAATAACACCGCATAGCAATCACTATTTAATGGAGACCCGGAAAATAAGAACTGTTTAAAGGTAATGCACCTAAATATACAGGGAATACATAAAAAAATACCACATTTGGAGATATTATTAAAGGAGAATGATATAGATATAGTGTGCATCTCGGAACACTGGTTGCGGTATGAGGAGCTCAATAGCTTCGTGATTGATGGGTACAAGCTGGTAGCAGGTTACTGCAGGAGTACTTATATGAGGGGCGGAGTTTGTATTTTTGCGAAAAAATATATTGAAATGCAGTGTTTTGGTAATGAGTTAGGTACAGAAAAAGATTTCGAGGTTGTATCCGCTTGTGCTGTGATAGAGCGTCTAAAAATATTTATAGTCTGTGTATATAGATCTCCGAATACCTCTGACTTGCTTCTGGATAAATTAGATGAACTACTTGGTAATTTCCCAGTTAATTCCACAATTACTATATGTGGGGATTTAAATATAAACTTCCTAGTGCATAGCCCTATCAGGAAACTACTAGTAGACACATTGGGAGAACATGGTCTTTCCAACAGAATAAACGGGCCAACAAGAGTTACTGCGACATCCGAAACTTTAATTGATGTATTTATTACTAATACAGAGGAGTGTAGTGTGAGTGTTGAAGACAACCATATATCAGATCACACTCATCAGATAGGCAAAATCTTGATCAATTGTCAGGATCCCAATACGAGGTCTGACAAGTCATTAACCAGGAGATGCACAGAAGGCAACAAATTGCACTTCATAGAAAAAATTGAAAACGAGTTCCGACTATGCAATTGGCAGGAATGGAATAATGCAGGAGCCGATGTAAATTCAATGTTCAATAGATTTGAAGAAATATTGCATAGAAATTTCAATGAAGCGTTCCCTTTGGTTTCGTCGTTCAGTCAGCCCAGCACTCGGAACAGATGGATTACGCCTGAAATTAAGCAACTTTCACAACTTCTTCGAGAGATGTCTGCTATTAATAAGATAATTCATAGCGATATGTATAACGAAAGATACCGTTCCTTGAAAAAATTGTACACAAAAGAAGTCAATAACGCTAAAAGAAATTACAATAATGATCGCATACTGAAGTCAGAGAATATTAACAAAACGTGCTGGAATATAATAAGGGATTTGAAGGGCACTAATACCAAACACAACATTAAAATAAAAGATGGCGACTCTGAGATTAGCATAGGTGATACACCTGATTACTTTAACGATTTCTTTGCGGAGATTGCTGGACAATGCCCACCACCACTTCATAAGGCATATAACAAAAACGATGTGTTGAATACCATGTACGTTAGTCCTGTGACCGTATCAGAAGTTTCAAAAGCAATTGATGATTGTTGTACGAAACAGTCCTCAGGCATAGATCAAATACCGGGAACAATTCTACGCATGGTAAAGGAATGCATAAGTCCACCTTTATGCATGGTGATCAATAAATCTTTTGAATCTGGGGAATATCCTGCGAATCTGAAGACTTCCAAGATCGTACCGATTTTTAAAAAGAAAGGTAATGAATGTAATGTCGAGAATTACAGACCTATTGCTTTGCAAAACCAAGTCTCGAAAGTTTTTGAACATTGTTTCCATAGAAGGCTGTACAGCTTCCTCGAAAAATACGAGGTATTGTCATCGTGTCAGCACGGATTTCGAAAGGCTAAATCTACTATTACAGCTACGGAACAAATAATCAATGCAGTCTGTGAGGGTTTAAACAACAGACGGAACGTTCTAGGACTATTTTACGACTTCAGTAGGGCATTCGATTCTGTTGACCATCAGCTACTGGCACAAAAATTGCATGGTATAGGAGTGAGAGGTGTTGCATATGAGTGGGTCCTCTCGTATTTGGGGGGCCGGGATCATGTTGTGGTGGTAAATGGCTTACGCTCGGGAAGGAGGTGCATGGAGAAAGGGGTACCACAGGGCACTGTATTGGGTCCGCTGCTCTTCTCGATCATGATTAATGACTTACCATCAGTGTGTGCATCAACAGCTTCCATCAGTGTTTATGCGGATGATACCAGTGCTGTCATAACAGATTCTAGTACACATGGTCTAGTAGAGTCAGCTTATAATAACATAAAAGAAATTCAAATATGGTGTAAAAACAACGGTATCCTACTGAATACAAACAAAACGCAGATGATGAAGTTCTATCCTATAAATCATCATGTTGATAGAAGTTTGCTAGTTTACGTGGATCGGAGCTCGTTGCAACATGTCCACAGTGCAAGAGTGTTGGGACTGACTCTGGACGATAAACTAACATGGAACGAACATGTAAGTCAACTTTCCAGTAAACTGAGTGGTGTTGTGTATCTGTTCAGAACAATAAGATCCACGGTTTCAAGTTTGGTGCTTAAACACATGTACTTCGGTTTGGTACAGTCTATCATCTCATACGGGTTGGTTTTTTGGGGTAATACTGCGCAAGTAGAAACGATTTTCAAAGTACAGAAAAAAATTGTGCGGATTATGGATGGTGTACACCCACTGACACATTGTGAGCCCCTGTTCAAAAAGTTCAAGATAATGACTATTTACTCGTTATACATATACAAACTGATAATGCACATAAGAAACAGTGATATTAAGAAAAATAAAGACTATCACTCCTATAATACTAGGGGCAGTGAATTTCTGCGACCGGCTTTTCAGCGACTGTGCGTATCACAACGTAGAGCAGACTATATGGGATCTTTGTGTTTTAATAAACTGCCTACGGACATACAAAATGAAACTAACGTTAAGGTCTTTCAAAGAAAATGTTCACAGTTTTTCATAAATAATCCTTTTTATTCGGTCTCACAATTTATAGATAGTTAATGTTTTGTTGTATATGACATGCCTAATAATGTATTTACACTATGTATCTACACTCGAAAGGTAAATAAATATTATTATTATTATTATTAATATCGTCATTGGTGTGTTTTTTTTAATTAAACAGCAATATTAGTATCAATAAAAATGAAGTTATTGGAATATTGTATGTATGAGATATTCGCTAATTAAACAATTATTTATTTACAAATAAAATGTCGAAGAAATGCTACTTTTTCTCACTGATCATTATATACTCTGTGCCCGATAGTCGAGGTGTTACTTCCACATATAAATCAGTACAAGATGACCTATGGAGAAAAGAAACATTTCTTTGGAAATTACGTTTTTGGTAGCAAGATTTTCTTAATTAGAAAATGTTCATGAATACGATGTTCTAAGCACTCTCTATATTCGTAAATTTCTAATTTTAATTTTAATATTTTTGGGGATTTCTGTGTTTAGCGTTTGAATTATTAATATTTATTTATACTTATTGGAACTGTTTGTGCCATCTGTTGTTCATATCGGCATATAATAAATTTTTGTGCTATTTTTGAATTCCCTTATTTAGTTGATTTATTGTTCAATGTTGTCTCTAAATTTATTTAATTAATTTTTAATTATTGCCCTCTTTAAACATTCAGTTCTTATGCTTTCTTCATTTATTCGCGTTTTACTTTCCTCTTTTGGTTATTGTTTGGGTGCACGTGCAATAAGTGTGGTAAACGCTGTGCGATGGACAGCGTTTTCGACACTTCCTGACAAGTCTCCGTTAAGTACGGTTGTGAAGTCGTTGTTGAAAATTGTCATTAGAAATTCATGCGATACGTATCCTTTGGCTTTCGCGTAAATGTTTTTGTCTGTAGCCGTTCCTTTTATTGGAATAAAATTGGGAAAACGATTACTTATGTGCACCAAAAACTAAATTAAGCAAGGTTATGAAAGGAATGGAATATCAGGCGATAAAAATGTACAATCATATCCTCACATATGTGAAGGAATTACCTCTCCAGAGATTTAAGGCGGCTTTCAACCACCATCTCCGGCAGAATGCTTGTTACACGTTGAGTGGATTTTTTGACAACAGTTTCCAATCAGTTTCTTAACAAAATTGTCTTTGTCATATAAATTATCTTGTACGTTTGCACCGGCGCTTGTCAGCTCGACCACGATTACAGGTAATCAGAAAAAGGACTGTGCAACTCGACCACCAAATTTAAGCTCTAGAGCTTAAGAGATTAAAATGCCTTATCCCAATAAACGTAAATAATAATGTAATAACAGATAATAATAAATCAAAATACTTTCACATTTATTTCATTTTTATTTTCAAATTTTATTTTACAGAAATATACATACATAAATTATATTTCTGATATTTACAATACTTAATACTTCTAATAGAAACTAACAAAACACCCATGCAAAAATAAAAAATATATTCTCATAAAATAAATAAAATAGATATTAAACCAAATTTTATTTTACATACATTTTATATAATACAACATTTTAGAATGGTAAACATATAAATGATACATTTCTTACAAAAGTATATATTGATATTAGTTTTTGTTGTACTTTCATATTTATTTAATTTTTATTTTCAAATTTTATTTTACATACATTTTATATAATACAACATTTTAGAATGGTAAACATGTAAATGATACATTTCTTACAAACATTTATATTGATATCAGTTTTTGTTGTTTTTTCAACAAGTTGTCATCAATAAAATCTATTTTCTTTAAAATACATTTTCTAATTTTTTTATTGCAGGTCTTCGCGCTTGTAATTTTCACATATATTTCTGTTTGAAAATTCAATAATACATTAGTAAATTGATATATGTTTGGGTGGCTGTGATAAAAACCAGAAATAAAGTGTTATAGAATTTAGAGTAAAAGCGGATTAAATCTCTGGTCGAGCTGACCGGTAATACTAATCCCTACATTTTCGAATTACCTGAAATATTCTTAGCCGTGGTCGAGTTGACATACGCCCGTTTGCACGATGTCTGTGTTTATTGTAAACCTACGACTAAAGTATTATTATTATATATTGAATTAATATTAGCGGGTATATTATTTAATATCCACTCAGTACCACGTTGGGCTAGTCAAATGAACTAATGTTTGAGTGTTGAAATATTTTTTTAAATACCCTTTATTATAAATGCCCTATTATTTTAAATAATCCTCTGGCTAAAATCAAATACAACAAATCATAATATTTTTCTCTTTCCATATATTTCATAAACTGGCGGGACTATACTTAAATAAACTATACCAGTATATTATAAATGTGGGAGGGGTTCTTGACGTACAATGTCATTGATTTCTAACCTTATTTGTAAATCGTTTACATCTGATTTGTTATACAAAATTCTTTAAATAATACGTCCTTTAATCTCAAGAAAAAGGGTTTATGCGGGTTCGCTGTATCTGGTTATTTGCTGGTAAATATGATTACAACTAAACATGTAAGTATTTCTAATCTTATTTAATCTTTTTCAGATAAAATTAATTTTATATTTGTTTTCTTTTAGGGTTATGTAACTTTCATTACCAGATGATCCATTAAGGAATAAAAATAAATAGTACTTCTAATGAAGGAAAAACAACAATCTCAAGATAAATAATGTATATTGATTGTGCTCAACAATACAACAATAATAAAACAATCTCTATTAAAATTGTCTAATAACGATGAAAATATGTACGTTCGAAATTATGGAAATAAACCGTTATAGAAAGTGATGCATTTATAGTGAGTATGTTCTTTGAATGACAGTTTGTATATTTTTAGCAACAGATAAATAATGCTTCGTAATTCTTAATATAAATATTCAATTTATAACGATATTCTCATGGATACAATGTGAAATATTATTCTCAATAAGGTATTTCCTTTATATAAAATTTTATAATGCGTATTTTAATTCAGCAAATCCTAAATGATTTTAGATATAGTTTTAAATATGAATTTTAAGTTGATACGACTAAGCTCGTAAGACAAATCTGTTATTTTGTTAATAAATAAATATCTTATACAACCTTGAGTTAGATATAATATGAAGTTTCACACGATTTGTCCAACTGACCATCCTTTTTGTGTTTTACAGATTGTTCGTACCTCGATAGAACCTATATCCTTGACAAGGGTTCTTATTCCGGATTTTCACACCTTCCTAAGTGCTTAAAAATAATGAATGTTTCCAAAACTGCCATCTACTAATTCTTGTGTATCTTGAATAATGAAAATATGGCTGTTCCTAAAAATAAAAACACTTCCTCGAGATGTTATGGATTCCTGGATCTGGATTATAATCTGCAACACATCTACTGGTTAATCTTGAAATATTCTCGGATACTCGTCCTGGATTATGAATATCTGCACATCGAATGGTTAAACTTGTAATGTTCTAAGATCCTCGACCTGGATTATGAATTTCTGCACATCGAATGGTTAAATTTGGAATATTCTCGGATTCTCGTCCTGGATTATAAATTTCTTCACATCAATTGGTTAATATTGAAATATTCTCAGACTCTTAAACGGGTTTGGACCCGGATGTTATTAATATGCGGTAAGTTATTTATTTATATGTAATAAAATCTTCTTATTAGTCGTAGTATTTTACTATTACCTAATTACATATAACTCTTTTAATACTAAATTGCTTACTTGACAATCCTCTTAATAATAGAAACTTATCAGAATCTTCTTATAAGTTTCTAATAATGCTCAATAACCTTTTAAACACTTTTCTAACACACAAATATCTTAATTTGTGTTAATTTTGATGGAAATTTCTTTCTCATCAAAATTAAACGTCTGTACACAAATTTTTCTAGAAAAATTCTCCTTGTTATTTTTTAAACAAATTACCTTGGCGACCTTGTTGCTTATTTTCAATTCTCCAATGAAATATCTACACCTACCTTTAAAAATCAACATATCTCTTTACTATTTGCTTTTGAATATTTATATCCATTTAATTTTATATTACACACATTATTTATTCTTTTTCTATTTAGAAAAACCTTCTTTGAATGCATTTTTTTAACATTTACATACTATTTAAAAAGACCTATCACAGGAACTGTCAAAATTAAACTGTCACTTCCACCTGTTCAAATAACTGCGGGAATCTTAATTTAAATTTGTTTGTACTCAAAATCAATTAGTTTTGTCTATTGTACTTGACATATCTTCGTAAATTAAACAATTTTGTACAAAAACATAATACATAATATTTTGTAACAATACTTATATTATTCCATTTCTTTCTAACAGATTTTACAAATATCACATAGAAGAAAGAAAACCTTATCGTTCCGCGACTATACAGAATGAACCAAGGAATCTCATCAAAATTAATTACTGTAATAAGTTACTATATAAATAATAAATTCTACATGAACACAAAAATCATTATTTTAAGAATCCAAACATTATCTGTTTCAAATAATTTAACTAATATAAATATGGCATGGTTATTTAAACCATGTCAATATATTATATAAAATAGGAGAAAGAATCTCGGGTTATTCCCCTGTAGTGCAAAAGCAAACATGTGTTTCAGACTTGTTGGTCATCGTCCGTACGGTGTAGCTAAGGAATAAGGCCAGATATCCTTGGTGATATGAAACAAAACGAAATCCATCAGAAAGATAGACCACCAATTGCAGTTTAAACTACTACAGCGGAGTAATTCGACATTCTTTCTCCTATTTTTATTATGTATCCTCGATATTTCTTTCCTTTATAGACTTATTACATAAAATATATAATTAGTAAGTATAAAACTTTCATTACTACACAATATCTTGATTTTTTTAGTCATGTACTGTATTATTTATCACCACAAAAACCTATATTTATGCAAACTACGCATATCCTTTTTAATTACGCTTTATCTCTGACATGTCGGACGTTAAACATAAAACCCTCTTTTTCATGTACACGAACTTATCTAATCAGTTCAGGCGAGGTTCCGCAAATATTTCCCAACACGCGTATGCAAACAAGCATTCGAAAGGACTACAAATTGCATATGCTTTCGTCATATTAAATTTCATACTTTCTGACCATAATCATTCGAACAGATATTTAACAGTGTATTTGTACTATCGTAAATGGGAGGGTTAGTTTTGACAGATTTCGAAATACAAATTTTAATGACACGAAAGAAAAGAGCATAGAGAGAAATTATTTTCTTGAGCTTGTTCAACATTCAACCGAAACTATTATTCTGTTATAAGTAGTATAAGAAAGTATTATGTTTATGACAGTTTTCGGCTTGGAAACTTTTGCAGATGTCCACGTTTTGAAAAAGTGGTTTCCAAAAAGGTCTGTCTGTATGTGACCACGATAGCGGCCAAACGGTAAAAGATTGTTATGCCCCTTCTACTTAAATATAAGAATCGAACAAATAGCGCAGCCATTCTAAAAGTCCATCTGCTATGGCTAGTTAACATTAATAACCCCTTAAGATGTATGTCCAATACCCGACTTATTAAGTGTTCGAATGTCCTACATGTAACCTTCTCTCTAACTTGTCGCCGTTTTGCCCAATAAATACAGAACAGAACTAATTAGACGATGAACTGATTAAGGTGCTACCTCCCTTAAGTTAACCCGGGAGCAGTCGCTATATGAGATTTTCTCTCACATTTTTACTTCGTAAGTGATATCTTCATTGCTGCACCACATACGGGGTTAAGCTTCCCGCTATACTCCTAATTATTCTTCTGCTACTGCGCAGTAACTTGACAACATAACCACAACTATTCGTTTAGTTGTAAGAAATTATTTGTTGAAGACGTGCGCTCTGAGTGAGACTTTTTCTCGTCGCGCGACTACTGAAGTTTTACTCGTTAATCGGAAATAATTTTCTAAATTCTTGTGTTTTCGTCATGAATCGTGGACAATTACTTGTGAACTTGGCTCTTTTGCAGTTGGAACAAGAAAGAAATAGAGGTAAGTCATAAAATACGGTAAAATTGTTAAAATTTACAATTGATTCGATACAGATCTACAGCAAAATGAGCTGCCACCCAATCTTGAAGATCAGACAGAGAGAATTGACGATCCAGAAAGTGATGCCGAAAGTGAGCACCACTTAGACAACACCGATTCAGCGCAGTCTGATAGCTCTGGTTCTGAAGCAGTGGATGAAGTTGACACGGAATCAAGAGATGAAGGTGACTTTATGGCTGCTAATGTCCCTAAGTTTCTCGGAAAGGATAAAAAAACGCAATGGCTGAAACATGTGTCTCATCGTATAAGTAAAACTAGATCCAAAAATTTGGTAACGCATCTTCCAGGTGTGAAAGCGGTTGCTAGAAATTCCAAGTCGCCTTTACAATGTTGGGAGTTGTTCTTCCCCGACGCAGCCATTGAAGAGATTGTCAATTATACTAATATATATCTACGACGAATGCGCCAACGGTATGTTCGTGCTAGAGTTTGCTGCGACACATCCTTCATTGAAATAAGAGCCCTTATAGGTCTGCTTTATCTGGCTGGAATAAAGAAAAGCCACCATGTAAATGTTACAGAACTGTGGACCAACGATGGTACAGCACCAGAGTGTTATCGTGCCACAATGTCTTGCAGAAGATTTCTGACATTATTACGCGCATTGAGATTCGACAACATTGGTGACAGAAATGAGCGTAAGGCAGTTGACAATTTGACGCCAATAAGAAAGCAGTTTGATGAATTTGTTGTTCGTTGTCAAACAAATTATCAAATTGGAGAGTATGCAACGCTTGATGAAATGCTGGAAGCATTTCGAGGGCGTTGCAAATTTCGTCAATATATCGCTAACAAACCTGCGAAATATGGCATAAAGATCTATGCTTTAGTTGACGCCAGAACATTCTATACCTCCAATTTAGAGATATATCCTGGGAAACAGCCGCCTGGACCTTACGAATTGGACAACAGTGCAACAAGCGTAGTCAAGAGAATGATAACCCCAATTCTCAACACAGGCCGAAATGTCACCATGGATAATTACTTTACGTCACTGCCTTTAGCCAACGACTTAGCAGTGAACCATAGAACAATTATCGTTGGCACACTTCGTAAAAATAAGAGGGAGATCCCGCGCGAACTTGCTGACATAAGGTCAAGACCAGTCAAAAGCAGTATATTCGCTTTTTCGAAAGAGGCTGTGTTAGTTTCGTATGTTCCTAAGAAAGGCAAAAATGTGCTGCTGTTGTCAACACTACACAATGACGATGTAATAGACCTTACGACGGGGGACGAAAACAAACCCGAAATCATCACCTTCTACAACCTGACAAAAGGAGGAGTAGATGTCGTAGATGCTTTCATCTCATCTATCTCTATACTCTGTGGCTAGAATTAGTTGTCGCTGGCCCCTAACTGTTTACTTTTCCATGCTAAACATTGGTGGTATTAATAGTTACATTGTGTATAAGTGCAATAACAGCGAGCTGGATTATATTCAAGAACGGAGATTATTTTTGAAGGATCTGGCACTTTCACTAGTTAAGTCACATCTTGTAGAACGTGCGCAAATCAAGAATCTAACGCTGACGCTTCGCACGACAATAGCAAGAGTGGCTAGAATTCCAATTAAAAATGTGAATCAACCAACCGCTCCAAATGAAGAAACACAATTCTGTTATTTATGCCCTCGCAGAAAAAACAGAAAAACTAAAAAAGTTGCACTACTTGCCATAGGCCCATTTGCCCAGAACATACCACGCACACTTGTCTCAACTGTTTGGGCGCTGATGAAGATTCCGAAGAAAACTAAAAAATTGGTACTTCAATTCAGAATTTCAAATAATTTCTTAATTAATCCTTATTTCTCTGTAGTATTTTCTGTTCATTTAAACTAAAATATTAAAAGTTTATTCTAAAATATTGTTTTTTGAAATTTAATTGAAAAATGCAACAAGTCTTATATCAAAATTAAGAATGTGAGAGAAAGTCTCCCGCGCGACCAACAGCGTCACAAATAGCCTAGCGACCACTGCCGGGTTAAAAGACCGACGCCTTGATACCTGATCGAGTGATACCTATGACAATAAAAAACAGGGGACTTTTCCAAGAAGAACACAAATTCAACAGTCAACACATTTAGAAACAATAGTCAGAATAAAAACATTAATGCGCGACAATACTCTGACATCATTATTGAGACTGGTCAATATTCATAATCTAAACAAACCGCACAGTAATTTTTCTCCCGTGTAAATCATACGGTGTGTAGGTATTTCTATGTATTTTGATAGAGAGTGCCTACATAAATTGACTTTTTTAGTGATAAGTATGATGTGTGAAATGTGTTCTAATGATTTACTATAGTTTAACACATAAAATACTTGTATTTTCAGATTTATAGACAATACAACATAATATAATAAACCGTGGCTGTTTTGTCGGAATGATTTTATTTAGTAGTAAGTAATTTAATCTTTTCACATTTAGATTCTTCAAAAAAAACATGAAATTATAATTATCAAAGAATTTTACTGAACTTGTATATGCAAAATCTTTATTAAAATAACTTTCTATGCTGGATACAATTTAAATATTGTTTCTTTCCTTGAAGTATATTGCTCTGTATAATTGATATAGTTAAACTTGCAAGTTCATAAAGATTTCCAACAGAATAATGAAGAAAAAACAGTCACTGTTTGTTGTAAACACAAAGATATATTGTCTATAAATCTAAAAATACAAGTATTTTATGTGTTAAACTATAATGAATCGTTAAAATACATTTGAAATATCATATCTAACACCAAAGAAGGTCAATCTGTGTACACAACTTTTATAAAAATTACTTTGAATTAGTACCTTCTTAACTCCATATACTTTACCTGCGGTTACACCTAGGTTAATAGTGACGTCAGCAGAAAATACCCGCATAGTAATGAAAAAATTTTGGAATTAATTTTTAACAAGTTATTTGCAAGTTCGGGTAATTTTTCTTTAAGGAAATTCTTTCCGAGCGATTTTCTTTTCATGCCACAGTAATTAGGCAATCTTCTTAGACTCGCATTTTGTACTCTTTGCACTTGCTTCATGTTAACTGCATCCAAACAGGACCCACAGATAGGCATGCAACAATTTAAACAACAATAACAACATCAATGATTTGTACAACATCCACTTTAATATTAAAGATAGATTTATTTAAAAGGATATAAAATTTCCAAAAAGTTTTAGTTGGCAACGCTTTTAATGTTTAATATACAGGGTGTCCCACCGGGAACCAAATCGATCTATATATGGAAAACCACACATAGGAAAATTTTTAAAATTTGGGGGCATGCGAAAGTCGATGGGGGCAACTCGGCTAAAATATTTTCAAGATGGCGGCACTTCCGGTTATACAGGAAGTAGATGTCAACTTTCTTATTTCAAATGGAACACCCTGTGTATTATTGCATTTTTGGAATCTACACAAGATTCTAGGCTAATTTTATGTATCACGTCCTATACCTAAGTCTAACTGTTTTTGACTTATTTAATTTTTTACGTGAAAAATGACGTTTGCAGCATCTAAAATAATTAATATTTAATTAATAAGGAAGCCCTTATTATTCAATTTGGACTAGAGTCCTTGTTGAGAAAGACCTACTGAAATAGTTTTTTTATAATATTTTGAAAACTTTTAGTACAGGGTGTTTAAAAAATATGATTAAAAATGAAATTGAAAAAAATGCCAAAAATCAATTTTTTCAAATGGAAACCCCCAATTTTTATAATTTTATTTAATTTAGCATTAAAAAATAGTGTAAGTTTGTGTAAGGTTATCTATGCAAAAAATTTTTAGTTTTCGAAATATTGCCAATTTAATATTTCTATTCGGAAATTTTGCTGCGTGAATTTTAAATTCAGTTTCTCTTAGTTGGCTTTGGCGGCATTGACAATCAAATGCTAAAGAAATGTATGACGCTGTCATTATTTGAGAAGTATTATTAATTATTATGCCAGGGCGCTTAAATTACACAAACGAAGATTATTTAAACCTAATTATTATTTATGGAGAATGTAACAAAGTTATATCAAGAACATGTGACACATTTTCTATTCGATATCCGCAAAAACAGAAGCCATCACAATGTACCGTTAAACAAATTATAGAAAATTTCAAGAACTTTGGATCCGTCAAAGCAATGGTGCAAAGAAATAAACATCTCGTTAATAATGAAAATATCGAAATTGCTATTTTGGGATATTTCGTCGCTAATCCAACAATGTCTGTAAGACAAGCTGCATTGGAGTCAGGATTATCAAAATCAACAGTTCACAGAATATTATTATTGTTTAATTTAAAGAGAACAGCATAATTATTTTTTCAATAAATGTTCAAACTGACGTCCTTGAACTTCCAGACACTTTTGGCATCTAAGCAACAGTTGTTCATGAGTCGCTTTCCTTATTGACTCGGGTGTTAAACTTGCAAATTCATGCCTCACGCGCTGCATACAATCTTCCATGGTTGTTATGGGAGTGTTATACACTCGATTTTTGATTGTACCCCAAATAAAAAAATCGAGCACTGCAAGATCTGGGGAGCGGGCTGGCCAAAGGAAAGGACCGTTGTTGGCTATCCATCGATCAACAAAAGCATTTTGCAAAAAATTGTCAATGAGGTAGCTGCCATGTGGAGGTGCGCCATCATGTTGGTAAAAGAGGTTTCTACGAACGGCGAGCGGCAAATTGTCCAAATAGTCGGTTTCTAAATTCTGTAAAATGTTCAAGTAGCCCTCACCTGTAAGTTAATAAGCACATTTTTACCTAGAAATATTCTAAAATTTCTAACTTACCATTTAAATTTTCTTGATAAAAGTGTAGTGCCATTTTGCTATTGCGGATATCGAATAGAAAATGTGTCACATGTTCTTGATATAACTTTGTTACATTCTCCATAAATAATAATTAGGTTTAAATAATCTTCGTTTGTGTAATTTAAGCGCCCTGGCATAATAATTAATAATACTTCTCAAATAATGACAGCGTCATACATTTCTTTAGCATTTGATTGTCAATGCCGCCAAAGCCAACTAAGAGAAACTGAATTTAAAATTCACGCAGCAAAATTTCCGAATAGAAATATTAAATTGGCAATATTTCGAAAACTAAAATTTTTTTGCATAGATAACCTTACACAAACTTACACTATTTTTTAATGCTAAATTAAATAAAATTATAAAAATTGGGGGTTTCCATTTGAAAAAATTGATTTTTGGCATTTTTTTCAATTTCATTTTTAATCATATTTTTTAAACACCCTGTACTAAAAGTTTTCAAAATATTATAAAAAAACTATTTCAGTAGGTCTTTCTCAACAAGGACTCTAGTCCAAATTGAATAATAAGGGCTTCCTTATGGGAAAAAATATTAATTATTTTAGATGCTGCAAACGTCATTTACGTAAAAAATTAAATAAGTCAAAAACAGTTAGACTTAGGTATAGGACGTGATACATAAAATTAGCCTAGAATCTTGTGTAGATTCCAAAAATGCTATAATACACAGGGTGTTCCATTTGAAATAAGAAAGTTGACATCTACTTCCTGTATAACCGGAAGTGCCGCCATCTTGAAAATATTTTAGCCGAGTTGCCCCCATCGACTTTCGCACGCCCCCAAATTTTAAAAATTTTCCTATGTGTGGTTTTCCATATATAGATCGATTTGGTTCCCGGTGGGACACCCTGTATAACACATACATGCATGTGTTATCTATATGAATAAGCCTAAATTTGTTGACTGCGTAACAACTGGTATAAAGCTATTGTTTAAAGTAATTTCCAATTGACTCTTTCATTCTTTAACATCATTCACTTTTCCAAACAACATGGCACAGCTTTTGTGGGGGCTGTTATAAATATAGAATGGTAGCGAGAGTAAGTGCTAATGTTTGATAAGTCAACATTTACCGTGGATTAGGAAACAATTAGCTCCCACGGAAGAATAGACAGATAAATTTGCATGTCACAAGTATATATACGCCATTTGCAAAAGTCAGTACTTTTGGGTAACATACTTTGTATATATTGAAAACAACAATGACCTCAGAATGGACGCCTCAGGTACACCCTTTTAAGCAGATGAATGGGAAGAATTCTGATTACCTTACCGAATTATCTGATAACTGTTAGGCAAATAGGACCTTATAAGTCCCGTTTTCGAAATTCCTACAGGAAGCGCAGGGTTTTTAATCTTTATCGAAAAACAGTTTTCTGGGAATAATTTATTCCACGCCTCCCGTTTTGATGGAAATACTTTTCAAAAGTGTTTAGTTTCTTTATCAAGAATAATTCTATTACCAATGTGACAATAAATAATACTTTTTCTTTTGCCAGAAATATTGGATAATATCATAAATTGCATTGATTGCTATCATGGAAATATCTCAAGTATAAACAATTACAAAAGAAAACTACTTTTATTATATTGTAACATGTAAAGTAACACAATTAATATAATAAATGGATTATGTAAATTACGTGATTATATCGTTGAATATGCGCTACATACATATCTTGGATAGTTTGCCGGATTTATTGCATTAACATTAGTATGTATTATCTTCTATAATTGTTGTAGACGAAACTCTGTCTGGTTTAAATTTGTTCTGCCCTCACCAGATAAAATATGTGGCATACCCAGAATTAAATCCCGTTTAACTGCAGCTTTTAAGCTGAACCAAGTCATTTCAATTGGATTTAACATTGGGCTGTAAGGACTAAGTTTCAGAAATTTATGGTTGCTGAATTTATTTTCAATACATGGCACGGCGCATTGAGTTTGATAAATGTTATAGGCTGCACGCAAACACTGGCGGACAAATTGATTTGCGTCTTCCATTCTAAAGGCACATCTTCTGACCTTGTTGTGAATCATTCCCATATTACCAATACAGCCTAGGCTTTGCTGCAACCAGCCATTATATTTCTGCAGCGGGATCCCTTGATCGTCCTTCTTTTCTTGATACGAATAAATTAAAAGTTGTTTCGTCCATGTAAATAATTGGCACATTATTCGCTTGGTAAATTAAAAGTTGTAGAATATACTCACGAGGTTTTATCTTCTTTTTATCACTATTTGCTCTTTCAGGTTCTTTTCTTATGTCATTCAACGTGAACAGAAATTTGTCCAAATGTTTTCGAAGTGTTTCTTTAGATACTGTTATTTGATGTTGCACGTCGTAAGCCCTCTCCTATCACCCTGAGTTATATACAGTAAAAATTTGCTACATAACTTAAATAAAACGTATTCGCACATTTATTACATTCACACATGTACACACGCGTATAATATTCAGTAACGTATTAAATAAAACGTAAACCTCAACCATCCCCGTATCTAAAATTTCACATTCATACGTCAATTTTCAAAAAATTCTTCCGCCATTTTGTTTTTTTTTGACATTTTGACTTTGGATCCGTGATCGGCGATCTAAAACACCCCCGTATCTAAAATTTCACATTCATACGTCAATTTTCAAAAAATTCTTCCGCCATTTTGTTTTTTTTTGACATTTTGACTTTGGATCCGTGATCGGCGATCTAAGACACCCCCGTATCTAAAATTTCACATTCATACGTCAATTTTCAAAAAACTCGTCCGCCATTTTGTTTCTTTTTGACATTTTGACTTTGGAATCGTGATCGGCGACCTAATACACCCTCGTATCTAAAATTTCACATCCATACGTCAATTTTCAAAAAAATCGTCAGCCATTTTGTTTCTTTTTGACATTTTGACTTTGGAATCGTGATCGGCAACCTAAAACACTCCAGTATCTAAAATTTCATATTCATACGTCAATTTTCAAAAAAATCTTCCGCCATTTTGTTTTTTTGACATTTTGACTTTGGAATCGTGATCGGCGACCCCCAAAACCCCCGTATCTAAAATTTAACATCCATACGTCAATTTTCAAAAAACTCGTCCGCCATTTTTTTTTGTTGACATTTTGACTTTGGATTTGTGATCGGCGACCTAAGACACTCCCGTATCTAAAATTTCACATTCATACGTCAATTTTCAAAAAACTCTTCCGCCATTTCGTTTTTTTTGACATTTTGACTATGGATTGGTGATCGGCGACCTAAGACACCCCCGTATCTAAAATTTCACTTTCTTACGTCAACTTTCAATAATACGAAATACACGCGTATAATATTCAGTAACGTATTAAATAAAACATATTCGCATATTTATTACACTTACGCGAGCGGCCATTTCGTTTGGTCGGTTCGGACGTATGTGTATGTATAAATAGACGATATAAATACTCGCTTACGGTCCCGCGCTTGGTCTGATGGTAACGTGTCGTCTTCATACCCGTGCGGCTCGGGATCGAAGCTGTTCTGGAACATGAAATTATTTATTCATTCAAATTTCAATTTAATTGAAATTAAATACCTCTACATCAGTGGTTCCCAAACTTATTTTGCCTACTGCCCACTTTGAGAATAAATTATTTTTTAGCGCCCCCATTTTTTCACCTACTCAAAAACCACTATAACTTCAAATTAAATTAATTATTGTGAGCTATATTAGCGGAGATTAAACATTCATTCTAAACGAGACTTTTACTATGGGTTATAGTAAAAGTCTCGTTTAGAATGAATGAGTTAACTTGAGACCTGAGCGTAGTAGGTAGTACACAACGGCGCTCAGGTCTCAAGTTAACTTTTACGGGCTACACCTGCCAATGAGAATGATTATTGAAACGCAACTTTATAGTATTCAGACAAAGTATCTTTTATTCAAAATTCAAAATAAAACAAACATAATCGATTCTAATATAAAAAATGAGGTGTGGCCACCACACGACTTTCTTATACGTATGAGCGTTTCAAATTACAGAATTTTAAGAATTTTTTTTACAGATATTATTCAAAATCCTATTCTAAGTACTTCTATTCTCTTAATAAATTTCTATAGAATGCATACTTTGCAAGATATCAAAAAAGTGCTCCTCGCTAAGAGTAAAAGTGCTACTTCCGGTCCGAATTTTGAAATTTCATATATACAAAAAATATTGCAAATCTAGTTTTAAATACTTTTGTACTCTTGATTAATTTATATATAATGCATAACTTACGACATATTTGCAAAAAATCGCTATTCGATAAGAGTAAAAGTGGTACTTCCGTTCTGAATTTTGAAATTTTTTTTATACAAAAGATATTGAAAATTATGTTCTAAATACTTTTATATCCATAACGTACTAGCCAAAAAGGCATGACTTGCGAAATATTCGCAAAAAACTGATTTTCGATAAGAGTAAAAGACCTACTTCCGGTAGGAATTTCGGAAAACTTTTTAGATAAAATTATACACAATTCTAATTTTAAGTATATATGAATTCTTTATAAATTTGTTAAAACTTAGTAGTTGACGAAATATTGGCAAAATTAGATTTTTTCACTGAAGTAAACTGCTACTTCCGGTCTACCGATTTTACTGAAAAACTAATCAGATCTCAAGAGGGAGATTAGACACGTAAATACAAAATTTGGAATTGATATCTACAGCGGTTTGACCGCTATCGTGGTCACACACACACACACACACACAGACAGACACACAGACACACAGACACACAGACACACAGACATTTTTTAAAAACCACTTTTTCGGTATCAGTGGACTTCAAAACGTGGACATCTGCAAAAATCTCGAGGTCGAAAATTTTCATCATCACAATACTTCCTTATACTACGTATAAGAAAGTAAAACTAATGTGAAGGATGAATCTGATGCTGTTTAATAAGTTTGTTGATATCAGGTTCCAATTTACTCAAGAACAGCCGCAAGTCACCACGTTCGGTAACATGCAAACGATTTCTCTTTTTAGTAAGCAGCGTTGCTACAGCACTAAATCCACGTTCACACAAATATGACGATGGGAATGCTATCAAGAATCGTTGAATGATTGACCACAATCCAGGGTACAATTGCGGGATCGGTTTTTGTAGCCAAAATTCTTGGTAGCCATTTTTGAACTTGATTTTTATTTCCTCGTTCGTTGTCAATTCTATAAGTTCTTCTTCCAGATGTGGTGATATTGCTGTGTTGACATTTGAAAACGGATCCAACACCCAGTCTGGTATTTCCAAGTTCAAAATATCCTGGTATCGTTCGGTGAAGTCAATGTGGAGCTTTTCCAAATGTTGGCAGTAGGCAAACAAGTCGTCGTTACTGCAGGATACTGATAAATTCGGAAAATTATGAAACTCACGTCTGCCCATATTCTTTTTGTGTAGAAGCAGTTTGGCTGCGAAAGCAGCAACGACATTTTTTGTTTTAATTAAATTTAGTTCATCGCCTTGCAGTTGGAGATTCATGTTGTTGAACAATTTATACAGGTCTGTCATGTAAGCTATATCATTTTTTGATGTAATGAGCTTGTTGCGCAATTCTGTATCTTTAGTTTCCAAAAACTCTATCACAGAGTCAAACAGGTTGTAAAATCGAGTCAGACAATTGCCTCTTGATAGCCAACGAACTTCGGTATGAAACAACAAACGGTTGAAATCTTCGTCATTAGTAACACAAAGCTGATGAAATAATCTATCATTCAAAGAGCAGTTACGGATTTGATTGACTGCTTTGATGACATATTGCAGTGATTGAAATAGTCGTTCACTTAAATTTCTAGCAACCAAATGTTGTCTATGAATAACGCAATGTACAGCAAGGACATCTGGAATTTTATTTTTTACGTACGCTATGAAGCCTTTATGGCACCCTGTCATAGCCGGAGCGCCATCCGTAGCAACTGATATAATATTTTTCAAGGGAATCTCTTTCTCATCACAAAACTTTTCCAATGTATTGAATATGGTTTCGCCTTTTGTATCGGTCTCTAAATTTCTAGCAAACAATAGTTCTTCACATATTTTCTCATCTTTAATAAACCTCACGTAAGACAGCAACAATGCTTCATTAGTTGGTAAAGTGGACTCATCGAGCTGAATTGAGAATTGACTAGTCCTCAGATGATTGCACAATGATTCTTCTATGTTTCCGGCCATTTCATCAATTCGTCTTTGCACAGAATTATTACTCAAAGGAATTTTTCCGATAATATCTGCGGCCGGTTTATGAAGCACAGTAGTTATTACTTCCTTTATTGCTGGCAAAATTAACACTTCTCCGATGTTGTGTGGTTTGCCTTTTTGAGCAATTAACAAAGAGATGTTGTACGAAGCTCGAAGTCCGTCGTCATCTTGCTTAGCAGCCGCCGAAAAGAGTTTTGCTACACTTGGCCGAGTATTATGCTTCTTCTCTAGGTCTTGAAAATATGCTACATTCTTGTCTTTCTTATCTGGATGCATTTTATTCAAATGATCTTGAAGTCTTGAAGGCTTCATTGCTTCATTCGAAAATGTTTTTAGGCATAGAAGGCACAAAGGCGACGATGGGTTTGTAGGATTTTCAATGAATCCGAATTTAATATATTCCGCACAGTATTGCCGTCTCTTCTTTTTTACTTCCGACATTGTTTTGTTTTGAGAAATACGTAAGTATAAGTGTTGAACTTAAGTACTGCTTATCTATTACGCGCGAAACCGCAAATGAAAATAAAATAAATATTACGTTGTTTATATAGGATTGCATAAGCAGCACGCACCGACAGGAATAAGACAAACATGCATAAACTCGTTTATCTCATTCGACGCTCAATCGTACTCAACAAGTAAGAACAAGTATTCTATGAACCAGCCGATTGATACAGTTGCCTTTTTATTTGTTTGTTTGTGTCTCTTTTCGTTTCGAAACGGAGCGACCGATTGATATGTTTTTTATTTTATTTATTCAATAAAACAGGACAGATATATGAACTACTCGGAGAGAAATATCGAACCGAGTTGGTTTGAGCAATCTCTTAATTAATATTAGTTGATGTTCACAAGCTGTAGTCGAGAGTAGGGATGGGACATCGGTGGGTAAACATCGATATCAAACATCGATGTTAACATCGTTGATCAACATCGATGGTTGCAAAATATCGACTACCAAACATCGATGTTTTTAAACATCGATAATTATATTTATAGATTTATTTTTTGGCAGTTTAACAAAAACTTTATTATAACTTAATTAATTTACGTCCTTAACAAAATGATATAAAAGATATCACTATTCAAAAAAAATAATAAAAGAAATATATACATTTATAATATGTAGTTAACTTTAGAAACTACTCAAAAAAAACTATATAAAAAAACAATATTATGCAATTACGCATGAAACAACCACATGACTTAAATCGTCTGATACTTAAAAAATATATACATTTACGTGTATCAAAGCTTTTTAAGAGAACGATTTTTATTTGGGATTTTATAGTCTTGCATTTTTTTTTGACTACGCTGGCAAATACCGAGATACATATGGATATGGTTTTATATTTCTGATGTGTCATCTTGCATTTAATACGTGTATCGTCGTGTATGATTGTACGCACTAGGGAATTTCCCGAAGAAGTATACATCGGTAATGTCTATCTCCCTTCTTTTTCTATGAAAATACGTTTACCTCCTTCACTTATTCTGCATGCATACATAATTTAACTTTTATTCTGCACATTAAAAGTACTATAAATTTATGTATTTAATTATATATTATTTAAATATTTATACTGAGTAATATTTAAAAGAGCCTAAAATGAAATATTCGAATTTATATGATATAGCACTGTGTAATTTAAATACTTCTTTTATTCGTAGACAATTTTACATCCTCGTAGCCTGTATGTGAGCTGTTAATTTGGAAACATTTTTGTATTTGTCAACAGAGGACGCTGTTTTATTTTGTGATTAGTGCAAATACATTTTGTCAAGCTTAAAAGTTCGATGTTCACTATATTTCTTCTAACATCGATAGTTTATCGATAAATCTAAATTGCAAACATCGATGCAAAAACATCGAACATCGATCCTAAAATATCGATGTTCAATGAACATCGATGTTTATCGCCCATCCCTAGTCGAGAGTCGAGAGCTCAGTCGGTGTCTAAGAGTCCTCCTAGATTCTAGATGAAATTACAAATCGCCCCCTAAGCCTTTACACAACGCCCCCATTTTTTTTCTGGGTCTCTTACCGCCCCCCTTTAGACCTGCAGCGCCCACAAGGGGGCGTTATCGCCCACTTTGGGAACCTATGCTCTACATATATGATATATTTATTTATCTTGTTCCCTTAGCCGACTTTACCCGAACGAGCGTTACACATATCCGAGCGTTACACATATCCGAGCGTTGCAGTCAGTCTTGTTCAGTGCCTACAATCAGCGCAACGCACCTAAAGAAGTTTACACTTCAAAAATTCCGAAAGAGCCACTTTGCCTGTTGCATCTATTGCTATTTTGGAATATGGCAACAGTTTTACGTAGCTATTGTAAATATGAATCTGTGGAGTGCTCCAGTAATGAACAAAGAAGCGGTCTATCCCAATATCTTTAATGTAATTATTATACGGATATTTGTATTTCAGTATTTGTAGAGAAAGGATCTCATTATCGCTAAAACGATTATGTTTACTATTCTCATATTTTGCATTTCGTAGGACATCTCCAATGACCATTAACTTGTTGACACTTTCTTTTCTATAACTTGATGCACCAATTCCATGTTCTAATAGCAAGATACTTACGCATTTTCCTTTATTTCCACTAAGTTGTTGTTTAAACTTACTTTGTCATTGAAACTACCAACATACTGACATTTGATTACAGCTCTAGAATGCACTTGAGGTTTTGAAGGCATAGCGCCTGTCCATTGGGAACGGCAACTTTTACAAGATGCTACAAATTGTAAAAAATGACCAGTTTCATATACACCTTCGCCCGTTTAAACACTAATGTGTAGGATAGCTTTGTTAAATCCCAAAAGTGGGCAGCTATTAAATAGCTCCACTTTCCCGCTG
Source organism: Amphimallon solstitiale (assembly GCA_963170755.1). Lineage (NCBI taxonomy): Eukaryota > Metazoa > Arthropoda > Insecta > Coleoptera > Scarabaeidae > Amphimallon > Amphimallon solstitiale. The sequence continues at coordinate 15,319,996 of OY720675.1, forward strand.
GTAAGATGTTATACGATTTCCATCCCTGTATCTCTTACTCTTTGGATGTATATCCAACCACTCTTGTGATGATAAAGTCATATCAAAGTTCATCCTCTGTAATGAAATTATGGAAGTATCGCTTGAATGCATTTTTTCAGATTCATTGTCTGATTTCGAACTACATATACTGTGATTTTCAAGAGATGCCATAGAAGGTTTTAGCCGGTAAAGAAAGTTATATCTATTTACTTTAACTAAAGTGTATAAATATTTTGCTTTATATAAATTTCCAGAGTCTTTTACAATCTTCTTCCATTCTGAAAACTGAGGAGCACAAATGAAACTAATATCGGCACAATTGAGCACAAATGGAGCACAACTGACAAACATTTTATACTATGTAATTTATAATAAACGTGGGGCGACAGTAGACTTTTGTCAATTTCGGAATTTTTTTTAAGTATAACTTCGAAATTAAGTGGTTGACGGAAAAGCGCTATACGGCACAATTGAGCACAATTGGAGTGCTTTGCAAAAGCACCGAGTTTTGGAAAGAAATTCAAATTTGGAGGGGGGGGGGGCAATCGTCAAGTTGTCCCCCCCTTCGATTTTTTTAAAAATCTCTGAAAACTGAGGAACACAAATGAAACTAATATCGGCACAATTGAGCACAAATGGAGCACAATTGACACACATTTTATACTATGTAATTTATAATAAACGTGGGGCGACAGTAGACTTTTGTCAATTTCGGATTTTTTTTTTAAGTATAACATCGGAACTTAGTGGTTGACGGAAAAACGCTATACGGCACAATTGAGCACAATTGGAGTGCTTTGCAAAGGCACCGAGTTTTGGAAAGAAATTCAAATTTTGGAGGGGGGGGCAATAGTCAAATTAGCCCCCTTCGATTTTTTTAAAAATGTCTGAAAACTGAGGAGCACAAATGAAACTAATATCGGCACAATTGAGCACAAATGGAGCACAATTGACACCCATTTAATAGTATATAAATTGTAACATGGGGGGGGGGGGGCAACTTGACATAGGCTAAATTATACATCAGGGGACATTTTATTATAAGAAAAAAGTCATTAATTTGTACACATTTAAAGTTAAAGTTATCGTTTATGTGTTAACAACTATTGATACGTGGCAATACGTATTTGTATGCAGAGCGGTATGATACCGCCGGTATCAGTGTACCTTTATGATCAAAATGCTTTACTTTATTGCGTAACATTACTTAACACCGTTTTGCATCTACTATTTTAAGAAGATATTGATCTTATCAACAAACAAAACGTGGATTGACGGGCGCCTATAGATAAGATCTACTAATTTATCGCATCAAGTGACAAGTGGATATTTTTTAGCATCCTAAAGCATTAAATAATATCGTAAATAAGATTATATCAAGTGAATTTAATGAAATTAACATTTCGTTTTCTTATCGTTGTATAATAAAGATCGCTAATCGTATATTTAATTTTTGAGCGATTTTCCCTGCCTTAACCCTTAAATCGAAACAGAGCGCGACCAAGCAAATCTGTCTCCCGAAAAATATGCGAACCAATATAACAACGTCTTGCTCCGCACCCCCTCAGCCCAGGGGTAGTGCCCTTCATTTACTACACCTTGTCAGTGTTATGGTTAGGGGTAGGATGTCTTAGAGGGCAGCACTTTATAAGGATCGAAAACATAACTCTCAATATAGTTGGCTGCGTTGGTGAATTTTGTTAGAGTTGTTGTTGTCATGTGATTTTTCTCAGCCATTTGCAATATTGTGAGTAACTGTCATTGTTAAATACGTTAGTACTTCTCAACAAGTGCATTTCGAAACATTAAACCGACCATACTACTTTAGAAAATATGGATGTACTAACAACGTCAAATAGTGCTACTGTTCGCAACAACAGAAATCAAAAGACTTCCTCACAGTGAATCATTTCGATTCACGCTTTTTCTTAACAGTACATATTGCGAAACATACGGTATTATATACATGTACAGTCAATGGCTTAATTTCTCTTTAAAAACCTTAGCAATATTTTTGATATGTGTATATTTCGATTTGTTCATTAGAAATATTGCGTAGTAGATCAATTTACTTTGTCATTTATTGCACTTAATATTTCAAGCGTTAAGTAACACAATAAAGAGGCGTGCTGGATAAGTATCACATAACAAATTGTACATATTAAACTCATAGAGCGAAATCGAATTAAAATCAATAGTACTCATAAAATGTGCAACAGAGAGATAAAATATAAGTAAATATTTTCTGTTTATATTGTAAATGTATAGCGATAAGGAATATAATTATCAAACTCCTGAACACAGGACAATTTTGCTCATGAAAGAGCTCAGTGATTAACAAATTCTATTTTTCCTTGTTTACTAAAGGCCGGTCTTTTCACCTACTAATAAAGTGCCCGATAACTGTTTGGAAAATAATTTTTTGTACTCGCTTATCAAAACCTGTCATTTCACGATTCGATTTGCGTGCGTAAAAAGTCACTTTAAACACGAGTGCGTAAAAGTAAAGTTGGTACTTTCTAGAACTTGATTAATTTAGTGACATTTTAAAATCATAAATCCCTAACCTTAATAATATGCTACCCAGTTCGTTGTTTTTCTATGAAAATAAAAGGAAATGAAATAGAAATTGTTATATTTGGAAGGTATGTAATTCAATGTTAGAACAGCAACAAATATTATATACATTACCATTATTCATTCTTTTCAGAAATTGAAACGGAAAGATTATTAAAAATTTTGATTGGGCAATTTTGACAACCAGAGATTGACACCCCAGGGATTAACTGGTTTGTTTGAATTGATCTTGATTGCGAAGGTAGAGTAACGTTGATTGTATTATTACATATATCTTGTATTTCAGATGTCGAACAAGTTGCAGGCGGAGTCGATATCTCTAACGGGGTCATTATTTTAGCCAATTGAATTCTACTATGCAGAGAATTTTCGATATATCCTTCTGCAACCGTAGATGATTTCCATCCACCATGCCACTTAATTGAAAGCAAGTCACCTCCTTGGTTTGCCAACAATGTCGCTGAACTCCTTCGGAAACAGTGACCTGTGAAGTTACTTGCGCTATCAAACTGAAGGTACTCAGCTATTCGCATTGGAATTTTGCCAATTGTATTAAGACCAACAGGTAAACAAACACACTTGCCATTGCGATATGTTAAAAAGAATCGCTGCTGGCTGTCCGGTCTTAAATTTGCATATTGCCGAATTAATGCAATCCATTCGGGCTTAATGATTGCAAATGTACGGCTGTTACCTGTTTTAGTTTCTGGAATTGTTACGATAATTAAATTCGATTTAAATTCTATGTCTCGTAATGACATTTTGCAAAGTTCTTCACGTCGACACGCTCCAGAAATACCCAATATTAATAATATAATTTAGTAATTTGTTCTTCGGTTAATACTGCTGATTTTTTAGGCTGATGTTGCTTCGTTATCTGTTTTAAATACGCTATGAGTTTTGCATATTTAGATATATCCGTATTATCATATATTATTAAGCATGATTTTAACATAGAATAAGTGGACCACAATGATTTATTTTATTGTAAATTTTGAAAATAAACTAATAAACAATTTTTGGAGTATTTTTGTATATTTTTAGATCTAGCCCAAGTTACGAATTTAGTATAAGTGTTTTTGTATAGGTTTTTTGATTTTATGGGTAATAAATTATCCACTGCAATATTGGCAGCTTCGCGAATTTCAGGCGGTGTACATTGCATTTCATTATCAGAATTCATGTTGTTGGTGAGGTTTTTGTTTTGTATGGAATTTTTTGAATTTGATAATTTTAAATTAAATGTCACTTCAAATAATCAATACTGCCAACTCAATTTTTTTTAATTAATATCAAGAGATTAGTAGTGTGTCATAAACGATACCGTATTTAACAATATGTATTATTATTATAGTTCTCGTACAAAAAATATTGTACAAACTTCGTGCGTGAAACATTTCGCGAATTCGTGTCCATAAAGCGCTCAACTTTCGGCTCGCGCTTTAAACTGGTCACTCATTCGCGAAATATGATTTTACGCACTTAGTTCGTAAATAACTATTATATATATAGGTACTTTTATTAGTCAGTTTGTCCGAGGGCGTCTTTTCAACATTTCCGAACCTGCTAATAGCTATTAGGCAAATAACGTTCAATGCAAAAATATTTCTTATGTTGGTATCAAAAACTTGGTAAAATAGCCCGAAACAACTTCAAATGGATTTTGGTAGTCAAGAGAAACAGCTGTATACCTCCAATAAGTAAGAGAGTGATGAGTGATAGAACGTGATTATTTTATTTTGGAAGTTCAGTGTCAGTTTTTACTGTTTACTATAACCTATAAATTTGTTGGAATATTAACCAACAAAAATGACAGGAAATATATATTATCGGTCAGCTGATCACTAAATTTAACTCTGCTGTCTAATAAATGACAGAAAGCATATATTATCGTTCAGCTGATCACTAGCGCCGGCGTAATAAGTACTTATAGATCGTCTCAACCTTAGTATTTAGTATGTGCCTTATGGAGATAGACAACATAGTTGTCAGTTCGACAATGACAGGTTAGGTTGTTAACTTATTACAATGACATGACATTTTTAATACTTGTTGGTTAGGATATTATGCTATACTACGAGGAAAGAATAGAACAGGAGAGATAATAAACTGGTGGGGAAATGGGTATTATTTAGACGGAAGTTACCACTTTAAGGCAGGTCAGTTATGGCAATATTGACCATTCATAATTTATAAAATGAGTATTTTGAATAACTTGTCACATATCCGGCATGTTTGATTATGTGTTCAGTGGCGTAACATATATATTCTAGGCATGTTTTCTTTTTATGTGTGCTTTAATACAGTTAGAATAAATGTTACTATATTAAAAAAAATAAAAGGATTGAAAAAATAAAGCACTCACGTTATTACTTTAATTATTATTGGACTAAGAACCTATTTTGAATGAGTATCGAGAACATACGAAGTGTACGTATACCCTATACAAAATATTTATGCACGCTTATGCATTGCGGCGGCCATATTGAGTTACCACTTTGGACAAATATTATTATTAAGGAGACTCTCTCCTGTTCTATTCTTTCCTCGTAGATGCTATATTATTATATTATAATATTAATTTGACACTTGTCAGGAAGGTTATGTTGTGATACTTACACCACACCGATAACACCAACCATACACGTAATAAATCGAACTGACAACATCGTCTTGAAATAAAAAAAGATAGTTTATTACAAATTCCTTACGGTAGTAAAAGATGTATATATACTATAAGAGAATGTACTGAATATTAAGGTTGAGACGCTCTATAATAAATTAAAATAGTAGGTTCAAGTAGCTTATAACTTATTTGCCAAGTAAGCGTTGTTACTAGGTGAATACTAGTTATTAGGAAGTGGAAACACGGTAAATTAAATTATTTGCTAAATAAAGTGATTAGGAGGTTTAATGGCAGATGGAAAGACCGACCCTAAGTACCATTTTATTTTATTTGATGACCAAAAAAGAATCACGCAGTGAAAGTATATACATATAGTAAAAACTCTAAATAGTGGCCACTAAAATTTACTGTAAATACCGACTTTTATTTGTATATAGGTGGCCGTTATTGATAGAGTCAAAATGAGAAAAGAAGTTTATTTTAGGTATGTATTTGTTTGCTACTGCTGGTAGAAGATATTTTCAATCGATATACAATAAATTGTATTACGTATAAGAATGTATCTTTTGTTCTTTACCACGATACTTAAATTAACATTTTTTCTTTCTTGGGGTATGTGGTTTTTCTTTAATTAAATATAATACTTTTTACTTTAACGTTTCGATGTATTTAACATATTTTTCAAAAAAACATAGAACACATAACTTAAAATATAATACAAGATGTCAGAAATATTTGACATAACATTTTATTTTATTTATATATACTAAAAGCCATTCGAGTGACCCACTCTAATCGCCTAAGTTGAAATAGCTTAACCGAACCCTCACAAAAGGCAAAACGATATGTGTAACTCCTCCCAGGAAATTGCTTCGGAAGCGTTCCGTCTTTGGGAACGTATAGGCCGGACATTTCTCCTTTGCGTGTGCTATATTTGGTGGCTGCTGGCGGCACCACACTCGAAATCGGAGGCTCCGAAAATGGACTGCGGGCTTACATAAAGACAAATAGGCGCTTATGTGAGGGAAAATAAAATTAAAACACTTCAAAAATCAAAAATTGTCAGATATGACAGATACATCGAAAAGTTTCACGGTTCTCACTTTCACGAAAGAATTCAACGCTATCGAGGTTTTGCGTGCAGATGAATATAATAAAATGGACTTTTATCTTGCTAGAAAAAGTAGGCGACAGTTCGCGTCAATTCAAACACATCACATTTTGAAAGGTGCATGGAAAAGCTTTATTTCTGCGATGACAGTTTCATGTCTTGACGTTTTCTAATAGTAAAAGGATTTTAATGTACGAACAGAGTGTGAATACGTAACCGATTTGTAATTATCAGGACGTCCACAAGGTAGAAGAATCGACGTTTAGAGAAGAGACCGGCGAAACGAACCCTATTGCAAATTAAGGTGGAAAGAATTGACACCACGGGGTCAGTTTTATTTTAGGTATCACCTAAATGGCGGGGGTAATTGATGATTTTGTTGACACTCGGTATAGTATGATAGCCGTATACTACTTCCCTTTAGGAACTAATATCAATAATTGCGGTATGAAGGTGACAGCAAGAGCAGTCGCGATTGATTCGATACTCTTTTGCAATAAATATAATTCGTTCGCTAACCTCCGAGCTGTATAACTATTGTAATATTAAATAATTTATTCCAGTTCATTTAATAAAAATATCAAAATCATTTAATAACGTTCGAAGAAGAACGAACATCCTGTCAATAAATGTGCGTTTTAATATCTTACATATATACGTCGCAACCTATCAAATAAAATGATCGCAATTAATTCATAGTGATTTATTATACCGGGTGTCCACACGAAAACTTTATATTGAATTATTTCTGGTGTTTTTGAAGACAAAAACTTGAAATTTTGGGTGGTTGTTCAGGATATAGGGGGACAATGAATAGTGTATTTCATACCGCCCCATCGGGTCACCCGCCGCCGCCGGCCACCCCCACTCCAATATTTTAAATGACACCCTGTATTTTTTTTGGTGGTTTTGAAAGAACACAATTTTCTTGATATTCCTATCTGAAAAAACTAGTAACGCACATTATGACATTTATGAGATTTTAAATTTAAAAGTTTCAGATATCAGAAATTATTAACTCCGAAAAATCATAAGTTAGTCATGGAAATACTTAAAACAAGATTTATTCACAACATTTTAGTTAAATTAAATGCTCAAATTGTTCACCGTTTACATTTAAACATAAATAAAGTCTATTTTCAAAAGCATTTCTAACATTTTCGAACACTTGTGGAGTTAAATTTCGACATTCCTCTGTTATTCTATTACGTAAATCAGCTATTGATTGTGGCGGTGTCTTATAAACAACAGACTTCAAATGTCCCCACAAAAAGAAATCTAGGGGAGTTAAATCGGGGGAGCGAGCTGGCCATTCAATAGAGCCCCTACGTCCAATCCAATGTCCTGGGAAAATATTATCCAAATAATTCCTAACGTCTAAACAGTAATGTGGCCCAGCTCCATCTTGTTGAAAATATAATTGCTCCTCCTCTATTTCATTCAAGTTTTCTTCTAGACACTGTATGATAAGAGGATGTATTAGCTGTTCCAAAAATTGTAAGTACTTAGGTCCATTTAAATTTTCCTGGAAGAATATCGGGCCAATTACTTGGTTATTAACAATTCCAGCCCATACATTAATTTTTTGGGGATATTGTGTGTTGCCTTCTCGGAAAAAATGGGGTTTTACGTCGCTCCAATATCGACAGTTGTGTCTATTCACAAGACCATTTAAGTAAAAGCAACTTTCATCACTAAAGCAAATACTTCGCAAAACATTTCCATTTTGCCGAATCATATCTGTCATTATTTCACAAAATTCGACTCTTCTGTCGAAATCACCGTCACCCAACACTTGGTGAAGTTGAATTTTATAAGGGTGCATTTTGTTTAATTTTAATATCTTATCGCAGGTTGATTTTGGCACTCCCGAAACTTCGGATAATTTTCTCAACGAAAGCTCTGGGTCTAAATTAATATGCCCAAGAACTGCTAGTTGCATAGCTTCATTTAGTACACCACAATTATTCGTATTCCGTTTTTTATTAATTACAGATCCAGTTTGCAAAAATTTTTCTATTAGCGTTCTGACATAAGCAACAGATACGTTTCTGTTTGGATGGTTTTCATTGAATAACGTCGCCGCTTGGGAATAATTTTTGTTTGCAATCCCATACAAAATCACTATTTCAGTTCTCTCTTCAAGAGTATAAACCATTTTAGCGAAAAAGCCGAAACTTTAAGAACAATTTTACAAGTATTAATATTAATGAAACACAAAAGTCACAATTTTGACAATTCTAATTTAAAGCAAACTATTTCCATGACTAACTTATGATTTTTCGGAGTTAATAATTTCTGATATCTGAAACTTTTAAATTTAAATATCTCATAAATGTCATAATGTGTGTTACTAGTTTTTTCACATAGGAATATCAAGAAAATTGTGTTCTTTCAAAACCACCAAAAAAAAATACAGGGTGTCATTTAAAATATTGGAGTGGGGGTGGCCGGCGGCGGCGGGTGACCCGATGGGGCGGTATGAAATACACTATTCATTGTCCCCCTATATCCTGAACAACCACCCAAAATTTCAAGTTTTTGTCTTCAAAAACACCAGAAATAATTCAATATAAAGTTTTCGTGTGGACACCCGGTATAATAAACGTATCAATCAAGCAATTTAAAACACAACTCGTTACCGGTTAAAACCGGTTCTGCGAGTTCATGTCCCATGGAATAAGACTGAATATAGAGGTTGCGTGGCGGGTGGTCAAAACCAGGTAGAACATCATATATATGGTATATACAGGTATACACAATACAAGCGAACATTGTAAAATCGCCTGACGTTCTTCTTCATTCATATCGATTTTGTAACGGCAAGTTTAGTATGCCTCCAGTTTGTACACTGGCGACGCGTTCTAATTGTACAGCATGAAAATGTTTTCACCCCTAAATATGTTGTACTGATAATAGGGAGGTTTTGGCAAAATATGCTTTATTATTTTTCCGCTGCATAGCTCTTCCATGTCGAAATTACTACAAGTATTACATATTTACTGCGATAACAATAATGAAAGTGTACAATTATTAAATGTCACCGGTGTACGTGAGTAAGCCGGTATATGTTTTTATTACTTGTCCAGTTTCTGGATACCAAGAATTACGAAAACGCACAGTGCAGGCAATATATTTGCTGTTTTTTGCGTTTTTAAATTCTTATTCATTTGTATTATTCAAAATTATGTGCATATTTCTTAGAACCTGAAATATGCACACTAATTTTGAATAATACAAATGAATAAGAATTGAAAAAAGCAAAAATAAAAAATAGCAAATATATTGCCCGTATATATAGCTGAACTAACTATTGGATGCACTGGTATCGAAGGTTTATAAATTTTGAGGAGTGAGTATAATCTAGCTGAGATAGCCTTGTACGTGATCAAGTGCTTAGCTATGTTTTCACTTATTTGTTCGCAATTTTTTAATTTTTTTTGCGTTTTTGTTCGACAGATTTGTTCGACGAACAAGTCTGTTCGAACAAAAACGTCGCAAAACCGAAGTGTGTGGGTCGAAAACCGTCGTTGATGTTGGCGTACAAATCTGCTGAAAATAATCTGGTTCGGCCTGTTTATGTCCGTCGAACATGTTCGTGGAACAAAACCTTCGAACAAATCTGAAGTGTGTGGGGTAAACAGTTTTAAAATTGTGATAGTTTTAAAAGACGACGATTTTTTGCAGTGGTGTGGTTCTATGTAATATTATACAGTACATTTTCTTTAACACGGAACATAGGGATTTGCATGCAAAAAATTCTACCCCATGTTAACTTTTGTTGCGGACCAAATTTGAAAGAAATTTGTGTATCATTTAATATATCAAACATTTTTCTACCAATTGTACATTGTTTTATTGACATGAAATTGTTCTTTTTAATTATTTTTTCGTTTTCAGTTGCAATTAATTCGCACAAAATTGGGTGACAAAATCAAAGTATCGTAAACATTTAAACATTTTATGCTAGATGACATCGCTTGTCACTTGGTCAGTGACAAGTAAATTTACGAAAAAAATGTCTATGTACACAGTTGCAGAACGAGTGGAAATTGTTGACAACTTTGCTGCAGTATATCCTAACCGCCCAGCTTTAAGTATTTCGACAGTGTCTCGAATTTACAATGAATTCCAGAGCACAAGCTGCGTAAATTGTGACCACATGAAACGTATTAAAAATCCATCGGCCGTTACAGAAGAAACCAATATGGACATTTGTATGGTTGAAAACGAGGGCTTCCAAGTTTTCAGGTTTCTCTCGAACATTGTCGTAGACTTTACTTGATACATGACCCCACAAAAAAAAAATCGGGTGGGGTAAGGTCTGGGCTTCTGGCAGGCCATCTAAATGGTCCATATCGTCACATCCAACTGTTGGGGAAGCTTTGATTCAAGAATTCCGTGATTGTGGCAGCACTATGAGCTGGTGCTCGTCTTGCTGGAATATTATTTCCCCATTACCTCACAACTCATCCAGACGGGGACCTACTTCCATCGCAAGTAGATCTAAATATTTCCGTTGATTTAAATTTCCGTCTATAAAAAATGGCCCCAACATGTTATTCCCCACTATTCCCACCCAAACATTAACTTTCTGAGGCCACTGCGTGTTAGCCTCTAGAATCTTATAAGGATTTTGTCGTGCCTAAATTCTTTGGTTTTGCTTGTGTACCGTCCCATCCAGAGCATATGTGCACTCGTCAGAAAACAATATGGATCGTTATTTATTCTTTCCATCTAATATTGGCAAAATTCCATTTTTGGGAAGAAATCTCTTGGTAACAATTTGTGAACATCTCACTAAAAGAGAAGTTTTCCCAAACACAAAAAAGTAAACGGAATCAATCAAAAACTGACAATAATATTTATTATTTTCACAATTGATCGTTTTAACACAGAGTTATTGTTTTATTTTTTTTCATAGCTTACTTTTTTATTTTCAGTGGTATATTTTTTGGATTAAAATAAGTATTAAAGATAATCTTGCTTTATTAAACAGGGTCTTTCAAAATGATATAACATTTTTCTTGATAATAATAATATGTTAGATAATAATCATATATGTAGCTCAAAATTGTTAGCTTCATAAAAAAAAAGGCCAGTAAAACAGGAGAACTTATGAATTTTGATCTATTTTTGTCAATATCTTCTGTTCCAAAAAACATACAAATTTGGTTTTTTTACCGAAATGTAGAGGATTTAATTCTTTATTAGCTTATGTAAAAATAAACATATCATTGTATTTAACTTTTTTGACAAAAAGCCTAATATTTGCTTACATTTCAGATAACGCCATCTAGCGGCGACAGCAAAAGTCCAAGATACAAAAACACACGTTCATTTTGTAGAGCAAACAAGGCTCTTTTAAATGAGATCAAACTTATTCAAATCGGTTAAATCAAACGGAAGTAATCCTAGTTTATTTAAAAAAACATCTGAACTGCCCCCACCACTTTATTTCACTACATAGTAAAAAATGTGTAAGACTAAAAGTATTAAAGATTGTGTAAGGAATAAAATTTAGAAATTTTCAATACCCCTTAATTAGTAAAAATATGAAGAAATTCTAAATTTTAACATTGATCCTGACTGTTACGCCCCCTTGCGGACATTTTACAAACTCCAAAATAATTTCCAGCATTTTCTCTTGGGCACTTTTACTTGAAAGTTTTTTACCCGGAAGCAATATGACTACTGGTTTCTGAGATATAGCCGGCGGCCATTGTTAGTTGGCCACCCGGTACATAGACTTTTTTTCGTAAATTTACTTGTCAATAGCGAAGTGACAAGCGATGTCATCTAGCATAAAATATTTAAATGTTTACGCTACGTTGATTTTTACACTCAATTTTATGCGAATTAATTACAACTGAAAACGAAAAAATAATTAAAAAGAACAACTTCATGTAGTTAAAACATTGTACAATTGGTAGAAATTAAATGTAACGCAAATTTCTTTCAAATTTGATCCGCAACAAAAGTTAACATGGGGTAGAATTTTTAGCACGCAAATCCCTATGTTCCGCGTTAAAAAAAATGCACGGTATATTCATATTTATTTAAGTCGTGTTATTATAACTGTAAAAGCTTTACCATTTCAAGTTTAGTTAATCTACGTAATTTCAAGATCTGTACACGAATTTGTATTGTATGTATTGTATTCAAATAATGTAATTTAAAACATACAAATATTTTACAAGATTTAAATTACTGCACCTATTACACAATTCTCCGAAGGTAATTATTCCCCATATTAGAGATTTTGTAAACATCTATTAACAACTTTCGGAAAATCCAAACTGTTTATCACCCTGATCTTATAATCCTTTGTAATGGTATTGCAATTCCTTCCTTCGCCCATTTTGTCCGTTTCGTTTTTTCTCTTTTGATTTTATGGCTAATGCCGCCACCACTGCACTCACATATATTGTCTTCATATTATTAAACAAAACTGTAGTCTGTGGGCAACAGACTTGTTCGTCGAACAAAATTGTCGAACAAAAACGCAGTGTGTGGGCCCCTGAACAGTTGTTTGGCTTTAGAAATATACTCAATTCTATTCATGGCCACAGTGCATCCACCCTTATCCGACTGCACAATGTAAAGCTCTGGATTATCCTTCAGAAACATGAGTTTTTTTAAATAAGGGTAAGAAAGGTGACGATTTTGAAAATTTAGTTTTGAAGATAAAGTTTGTGACATTATTAGCAACTCTAGCCCTCGAAATGTCGCCAGCATCATCAGGCACCTCATATAATATATTCAATATCAAAATTGGAAATGTTTTTAACCATTTTTTATCAAAAAAAAAGTTTACTGTAGCTACCATATAACTCTTTAAGTCTTTCAAACATTTTTATATTAGAAAGTTCCACCTTATTAAATCTTTTGTCATGATGTTCTTTACCTGATGTTTTAATCTCATTGGACGTGGTGTCCCTATTTACGAATGTTCCGTTGCAGTTAGTGACCGACATCCTACACAAGTTTTGGCAATAAATAGAATAGACAAACTGACCTATCAGGAAAAAAAATGTTGTTGTTGATTTCTTTTGTTTTCGACTCTTGTTATTTTTCCTTTGATAATTAATTAGTTTTAGAAACAAATTTCAGGAACATCTATGGGCTCTCCTTTAAGCCCGATATTGGCACAAATTGTGATGGATTTCCTTCTTGATGAGGTCACCAAGGACTTAAATTTTGCATTACCTGTGTTATTTAAATATGTGGATGACATCATACGTGCTGTTCCTTCTGATATGGTTAATTTCACATTGGCTAAATTTAATTCTTTTCATCCCAAATTGCAATTTACTATAGAAACGGAAGTCGATACTCTCTTGATCAGATCCCGAAACAACAGAATACTTTTTTGAATTGGTATCACTTCATCGGGTAGATATATTAACTATTTCTCCAACCATTCTTATAACCAAAAAATTAATACTATCATAGCCTTAAAAAACAGAGTATCCCATATCAGTGATGATGTATATCTTAAAGGCAATTTAAAGAGGCTATTTGACATATTTTTGAACAACGGTTATCCTAAGCATCTCCTAGGAAAGCAAATTTACCAATATAACATCTTTGATTGTACGATGGTTTCTGATATCAAATACAAGAAATTGCCCTTCCGTGATGGCCTTACGAATGGTGTTATTAAACAGTTCCAACCATTTAAGACTTTAAAGATAGCTATAAATTTTAAGTCTGACGTTAACTTTAAGTAATAATTGTAATATTTTAAATCCTTCATGACTGAATTTTGACGCGCTGTTTTCACGCGGTAAGTGATGTTTTTAATTTTTAATTTTTTAATTTGTCAATGAATTCTTGTAAGTTTTTAGTCGCTTAAGTATGTGTTGTTGTTTTTGTTAAATTAATTAATTATAGTATTCCTGATCAAGCAAAATGTTGAATAATAGACGAATAGTTTCTTGTTTTACATTTACAGACCGATTGAAAATGCAACTGCAGGCACGTGATTCGAACTATTAGGCAATGTCCACCTGCGTGACATCTGAACGCAGGTGGACAATGTCTACCTCGCGGCGACGTTTAGATATATCCTCAATATCGAGGACATTCTGGCTTCAATTGGTAGGCTGTCCCCTGTATGTGTATCTGATTGATGCTTTTCATCTCCAAGGCTATCCCATCTTATTCCTTAGCTACACTGCACTGACAAGAACCAAGTAGTTCAAAACACGTGCCTGCAGTTGCAGTTTCAACGGAGTTATCCCATTAAGTTTTTTACTTATTTTACATATTCTAAGATCCGCATTATGTTTTTCTTTATTTTATATATACAGCATGTGTAAAATCATATTGGGGATAGGACGTATGTATACTATGCATACCGGCAACAACGCGCAGGTCGTGCCATTAAAGTCATGATTACCATTTCAGTTGCATAGAGTCAGTAGATGGATAAACATGTATTTATCTAAGCATGCATCACACGCTTCGTAAATACATACTTACCAAATAAGAATTCAAAATACTTCTAAAATAAAAGCACAATTCTAATTAAACATTAATTCTTAGTAAATTATTCTATAAATTTACTGAGAACGGAATTTTAATGAAAATATAAAATATACTCTAAACAATACTAAAAAATAAAATGTTATCGCGTAGGCTCAAAAATGCCTCCTTCAGCAGCAAAGCATTATCGGAGCCTATCATAAAAATTTTCTGGCACATTATGAATCATATTGACTGTTGATTTGATTCGTAATGTGCGAGAAATTTTTTTTTTTTATGATAGACTTTGACAATGCCTTATATCTATTCACTAAATCGGGTGATAATTTTAATGTCAATAATTGAACAAAATCAATGACCCGAAATGGTAATAATCCTTGAAAAACATTCCGTCAGTCTATGAATATCGAAAAAAAAATTACATATAATCAATTAGTAATTATTCCGTATATACACATCGACCCTGCGAATCATTTTTACAAAACTGTCACATCCAATATAACGCATCAATTATAGCAGTTATATTAAAGAACGTATTGATTAATTGTTCTTAATTTGTATGTAATCAGGTCAATGATCGGGTTTTATTAATGACTATAAACTAACAATATGTAAACACACAGAGATTAATGTACTGTAGCAATAGTGTTTTAAGGAAGCGCGTTTATATTCATATATGCAATAATTATTGTTGTATATTAATATAAAATGCTTTATATATAAATAAAAAATCAAATGATTCACTTTGATTATTTAATTTTTCTTGCATGGAAGATTGTATTTTACACAGTCTGTACTAGGAGGTGTTAAAAATATAATTAAAAGACTAAAATGTCCCAAGGTTGGGCACCATATGTAATAGTAATGCCCCTTAGTTGGGTGACATATTGCTGTGACCTTCTCTACTATGGTTGGTAACCAATAGTTAAATTAATAAATTGATATTCTCTAATAATCTCAGGGTCTAAAGGTGAATTTCTTTGTTTTTCTATAACGGGGAATGTGTCGCAGCCTTTTGCTTATTGTGAGTTCTAGCTGTGATAGTGATGTTTACTTTCCTTGTGTTCTCCCTTGGGTGTGGGTATAAATAAGTAAATATTGAATGTCAGCACAACTTATTTTTATTTTCAATATAAATTTACAAAAAAATGGAGAATAATATTTTATTATCATACAATACAATATTTTATTTTTATTTTATGTGTTCTCTTTTCATCAATAGTACAAGCACCTTGCAAATCCTTTGTTCCTTAAGAAAACTGTAAAAATTTACTGAATTGATTCTTCATGTATGCTTACAGATCAAGGAAATTACTAAATTCACTTTCTTTACTTTTTACCGATGTATCCCCATTGGATCATCTCGACCTGAGATTCTCACGTCAAAATCGAGATTTAAACAATGAGGAACTATTAGATGTTTCCCATAATATTTCAAAATTATTGTTATTCAAATGAGAGCGTTTACGCCTCGTTGAGTCGCCCCAACTTGAGATTCGCACGTCAACCCAAGGCTTACTCAAAGAAGGATTTATTAGATATTTAAATAA
Source organism: Amphimallon solstitiale (assembly GCA_963170755.1). Lineage (NCBI taxonomy): Eukaryota > Metazoa > Arthropoda > Insecta > Coleoptera > Scarabaeidae > Amphimallon > Amphimallon solstitiale. Next base: position 15,336,371 of record OY720675.1, read on the forward strand.
TATTCTAAAATTTGTTGCTATCCGGGTAAAATTATTGATACTCCGTTGAATCGCCTTAACTTGAGATTCGCACGTCAACCTAAGGCTTACTCAAAGAAGGATTTATTAAATATTTAAATAATCTTCCAAAAATTGTTGCTATTCAGGTAAAATTATTGATACTCCGTTGAATCGCCTTAACTTGAGATTCGCACGTCAACCCAAGGCTTACTCAAAGAAGAATTTATTAAATATTTAAAATAATATTCTATAAATTGTTGCTATCCGGTAAATTTATATCACACATGAAGATTCCTTTATTTATTTATTTATAGGATTGCAAGATGGAGTTTTATTTGATAGTGCTTGTACTTACTTTTCTTGATTGTATGTCATTTCGAACTCTTCTTGATAATCCGGGCCTTCCATCCTTCTGGAAACTTTATTATGGCGGACTTTGTAAAGTCGAATAATAATATTCCGCGCTTTTACTGTATATAGCGCGCACTTATCGTCTGTGAAGCGTATCACACGTTTTGTTCTTGCGACGTCTGGATCTTAAAGGCGTTTATGCCTTTTTAGATTTTTATTTTATTTATTTCTTTATAACACTTGGAGCACTGGTTTAACTTTTCTTTTCTTCTTGAGTATTGGAGATCTTCGGATGGACTCCTTTATTTTGCAGATGCACGCCTTTATATACCATTCAACATTTGACAAACGCTTTATTTTGTTTCAAATTATTTTTGTTCAGTTTACATTTTCATCTACTGCGCCCTCCGTGTTTGTTATGGTAACTATCGATGTCACGTGGTCATGTGACCTTTCTTCCGCCATGTTACCGTTGTTGTTGTTTACATATTCTATACTTGCATATTCAATGGACATCGATTGATTTTATCTATTGGTAGGTATTTTTCTAGTTGCTTTTGTTTCTAAATTATTGTTTGTTCTTTTATTGTATCCACGTTACCTCCAATTCGCGTTGTATTTATATATATATTCATTGCTCTCTTTGTTGTTTTTGATATATATTCTCTTTTCGTTAATTAATTTAATTCTAACATTCCTTTTCTTGTTTTTAGGAATAGGTAGTATGGGATACACGTTACATATCGTCTTTATTCCTTTAATTTGGTTTAGATGCTCCTTTTCCTTTTCGTGTTTCGGCCCTTCTTCCTCGAGGTCATTGAACCATTTCTTCGTGTTCGGAGAGTTTTCTAGATCCGTTAACCTTTAATCAAAATTTTGTTGGTGTAAGTTTTTCCTGATCTACATTATATACTGACTAATGTTTTATTTATTTTAGCTTGGAATCTCTTGAAGCATTTATATATATATAAGGAAATTGTGTACCAATCGCATGTTTGGATGTGCATTCAATAATATCTTTTATTCTGGATATCAGTGAAAATCGCATACCCAACATAATGTTTTATTTTTAATAGTGAAACAGAAATGAGTGGAATATATTTATTTATGTATAGAGACCTTTGTTCTTGCCGTAGTGTTTATTATTAATGCAATATGTTGAACGCAGGCTTCTATTCACTGCGTTTCACCCCTATGGAACCTAGTGTTTCCTTCTTCGTGCAGTTTTATTGCTTGTACGTGATTTACCCTTATGATAGAGCCATCCCTTAACATAATCCTTTCTCTGTTTTTAGCATTCAACTTCTTCTTCGTCTGGATTTGCTGCCTTCTTGTTAGTATTTGCAGTGCTATGTGCACTGCGATTTTGTAATCAGGCTCTTCCTTGTTATATTTAAAATTTATGTCAGGATTTTCCTGCCTGTAACGGAAATTAAATTGTTATTCAAGTTGTATCCTTTTATGTTCTCTGATCGAGGTTGGTTTTTTTTATTTATTTTACGTTGTTTTATATATAATATTCAATACCATTTTATTTTAATTGCTAGTGCTTTCATTTTTTTTCGGGTATGCAACCCACATTGCATTGATGTGTATTCTACTGCATAGTCATCAATTTGAGTACCCACTGTTATGCGATAATTTAAATTATATATATATTTATATAAATTAGTGGATTATTCTGTATTTATCTGTTGAAATATTAAATTATAATTTATATCAAATATGTAAATTTATATTTATCTAAAATAAATGTGCTGGTATTTTATTTTTGTTGACTTTTTATTTGTTTGATTTCTTTATTTATCTATTTATTTATTTAAGAGGAAAAATACCACAGCAATATGTAATAGTACGGTCCTTCAAAATTAAATAAAAATGAATAAAATGCCCCAAAGTAGGGTGTTCAGAGATAATAATACAAATTTAAATAATATAATTAAAATGACTCAAATAAATAAAATGACATTGGATGTTCCGCGTAATTAGCTCAGTTAAATAGTTCGGTTTAGCATAAGACTCTTAATTTCAAGACGGTTCAGGTATTTAGACACTAAGATTATTGTTCTGCACGTACTATTACTTCTATTTTGTATTCCAAATTTCTTATAGTAAGGTAGACAAATAATACGCAAAAGGATATTTAAACATTATTAATATATTGATTATGAACACCATCAACACAGATCAAGTTACAAACAAAGGTTATAGGAACAAAATATAATTCAAATGGTACAACACAATACAAATTACGCATTAATTACAACCTGGGCAAATATAATTAACAACAAATGCAATGACGCTTTACCTATACAGTATACCATGGATTTAATTAGATGCTAATTGAATTGTTTTATAAAAAAAAACATGCATGATATAGGCCTTTAATTCAAACAACGTTGGGTACCTGATACGATGCCTTGACGCCGCTGGTCCGGTATTTTCACGGGCAGCTTTCCCAGGGTAGACTGAAATCGTCGTCTTCTTTGTCAGGAGATACGGCACACACTTAATTATTAATAAAACTTTTACTTCACTTGACCCACTATTTGTTTTATTAAAACTTATAACAGTTTTCTCACTAGGCTTTTTCTTTTACTTTTTTCTAGTGCGTAGAATTACTTGTATTCGCACTGTTGGCCTGTGAGAGTTCGTTCCCTTTTCTTGGGTGCGGTCTAGTGTTATTCTACTTAACACGACCTGCGAACCTATTCATGCGTCGGCTAGGGAACGTCTGCTTGCCTACTCCTTGCTTAAGGCACGCCACGCCGTATTCTTCCAGGGAATTCCCCGAGCCACCTATGTGCTTTACTTTTCTGCATCACATTCAAGGTTCCACGTGTCGGTTGCACACACACTGTTCTTTATTTATGTCGCATAACTTCCTGGCTGGCTGCGATAATATTGACGCCACTTGTGTTTTTCATTCTTTCACACCGATACACCTACGCACTATTTCTTTCTTACATATACAGAATTTATATAGAAACATTTTAAACAGGAATATAATAATTTAATACAAATAAATGAATAATACATGTTTCCCGATCTGTGTTGATTTATTATCTACCATAATATCATAATATTTTAGATGTTATATTATATTTATATTTTATTCATTATATACAGGGCCTACCGTTACAAGTCCAAATTGCTGAACGTGCAATATGTGTTGAATCTGTAGAATATTGAATGATGTATATATGCCCTTTCCGGTAAATAATAAATGACGTCTTTTGCAAGCATGTATTTTACGGTTACATTCTTATGCTTTGAGTCTTGTTCATCCATAAAAATAGAATTTGTCAATAACTTGACTTCAGCGGCACCTATTGAATGTTTTCATAGCTTATTTTACGAGCATTGACGATATCAATATGGTCTCACAATATCAAGAAGATTGGTTGAGCTATTAAAAAGTTATTGAATAACTTACAGACCACCACCAACGATTATGTATATGAAGATATATTTTTTAATCGGCAGTTTTTAACGAGGACTGGTATTTAAAATGTCATTTTGCTTTGGGCCAAGTTTTAAATTAAGCTTAGGGATGTTTAATCCATCAGTTTTAGACACATAATATCCGCTTAGGCCATTATGAAGAAATGGAGGACAATTTTCAGTATTTATCAAGTATTATTTTATAATTTTTGGTAAAATAAAAATGGATTTTGTGGATTCGAATCATCCTTAAGATCTAAATATAAAAATAAATAAATATCTAGATCTTTTCAGAAACAAAAAACATGCGATGTAATTGTTTCGAATTATTAGATGATTGATTATACATTTTTAAAGGGTTCTGAATATATAAAGAAACTGTTCTTCACATTTCGACATTCAGCATATAAGTACCTATCAATTGTATGTAATCTCATTATTATAAATGTTGTAAAATTATAAAAGTCCTATCGGAAGCCATTTTTTTTGCGAATACCTCGCAATTCATGCTTTAAAGACAGGAATATTAATATTACTTAATTTTGATTTTGAATAGTTTTTGTGTATAAAAAAAAAATTAAAAACTAAGCCGGAAGTACCACTTTTACACTTATCTGATAACAGTTTTTTGGAAATATTTAGCAAATTATGCATTCTATATAGGTTTATTAAAAGTATAAAAATATTTAGAGCTGGATTTGGAATAATTATTGTATAAAAGAAATTTCAAATTACGATTTTGCAGATGACCAAGTTTTGAAAAAGTGATTTTTAGAAACATGTAAGTATGTGTATGTTATCTCTCTCTCTCTCTCACTTTCTGTTCTCTCTGTGGGTGTGACCACGATAACTGACACACTGTTATAGATATCAATAACAAATCTTGCATTTAAGAGTATAATCGTTCTGTAAAAATCTGATCAAATTTTTAGAGAATTCGATAAATCGAAATAATAGTTTAAATTATACCTACACTTCCTCCACTACTAAGTTTAGACAAATGTCTAAGGAAAACCAAATAACTCCAGAATATATTTAAGAAGAATTTTATAATAAGAAATTTTTTACCGGAAATAGGTCCTTTATTCTTATCGGGAAATAGTTTCTTGTGAATATCTCGCAAGCCATGCTAATCGAAAAATTGCAAGCTGTAATGAAACATCTTTGGTAGACGTTATTTGCTCATTAATATTAACAATAAGTCTGAATATATGAACAAAAAAATACAATTTTAGGGAGTATAGAAGGGTTAATTATGAATATTTCAACATTGTCAATTTTTCTTTTGTAATGAGATTTGTAAAATTGAAAAGTGCCAACAAGAATGTGATTAGTATTAAAGCAAATTTTGATCTGTTTTGAAATGTGTGCGTAGAAATACAATAGAGTTAGTATAGGCAGCACAAAAGAGTGCATCAGTGTAACTAACGAAATTAGCAAATTGTAATACAGCCAAAGTGAAAAAAAAGCACTTCAAATATATGCCGAAATATGAGTTTAGTGAATACTACGCTTTTAACAAATGTTATTTGGAAATATTCTATATTTCTTTTAATAAGTGTACACGCATTTATATCAGTTTATTGTAATATTTGTGTATACTGTACAACAAAGTTATTTTGTCTTATCAACAAATACTTTACAATACAATTGAACCCAAATTAGTGTTTTCTTTTGAACTGTTAGAAAAAATTATAAATGTAAGTAAAAATGTTACTTCATTATTTTAAATTATTGATATTAATTATTGTAAAGTTAACGTGTAAAGTTTTACTTTAAAGTTCATTTTGATAAAAATTGAGAAGGCATTCTTTCTGTGTTTATTATTCTATTACTAGATGGCGTTACTTAAGTATCCATATTTTGAGGTTAACAGAATAAATTTCAACAAAGTAAATCGAATTTCTGTGATGGCCTTATAGTAATATACCGTTGACCATGGTCAAAGCATGTGATTTGACGCGAACTCTATAATAAGACGTCATAATCTCATATGACGTAAGGCAACTGATATGTAAATTAGACTATAATTGTTTTTGCATCTACTACATATGACAAAAAAATTCTTTTTTTATTATATGAGCAGGCATCCAAAATCGGAATTGGAAAGTTTTACGATTGGCACGACATTAAAAAAACAAAAGGTTTTGTGTCATCCAACTAATTTTCCTCATAGAAATGTATGAAGTTTTATCCTTTTCTAACCAAAATAAATGTGTTGTAATTTTAATACACATCGACACTAATAAAAGCATTTTATGATTACTAGAATGACCTCTCGTAATATGTATATAGTTCGCACATTTAGAAAAGTGCGAGACCTAATGTCTTTTATATGGAATTGGCCATCAGACCAGAAGAAGAGACCATGAAAATGATGTCTTCGTTTATATTACATTGACCTTCATTATTAATTTAGTGTTTCACAATGTACTCGGAAATGTAGTTTAAATAATTGCGTCATCAAAACTGAAAGAACTATTATATGTATAATATAACTTTTTGGACTTTGGACTATTGCTAAATTTAATGTGGTTATTTATAAATTTAAAATTTAGCTTTATACAGAGTCGTCCAATGAATTTGTACCAATAATATCTTAGGGTGAAACAAAAATACTGTTGCGTTTTCGGGTTCCAATAAACAACTCGTGCAATTATTTATTTAAAAACAGTCTGTATATTTATATACTTAAAATTATAAAAACATAAAACTAACGTAACACTAATATGTCCGTCCTGTATATTTATATAACAGTTCTATTTATATAACACGGCACTTAAAGAACTATTTATTTGTTTGGCTACTTATTTATTTCCACTGTTCCGACGAGACCACTTCTTTATCCCGAATTACTCATCCCGCAATTAATGAATCCATCGGTGACCCAGTCGCCTCATATACACATGCATGAAATGTTCTCGAAAAGTACCAGTAAATTCGGCAATATACCAGTGGAAATCTGGACTTTTCCTTGCTTACGTCGTACATCTGTGAGATGACTCAATGCATTTACGATATTTACCGGTCGCGCCGAGATGATTTATAATGATGTGTAAATAAGAGCGTTTTTATACGTCGCCCGGTCTGTCTCTTTTTTTGCGTGTGACAATTTCGTTTTTATCGCGCCGAGAGATCTGATTCTTTTATTTAATGTAAACTCATTTCGTTACATTGCCCCCTTCTTATAAACTGCGTTTCGTCCCGAAACACACTAGTCCATGTTCTTGTCGCTGGCGGATGACGAAATCCACACCGGGACCCACGGGTGCACCCAGCCGTCTTGTGGAAATGGCAATCCACCGTCCCAGGCTGCACAACGGGCTGATTGGGCCGACAGACGCACACGACCATTTCCATACCAGCACGCCGAAACACCACCTCCAGCATGTTTCCTGCGATTTTCCACTCCAAACGGTCTAATCCGCAGCCCAGCCTCGGAATTGCCAGCCTCCCCACATCCTGCTCGAGTGCACGTCCTCGTAAATCGACGAGGGATTCCCATAAGCTGGCTCTCGAGGTTTTCCGACAATTTGTCACACATCCGCCACTTCACCGCTGTCACGTCCATGGTATGGGGCAATTGGTTGAAACACACCATCTCTGGCTCACTATAGGGTGTTAGCCTCATGCGATAAACGACGTCATCTATTTGCTCTAGTATTTCGTATGGTCCCTCCCAGTATTGTTGGAGCTTTGGGGACAGGCATCGGCGACGTTGAGGATCGTACAACCAAACAAGGTCCTCTCTCGGCTTGCACGTGGTAACGATTCTTCGTCCTGTCGCTGGCATCCTGAGTGTGATGGCGTAGTCGCCTGTGGGCATCCTCCAACCTTCGCCTGGGTCCGCTGACGCAGTCTTCTCCTTTTGGGTTCTCCACAACACACTTGAGTAGATCATCCTCTACCTTCAGAGAGTCCCATTGAGCCCAGTAGGATTCCAGTCCCTGTGAACGAGGAGCCACTTCTTGCCAAGCCGGTCCGCGACCAATTCCCTTCCAAACCATCAATGAACCAAGGTCTTCATCAGCTTCTTGACCAATCCGCAAATTGTCAGGATGCCACGGATCGTCAACCACGATTGTTCCGAATGTGTTGGCCGATTTTTCTTCTAGGCGGTTGCTATGCCTGCAGCCTGGTGGACGTGGTCTTCTTGCAACAGCATCAGCATTTTGGTGTTGCACAGATGCAATTTGCGTTATTGGTTTTGAGGCTCCACGATACTGGGTCGACGATTGCCTCTTCTCATCGACCCGTTTCATTTTCGCTGCTCCGCTATGGTCTCCTTGGGCTTCTTCCGGCATTTACCATGCGCATGGCCCATTTCCATCTCCATTTCCATTTCCAATTCCAGCATCGGAGCGTTCTTCTCTTAGGTTGCACCTGATTCACCAATCGTCGGACTACCTGTTCCAGGTGTGCATGCCCATACTTCATCTCAAGACGCTTGATTAATTGAGGGTAGTCTTGACACTCTTCTGGAAGTAAGGTCTGTAGAACATCACTGACCTGTCCTCTTAATGACACAATCAGGGCAGTAGCTTTCTTCGGGGACATCCACCCATTTGCTCTTGCAGCGGCTTCGAATTGTTTCAGGTACGTCATCCATGACGTTTTTCCATCGAAGGTGGGAGGTTTTACCTTTGCCTTCGCTGTTCGGGCAATCTCCAGGCTTCCGCTTGAGATATCATGGGGACCGCAGTCGTTCATCGCTGGCAACTGAAGCTGAACCCCAAACTCGTCCCCCATTCCGAACACGTGCTCCTCAACTTTCTGTTCCACGGCTTCGATGGCCCCAGAAAATTCCTGTCTCCCATTCGATGAATTCTTTTGAATGTCTTCCTTAAAAGTAGTCTCGAGATGTTTTGAATTACTTGCAAATTCATTTCTTAAAGCTTTTGAATTATTTGCAATTTCATCATTTAGAGTCTTGAAATGTTTTACATCTTTTATAGTCTTCATATCAGCCTCGAATTTTTTGCAACTGCATCTTTTAGAGTCTCAAATTGTTTAACAATTTCTTCTTTTAGAGTCTCCATTATTAAGCTTAAATCAGGCTGTACTTGAAACAAATATTTCTCGGGATCCTCACCTTCATTTATTAAAAGGTCACGAAGCCGGTCCTGGAGAATTGTTTTTTTTCCAGACGCATCTACGTCCCTTTCTTCCAATTCTGCCCTCAACTCGGAGACCTTTAATTCTTCCAAACGTTTGGTAGCCATTTATTTATTTATTTATTTATTTATTTGCACTTATGTTTATCCCACACTGACACCAATTGTAACGTTTTCGGGTTCCAATAAACAACTCGTGCAATTATTTATTTAAAAACAGTCTGTATATTTATATACTTAAAATTATAAAACAATATAAAAACATAAAACTAACGTAACACACTTAAACTACTACAATTTAATTATCACAGGTATTTATTTATTTCCATTACTAATATGTCCGTCCTGTATATTTATATAACAGTTCTATTTATATAACACGGCACTTAAAGAACTATTTATTTGTTTGGCTACTTATTTATTTCCACTGTTCCCACGAGACCACTTCTTTATCCCGAATTACTCATCCCGCAATTAATGAATCCATCGGTGACCCAGTCGCCTCATATACACATGCATGAAATGTTCTCGAAAAGTACCAGTAAATTCGGCAATATACCAGTGGAAATCTGGACTCTTCCTTGCTTACGTCGTACATCTGTGAGATGACTCACTGCATTTACGATATTTACCGGTCGCGCCGAGATGATTTATAATGATGTGTAAATAAGAGCGTTTTTATACGTCGCCCGGTCTGCCTCTTTTTTGCGTGTGACAATTTCGTTTTTATCGCGCCGAGAGATCTGATTCTTTTATTTAATGTAAACTCATTTCGTTACAATACCTATTTATATTGGATGTCAGTAATATATACTCGTAATACAATACACAGTTTTCATTTACTAATGATATTTATATTAATCGGCAATATACAGTTGCAGAATATTCTATTCAAATCAATATAATAAAAATAAATATAAAAATATACGTGTTAGTATTATATATTATATAATTTGTGTATGGAAAATTTATTGCAAACTGTCTCCTTAATATTTTCGTATTAAAACTAACAGTTGACCAAATATTCGCTACTCGTGATTTTCAGTCTGAATTAAAACGCTACTAATGCTTCTGTTAACATATTTGGCTCAAAAACTAATCAGCTCTTCCCACAAAAATTACAGATCTTTTCGTTTCATGTTCATAATCACAATATCTACGCGTGGAAAAATTTTCTTTGGGAGATTCAATAATCATCTTATATTTAATGAAAACCTGCCAAGTTTGAACTGGAGGTTTATCAATTTACATAGAATTTTCTGTGCTTATCAGGATAATGCAAGTAGCGTGTAGGCAAGTAACATAGTTTCTATGTACAAACAGTTATGTGACTAAAGAGAAGTATTTGTTGTAATATACCCATAATCTATAAATATTATATAAGTGCCTTTAAATAAATATAATAAATACGTATAAGAAGAATAAACAGTTCTATCACTAAATAAAGGGAAATATAGTAGTTAAAGTAGTTATTAAAAAGAACTAAAATATGACTATAAATTAAATATTCAAATAATTAACATAAGCAACCACAAATTTTCATCAAGATCATGAAAATATTACGAATAAGCGAGAAAATAATTCAATTGTTGATTTCCCCTCTCGCTACACTGCGATAGTCGCCCGGGCTCACTGCTGCGCTGTGCCCTGGCCCCGCCACTTTTCAGTTTGTTGCGTGCCGCATCATTGCCGTGTAGTAATAAGGATAAGGATAATTATGATACTAATTGAATTTTTAGTAATTTTCGATTTTATAACCAGCATCTATATACAAAATTTCAAAGCTTTATCTTAATGGGAAATACTCTAGATTTATAATCATCTATGTTAGTTAGGCATTCAGTGCCCAAAATCACGTCTTTGGATCCTCGTATATTGGAAACTATTGCACTTAGATAATTGAAATTTAGAATAAGGCTTTTTATTGGTAATCTTAATTAATTTGAAAAAATCAACCATGTGACTCAAAATAGCCACGGAGATAACCGGAGATCGAAATGGTTCGGGTTCGTGCGCTTAGACTAAGACAAAGAACCTTGCTCCTTATCATGTGGAAAGTGCAAACAGAACAGTAAGCAAAAAATAAGTACTTGCAAAAGAAGTTGCAGAAGAAATTAAAACCAACATGAATACGGAAAAAGACATATTTTGATCTCATACATGGAAAGATACTTAGGAAACTGGTCACGACAGCAATAGCAAATCTTACCTAATTGATAAACGTAGTGTTGTGGCTAAAACATGTACTGGACATATAGCAGATGGTAGAAGTGGAAATGGTTTTGCTCAAATTCTAAAGAAAGAAACTTAATATCTTCATATCAGTTGAAGGTGATGCTCAATTATTGAGCAGATTTATATAATAACCGATATAATAGAAAAATGAGGTGTGGTCACCACACGACTTTCATAGAAGTTGTTCCAAATTAAGTTTCAAATACTTTTATCTTCCTGAAAAATTTTAGATCCGGTCCGTATTTTATAGGCGTAATATATAAGTTAAAGAATATTCTACCAAAGCCGTCCACTGCAATTGGAACTCTTATATTCGAAAGCATGTTTAGAATTAAACAAGATGAAGAATTCCCCCCACTTGAAATAATAAATACAAGAGTGCTGCAGGGTAGTGTGTTGGGGCCAATGCCCTATCTGTTTTGCAGTCGGGATATTTATCAAACAACAAACATCTGTGTTTAATAAATTGTTTTTAAATTTCTTCATATAAATACTTTCCCACATATTTAAATTTTTACATCTAGTTCTTTTGATAACTTGTACATTATCGATTGAAAATGTATGTCCTGTGTTTACAAAATGATACGCTAAAGCTGATTTATCACTATTATGATTTTTCAAATGATACAAATGTTCTGATGCCCTAATTTCTGCGTTTCTTTTTGTTTGTCCAATATACACTTTATTGCAATTATTACAATCAATTTTGTATATTCCTGAGTATTTTAAAGGGTCTGACTTTTCAATGTTGTTATGTAATAAACTCTTAGTATTCTGTTCATTGACAAATGAAGGAATTATATTGTATCTTTTACACAAGTTTGAAATTTGATATTCCCATCTTTTATTTAAACAAAATTTACAAAAAACTTTTTTGTTTTCTAATTTAATGGATTCTAATGTAGTTCTGTTGGTAATTAATTTTTTCCTTTCTAATTTACGTTTTATTCGATCTATTGTATCTTTCTCGTACCCGTTCTCAGCGGCTACTTTGTATATGTATGTTAACTCTTTATTATATTTTATTTTAGAAAGTGGGGTGTTCTGTAATCTGTTGAGAAGAAAAAAGAATGTAGTTTGTTTATGTCTGAAGGACGTGTACGAAGTGTTATGAATATAATTATCTGTATGTGTGGTTTTTCGGTATATGTCAAAATGGAAACTGTTTTCCCTAATAGAGATAAGTAAATCCAAAAAGGGTAGGGTGTGTTCAATTTCCATTTCATGGGTAAACTTGATAGATGGGTACTGATTATTAATGTAATTGACAAACTGGTCTAAGTCAAAATCTCTTGGAATAATTGCAAAAATGTCATCAACGTATCTGACCCAAAATTTAGGAAACGTTGGTCCATTTTCTTTTATATCGCGTTCAAAATAATTAAGGAAAAGGTTCGCAAGAAACGGTGATAGCGGGTTGCCCATAGCTGTTCCAAAAGTTTGTTTGTAAAACTGATTATTGAAAGGAAAAATGTTCTGGTCCATACACAACTTGGTTAGTTTTAAAAATTTATTTATCTCTTCTTCTTTGATATTGTTGAAAAGTAGAAAAGAATTTAGGTTTTCTAAAGTTTTTTCAATAGGGACATTAGGAAAAAGGGAAGTTACATCAAATGAAATTAACTTATCATCAGGTGTAATCTTGTGTCTTATTAACTGTTGAAAAACTATTTAGGAACTGCTTTTAAATTTTAATCCCCTTGAAAGGAGTGCTCGCATAATATTTATTTTTAAGTTTCTAAGTAAAATACCGCAAACTGAATAAAACTTGTCATGTACAGGCTATAATTAACAAATAACAATTTATCACCATCAAACGGGTAAACTAAAAAAAGCAGAACTTTCAGTACTGCTTTTTTAGTTTTAGTCGCTGCAGGACACCTTTTTAAAAATTATATAATGGTTAAAGGAATTTATGACATGGCTAGGTCAAATATACATTTCTTCTCGGGATGTAACATTTGTAAAGAAGGAAAAGTTAAGTGAAGAACGAGAAACAAACTAAGAAATAACAGATGTAGAAGTTGTAAATCATGGAGTAAGGATTTACAGTTTCAAAATTCGGATATAATGTAAAGGATATATACAGAGTGTATAAAAAAAAGAAGAAGTTTAAAGTTTGCGAGGGAGCAAACAATAACAATTGCTACCATTCGCTGCTAAAATGGTATCTTTTAGTACTTGTTACCAACTTAAAAAAAATAAAATTAGAGTGCTACAAGATAAAACATTTTATAACTAGTATGGATTTCGTAAAGTGAAATTTTATAGAACCGAAATAAAAAAAAATATTCCTGTTGATATTCAGGAATACATGAACGCTCATTTATTACGATCCTGCAGGACAACGGTAATATTAATCATAGTAATGCATGATTTGAAATCCCGGAACAGCATTTTACTTCTGCCGCCATAAATCGCATAGAACAATCATCCAAGGAAGTATAATTAAAATTCATTTATGCGTAGCTTGGTGAGCAGACTTTGATACAATAAAAAATGTAAACATTCAATCATTGTCTCAATTAGGAGACTTTAACGAGACGGCGGATCTATGACGTACAAAAGATTGCGGCGCCGTTTTGATACGTCGTCAAAAATTACGACAATTCATTTGGCACTGACTGATCAAATTTAACAAAACGCCTCACAGGGTACGTGCACATCGCGACGTTATTTTTATCTTGCCGAACGTTTTAAATTGGGCAGAGCGTGGTCTATCTGTGCGGTTGAATGTGAGACTTGCACGAGCCAATAATTAAGCACGTGAGTCTGTTGACATTCTTAAAATAACTACAATATGCAATATATATATATCTACGAATAACCCGTGTGAGTATTCGGTTGACGAGGTTTTTTTGCAAGTTTTTGATTAGGTTGTTGATTGATGTAGTGCGTAGATGAACAAGAAATTCGCAAAAATAAATTTTTAGACGGCAATGGCGACATGTTATAATGACGTTGGCGCTTTGATGAATCAAAGTGCCAAAATGTTATAATACATATTGCTGTGCGCCTTAATTTATATTATACTCGTACATTGAGTACCCATCGAGAAACTATTTATTCCCATTTCAAGTTCTCTGATAAATTAGGCGAATACACCTCTGTATTTTTTTGAGAATTCAGTAAGTACAAATCTAATTCGCACAGTCCCTTGCCAAAACTAAACTGACAACGCGTAACTATTTATGTGTCCTAGTATTGATCTCATAACCATGCATAACATTTGGTCAATGACGTCCCCATGAAATACATATCACACTTACTGATTGCACAAACTTCATCCCGTATATTATGCTCGCACAAAGCAATTTTGTGTAAATACCTATATAATAGAGAATAAATATTTATGACAATTGTGATCTGTCACCAATGCTCTGTCAGTTCAGATCAATCAATTTATGGAAATCGTCTTTCAGTAAAATCGGTAGACCGGAACTAGTAGTTTTCTTGTGTGAAAAAATCGAATTTTGCAAATATTTCGTCAATTACTAAGTTTAAACAAATTTATAAAGAATTCAAATGTACTCAAAATTAAATTTGAGACAAATTGTCTTAAAAAAGTTTTTTGAAATTCCTACCGGAAGTAGGCCTTTTACTCTTATCGAAAATCAGTTTCTTGCGAATATCTCGCAAGTCATGCTCTCTAGGCAGGTACATTACGAGTATAAAAGTATTTAAATTATAATTTTAAATATTTCTTGTTTAAAAAAATTTCAAAATTCGGACCGGAAGTAGCACTTTTACTCTTACCGAATAGTGATTTTTTTACAAATATGTCGTAAATTATGCATTCTATATACAGGGCGTTGATGATGAAAGGAACAAATCCGTTTAAAATTCAGATAATTATTTTGCAGAAAAACGCTCGGACAGGTCGATTAGTATTTTTAATTTTGAATTTTTTAACATAAGAAAATAATATACAGGGTGTCTAAAGAAGAACATATGCAGCAATCATTGTTTTTTTAAATGGAACACCCTGTACATTATGCCATTTTTGAATTGTAGGGTAAATTCTAAACACATTAAGCACATTTTTGTATAACATACCATATCCCCAAAATCAGCGGTTTTCGGAATAATGAATTTTATGATAAATTAAAATACACATAGGTAATGAAATAAAATGTTTAAATTGAACAAGGACACCGTGAACATTTTTTTAAAAGCCAACAAAAACAACCTGGTATTGCAAATTTTATCTTCAACAAAAAACTCTACTAATTTTATGTAGAGTCGATTTTCATGTATTTTTTTTAATTTATTACATTTCTAACGTCATTACTCCGAAAATCGCTGATTTTAGGGATATGGTATGTTACACAAAAAGTGTTGAGAATTTACCATACAATTCAAATATGGCATAATATACAGTATGTTCCATTTAAAAAAAACAATGATTGCTGCATATGTTCTTCTTTAGACACCCTGTATATAATTTTCTTATGTCAAAAAATTCACAACCAAAAATAATTATCGACCTGTCCGAACGTTTTTCTGCAAAATAATTACTTGAATTTTAGACGAATTTGTTCTTTTCATCATGAACGCACTGTATATTTATTAAGAGTACAAAAGTATTTAGAGTAGGATTTGCAATACTTTTTGTACACATGAAATTTCAAAATTCGGACCGGAAGTAGCACTTTTACTCTTAGGGAGCAGCACTTTTTTTCGAATATCTTGCAAAGTATGCATTCTATAGCGACTCATTAAGAAAATTGAAGTACTTAGAATGGGATTATGAATAATTTTGTATAAAAAAATTCTTAAAATTGTATAGTTTGAAACGCTCATACGCATAAGAAAGTCGTATGGTTGCCACACGTAATTTTTAGTTTTACATTCATTTTGTTTTGTATAATTTGAAGTATTTTTCGCTTTTAATGTTTAATTTTTTTTTCTACTTTTCTTCATACCTTTTCAAAAAAAAAGCATTGTCATAAAAACTAAAGCCAATAATACAAAACTGTAAGCAAATATGGAATCAACAACACCAATTTACTCTAAAACTGTTCTAATAACGGAAACTGTAAAATCACTGTTTGTGTTATACATAATCTCCACTATAAAGTAAATAAATAAGGCAATGTTGAGAATATTTATATGAAGTGAGGTTAATTACGTAAACTAAAAGTATTTGCCAACATTTTATCACCAATAAAGGAACAATAAATTTTGTAGAAATAAACAATAGTAAATTGATGCATAAAAAGAATTTAGTTACGATATTCCAGCATTCTGCTATTATTTCCTGCAATAATATTTAATTTCCTCAAATATGCATGTATTCTGTGTAGGTAAGAATATTCGTAGGTACGTATTATGTAGTGCTTTGACACAATTTTTTAATTAACGTTATCTTTCGACAGTCATCGTACATAATACAATTGCATAAATCATTCTTAAATTGACGGGTGGGAGATGATTTTTTGGGAGTGTAAAATTATAAATATCCGCTATTAGTTCATTTGAATTTTTCGTGGTCTGACGTATGTACATACGTATGTGCTTATTTAATTTAATTCGCTGGCCTTATTTGCAAAAGCGAATCACATTTAATTACCAATTAAATCGAATCCTGTACGTCAAGTGGTAGCGTTATTGTTTTTAAAACCTTTTTAATCACAATTGTGGTCGAAATGTAAAATTGATAATATGTCATCTTAATTTATTTAAAAAGAAAAATCGAAACGTTCCTTTCTGAAAATATTACTATTAAAAAAATTTCTGATATGTTTTCCTCAGTGGAGCTGAGAGTTTGTGATATCTGGGGGAAAAAGAATTTCATGTAATTGTACATAAATTTCTCCTATATTTGATGTTCTTCCACAATCTTGAAATGAGGATATAGATTAAATAGCATAAAGGTTCTCCACATGTCACTGTCAAAATTTCTCATCGAGGTGATTAAATTAATAACAAGTACAATTGGATTATTAATTTATTTAATAAGATAACTTTAAAGATGAGATATTAATCAAACAACTAAGGTAAATAACTTATTTGTAGAATTTTTAATTAATTATAATTTATAAGAAGTGTTCAAAATGGTCACCATTCTCTTGAATGCATAATGCAATACGACGTTTCATGTTGTCTAAAATATTCTGCAATACACTGGTGTTATTTTATTATATTCAATTGTGATTGTATTCATCAGGTCATTTGTTATTAATTCTTCTCTTCTACACTTCATTTTTTACCAATTCGAAAATAGAAAAATCTATCGGAGTAACGTCTAGTGATCGCGCTGGCCAAACACCACTGCTTATAACTAGATCAGGGAAGTAATGTTCTAGAAACGTTAAATTTTCAAGAGTTGTATGTGCAGTAGTTCTGGAAGTAACCCCCATTGAATTCGTCCTCTTGCACTTGAGTTAAAAATGGTGGTCATACCTGTTTTCGGTGTCGTTGGCTATTAATGTTATTGTGAAAAAATATTGGCCCTACTATTCTACGACGAGATACAACTAACCATAGTCCGACTTTAACAGGATGTAAAAGAACTTCGATGCGATTGTTTAGATTATTTATAGACCAGGTTCTGTATTTTTGTTAATATACAAACTCGTTTACATGAAATAATGCTTCATCAGTAAAAAACTTATATCTACAATTTCGTCATGATTTAAATTTTCTTGAAAGATATTGCAATAATTAAGCTTACTAGCATAAGATCGATGAACAACCAATACTTTGTATGCATATATACAAGCGACGCCCCAAAATTCTATGAACGGTATTAAAGATATGTTCGTTTGAAGTGAGAAACGAGGAACTGATATATGGGGGTTTTCTCCAACCAGCTTTTTTATAAATAAGTAAAACAGTTAGACTGTTATGACATTTAGAACTACAGATTTTGCCCGATTATTTATATTTGCATTTATCAAACTTGCACTGTCCCTGGCAAACGCATCATTGATATCCTCAACCTCCAGAAAGAGATAATTTTATAACACATTCTCGAAATGACATGACCAGCTCTGGAACATTTTTATGTAAAATAAATTTTTCTTAACAAATTTTGAATTGATTTCTTGTATACCACTGTGAAAGTTTCCTTGTTTTGTTCCTCAAAAATGTTCGCCAGATGGTAGTAGTATCACTCAATTGCAATCTGCTCCGTCACCTCTGATGTTGTTTTACGTTCTACAGGGTGTCCAGAAACTCTCCTGACAAACAAAGACTGGAGATTCCTCAGATAAATTTAAGACAATTTAACCCAATTCACCCTAGTCCGAAAATGCTTCCTAAGGGAGCTAGAGCTCTTTGAAGATGGCGCCTTGTAACAAACCAAAACTGGTATGCTTATTTATCCTCCAGAGATGAATCGATTCCATCAATTGCGAATTTCTAGTACCGGTCATAGGCGTCCGTTTTGGGTAGGTAAACGGTTATTTTAACGCATAACTTTTTTGTCTTTAACTTTTAAGCATTTGTGACCCTAGATTATTAAATTTTCAGGTATTCTAGTACTAAAAGGTATTCTTACTTTAAGTCGGTAAGATACACCGTTTTCTAGAAAAATGGACTTGAAAATTTTTCGTTTTTTCGTCATTAAAATTCAATTTATTATTTTTTGCACTAGTTCGCTCTGAACTGCCAACAGAAATAAAACCTACGTTTTTAATTGTCAAATTGTTGTCAGTTCGCGAAGTTTATCTTTTAATTTTTTACTTTGTAGCATTCAAACACAACGATTTCAATTAAAAAAAAATGGTTTTTACTAATGAAGAATACGCCGATATGCATTTAGTTTATGGCATATGATTGTGCATACAAGAAATATTTCTAGGACTTCCTGTGTTTTATGATGTCATTGTGGTCTGTCTGAATATATGAAAATGGTTAGCACCAGGATCCCAATACGTTTTCATTCATCCAGATACAATAAACAGTAATTATCTTTAAAACAATCATTTATTATGAAACTAAGTACAATGTTTAAAATTCCTGTCTTTCTATCTTTTTTTTAATAAACTACGTCAAAATGAATTCAATATGTTAAGTATTACTTTCCAAGCACGTTTTAATATCGATTGCCAAGATTTATTGCATAATAGGCCAATAAACTAATTTGGGAGTTATTCATACATAAAATCAGCTACTATTAACAGGATTTTTGAATGGCATGACGTAGTACACATTTAAAAATAGCGTTTTATTTACATTATATGCGAATCATTCTTCTTTATAAACATATGTATTACTTTAATACTTATGTATTATTTATAGTTTTTTTTAAGTTGTATTAGAAAGCTGGTATAAATAGATCTATTCGACTCCTTGAAGTTAAAGTGATAATTTGAAAGAATTTAAAAATATTTTCGGTTATATAATGTTCTATAAAATGTTAATTGTAAGGATTTGGAATATATAGTTTATAAGTCAATAAACTCAGATTATTGTAACATCGAATTACCATACAATATCAAAATTTTTTCTATTTTTTCGGTGTATTACTGAAGATAACAAATTAATTGCTGAAATACATATGAAGCTTGCTTTAAACATTTTGTTTTAGATTTTTAAACTGGTGAACTCTGCCATTTTGAGATACAAGAATAAAGCGATTTGTTCGTCTTTTATTAAAAAATATGTAATATTCGAAATTATTACAGCTAGAAAAAGTTATTGAAATTATTTTTATTACTGACTAAAAAATAAATAATAAAAAATAATTTATGAAAATATTAATCATTTTCATATGTCATCCAGGTGGAAGTGAGCCTTAGCATTAAATTAAAACGCATTAAGTTTAGGAATTTTTATTTATTTTTGAAAATCTAAAAATATTGTAGGTACCATAAATTTGACGCCCAACGTGGGGTATAAATAGAATGAAAAATAACATTTGACGAGAAATATGATAAATATTTTTATATGACCAAAGTTTAATGTATGTTTATAACTGAAAAAATAAACGTACTTTAAAAGTATATGTTAAAAAAAAAAGGATCCAAATGAAAATCCTAAAACAGATTATTAAAGGCCAACGTGACTTGCAACAAAGATAGTAATCTTTTAAAAAAAGCTATTTTCAAATCTACAACTCGTGCCTCCGCCATTTTGAATAATATTACAACACTTCTAGTTAACTTTTTGTACATCTAATACATGCTGACGGTGAAAGTAGCTGACGAATAATAATAATAATCCACTAATATTAAATTTGGCAGCAGAAAGTTGGCAATTGGCGAAGACAACGCAAAATCATGACGTGTACACGGATTACGCAAGTTAAAAAACACAAAACTCTACCTTGACCCAATATATGTGGACATCCCGTGCTAGATATTATGAAAACAGAAGAATTCAAAATAGTTATCCATAAATTACGGCATTTATAAATAAACAGTTCTCTTTCAGTCAAGTAAATAGTGAATATAAACCAGTAAAACACAAATGTTTAAATTCGAAAAGATTTGTAATGCAGACTCTACATATTTTGACATGATAACGTTAGGTGGATTATTAAATTGATTTCGTTTTAATTAGCCCTAGAAAGGTAACCTAAGTAAAATTTAGGTAGTAGGGAATGCACAAATATCAAATTATTTCGGTGTATTTTATTTGTTGAATTTGTGCTTCCAAGAATGCTATCCCCTCTCTCTTTACCTTCTCTATTTCTAGCAAAGGTTACGGCCTCGTGCAGTTAGTTCCCATTCGATAAATACCTAGGCGTTACTCTAGATGACAAACTGACGTTTTCATTTCATCTGAAAAACACAGCAAGAGTCCACCTTTGGTCACTTAAGTACCCTATCATCATCAGTTAAGCTCAGAATCTATAAACAGATTATTAGGCCAATTATTACATACGCTGCTCCAATCTGGATCAATGCCTTTACCACTCAACTACGCCCACTCCAAGTCATACAAAATGTCACATTAACAATGGTTCTTAAAGCCCCATGGTACACGAGGAATACCCAGGTACACACCGAAACAAACACACCAACAATATAAAGGTTTATTAAAAAACTTGCCACAAAATTTAAAAATCAGATGACAACACACCCCAATCCAGATATTGAAGAAACATTAAACTACGATCGTCATGTACCATGGAGATACAATCACCACCGCCAATGCATCCTTCAAAAAGAGTAAAGCTACAATAGACTATCTCACACTCTAAAGCATAAACATCCACATTAAGACTAGCAGTAAAAGGCCATAGGTCCAACTCGTAGCCAACAATGAAGAAGAAGTAGAAGTCGTGCAATTACTTGAGAGTGCACAATCGAAGAGATCACACTTGAACAATACTTTAAATGGTAGTGACGATAAGGGAAACGAAAATGAACCAATAGTTTCAGATAACATCGAAGTTGCAGAGGAAAAGGCGTATGAAGAACAACTGCAAAGGATTTATATTCACCATCTACAGGTAATGATGAAGTTATTTCATTTCCCATAAATAGAAGAACACAACAAAACATAGTTCAACGTGTCGAAAAAATCATAAATGTTGAAGACGCGTTTCATCGAGGTAAAAATGGCCAGGAATGGTATACTTCTACGAACGTAGAAAAGTCCCAGAAAGAAATATTATCTCTTTAAAACCCAAAACAACGCAGTCTTCTTCAAATGTTTTTGACCACTAGATGTTTTCAATATTTTTCTGAATGATGAAATAGTAAATGTTATAAATGCCAACGTAAAAATAGCTAAATTACGAGAAAATACAAAACAAAGAATGCTACTGTAGCCAACTTGTCCATTGAAGAGTTGAAGGCTTTATGTGGAGTTTTGATTCTATCAGCAGCTCTAAAGGACAATCATTTATCAACGTCCAAGATGTTTGATTCTTCATACTCAGGGTCCCGATATGTAGCAGCAATGAGTAAACGCAAATTTAATTTTTAATAAATTGCTTTAGATTCGATATACTAGATTGGAAAAACGACAGCAAACTGCATTAGTCCCAATTTTGGAGTTATGGGACAAATTTACAAAAATATGTCCCAACAGTTTTGAACCTGGCATCTACGTAATAATTGATGAGCAGCTTGTCGGTTTTCGGGGAACATCTCCCTATCGTATATATATTCCAAAGAAACCGGATAAGTATAAAAATTGTAATGTTGTGTGACCTTGACACAAAATATATGATAAATGCCGCTCCATATCTTGGAAAGTCATCAAACACAGACGGATTATCATTAGCAGGTCATTTTGTACAAACACTAACTGAATCATTCTGGGGCACGAATAGAAATTTGACAATGGATAATTGGTTCACCAATTTACCTATACCAGAAAAGTTGTTAGATCCGCCATTCAAATTAATAATTATACGCCCAGTACCCAAAAATAAAACAGAACTCCCTCCAGAATTTTTAGTGAAAGGAAGAACACGACCTTGTGGAAATTCAATAGTTGGTTTTGACGATAAAATGACATTGTGGTCATATAAACCCAAAAACAATAAGATTGTGTTATTATTATCAACGACGCATTTTACAGATAAACTTGTTTGTACAACCAGTGGCGGCTGGTGCGTACCTTTTGGCAGTGCACGTACATAGATAGGAGTTATTCGTTTATTATCGGTGATATGCAAGGTATATAGGAGTATAATAAACAAATAAGCCTTGTCTATGTACGTGCACTGCCAAAACGTACTCACTAGTCGCCACTGAGTACGACGAAAAAACCGGAAAACGTTATGTATATCACCATACTAACACTAAAATAAACAATAAGCCTCTTTCAGGAATCGATTCTATATTGA
This sequence comes from Amphimallon solstitiale, assembly GCA_963170755.1. Taxonomy (NCBI): domain Eukaryota; kingdom Metazoa; phylum Arthropoda; class Insecta; order Coleoptera; family Scarabaeidae; genus Amphimallon; species Amphimallon solstitiale. Next base: position 15,359,267 of record OY720675.1, read on the forward strand.
AGCTAGAAGGACAGCTGATGACCCCCCACGGCTACATCAAAGACTGAAGATTCCAACCCTACTAAATAAATTCAGAGAAACAATTGAAAAACTGTTGAATATAAAACCATCTGAAGAACCATACCAAAACCAGCAGAAGGAAAAAAAAGGTGCAGTTTGTGCTCCTGTACTAAAAAAAGAATGACAACTACACTTTGTATTGGTTGCCAAAAAGGCGTATGTGGTGAGTATCGAATAAAAATTTGTTTTACATGCTCGCAAACTACATACATACTTGGCGAGATATTCGAAAGAAAGTGCTACTCGATAAGAGTAAAAGTGTTGCTTCCGGTCCGAATTTTGAAATTTTTTTTATACAAAAATTATTCCAAATGTAGCTCTAAGTATATTTGTACTCCTGATAAATACATATAGAATGTATAATTTACGAGATATTTGCAAAAATAGCTATTCGATAAGAGTAAAAGTGTTATTTTCGGTCCGAATTTTGAATTTTTTTCATACAAAAGATATTCGAAATTATGTTCTAAATACTTTTATACTCGTAACGTACCTGTCTAAAAAGCATGGCTTGCGAAATATTTGCAAAAAACTGATTTTCGATAAGCGCAAAAGAATGACTTCCGGTAGGAATTTCAAAAAACTTTTTTAAAACAATTTATCTCAAATTTAGTTTTGAGTGCATTTGAATTCTTTATAAATTTGCTTAAACTTAGTAATTGACGAAATATTTGCAAAATTTGATTTTTTCACTGAAGTAAACTACTACTTCCGGTCTACCGATTTTACTGAAAAGCTAATCAGATCTCAAGAGGGAGATTATATACGTAAATACAAAATTTGGAATAGATATATATAGCGGTTTGACCGCTATCGTGGTCACACACAGGCAGACACACAGACAGACAGATACATTTTTTAAAAATGAGGTGTGGCCACCACACGACTTTCTTATACGTATGAAAGTGTTACTTCCGGTCCGAATTTTGAAATTTCATTTATACAAAAAATATTCCAAATCAAACTCTAAATAGTTTTGTACTCTTCATAAATATATATAGAATGCATAATTTACGACATATTTGCAAAAAATCGCTATTCGATAAGAGTAAAAGTGGTACTTCCGGTCTGAATTTTGAAATTTTTTTTATACAAAAGATATTTAAAAGTACATTCTAAATACTTTTATACTCGTAATGTACCTGCCTAGAAAGCATGACTTACGAGATATTCGCAAAAAACTGATTTTCGATAAGAGTAAAAGACCTACTTCCGGTAGGAATTTCGAAAAACTTTATTAACACAATTTTTCTCAAATTTAATTTTGAGTACATTTGAATCCTTTATAAATTTGTTTAAACTTAGTAATTGACGAAATATTTGAAAAATTCGATTTTTTCACTGAAGTAAACTACTACTTCCGGTCTGGCGATTTTGCTCAAAATCTAATCAGTTCTCAAGAGGGAGATTATATTCGTAAATACAAAAGTTGGAACTGATATCTACAGCGGTTTGACCGCTATCGTGGTCACACACACACACACACACACACAGACACACACACACACAGACATTTTTTAAAAACCACTTTTTTGGTATCAGGGGACCTCAAAACGTGGACATCTGCAAAAATCTCGAGGTCGAAAATTTTCATCATCACAATACTTCCTTATACTACGTATAAGAAAGTAAAAAAATTAGGTGTGGCCACCACACGACTTTCTTATACGTATGAAAGTGTTACTTCCGGTCCGAATTTTGAAATTTCATTTATACAAAAAATATTCCAAATCCAACTCTAAATACTTTTGTACTCTTCATAAATATATATAGAATGCATAATTTACGACATATTTGCAAAAAATCGCTATTCGATAAGAGTAAAAGTGGTACTTCCGATCTGAATTTTGAAATTTTTTTTATACAAAAGATATTTAAAAGTATGTTCTAAATACTTTAATACTCTTAATGTACCTGCCTAGAAAGCATGATTTGCGAGATATTCGCAAAAAACTGATTTTCGATAAGAGTAAAAGACCTACTTCCGGTAGGAATTTCGAAAAACTTTATTAAAACAATGTTTCTCAAATTTAATTTTGAGTACATTTGAATTCTTTATAAATTTGTTTAAACTTAGTAATTGACGAAATATTTGCAAAATTCGATTTCTTCACTGAAGTAAACTACTACTTCCGGTCTGCCGATTTTGCTCAAAATCTAATCAGTTCTCAAGAGGGAGATTATATTCGTAAATACAAAATTTGGAATTGATACCTACAGCGGTTTGACCGCTATCGTGGTCACACACACACACACAGACACACAGACACACACACACACACACACACACACAGACATTTTTTAAAAACCACTTTTTTGGTATCAGGGGACCTCAAAACGTGGACATCTGCAAAAATCTCGAAGTCGAAAATTTTCATCATCACAATACTTCCTTATACTACGTATAAGAAAGTAAAACACTTTTTTGATATCAGGGGACTTCAAAACGTAGACATCTGCAAAAATCTAGAGGTCGAACATTTTCGTCATCACAATAGTTCCTTATACTATGTATAAGAAGCTAAAAATAATGTATTTATAAAAAAAAAATATATTGTAATCAATAATAAATAAATATTAAAAGATTGACTATTATTGCATTTATAATACATTAAATTTGTATGTGTAAATTTTAAGTAGGTTACCTTTTTAGGGTTAATAATAACATATTTTTAAATATCAGGGGTGCGTAATGATCGTTAATTTACCCCTGATATTTAAAAATACGTAATTATATCTGCGTTATTTGAAGTATTTTAATATAAGAGTCTATAATGATTTTTATCTAGAATTAGTTTTCTTTCATTTAAAATAAAAATATGTTTTTTCCAATATTACAATAAAGCGATGTTCAATTATTTTTGAAAGTTAACCATCGTAAATTGCAATGAAAACACTGCTACTTTGCAAACTTAGCCAAAGTCATAGCTTCAGTGATAACAATGTTAGCAATAGTGCGGACTTAATTTGAAGCAGGCTGTATATCTGTTTGAACATTCAATTTCTATTGAATTTGAATTCTCCTTTTCTAAAAAAATATTTCATAGCAATGGTCTTTTGTGATGTATTAACACTTATAATAATAAATATGTATTTATTTAATATCTAATATTATGTCGTTTATTTACTAAAACTTTATGGTGTCAGTGACCACACCTGATCTATTATGCTTCATATTTCACCTAGTCATCCATAGGTTAACGCGGAACTTTAGATAAAATTTCATATCGTAATAAAAACAGGTAAGTTAAATTTCTAACAAATACTAAAGTTTTAGTTTTCAATATTGTCACGAACTTTATTGTATTCTATTTTGCTTAAGGGATACCCCCACCAGGATAAAACGAAAACACTCAGGTATAAAAACATACAAGATGGTAGTTAATATCAACCAAAAAATGAGGTGTGGCCACCACACGACTTTCTTATACGTATGAAAGTGTTACTTCCGGTCCGAATTTTGAAATTTCATTTATACTTTTTTACTTTTGTACTCTTCATAAATATATATAGAATGCATAATTTACGACATATTTGCAAGAAATCGCTATTCGATAAGAGTAAAAGTGGTACTTCCGGTCTGAATTTTGAAATTTTTTTTATACAAAAGATATTTAAAAGTATGTTCTAAATACTTTTATACTCGTAATGTACCTGCCTAGAAAGCATGACTTGCGAGATATTCGCAAAAAACTGATTTTCGATAAGAGTAAAAGACCTACTTCCGGTAGGAATTTCGAAAAACTTTATTAAAACAATTTTTCTCAAATTTAATTTTGAGTAGATTTGAGTTCTTTATAAATTTGTTTAAACTTAGTAATTGACGAAATATTTGCAAAATTCGATTTTTTCACTGAAGTAAACTACTACTTCCGGTCTGCCGATTTTGCTCAAAATCTAATCAGTTCTCAAGAGGGAGATTATATTCGTAAATACAAAATTTGGAATTGATATCTACAGCGGTGTGACCGCTATCGTGGTCACACACACACACACACACACACACACACACACAGACAGGCAGGCAGATATACAGACATTTTTTAAAAACCACTTTTTTGGTATCAGGGGACCTCAAAACGTGGACATCTGCAAAAATCTCGAGGTCGAAAATTTTCATCATCACAATACTTCCTTATACTACGTATACGAAAGTAAAAGAGTATGCAGAAGTTAAACCCTTGAGGAACGTCAGAAAATAAATTCATGGGAAGAAAAACCATTGCTATAATTATGAATATATGAAATTCATTTTAATTCGATAAGAGGTTATTATTAGATCAAGGAAAGAAAGGAATATCGAAAACATAACTAAAATGAGTTTCCTTAGTAATAAATTACTTTGGTCAATAAAACGCATGTGACTGACAAACACGTGTGAATTAGATGGATGGGTAAATACAATAATAAATAAAATAAATAAAAGTGAAAAATTTAGTCTTTATCTTGAAGTATTTTTTCTTTAATTTCAACTAGCAGTAGACACTCAAAAAACGAAAACATTTTCAAAATATGACAAAAAATTGCGGCTTCTATTACGTAATTGTGATTAATACTCATCAAAAAGAGTGATGTCAATATTTATTCTGATGTTATGGAATCATCTCATTACTAATACTACTAATTTGCTACGCATTAAGTACTTTGCGTGTTTCCTTTTATTGCTGAACATAAAATTTTCCTGTAATTACCGACGAATCAAAATCAAATATTGTCACTGCCAAACAATTCGTTGTATAATTTTACTTTGTAACGTTGATTAATAATGCAGATGTCGTCCATAAATCCAAAAGAAATAAAAGTTCCTGTAAGTTTTACGAGGAAATTTATGGATTATACGTCATCTCAGAATTAATTAATAAATTAATGTCGCATAGAGCAAATTAAATGGCTTGTACGACCAGAAATTATAAAATACGTATATATAATCGTAATTTATGGCATGCGTATAGATAAAATACGTAAATTCTCATTATATGAGACGCGACCTTTAAAGAGGATAGTAGTCTCAAAATTGTTGTTTTTTAATTGGAATATTCTTCATAAAATATTGATTGTAAGAGCCGTGAATATGTAAGGTTTACACTTTAATAAACACAAATTGTACTTTCTTCAAGCGGCCTTCGAACTGCTAGATGAAGACAGCCTTGCTGACGAAATATGCACACGATACTTCACCAAAATATGCAATAAACTGCATGCATTTTTTTTCTTTATTTTTTTTTTTTAGTGGAAGAATTTTTAGACAAAAAGAAAGAGTCCAATACAGCCCCCCCCCCCCAAAAAAAATTAACTTATTTTAAATAACCTCTCTGCACAGTTTCTTCTTATTATTTTTTTATTGCCATTTTTGTTATTAATTTACTATTTTTATAAATATAGCATCTACGTCATTATGACAGATTAGTTTAATTACATTTCTTGTATATTTGGCTAACAATTTTATTATATAGGGTAAAAGTTGGATATATGCCCCACCTAAGGAAAATAATTTATTTCTATTTTACCTTATCCTATCAATCTACTGTTTTTTGCTAAAAGAAATTTCAATAATGTATGAACCTGAAAATACAATATATATTAAAATATAGTTGTATTTAGGGACCAATAAGTTCGATTTAAATAACATCTACATTTGGCCATATATCCCACATACGTTGTGTTTATGCCCCACCACGTGGTATATATGCCGCACCGTTGTTTTCATAAGGGATATATGGCTGTAGGCCTGTATAGAGATACCCGGTTGTACATTTTCTAAAATTAAGTACCTACTATGAAGAGATCGCTCATAGCATGTATTTTGCATAAAAAAATTGATCAAAAAATATAAAAAACTTTATTTAAGTAATGTTTAAAATATAACGCTATTATAAGACTTTACATCCTACAACTTCTTCTTTACAGTGTCTAACCTTTTCTTAACTTTTCCACAATTATTGCATCGGGGGTTGTACATTGTGCAAGTTTCATGCAACCACAATTCACAGTCAATGCATTGAATCCAGTCAACTGTCTCTTTCGTAGATAGATAATTTTCCAGGCACTCAATGCAGTCTACATCATCTTGGGAATCTTTTGCATCGTCTCTTTTTTGTGTTTTCCCATTTTTACCCATTAGTTTGTTTTTTTCTTTTTTAGTTTCTTTTACTTTACCTTTTGATTTTTCCTTTTGAACAACTTTTTTTCCTTTGGTATCAGTATTTTTCTTTTTCTTATCCATAAAGTCTTGTGAAGTTAAAATTTCGACTGACTGTTTCCTTTTATTAAATTTACTTTGAGGAATTGATGGAATTGGCGCAATATCTTCTAAATATTTTGACGGAGTTTCTACGATAGCATCAGATTGAACACTTTGAGATTCCGTCTCTGTAGAATTTTGTTGCTCATCAATAATTTCAACTTGTAAACTTTGAGAATGAGAATTCTCAGTCTCAGTCGCAGTCGCGTCATCACTATTATCCGTGATATTAGGAATCATAATAAAATTGTCTGAGTCATCGAAAAAGTTTTCTGGTAACTCATCAACATTTAGAAATGGTTCCATTTCAACTTCGCTATAGTTGTTACCATTTTGCTCTAAATCATTCCTTAAAGTAAAATCGATCATAGCATTTGAGTCTTCAGTCGTACGATTTTGGTCCTGTTGTTCCGGGAGAACAAATCTGTTTGCCACATCCGATATTTTGAAAAAATGGTCAGGAACTGCACTCGGATTAAAAGGAAAAATCCCCGTTGCTTGAAATCCAGATACACCGTTTCCGACTGTACTGGCCTTATTCCATGCTTCTCCAATCAATTTTCCTGCGCTCATCCTATCTATCTTCCTTTCTTTATGAATAAACATAAAATTTTGAGCAGCTTCTCTAAAATAATCTTTTAATGGCTTAAAAAATGACCTGTCTAGTGGTTGCAAAGCTTGGGTGGTGTGACTAGGCAAGCACAGTAGAATCACATTATTTTGATCTGCAATCTCTAACAATTCTAATGAACAGTGAGAAGTATGACCATCTAAAATTAGAAGAGCCTGGCCAGGACTTTTTCTAGGAAGAAAATGTTCTTTAAACCATTTTAGGAACAGGTCTGTATTAATGTACGACGATTGCTTGTTCATGTAGATGTCCGAGCCAGGTGGCAAATCTTTTAAATGCTCCATCTTCTTACGAGTTCCCTTCAAAATTAGTACTGGAGGCAAAAACGTTCCCTCGGCATTGCAACAAGCTACAATTGTAACGTTCTCTCCTTTTTCCACAGATGTTAAAACATGAACGTCCTTACATCCTTTAGTCGCAATAACTTTGCCAGGCTTATTGTTCAGTTGGATACCCGACTCATCCATGTTATATATTGATGCAGGTTTATCCATTAAGTTATTTTGTTCAAGTGTGTTTTGCAATAAAGCAAAAAAATTGTTCACTTCTTCGCGACACATTCCTTTGGCACGAGCCAAAGATAAACCTTCTGATTGCCGCACAGATAGTTCTGGATGTCTTTCTAGAAACGAATAGAGCCAGTGAGGGCCTGCTAGAGTTTTGTTTTCTTTCGAATTCTTACTGAGCAGTGCCTTTTGTTTGCCTAGTTTTTTAGCAAATTCGAATGCGAGTTGTCTAGTAGTTCGACGCGATGGAGCAAAACCTGCTTCTTCCAATCGTTTGATGTGGGCGACTAATCTTTTTTCATTTTGAAATCCTAGTGCTGGTGGTTTTCCCAAAGGTTTTTTTGTTCCATCACCACTTTTTATCCTCCTTCTTAAGGTTCGAGACGGGATATTGTAGAAGCGGCTAGCCTGGTTCACCCCCATGGCCCATAGTTGATACCATTATTATGGCTGTGTTGAGGTTTTCTTCTGACCATGTAGCTCTAGGAACAACATTGGTTTTCCTGACGTACTTTCTCGGCATACCTATTGTAGAATGAATGTGTAAAAATGCAAATATGTTTAGGTACCTAATACTTATATCGAACTACTGTGAGAAATTACAGGCCATATATCCCATAATCAAGTGGGGCATATATCCCTTTTTTGTGGGATAAACGCCCCACCTCATAACTTTCATTAGTAACAATCAGTCGTATTGAAATCGCTCAAAATACTTAGGTTAACTATTTTTCTGATCTCAGTTTTCAAAACAACTATTTATCATGCAAGATACGGTAATAGGAGCTTAGCACAGGCCACCAAAAACTAAGAATTACATAGCATAACTTTGCACTTACCGTTCAAAGTTTATTCAACGAACAACGAATTAACAGTAGCCGGCGTGATTGTTTTCGTTAGGTGGGGCGTATATACCACATTATATTATAGCGCCAAAATTCAAATATTCTCAATACATTACTCAATACTTGGGGAGGGGCATCTATCCTACAGGGGCATATATCCAACTTTTACCCTACTAGCTAGCATAGCAGACGTTTTTCTGCCTATTCCCGTAGGTGGTGCGAACTCGACAACAGCGCTACCTATCAGGCCCAGATTTTTTATTTTATTTTTTATAATATATTAATTAATTTATTAATAATATATTGTAAATATGCGTCATTTTGATCCAAAAGTAGAGAATTTGTTAATAACTTTACTACAGCGCCACCTATCGTATCCTAGCATAACAATGAACCATTATCTCGACAAAAAAAAATATTGTGCGAATATGACCTCAATCGGTCAAGTCGTTCGGAACTTGCACGATCATTAACAGATGCACCCACGATTGTATATATAAAATCATCTAAATCTCCCCATTGTATATGTTGTATTTCGCATTCTACTTTTTAAGTACACCATGTAGATTCAAATATATTAAATCAGTTGTTAGAGTAGATATTATTTTGACGAAAAGAAAACAGGAAGAACGTTTCTCGATTATATAAACATTACATATCTCCATTATATAAACACACTGTTTTTCATTCATGACATATATATACCTCGCCCGATCATCTGTTATAGAAACGGTTATCTAGTGGAATTTTTATTTATTCAGTCGGCGTTCTAAAACCCAGCAAAATACAGACAAGGACATTAAAGTGATCGCTTCTTAAATTCCGCTACGTTATTGAAACAGAATGTTCGGACACATTACCAAAGGCCGAGTTCTATTTGTCAGTAAACGCGAAAACAAAAATCAAGAAAACTTTAATTCGTGATTATAACACATGTATGTATCATGTAGCATAATTTGATTGGATTTTCGGAAACAAATGAGCGATAGGTAGAGTGATTCTCCAATCGCCTCTCTCGCAGGCGGGATACACAGATGCGCTGGCGCTAATGCTTTCATCTCTTTAATGAACTGCGTTACACGAAAGCATTTGAATGGCAGTTTTACTCCTTCAACCCAGAACTAAAACACAAGAGGAAGTTTATTTCACTAGTCACAAGTAATAAAAGGAAGATATAAGCTCTTTAAATACCTCGAAAAACAATATCTATAAACAATAAATAGCTGAAGAATATAAATTTTTTTGCTAAGCAATTGTAGGCGATATTCAGGGGTTAATTAAACAATGTATAATAAATGAATACAAGTACATTTAGAATGAATGATACATACTTCACAGTGAACCGATACGGAGTTTCGTTGTACTCAATGCGTCAATTATAGGATGTGATACAAAATTCTCTACGAATCACGTAAAATGGATTGCAGAAACTTTATATCGACGTGTCCATGACAAAACGGCACAAGCGCCATTTTTTCAATAAACAACCTTTTGACTCCATTCAATAAAGTTCAAAATTCTCTATCATCCTGTTGCTGTGGCATAAATGAGAAAAACATATTATGGAAGAAAAACCGATTTAAAGTCGGCCCAAACACCATATCATAATTATGCGCATGAGCGATATTAACCAATTCGTATCACAAGCGCCTTCTTGCCACTGAGCTACTGTTTACCTGTAATTGTGTAATGAACATTGTTCGTTTTATCATCGACTTGAAGATAATTTTAAGGTGACTAATCATTAATACTTAAATTTATCTTTCTTTCTTGTTTTTGTAATGTATAATGTCCCATAAGAATTGCTCTTAAATAGTGTTTGAAGATGTGGTGTTTGTGCCAAACCTAACAATGAAAGAAGATAATGTCACATTCTCCATTAGAGAATTATTTGATATTAATCTGTTTGGCATTAGCGCCACTGTTTACATTGAATTGATAGGGCATTAGAAACTCGCTGATAGCTTTTGTTTAGGTAAATTCTGTTTCAAATAAATACTGGTGACAGGTTCTTTTCTGTATAAATAGTGTACCCAACTAATTTTTTCTCATAAATTTCCTTATTGTAGGAAAAAATACGGTGTTTATTGGAAGGCGTTTATGCCTTTTTCTTACTTACAGGGATGGCTTCTAGTCGCACTAAGAAAATGGTAGCCATGTGCAAACGAAATTGATTGATGATTCTTGTAATACGCTCTTGGATGAAGCTCTGAAAAATTCAATTATTTTTTATGACTGCGCATTGAATGACAATTATTTTCATCCCACAGATTTGGGACCTGATAATTTGATGTCTGTCGAGGATGAACCAGTTTTAAATACAATAACCATTCCAGATACATCTTCGCCTACGAGTATATCTTTGATGACCCTGACGACGCTAACGCTTGTCCAAAAAATGTCGAAACTATGCCAATATATCAAAAAAAGGTCGAAAATGTGCTGACGGATACTACACCTACCAAAACGCTAGCATCATCCAGTAATGACAATAGTTCAAGTGTTCAAGCCACCATGTCTTTTCATGATAGTGCAATTGATAGCAAAACAGAAAATCCATGCACATGGAAGATCACGGATAAACTACAGCAAAGTCACCGTGAAGGCCTAGAAAAAGTTGAAGTTTCTCTAAAAAAAATAATGAATAAGAATAAAAGAAAGGCACTTAGAGACTCGGGAAAAGAGTATGTAAATAGCAAAGGTGATAGAGTAGATGCAAAAAAATTAAACCCAATCCGTGTGAAAAAAAGAAATGTTTGAATCAATGCAATATGGTTTCAGAAGAGGAACGTAACGAAATATTTGAATATTTCTACAAACTTGAGAACAGTAATGATCAAAAATGGTTTCTGTCTGACTCCATAAGAGTGTGTGATGTAAAACGAAGAAGAAGCTATGCAAAAGTAAAAAAGCCCAGACTAGTAACCAATGAATATTTTCTTAAGAGAAACAATATTCCTCAAAAGGTATGCCGTCAGTTTGTAGTGAGCACACATGCAATAACAGTAAGATTACTACTTACCGTTTCAGAAAATAAGAAACCAACTAAGTTTCCTAACACTGATTTGAAAAGTCGACATCAGCCTAAACATAAAGCATCAGATGAGCAACTGAAAGTATTTAAAAATTTTATTGAATCCCTACCTGCGGTGCCGTCGCATTACTGCAAAGGTTCCTCGCATAAAAAATATCTTCCTTCCGAAATAGGAAGTTTTAACAAACTGTTTCGATTGTATGTTAAAAATTGTCAGTGTGATGGTCTACCAATGTTAAAACGAAGTAAATTTCTTCAATTATTTAAAAAAGATTATAACTTAGGAATACATGTACCGAAAAAAAGGATCTTATAATATTTTTTTAAATGTTACTTTGTTTTACTTTGACACAAGTGCCATCTAATGACTTACAGCAAAATATGTAAAATGGCACATGTGGACATATGCACCAATATTAAACGATTGTTTTCATTTCATTTGGCATAAGCGCCTCTTGTTATGAATGGCACAAACGACATTTAACACTTGTTAGGGTACAAGCGCCATGCCTTTAATTTTCATGATTTTGGAAAAGATGTATTAATGACAGAGTGAAAAGTAGTACTGTTATAGTGAAAAAAACAGTATAGCTAAATTTTTGAAGAATCTTGTTTTTAACCAAATGAGCAAGTAATCTGTCAAATACATTTTAGGTTATAGCGTAAATTGTCTTCAGTGGCGTTTGTGTCGTTCTGTCATGGACTCGTCGATATATACATGGTTGAAGTTTTTAGGGTTAATAATAGATTATATGCGGATTTTTATATATGTTTTATTGTGGTAATCACAAAGAAGTAATAAAATTCAATATTTTGCAAAGCGTATTATCAATGTTTTCGGGTAAATACTTTCTTATAAAGCTTAAATAATTATTTGCTACAAACAATTAATTATGGAATTAATTCTTTTCAAAATCTACTTTTCGTCAGCTCTGCACTACTGTGGTGCGCATGGAATATCATTCATATTAAATGACACACGCATAAGACTTCTTTTAAAACAAAAGATCTTCACGTTCTGAGTTTGATATGTCAAAACTTTAAGAAAACATTGTTCTACATTTATTACATTTAATGACCACTTCTCGACTAATTATTTATGTTAATACTGTATCATTTTGGCGACAAATCGGGGAATTATTTTTCTTGTTGCCCTATTATTTGATGCCAGTCCCCGCAATGTTTATGTTTAAGAGGATATTTTTTGTTAACTTATCATAGCAGCAACATATGTGCGTTGATAATAGCGGGTAAAGATTAGATTATATATTTCGCTGTTTACCTAATGATTTTTTGGCTTTTGCCGTTCAAGTGAATCTATCGAAATTAATACATTATAAATATACATAAAAAAATATATAACCTACCGCACCAGTATGGCAGAATTAGGGTTTTGAAACATTATCAAGATAAAGCTATCTTCAGCACAAGACGTTTCGGTGTTGATTAAGAGTTTTATCAGGCCTTTATTTAATTGACAAAGACATATGAATGAGTATGTTAATGTTGTATTTGCTTCAATAATTAAATCCATGAGCAATATTCAATTTCTACTTACGAAGTAAAAATTTAAATTTTATTTTATTTATGTTCAGAAGTTAGTTTACAGAAGTTACTTTCATAAAATTAGAAAAAAAAATATTTTGTTGTAAAATATAAATATTTGAATAAATTAATAGTTACATAACAATTTATAAAATGACTTCGACTCAGATTTATAGAATATAACAATATAAAAACAGAAATATTGTTTGATGCAGTGCCTACCTATTTACTTTTTACAATGTCCGGAAAAGTCCAAAAGAAACCTATAACGCATTGTCTTAGTAAAATCAGAAATGAATATTATCTCTCTTCTGTACCATCTACGAGTTGTTTTAAACCAAAATATAGTTCATTGTAAATTTTAGTATAAAGTATATTATAAAATATATTACAATTCTATATACCGTGTGGCCGCCGTTCATAGCGCGATGCATGTATTAGTAACTACTGGTCGACTATAAATGGGCGTGCCAATTTGAATTGCTACACCGACAGCGGGCGTATAAGTTATACGTATAAATGTATTCGTAGGCAAATCAAGTGAAAAGCAGTGTAATAGGTATTGCGTTCCCGTTGTAAGTAATTATTTGTAGTTGTTTGAAGCATCAGATAATCACTGATAATATGTCAGTGAAGTAACTCATCATAAACAACATAACAGCAAAAATAAATAATAAATAACTCCTAGACATTAAAATAAAAAAAAACTTCTTAACTAAAATAATATTTTTCAACATATATTATAATCTAAAAACTCAACTATAATAAAATACTGAAACATAAAATATTTACTTCTTAAAACAGAATTGTAATTCAACATTGCAATTAGCTAAAAAGATGTTATTCTTAAGCAATAATAAAACTCGAAATAAATTAATTAGTTAAGTGTTCAAATAAACCTCCCTCTTGACCCGAACAGTAACCCAACCGATTATAAAAATTCCGACGCACATTTGTTAACATATCTGCTGTGACAGTAATAGTGACTTCAATAATTTTTGCGCGAAGTTCCTCTAGGTTTGATGGCCGTTCATCACCGTATCCGTAGATCGAATTATGTAAAAAGGGCCATAAAAAGAAATCATTAGGTGCTAGATTAGTAGATCGCGCTGGCCATTTAATAGGACCCGAGTTACCGATCCATCTGTTTTCAAAAACCGCGTTTAAAAAGTTTGTCACATAACGGCTATTATGCGCTGGGCAGCCATCTTGCTGAAACCAAACTGCGGGGATAATATTCTTTTCAAGTAACTCTAGATATCTATTTACGTTTAAATTACCGCCAATAAAAAAAAGGCCCAATTACATAATCCCCAATTATACCTGCCCATACGTTGGTATATTTAAATGTAGATTTTTACGCGACCAGTAGCGACAAACTGCGCGATTATGATTCCCGTGTAGCTGAAATGTTTTTTCATCTGTGAACAAAACGTTATTAAAAAAGAATTCATTATCGTGATATGTATTGATCATTATTTCGCAAAATTGCATACGGCGATAATAATCATCGGGAAAAAGTACTTGTGAACTTGTAAATTTGTATGAACAATAAAATCTTTTGAACCGTTGTTTTACAGATACCTAATTTGCGGGCAATTTGTCGAGATGACATTGTAGGATTTACTTCAACTAAAGCACATACTCGAATTTCTATATCGCTTATAATTCTTATCCGGAACAACTTTATTTTTATTAGTTACTAAAGAGAATGTAGTAGTAGTGCTTGCTTTGGGAATTTGACTTTCGGGGTAATTAGCTGCAAATAAATCTCGAGTTCTTCCGCGGAATTACCACCGTAAAATTGTTTAATCATAAGAGTTTTTGCTCCGATGTATAATACTCCATTTTTTATATGACCGTTAGTTAACTACCAACAACGCGATTTATTAAACAGTGTGAGCGAGTTGTTCCTCTGCGAAGAATAAATTGCAACTGAACTGTGGAAGCGACGGCTAATGCGACTGCGCGACTACACCGTATAAATGTGGATTTTTTGGACAAATGCGAGTGCATCATAGGCATATGCCGTTTGTTTACCGTTCTAATACACAGACATCTCTATCTGTTTCGCTTACACTACAGGTATCGCGATAATGCACACGCACGCGGCCTTATGGTATATATTATACATATATATGCTTGATTACAATAAAATGTAGTGATAGCAAACTACACTCATTATCTTATAACTAGGGCGCGGACATGAAATCCAGATTTAATAACATTGCGGCAATTTTGTATGCTAAATACGCTGAAATAAAAGAATATTCCCAGTACGCACCTATAACCAGTTGCGATGTAGAAAGGACGTTTTCTATCTACAAGGATGTACTTAATTCAAAGAGAACAAGTCTTACAGAAGAGGAAATGAACAAATAATAAGGTATTTTGTATTTTATAGATCACCAGTCACTTGTTATCCAATTATATAAATAAAATTAAAACCTCTTTAAAAATACAACATTTCAATAGTCCGCCCATGGGCGATAAGTCATCAACCGTTCGTGTCCGCGTCCTGCTTATAACTAATGTTCATCCTTGCAAATTACTTTCACAATCATCGATGCATCATGGCATAAATTCCAAAAACCCGTAAATTTCTTCATAAAATACCCAATATCAGCATATTATTATCTCATATCATATGGGATCTGTGAATTCTGTGGTGAACATGTCTAAATTTCTTAACTTTCTATGAACATACATATGTATGTTCTACTAGACATATATCACAAAGATTGGTATGCGTCTCTTCTAAGAGGATAGATAGATACCTTTTTATTGTGAGCAATTCAAATATTTTAATATGTAATATAATAATACAATTATCTAATTCGTGTAAAATTTACTGTCTTATTTCTGTACATTGCTTCGAAGTAGATGACAGTAATTCTAGAATACAAGAATACCATTATCTAATGCTGACATTGACAAATGTATTTCTTAGGTATGATCGTTTGTTTGTCTATATTCTATATGATTTGCATATGATGCCACAATGATATTTCTTCATTCATAAAGAGAAATTAAATTATTTTTCCACATTTAACAAGGCACATTTATACATTATAAAGAGGCTTGTCGATTTTTAAACATTTATTTTTATTTGAAGATTTACAAACTATAATTAAATATTTATAGTAGTAAATCTATATGATAAACAAACAAACTATTTGCATTTTATCGTTTTTTTGAGAGAACCTTAAACTGGAATTACTGGTATTTACGTAAATGCGTAAGGGATAAACAAAGTTATGGACCGACCGACTTTAACTACATTTTGGCCCTAAAAATTTAGAAATTTTTGATGCGTTACAAATAAATTTCTTTTCTGATTTTCAGTTAGACATTTATACGTATTCTTAGATTCGCATAGACTATTTGCGGTAACCCTGTATAGTAGTATTATATACATGATAACTCATAAATAATGAACTCTTTTATTACTTTCACTTTAAATTTCTGCTGTGTTTTAGTTCTACGCAGAATGAGTAATATTCCAATTGAAATACTTTTTATTACAAAGTTCATTAAAGAGATGAAAGCATCAGCGCCAGCGCATCTGTCTATCCCACCCGCGAGTCCAGCGATTGGCCAATCACTCTACTTATCGCTCATTTGTTTCCGTAAATCCAATCAATGTGCACTATAGATATTACATATTACAAACATGAATTAAGCAACTTTGGCAGTGTTTCGAATTTCGAAACATTCTTTCCATAACACATGGTACAAATATATAAGGTATGCTACAACTTTGACTAAAATTCGTCTATTTCTGCGCTGAACACACCTGCGTCATCAATGATGCGTCATTCATCATATGTTTGTAGTTTGTGTTTTGTTTATATTTAGATTTCGAAGAAGTTATGTCCGATTATATCGTATTTTGTGTAATTATAGTTATTATTTCATGTATTTAGTGTAGTTATTAAGATTTGTAAATATTTTTGTTAAGCCAAAGACTTTTAATTTGATTTATTTAGAACTTAAGAAGATGTTATAACATAATATGGTAATCTGCTGTGTCTTGAACTGCAAAAGCAGGTCAGAAAACACTCGAGGAAGGAATATTAGATATTTTCGTTTTCCTAAAGATCAAAACCTATCTCAGCAGTGGATACAAGCCTGTGGTAGAAGGATAAAAAACACAAGAAATCGTAAGTTTTGTATTTGGATGTATTTGTATACTTTTTAATGATGTTATTATTTACAGATTTTATATGTTCTCTTCATTTTGCATGAGAAGCATATGGGAACTGGTACCACTTAAATAGTCAACAGATGAGACAGAAATATATGTATCTAGTAAAATCTACCCGAATACTTCATAAAGCAGCTGTTAATATTCATTAGATGATAATACACAAATTGAAATACCAGATAGCAATTGGATTGCATTAATTTCCAGATGGTGTCTATGTCAACCTAATGCTATGATGAAAAAAATGGCAAAAGACGTTAAACAACTTTTTAATGATTTCCACAAAAATTCAATAAACAAAAAAACAAACATACTAAAGCGATTGCCAAAAAATATAAAGACGGACTTGCCACAAGAAGTTGTAGAATATATATTAGAGTACGAACTTACATGTGTATAAAAGAGATGAATAAAAATAACTATCAACGAAAAAGAAAAGTACCTACAAAAAAAACAATAAAATTTACCAATAGAAAAAAGTAACCATATCTGTTATTTATTACCTGTAAATTAACAATTAATAAACGAAAATCCTATATTAAACCAATAGTTTCCTTACTATAATACTTTCAACTTTTGCAATATTCATTGGTATCAGTAATTTAAAGCAATATACTAGAAAAAATGCACATTTTTAAGTCATAAATTTATTTTTGTGATAAATTACTTTGTCAATAAAGTAATTACAAATTGTATTATCAAACGACATAAAACAGGTTTCGTAAACCAAAGTGTCCCATAATATCCATTTGGGAACTTATGTCTTATTATTTAGCTTTATGAGTTTTTAAACAAGTAATTTGTAAAGAAATTTTATTTTAGTTACACATTCGTAAACAACTGTGCTACATATGTATTATGTTTATTTTATTATTCTTTATATAGTAATCTATATACTATTACATCTGTGGTTATTCAAAAGTAGTCTTTCTTTTCTTAATATCAGTGGTAATGACGTAGCTGTGTTCAAATGACGTCTAAGGAAGCTGCGCTAGAACATACCTTATACAGGGTGTCTCTAAAAGGTCTTTAAACAACTCTACCACGTATTTTTCGGACCAAAATAAACCGATTTAGCAAAACTTGGCTTAGTGAAAGTTGCTTAGTTTGTGCGCAATACGGTCCTGAAGTTGCAGTTGGAAAATTGTTTTTTTGTTATAAATTTGAAACGGCTGGAGCGATTACGCTAAATTTTGTCGCGTTTACATAGTTTTATGAGTCAAGAAATTCTGTATCAAAATTGTGATAGTAATCAATCCATAGGCGGAGAACCTGCGTTTATAAATATTAAAACATTTCCATTTTCTACGTCAATGGATAAAAAAGAGTTTGTCTATAAAATTTTAGATTAAGTGTCTTAAGTACAAGCAAAAAGGTACTCTTGGTAAGACTCGAAAAATTGCATCGTTTTCTCAAAAATCGCATTTTAAGAATTGTTAACAATTTTTTTATGATATGTTTTCTTTTTTAATAAATACGGAACGACCAATACCAAATAGGTCAAAAAAATAGGCACTAGTTAATAAAAAAGATATTCTGTTTATTTCGTCAATTAATACAGAGATGCTATTTTTTTAATAATGTTTTTTCATATAAATTCCAATTGTGTTCTGGTTGGTGGACAACAGAGAATTATTAACAATTAAACAATGAAATAATGAAAATGAAACAATGATTTAAAAAAAAAAAGATATTATAAAAGGTGTTTAAAATGTCTACCATTTTCGTGAATACAAAGGTCTATTCGCCGGAGGAAATTAAATTGAACTCTTTGCAAAACTTCTAAATCACCTCTGAGATTATTGGTTGCTTCTTGAATACGTTGCCACAATTCTTCTTCATTATTTACAGGTGTATTGTAAACAATGGATTTCTTGTGTCCACAAAAAAAATAATCCAGAGGATTCAGATCTGGACTTCGAGGTGCCCATTGTACAGGAGCGTCATTACCTCTACCGATCCATCTATTTGGAAAGTGATGGTTTAAGTAGTGTCGTACGTTCATCGAAAAATGTGGCGGTGCACCATCGTGCATAGACCACATATTCCGTCGAATATCTAGCGGTATATCATCTAACAAGTCCGGAAGAGTATGTTGTAAAAAAATCAAATAGGCTTCTCCAGTTAATCTTTGCGGTAGTCTGACAGGTCCAATAATAAAATTTCCGATTATTGCAGCCCATGCATTCATTTTAAATTCATGTTGAAAATGGTTAATTTTAATGGCATGTGGATTTTCCTCTGCATAAACATGTTCATTATGAAAGTTCGGTATCCCTCTTCTTGTAAAACGAGCTTCGTCGGTAAATAAGATTTTTTTTGCAAAAATTTAAATTTCTTGCTCTTTTATGCTCAATAAACCGGAAAAAATTTAGGCGCCTTTCAGGATCTTGAAGTAAGAGGTCTTGAACTCGAATCTTATGGTATGGATGTAATAATTGTTCTCTAATTACTCTATTGACCACATCTTTAGATACTGCAATTTCTCTAGCTATTCGTCTAACGCTCAGTTCCGGATCTTCTTCTTCTACTTCAGGTTGCCTCACAAAGCGCTGCCTGCCATAGTTTGCTGTTACAGGAGCTAAGCGACCGGTTTCTCGAAGGCGTCTCTCTACTGCGGCAAACGTTCGATGACTTGGAACACGACGATTTGGAAACCGTTCCGAATATACTCTAACACTCTCGGCACAATTGCCTTGACAATATCCATATACTAATAACATATCGGTATATTCTTCGTTGGTGTATTGAACAGCCATGACAAAACGAAAATAAAAGTAATGATGGAAAACACTTTTGAAAATCCAGAAAAGTCGTTGTCAAATATTCAAATAGTCATAACTATGGAAACCAACAATAACAACTAAATACAAACATGTATTTTACAAAACGCAGGGCACAAGTGGAATTCTTAAAACAAAAAAAAACATCAAAAAAATAGCATTTTTGCATCAATTGTCGAGATAAATAGAATATCTTTTTTGTAAACCATATAATACAAACATATGTATTTTACAAAACGCAGGGCACAAGTGGAATTCTTAAAACAAAAAAAAACATCAAAAAAACAGCATTTTTTGCATCAATTGTCGAGATAAATAGAATATCTTTTTTGTAAACCAGTGCCTTTTTGTTTTAACCTATCTGGTATTGGCCGTTCTGTATTTTTTAAAAAAGAAAACATTTTACAAAAAAAAATTATCAATTCAAAAACGACGTCAAAAGACGTGTACATAGTTTAAAGAGACGTCTAAACGGCCTACGACACGTGTACACGGCTTAAAGATACATGTACATGGAGCACACAGTATGCGCTGCCGTCCTCTAGTTAATGTTCTCAAGTCTTAAAATGCGATTTTTGAGAAAACGATGCAATTTTTCGAGTCTTACCAAGAGTACCCTTTTTCTTGTACTTAAGACACTTAATCTAAGTTTTATAGCCAAACTCTTTTTTATCCATTGGCGTAGAAAATGGAAATGTTTTAATATTTATAAACGCAGGTTCTCCGCCTATGGATTCATTACTATCACAATTTTGATACAGAATTCCTTGACTCATAAAACTATGTAAACGTGACAAAATTTAGCGCAATCACTCCAGCCGTTTCAAATTTATAACAAAAAAACAATTTTCCAACTGCAACTTCAGGACCGTAATGCGCACAAACTAAGCAACTTTCACTAAGCCAAGTTTTGCTAAATCGGTTTATTTTGGTCCGAAAAATACGTGGTAGAGTTGTTTAAAGACCTTTTAGAGACACCCTGTATATTTGTACCATGCCATAACACATAAATACAGTTTCTAAAGAAGTGATTACAGGATCCCTTCGCTTTGTCAGCGCTCCTTTTGTATTTTGCTTTGCAGGAGGTTTTTCAAATGACGATTGAATAAATAAAATTCCAAAAGGTAACCGTTTGTATAATAGATGATAGCATGATATAATATAGAAAGCCATGAATGAAAAACAGAGCATGTTTATATAATAGAGGTAATGCAATATATAGATACGTTCTTCCTGTTTTTTTTCAAAATAATATCGGCTGTCAACAACAAATATACCGCAATAACGAAGAAATTAACAATTTAATTTTCTATGTTGTTTCTTAGATAAAAAAATTACATTACGGGCCTGGCACAGAATGTATGTTTATAAATACACGTAAGAATGCTCATTTGTAAATAGAAACGAACACGCATTCATAGAAAAATACGCTTTTATTTGTATAAAACGAGAAAAAAACGCTAAATCGTACTCATTCATATAAAACATATTTTTTGCCAGATGGGCGACCCACTTTATTGCAGACAATAAAACATTGTTTTTATTTTTAAAATAGGAAGGTTGTTACTTTTTAATGTGTTTGTAGTCGGAAATAGCTGATTATTATTATTTTATCGTAGTTTTTCTAGATTTTAGTAAATATCAAGAATGTAATTATTTTTTTCAAGCAGGTGTAAAATTAAAGTAATTAATGGTTTGATATTTATTATGAAGTATCTATTCCTCCTCCTTGTTTTTTAACACAAGTAATATGGTGGTCCTGAAAAGGACCGATTGTTAAAGTGAAGCAGGTGGATATTTAGTCCAGGGTCGGCGTAAGGCCAATTGAATTCTTTATTATTTTTTTTCTGCCGTCTGCGCACGAATAAAGACTTGATATTTTGAGGGTACGTTTTTACACAATCTAGCTTTCGATTTCTGCTACTCCGTCTTTTTATTTCCGGGGCACCCTGTATTTGAAAGTACAAGTTGCACTTAAAGGTACTACTTGCTTAAAATGCAAAATACAACTTATGTATACAATTCATATCCTAATAAAATATAAAATATATATCTGGCAACAGTTTCCTAATCTGCCAGTTACTGCCAAAAAAATCAATAGCAAAGCTCTCTCAAGAAGTTCAGTTGTCAGTGAGAACATGTCATACTATTTTAAAGAAGGTCTTAAAGTTTTTTGCATATAAAATTCAAGGAGTTTCGGAACTCAAATTCAAAAACCATCGACAGTATTGTGTTCTCGTATCAAAATCTATTTGGGTGCGAGAACATAGTACTGTCAATGGTTTTTGAATAAGATAGATAATAATGATATTCTCGACAAATGCTTCCTTTCGGAGGAGGCTTGGTTCCATCTTTCAGGACATTTAAATAATCAAAATATGGGAATTTGTTCAGCAGAAAGCCCTCATAAATTTGTGGAAACTACGCTACATCCACAAAAAATAGGCGTTTCAAGAAGATGAATTATTGGGTCTATATTTTTTAACGAAACCATAACAGCTGGAAGATATCGAAATGAATTATTACAGCCTTTTATTAACGAAATCCATGATGATGAGCTTACGGAAGGATATTTCCAGCGAGATAATGCACCAGCGTCCAAATCTCGAGAAACAATAGCTTTTTTCTAAAAAAAAATTCCATACAAGAATTATTAATTTTCCTCCAAGATTTTAGAATATTTTATTATTCCATATTTAAAGAATACCATTTTCAAGAGCAGACATTACACAAACGAAGAGCTTAGTAATGCTATTGTGAATTTTTGTGCTGACATAACCCAAGAAATCCTGATAAATGGCTTTGAAAGCAGGAAGCGTAAAATTCAACTTTGTCTTCAAAATAATGGTCAACAATTTCAACATCAACATTATTTTCTTTCAATTTTGACTATTGTAATAATTTTTGTTTTCAAAAACTAAATTACTAATGCCATAACCAAACCATTAAAAACGACCGTCTCTAACGCGGAAAGTATTTGAAGGCATAGTAACACATTGTATTGCACTAGACCAATTTTGATAAAAGCTTGTGGGTTTGAAGGCATATAATTGGACTTAAAATCTGGTCCATATTTTATATCGAGATATAACAAACAGACATTTACAGTTTTATAATAGCCTAGTAGGTAATCTATTTACATTGTCTTCAGGAATGCCCTTAGAATTTACTCTTCTTTAATGTTAATAACTACGTATTTTGCTTAAAAGTTAACACTAAAAAAATTAATGTTTGTTGCATTTCTTTTCAAGATGGCGGCTAAATCCAGGTTTTTTTAAGAGGTACAATTTTAAGAGATATTTCTTATCACCAAATCAAACATATTACAATTTAATCCAACTGGCCCGAAATTACTCTCTCTAACAGCCATTTTAAACGACTTATCGACTGGCTTATTATATAATGTTTCAATTAAATTTAAAAGAATATTACAGCAGTCGAAGTTGATATTTACCATCTCCCCATGACTTACCCCAGCCAAAATTACTAACCTTGTTTGTATACAACACATGTAATTCCATATTTCCCCGAAGAAAACCTAATTTATTCTAGATAAATTCAGGCATTAAATTTTTATTAAAGTCTCTAAACACAAAAATTTAAACAGTTTCGATTTTATGGCCAACAATTAAAAGAGCATTCCGATTTTTACACACTTATTTCACCGGATCTCCGCCGAAATACTGTCTGATCTTTTCGCAAGAGAGGCAATTTATTTTCGAACTTTGGCAACACTTCTACATTTCGAATCGGACACGACGGTTTAACATTACCAGCATCGCATTAGCGGCAAATGTTATTTTTCAGTAATGTGAAAAACTATTTTCGCAACAACCACGAGCTGTCATGAGAGGCATGAGAAATTTTGATGTCGGTACACTGTGTGTTTGTTGTTGATCAACAAACTTAAACGAACGGAAAAACTTTCGGAAAAATTTTAGGAAAAACTAAACATCAACATTTACGACATCGATTTTACAGCTTTCGGGCAATGATGTGTAGCTCAATCATAAGTTTGCAATAAAAAAAAATGACGTTTTTAACGATTCATTGTTAATGATGGTAATAATTTTGTGTTTTATGATTTACTAGCGTTATTGATTAAAATGGAAAACTTTCAGGTATTTCTCAATTTTAGAAATGGCGACACATTTAATGTTTAAGAAATTTCTTTATGACGTCTTTATCAACAACAAATTTTTGTACCGGAATAAATTAGTATAACACATTTATTAAAAGAGTAGGTGAAGATAAGTCATGGATAAAATTTGACGAAACAATGTACACAGAAATGTAAATGAGAAAATATTTTAAAGTCATAAATACGAGGGCTGTCTGAAAAGTTCCCCGCCTAACAGTTAATGAAAATTCTTTTTGGCAAGAAATATAATCTTCCAAAACTGCATCATTCATACATTAAGGTTTTTCCAATAACTCAATACCATAATTAAAGCGTGATTTCGAAAAGTGTGCAAAACATCCATCCACGGTTGCGATAGCTTCGTCATTTGATGTAAAACGCTTTTTAGTCAATGATTTTTTCAGGTTTGGAAACAGATAATAGTCTGAGATAGCCAAATCTGATTAGTACGGTGGATGTTCAAGCAATTCGTTGAATTTTACCAACGTCAAAACACTTCTGTGAACACATGCACCGTCTTGATGTAAATTCTTTTTTCTTCTTTAAAGCAGGTTTTTTCTGCTTTACAATAATACTCAGACTTTTTTGCTTTAGCTTTCTAAACATACTCGAGCAACAAAACACATTTTTAATCCCAAAAAGCTGTTGCCATAACCTACCCTGCTGATGGAACCGCATTTGTCTTCTTTGCAGGTGTTTCCTCGCGAATTTTGGCTTTACAACAATACTCAGAGTTCACCGTTTTACCTTTCAGAAGATAATCGACCAACAAAACACCTTTTTAATCCCAAGCAACTGTTGCCATAACTTTCCCTGCTGACGGAACCATCGGTGACTTCTTTGAACGATATTCAATTTTATCCATTTTACAAAAATCAATAAGAGGTCTACATTAAAGATCTGCTAATATTCGAATTAATTAACAGGGGAATTTTGATTTTCGAAAAAAGGGGGCTAACCCTTTTTTCAGATTTCGTTTTTTTCAAATGTCTTTTTATATATAAGAAATATGGTTTTTATGTTTTAGAACAATACTTAGACCAAATCTAGAATAATTTGGAATAACTGCCCGAATTTCAATTTTTTTAAATAAGGGGCATTTTCTCGAATGATTTCGATTTTTTCTTTGAAATACTTTGGAATAATTTAGAACAAACCTAGAACAACCTGAACCAGTCGTTTTTTTTCCAAATATCTTTTCTTAAATAAAAAATATTGTTTTAATGTTATAGAACAAATGTAGAACAACCTGAAACAGCCGTCAGAATTTTGATTTTCGAAAAAGGGTTAGCTCCGTTTTTTTTGGATTTCGTTTTTGTTTCAAATATCTTTTTATATATAAGAAATATGGTTTTGATGTTTTAGAACAATGCTTAGACCAAACCTAGAACAACCTGAAACAGCCGTCAGAATTTTGATTTTCGAAAAAGGGTTAGCCCCGTTTTTTTCGGATTTCGTTTTTTTCAAATAACTTTTTATATTAAGAAATATGGTTTTGATGTTCTAGAACAATGCCTAGACCAAATATAGAACAATCTGCAATAACTGTCAGAATTTAATTTTTTTGAAAAAAGGGGCATGACTTCATAATTTCAGATTTCGTTTTTCTCCATTTTCTCGACTGAATTCGATTTTTTCTTCGAAATACTTTGGAATAATTTAGAACAAACCTAGAACAACCTGAAACAGCAGTCAGAATGTTGATTTTCGTAAAAGGGTTAGGCCCGTTTTTTTCGGATTTCGTTTTTGTCAAATAACTTTTTATATTAAGAAATATGGTTTTGATGTTCTAGAACAATGCCTAGACCAAATATAGAACAATCTGCAATAACCGTCAGAATTTCAATTTATTCAAAAAAGAGGCATGACTTCATAATTTCAGATTTTGTTTTTCTCCATTTTCTCGACTGAATTCGACTTTTTCTTCGAAATACTTTGGAATAATTTAGAACAAACCTATAACAACTTGAAACAGCAGTCAGAATTTTGATTTTCGTAAAAGGGTTAGGCCCGTTTTTTTCGGATTTTGTTTTTGTCAAATAACTTTTTATATTAAGAAATATGGTTTTGATGTTCTAGAACAGGGGTCTCCAAACTACGGCCCGAGGGCCACATCCGGCCCGCGGACAGATTTTGTCCGGCCCGCGGAGAGGCTAGCATACTTGAAAACTCCTTTTAGAGAACATATTTTTTATAGCAAATTAAATTTAGTTTACTGAAGTATTCTAATTTTATGTTGAATAATTATTAATATGACATCTACATTGATATGGTCATGGGCTAACTACTCATAACATTGTTGTAGGCTTATTGTTATTGTTTTTGTGATAAGTTGGACAAAGAAACACAGAATTGTAATGAGTAAAGACATGTATAATATGCAGAAAATTTTACTTCAGTATATAATAACTAACAAATTATTGAAATGAATCCAACTAACATTTTATACATTTTAAATAAAAACATAACTTATAACAAGCATAATGACATATGAAATACTAATGAGATTTGTGTAATTGAGATTTTCCACTGACAATAGTTTGTAGTTGTGGACTAATTTTACTTGTACCAATTATTAAAAGAGATTTAAGATGCTCATCAGTTAATTTAGATCTGTAAACATTTTTTGTGTACTTCATTTTGGAGAAGGTCTTCTCACACAAATAAGTAGCACCAAAAACAGAAAACAGCCCACGAGCAAATTTATGCAAATTATAAAATTCCAACAAAGATGAGTTTTGATATTTGTTCTTAATTATATCACTGCACTGTAGATCAATTATTTCCATTTGAAGTTCCGGGGCTAGGGTTTCAATGTCAGTATCAAAAGGATTCTGAAAAATCTTAATTTGATTCGCAATGGCATCAAAGTCCGAGAAACGAGTATCAAAATTTTTTCAAAGCACTCAAAGTTTCGATTGAAAAATCGATAGGAAACTCAGTCTCAGTAGTGTGGCTGAATATTTCACATGTTTAAAAATGGGAAAAACATTTACTTCGTAGTTGTGATTGAAACAGTATCAATTTCTTCCGGAATGATTTGATATTAGTGTATAAATCAGGAAGATGCTGCTTTTCTCCTTGCAATCTCAAATTCAGTTCGTTCACATGTTTTGTCAAATCAACATAGAATGCTAACTTCCACAGCCATGCGTTGTTTTGTAATTCAGTAAGAGGGCGATGCTTTTCATTCAAAAAAATTTCGATTACTGCTCGAAGTTCAAAAAAGCGCTGAAAGACTTTCCCACAACTAAGCCAACGTACGGCAGTATGATAAGGTAAGTCATTTTCTCCAATCTCTTCAATAAATTGTCGGAATTGTCGGTGATTCAGCCCAAAAGATCTGATAAAATTAACAGTTGATATGACTGGTTTCAGAACTTCAGACATATCCAAACATTTTCCGCACAAAGACTGTTGATGAATGATACAATGTAAGACTAATGGTTTTAAACCACCGTCATTTTCTACAGCCTTTGACACAAGAGCGACCACTCCTTTATCTTTCTCACTCATGTTTTTGCCTCCATCAGTTGTAATACATTTCAAGTTTTTCCATCGAAGGTTCTTTTGATTAATGGCCATTTCAACTCCTTTAAAAATATCTGTACCAGTAGTTGTGCCATGAATACTATTCATATCAAGAAGTTCTTCATGCACTTCATAGCTTTTATCTACTCCTCGAATATAAATCAACACCTGAGCAGTATCTGACACATCCGTTGACTCATCCAAGGCCAAAGAAAACCACTCAACATGTCCATTTTTGTCGAACAGTTGAGAGGATATATTTTCAGCGATGTTTTCTACCCTTCGAGCCACAGTGTTTGCTGACATACTGACACTTTTTAATAAATGTACCTTTTCAGGACACATTTCTTCGGCTACTGCAATTATGCATTCTTTGATCATTTCTCCATCGGTGAAGGGTTTTCCACGTTTTGCAATTTCAAGAGCCACACGAAAGCTGGCACGCGTTGCAGCCTCTTGTTCAGTTTTGAGTTTTGTAAATGAAGATTGCTGCGATTTCAATCCGCGCTTCATAGCTTCGAATTTTTCTGTCCACAAACTTCCTGTATATTTTGAGTAATTTTGAAATGTTTTGTTTCATAATGACGTTTATTGTTATATTCTTTGAGAACGGCTATGCTTTCATTGCAAATCAAACATAGCGCCTTCTTACTGGACTCAATTACGAAATACTGAATGTTCCACTGATCTTTGAATTTTCTGCATTCACTATCAATTTTTCGCTTCTTTTCCATACTACTAAATCACACACAAAAGCAACAATTCAAATCAAAATACTGTTACAAAGATGTCTTAAACTTAAACACGCACAAACACGTTTTAAGGAGGTACGCACTATTTTATTTCACAACAGTGTCATAGGAACTGACTTGTGGTTGCGCCACTAGCCTTCTTATATATTCCAATTACTGCCATCTAGAAGTGAGTGGAAGACACCAGAACTTTCTCGAACCAACGAGATTATTCTGTACGTGCTATTAGCGCCATCTGTTAGCGATAGAAGGTACTACCTATTTCCGCTTGTGTCCACCAGATGTCGTGTCACGTTACTCCTCATGGCTCGTACTCTACGACTAATCTAGAAATTACAGATAATGACAGGAAAATTAATAATATGCAGTGTTGCCGTTTTGCAGCCTTTTTAAAACGTTGCGTACTTTTTCGGACTTTTTTTCATCAGTGGACTATTTCACTTTTTACCACCGGCAACAATGATAATATGGTTTTGGCCCTCGGAACTTACTGGAGTAATCAGTATGGCCCTAAGGCTGGAAAGTTTGGAGACCCCTGTTCTAGAACAATGCCTAGACCAAATATAGAACAATCTGCAATAACCGTCAGAATTTCAATTTTTTCAAAAAAGAGGCATGACTTCATAATTTCAGATTTTGTTTTTCTCCATTTTCTCGACTGAATTCGATTTTTTCTTCGAAATACTTTGGAATAATTTAGAACAAACCTAGAACAACTTGAAACAGCCGTCAGAATTTTGATTTTCGAAAACAGGTTAGCCCCGTTTTTTTTCGGATTTCGTTTTTTTTCAAATAACTTTTTATTTTAAGAAATATGGTTTTGATGTTGTAGAACAATTCCTAGACCAAATATAGAACAATCTGCAATAACTGACAGAATTTCAATTTTTTCAAAAAGGGCTTTATAATTTCAGATTTCGTTTTTCCCCATTTTCTCGAATGATTTCAATTTTATCTTTGATATACTTTGGAATAATTTATAATATGTAGCATTTTTTAATTTTCAGCAACGATTCGTTTTTCAGACGCCTTGCATATTAAAGTATATTGAATAGGTTATTGATATAAGATTTTATTCCGAGAAAAGTGGGTAGCAATATTCCATTATCTATTCTTCTATTACCTACTTTCATTCATGACTTTTCCATACTCCCACGACTGTTTTTTTTTTACTTACGCATTGCTAAAACTGCCTACAACAGCAAACGACAACAATACATCGCAAAGAAAGAAGTGACGATAAAAAAGAGGGGATTCTTGTAATTGCTTAGCTGTACCGCTTTACACATAATATGTATAATGCAGACTGCAGACCATATAACATTTTGCCCAAACAAGTCGAGACATGCTTACCGGATGTGAGTTACCCTCGGTTATATACAGTGCTGTAGACAGGTAATATAAGTATAGTAATTGCCACGATATTTTAAAGTGACTCTAAGACATAATAATCGGATAATAAAGATTTCCATTTATTATAAAATATAAAGATTTGGTGGTGTTTAATGTATATAAATATTAATTTACTTAACTTATAAATTGTGTGGTGGCCACACCTCATTATTTTATTAAAAACAGAGATATGTATTTCTGGAGTTGGTTAACCCTTTTTGTGATAATATCGCTTATAATGTTAATAATAGTGTATTATGTATCAAGTTTTATTAACGTCATTACTCATTACTCTCGAGCGAAGCGAGTGTTTAGTTAAACGAATTTATAAAACGAGTTTTATACTATACTTTGCCGATGCGCCACGTCGAGCTGTTTCGAAAGTTTAATGACAAGTGTCAAGTTAGTGTCAATAACTTGATTCAGTCTTAATTGATTTTTGCAACTAAAAAAGCCCGTTCCTAAGTTTGCCCCGTGACTAAAACGCACGAAGCCACAGCTTGTCAAGGCGTATTTAAATGAGCGTTATGGAAACGTAAATGGCATTTTTAGGATGTTGCTCTTTCTAATCTGAAATACATGATTACAGACGATTAAATATAATTTCAGATTTTGCTACAGTTATTAAGGATATTATTTAAGTAACCCGTCTAATCCGAGTATCGTTTATTGGAGTCCTTTTAAAATACCTTGGCAACGACTGTACATGTGTATCACTAGAGGAAGTCTTGATATTATTTACATTAAAAACAATCTTATTTAAAATCCTAAGTGAAAAGAAAATAGACAGATATGTAAGCATATGTTTGAACAGATTTTATGGTAATATGTTTAAAGTGATTATCATTACTGCGCCTTGGATAAATAAGTAAATCAAAGCCACATTTTGACTGGCTCATTCGTGGATACACAAATTTAAACAACTATATATACCGTATGTGTCAATTTTCATTAGGTATATGGATTCAATGTTTACATGCGATTTATACGTATACAAATAATATGTGGCAACGTGTGTCACCCCTACTATCCGTCACCAATCCCGACAACAATCGACATCACAACGACTTTCTCCGATCTTCCCACTTCTACATTAAATGTTTAGCTGCGAACACGTTGCGATCTAGTCTGCAATAAAAGCCGTCATCATCAAATGGCCGCCGCGATCTAGTAGTTTATTATTATTTTCAGAATCCTTTTTTATTTACCTTATTTTTAATTTTATTAGAATTACGCTTTTGTTTGTGACATGCAGCGTGAACGCAGCTTAATAATTCTCTGCATTTACTGAAAGGAAAAAGAAAAATCCTTGCAATGCGTAAATATTATTTCTGAGCGCAGTGCTGTATACAGCACGTGTCAATTTTCATTAGCCATAGGCGATTAATTCATGCAATACGTGACAACATGGCACCCCACCTTTCCTCTTCAATGCGAGCGCGACCGATACAAGCTCAAGTTAGCAGTAGCTGTTGGACTATTGACTAGGGTGTTTGTACTGCGCTCAGAAATAATATTTACGCATTGCAAGGATTTTTCTTTTTCCTTTCAGTAAATGCAGAGAATTATTAAGCTGCGTTCACGCTGCATGTCACAAACAAAAGCGTAATTCTAATAAAATTAAAAATAAGGTAAATAAAAAAGGATTCTGAAAATAATAATAAACTACTAGATCGCAACGTGTTCGCAGCTAAACATTTAATGTAGAAGTGGGAAGATCGGAGAAAGTCGTTGTGATGTCGATTGTTGTCGGGATTGGTGACGGATAGTAGGGGTGGTAGGGGTGACACACGTTGCCACATATTATTTGTATACGTATAAATCGCATGTAAACATTGAATCCATATACCTAATGAAAATTGACACATACGGTATGCGTGTTTTCTGGGAGGGACGGTGCTACTAGTGCTGACCTCCGCTAGGTCTAACGGTGTCCTAAATACGACTGATAAGTGTCGGCTAGGGAGCGGACACGAAAGGTTGATGACTCATCGCCCATGGGCGCACTATTGAAATGTTGTATTTTTAAAGAGGTTTTAATTTTATTTATATAATTGGATAACAAGTGGCTGGTGATCTATAAAATACAAAATAGCTTATTATTTGCTCATTTTGTAGTTCATGTCGAGTAAAGGAGTATTAATATTTACTAGCAATACTTTCTCAAGGTTCTCTTCTGTAAGTTTTGTTCTCTTTGAATTAAGTACATACCTGTAGATAGAAAACGTCCTTTCTACATCGCAACTGGTTATAGGTGCGTACTGGAAATATTTTTTTATTTCAGCGTAATTAGCAGTTAGATTTTGAGTCATTGTCCCCATACACAATTGCCGCAATGTTATTAAATCTGGATTTCTATTAAAAATTGCTCCTAACTTTTGCCGAAGGCCACATCCGAAGTCACCTGAAATACTTTTGAAATTATTAATAGCCACATCTAATGTGGTTAATACATCTTTTAATTTGAGATTTCGATTTTCAAAATGTGTGATTAGTTTAGGCAAATTTCCAAAGCGTTCCTGAAGGAAATACAGCTGATTTTTTAAATTTGGGATTGGTGTTAGTTCTTTACACTCAGAAATACTTCGAGCATCGTCATTTAAACATGTAACGACATTTTGTAAACTATCGAAATTCTCTGCATAAAAACTAGTAGCTTTCAACCATGTTCCCCATATAGTTATTGCTGGCGAAGGAGGCAGTGACAAAGATGGAAGTTTTTCCATGAGCTACTCTCGATGATGCTTTTCTGAAAACTTTTTTAAAAACGGATAGAAGTCTATCAATTTCTGGATACCTGTCTCTGATAAAAATGTATGCGTATGTTATTGAAACTGAACGAAATCCAATGCACACTTACGTCGAGATAATTGGGAGAAATAGATTCAATGAAACGGTATTAAACAGGAACTATTACAAAAATTACGAAGTACGTAATTAACAGTCAAAACAATGAAAAAACGAAACTAACGTAAGTATGAATATATACATACGTATATAACTTTATTTATCATGAGAAATATAAGGTAAATATAATAAATTTTAGAAACCCCACACGCTACTACCTACACCGATGAAGAAACGAATTTTATGAGGAAAGACGACTTTTTTTGCTGTCGTTTTGGGACAATAACAGATGTTGCAGTTCACCATATGAATAGTGCTATTGAGTAACTGTGTGTTGTTTACATTATTTCTTTGCTCTGTCGTAATTTAAACCTGGTACGTCCGCTGTCTAGTGTCGGCGCTCGATCTAGCAATCTCCGTCTTGTCTAGATAAAATAAATTTTACTGCGTCAAAAGAAAGCATTTGAAATTCAAATTTGAAAATTATTGATGTCGATCACTGTAATACTAAATTTAATCAAAAATATTGAAACTTAAGATATACAGGGTTACTGCTAAATAGGTACCAGGCTATGCCAATCTGAAGAATACGTATAAATGTCTAACTGAAAATCAAGAAAGAAATATATTTGTAACTCATCAAAATTTCTAAATTTTTAGGGTCAAAATGTAGTTCTAGTTTAAGATTCCTTCAAAAAAACGGTAATATGCAAATATTTACAACCTTTGAGAATGAATGGCAATTGGAAAGATTTTCTACGGCGATGTTTTTTTTTTGTGTGAATAGCACGCCTTTATGTGGAAATGGTCGACAACCTCGGTGCATTACCATGTTTTTTTGTTTGTTACATAGAAGTATATTATTTTGAAATTTAAATTCCTCTAGGTATATGAAAATTAATATGTTTGTATATTAATTGCGATAGGCTCGGACACGAGGAAAGAAAAATATATATAATTTATATAGTTTAAAATGCGTGTCAATAGTGTTCCATCTGTGCTCAATTATGCCGACAATTGTTTCATTTGTGCTTTTCTATTCAGAGATTTTTAAACAAATCGATGGGGGGACAACTTGACGATTGATCCACCCCAAAAGTTGAATTTTTTGACAAAACTCGGTGCCTTCGCAAAACACGTGCTCAGCCGTATACTCACTTTCAAAGTAAAACTTAAAAAAAAAATTCGAAAATTGGCAAAAGTCTCTCAAAACAGAAGAGCACAAATGAAACTAATAACGACACAATTAAAATATTTACTCGTATTAGAAGTTCATATTTAATAATTTTATTTTTCTCGAATCTCTTCTTATGCTTATTACTAACTTCGTGACAAAAGAAGGTAGCAACTTCGGGTTTTCAGCATTCTCCTCAGTTTTTTTTTTATGTGATTCAGTATTATGATACTAACGATATATCGTTCAATTTAAAATTTTAAATAAAAAATAAATAATATATAATAATTAAAAACAGGGCCTCTGTTATTTTTTAGGACAACCACATAATTTCCTTCTAAATAGACTTCAATTCTATGCAAAATTCTTGATCTAATGATCCTAAAAACATTAAAATTCGAAGTTATACCTAATTTTGTACACAGACAATACCTTCCTCCACCCCTGCCCTTCTTGTAGAAGTTTGATCAAAAAACTTTAAATGTTAATTGTCTGAAAACGTTTGAAAATGTTGCTAGTAAAATTTTTAACGTATCGTAAACTTGAATTTAATGAAAAATTATTAGTTTTTAATTCACCTTGAGAATTGCCCCCTCCCCCACCCCCCACCTACGACAATTTTCGAAACTTAAAATGAAGCCACAAGAATTTTTTTCTAATTTTCAATCTTCATTCTCATATTATCATAGATAAATTAATTAAACTTTAGACTTTCTATTTTATTTTTTACCACTTCCTTACTTTACAGCAGTTATGTATAAGGTAAACTTATTGCGTTGTTTATGCGGTTTATGTTCTTATTTTTTTACGTGCACACCGTGATTATTGACCGTATCGAAAATGTATAACACACGTTTCAAATCATATGCAAAAGTATTCATCAGCACAGGAATGTATTGTAGTTATGTATGTGTGTCTTAACAGTATGTATTGATTGTATACAAAAGTTCGTTATATGCACGTTTTCTTTTTATCAAACGAGAATAGGAATATTCCAACGAGTTACGTTTAAAACCTGAACCCTTTACTAAACAATAGATGCATGCATGTATGTCCTGAGTTATTGTGTTCGTTTCAAAAGAACACATGCTAATACGAATGCGAAACTACTGCTTATGAATAAATTTCGCAGAAGCACGTGTCGAATTTCAATCTTTGGTTATTGGCGTATATTTTTCTACTAATTTTTAACATAATATTTTTCACATGATTTTTGTAAAATCTTAACATACGCATTGCAAAACATAATTTGCGTTTGGGTAAAAGCATGGAAACATGAATAGGAATTTATAGTTTATTTATATAGGGGAAGGGCGGATATAGTGAAATAGCCGAGCAAAGTGAAATTTAACATTAAAATGCCTGTCTTTCATAATTTTTGCCATCTATTGCCATATATAGGGACTTTTACCAGCTGAGACTTCTAGGATAGTAGTATGGCGGCGCTCTGCGAAGCAAGTGGTTTTGTGTAGAACTGTTAGTAATTTCGTCGGAAAAACTGTAAGTATATTTCAAATTTTTTAAAGCCCTGTTATAGCTTTTGTAATCTTTTTCTTGATTCACTGTTTGCCTTTCGGCAAAACAGGCAGTTGAGATTATATTTACCAATAAACAGCCCATTCTCACTGTGTTCAAAATAGTTATTACCCTTCTATTCCTATTGTGTCACGGCGGGCAAAGTGAAATTTGATATGACGGGCAGTGTGAAATAATATTTCACTTTACCCGCAATGTTGGAAATTCCTTTATTTTTCTTTCTATTTTGTTCTAGTAACAAAATGGTTTACAAATATCAAAGAAAAACGAACCAACAAATGTGGGATGAAGAACAGATGAATGCGGCACTGCGAGCCGTTAATGAAGGGGCAAAAATAAACGCCGCGGCGAGGGCCCATAACGTTCCAGTTGCAACACTATTTCGAAGATTGAAGCAGCCAATCAAAGAAGGAGCAATGAAAGGATTGGAACGATTTCGGCCCGTGTTTAGTTCTGATCAGGAAAACATCCTTGTTGAATATCTCCTACAAATGGAAGCACGGCTCTTTGGTCTAACAAGATCGGATCTTAGGCATCTTGCCTTCCAATATGCTGAACAAAACCAAATTACACATTCGTTTAATAAAATTGATCAAAAAGCTGGGAAAGACTGGTTGAATGGCTTTCTGAAACCACACCCAGAATTGTCTTTACGCCTTCCTGAAAAAACTTCAGCAGCGCGGGCGTCAGCATTTAATGAAGTGAATGTTACTAAGTTCTTGGATCTTCTTGAAGGGTTGTACGAAACTCATCACTACTCCCCAGATAGAGTGTACAATTGTGATGAAACGGGAATTACGACAGTACCGAACAGACCATCTAAAATAATATCTAGGAAAGGGAAGAAGCAGGTGGGCGCATTGTCATCAGCCGAGAGGGGAACTCTGGTTACTGCCGAAATTTGTTTCAGTGCCACTGGAAATTATATTCCCCCGGCACTGATTTTTCCAAGAGTCCGTACTCATCCGATTGCTTAGGACTGACGACCAGCTTGCAATACCCTCAACTTCAACTCCTTCAACAAAGACACTTCCTACACCGACAATTGTTTCACCTTAAGATATTTTACCCATTCCTCACGAGGATGGGTCAGGCACTGGTGATGAGGCGACGCTCCGTTCTAGGGGTAAGAGGCGCAGAGGCACCACCATTGTAGCTACAACTACACCTGCTATTGAAGAATTAAAAAGGAAAAAGACAGGACAATGAGAAAAAGAGTCAAAAAAGAGAGCCAAGGTAGTCAAAAAACACCTTTTCCCGTCAGACACTGAAACTGACACGAGCCTCAACCTAAGTAGTGATAATGGCTCTGAGGAGCCCGAGTTCTCAATAGATGAAGACAGATGTGACAGAAACAATAACCAGACCATCACATCAGATATTATCAGAGTAGATAGCTGGGTTGCTGTCAAATATGGAGGAAATCTTTTCCCAGGTTTGGTTATAGATAAATTCAGAGATGGGGTCAATGTAAAATGGAAAAAACTTAGAATTTTTTTCGATGGCCCGTGAAAGAGGATCTAATGACATATTCCTACAGCGACCTACACATGATCATTGGCGAGCCAAAGAAAATGCGAAGAGGTTTCTTCCTTGTTCCCGAGCTTTCTCCGTTTGTCAATATTTAGTTTATTATTGAGATTATATTATTTTTCTTCTTATTTTTTTTCTGTTTCCGTATTTTTATGACCTAAATTCAGAAGAAAATAAAAGATATGTGTTTATTTCAGTTATTATGTCATTTAACTTTGCCCAGACCCTATTTTCACTTTACCCGCATTAACTCGGGCAAAGTGAAAAATTTCCTCCATGCATAAAAAATAGTATTTTAGTTGAGTGTGATAAGATGCGGCAACCATTTTTTGAGGTTTTAACCACCAATAACATTCAAGCCAAATGAGCATAATTTGGGATTCTATGGAGCACATTTGAAGATGTTAGAATTTTTCAAACGTTAACTATGTCACTTTGCCCACCCTTCCCCTACAACAATGAAACCCAAAAGTTCAATAACATAGTATGTATAATAAATATTCAGTACGACAGCATCTCTTCAAACAAACGTGTCACTGCTGTGTCTCTAGGAAAAACATCAAGAAATTGATAATTGCAACAAATTTATCTATCATCAGAACAAATTCTACTGTTTTTTTTTACAAAATTTTTCTAACAACACTTATGAACTCATAAAACGGATTTTTTATTTTGTTATTAATAAATACATACAATAAACAAAACGATAACTAAGTTCAATCCAAAATATTTGTTTTCTTTTTCGGAAGGGTGTCAGTCAGACATCAGTCTCCTAATGTAATCTCTTTCTTAGAAACATCTCTATTATCTGTTCTAGAAAATCTGTAAAATGCTTTGTCTAAATTACCATTTATTTTCTTTCTTTTATTAACATCATGCCGTTGTAGTATTTAAAATTTCATAAACATTTGCCGGATTTCAGAATTATAGATATTCTGTAATTGAAGAAACCCGTAAACGCACAGCAGAGCTCATATATTTATATTAGATAATTGTATTGCTATTTGCTCCTTCCGAGAACCTTTACTGAAACTTACAACCCATTAATGTTCGGTTTTTCCAGACAACAATAGAGGAGGTACGGTTTTGTAAACTTACCACCTCACTCAAAATACTGAATTTGTTTGTAACAGAAAATTGAAATCAGTTTATCAACGAAACTCAACTTGTTAGCAGTTAGCTATCTTGTACGGTTCAACTTACCCAATGCAAGAAGCCTACATTTATTCGCATTGTTATTTTATTTAATTGTAAATAAAGTTGTATATAAAAGTGTAGTGGTATTTCATTTGTGAATAACCACGTATAACGTAAATTCAGTGAGGAGTTATTCTTTACTACTTCTAAAACAAGAAGATCCATGTGAAAGAAAGACGATACAAGTCAAGTTTCAAAACAGGAAGACTCAACAGTGTCGTTATAGAAAGGTGTGAATTCTAACGTCTTCTGCTCGGGTGGTCGGCAAAAATTCTGATAGGCGGTGCTTGCAAATACCCGGCTACCCTTACATTTTTACTTAATATTAGAAAATATCTAAATTGTACTATTCCGATTTTAAAAGTAATGTATAGCCACATGCATTCAAAAAGACATACGTATGATAGCTGAAGTGCCAATTGTCTCTTGTCAAGTAGGGCGTAACGTAGGTACTAGTGATATGTACTTTTTATTAGCGGAATAGTAGAGCGCGGGTATACGTTTATATTAAGGCCGGAAATTGAATACGAATAAGTCAAATATTCGAATATTCGAATATTCAACTCGAATAATTTCAAAACGAAATTATTCGAATCAACTATTCGAATAATTCTTTACTTTCCTACACTACAAATAAGAAAGTATTGGAATGACGAAAATTTTCAACCTCAAGAGCTATGCAGATTTCCAAATTTTTATAAAAAAAAACATTTTTCGAATTTAGGTGTTTTGCTATTATAGAAAAATAATTTTTGTCACGCGTACTATACAGGGCCTATAAAGACTAATTAAGAGTACGAAAGTGTTTAGAGATAGATTTTGAATAATTTTTGTATAAAAACATATTTGAATTTCGGACCGGAAGTAGTACTTCAGTTTTATAACAGTTTTTCTTGAAAATATACAGTGTGACCAGTGAAGTCCGCATCATATGGGATTTTTTTTTATTAATAGATTTATTCTAAATTTGAGTTTGGCATCAATTTCTGCTTCGATCAAGATGAAAATTAACCAAAAAAATAATAGTCACGTGATTCGCATTATCTGTCAAATTTAAATTTTTTTCCAAAAAAAATTCAAAAGTGGGGTTATTTCTCAAAATATCGAAAAAAGTTATTAGAAAAAGCTTTTCTAAAAACAATTTTTAGCCCATATGCAAAATTTCAGCTGCATAAGATAATTTAGATTTTTTGCCAATTTTTTGTAAATTGCACCACTGTTGCGAAATAAGACAACGCAACCTACATAAAACTTCTTAGTTTTAACAATGCTTTATTCCAGACACATTTTCTTTAAGGCAGCGCCATATTCAATGTGTGTTTTTCTACAAAATCCAAATAGGGCTATTAAAATTTGGTCACATGTGATGCAAAGTTTATTTGTTTTTGACCCTGTATAAGGTAACTGCATAAAATAACTATTTTTGAAAATGTAGTTTGTGTCTAAAAGTAATACACATTAATATTAATACAAACAAGTACACAGCGTCACAAGTAAAGTCTGCATTAAGTGGAAAATAAATTTTCGTTTAACTTTACGTAAGTTTAACTAATTTCAATGATTTAATTTAAAACCCCTTTATTAAAATTTGTTATGGAGCTATGTTATAAAAAGTAAAAATAGTCTTTTATTATTTAAGTTCAGTTTCCAAAAAATTAACTAGTTTTGTACCTTACGATGATGCACCAAACACAAGTTGGCCGCAAAACAAATGATGAAAAAGATCAACAAGCCCTTGCTTTATTAATGACAGTCAAATCGCTTTCTGTTTGTCATAGTGGCTTTTAATTAATATTGCGTATTAAATAAAAAAATGTTAACTGTACAGGAAAGAATTGAAATTGTATTAATATGTGGTGAAAACACAAGTCATCGTGTAGCGGCCAACATTTTTAATGAAAGGCATCTAGGCAAAAATGTGCAACAATCTACTGTGAGTAGGATTATGGTGAAATTTAAATCAACTGGATCGGTGGAAAGTTCATTTAAAAAACCTCACAATCCTATAAAACATAGTGAAGAAGTCCAATTAAATGTTTGCCTAGATATTGTGGAACATGGTCAAACTAGTATTAGACATGTTTCTCGCAGAACTGACGTTCAAAGAGAGAGTGTAAGGAATATTTTGCACAAAAATAAATTTAAGCCGCATAAACCTAAATTTATAAATACTCTTAAGGAACAAGATTTTGACATACGTTTGGTATTCTCTTTTTGGTACCAGGGGGAAAAAGAAGAAAATGTGTCCTTTCCGTTTCACGTTTTATGGACCGACGAGGCCACTTTCACTTCAAACGGCGTTGTTAGCTCTCAAAATTGTAGATGGTGGGCTCAAGAAAATCCAAATTTTATAATAGAATGCAAGGACCAGTATTCCTTTAAAACTAATGTGTGGTGCGGTATTTTAAACGATCAAGTTGTTGGGCCTTATTTTTTTAGAGGCAATTTAAATTCTGAAGAATACCTACGCTTCCTTTACACAGAGGTCATTGAAGTTTTGGACAATATGCCTATTGAAATAAGGCATAATTTGTGGTACCAGTGTGACGGTGCTCCCATCCATACTACAAGACGGGTTCAAGAACGCCTCTTGGAAATATTTAGGGGCAAAGTAATTGGGCGTAATATGGAGCAATACTGGCCGGCTAGGTCTCCGGATTTAACCCCACTTGATTTTTTCTTTCTAAAATAAAAAGTTTACAAAGAAAAACCTTTCCGAAATGTTGATCATTTCGAAACGGTGATTCGAAACTATATTTTAGAAATAAGGCCCCTTAGTATCAGAAACTCCATTAAAGATGTATCAAGAAGAACAATTGTTTGTATTGAACGCAATGGGAGGCACACAGAAATGTAATTTTAATTTTTAGGTTTTTCAAATTATGTTTAATTTAATACTCAAATACCAAAAATACATATTGTTATTAATTGAAAAGGTGGAATTTTAAATGTGTTTCATTTTTATAATGTATTATGATTATTTTATTAGAAAATTTGACTTTACAATTAAACTATTTTCTTAATATTAATGTGTATTACTTTTAGACACAAACTACATTTTCAAAAATAGTTATTTTATGAAGTTACCTTATACAGGGTCAAAAACAAATAAACTTTGCATCACATGTGACCAAATTTTAATAGCCCTATTTGGATTTTGTAGAAAAACACACATTGAATATGGCGCTGCTTTAAAGAAAATGTGCCTGGAATAAAGCATTGTTAAAACTAAGAAGTTTTATGTAGGTTGCGTTGTCTTATTTCGCAACAGTGGTGCAATTTACAAAAAAATTGGCAAAAAATCTAAATTATCTTATGCAGCTAAAATTTTGCATATGGGCTAAAAATTGTTCTTAGAAAAACTTTTTCTAATAACTTTTTTCGATATTTTGAGAAATAACCCCACTTTTGAATTTTTTTTGGAAAAAAATTTAAATTTGACAGATAATGCGAATCACGTGACTATTATTTTTTTGGTTAATTTTCATCTTGATCGAAGCAGAAATTGATGCCAAACTCAAATTTAGAATAAATCTATTAATAAAAAAAATCCCATATGATGCGGACTTCACTGGTCACACTGTATTACAAACTATGCATTCTATACAGATTTATCAAGAGCACAAAAGTATTTACTGTATTTAGAGCTCGATTTTTTTTTCTCGAAGTATTGGAACAATGGAGTCTTCTGATACTTTGGCACAATCAAGTAATAAACTTTATAATTCATATTAATATACTTTATAACATCTCCAAACTTCACTGCTCAAGCGGCAAAAAAGAATCTTTGATGGAGTATTTCATTTCAAACATTGATAAGGATGAACCAGAAGAGATCAAAGAAATGACATCTGTCTCGCATCGGGAATTTCAATCAAGGTTCGCAAATGTCTTTCCTAGTAATGTTTTGATTACTGTGCTTCACCAAGTGGAATATTTGACATTAGTACATTTCTAGATCCAAGGTTTAAAAAGAAGGAAAGAATTTTTGGATCTCTGCTTAAAACAAAAAGGCACCTATAAAAAGATATCTTGGCAAACGAGTCATCAGTTGAATTTGATGAAAATAACATGAGTCCAAAAAAAAAAGAAAAAACGCTTTGGATATTTTATTCCTCAATGAACGAGTAGATTGTGCCAATGAAGTCGATATATATTCTTCGGAATGTTGTATACCAAAAAACATGTGCCCGTTGAAAAACAATGAAAGAAAATACAAAGGTATCAAAATATGCTAAAGAAAGGACTTTCTCTAAAGCCGGTAAGGCCGAATATTGGAATGGGTAATAAAAATTCAAATTTTTGTCTGCACTAATGTAGAAAGTATTTGAAGGCACGGTACATATTTTAATAATTAGTGGAGTACAATCGCTTCTCTATTAAACTTAGTTCCCACTTATTGTTTTGAAGATATAACTAAATGCGACCTTACATTGTGTTAGAATAATTTTGCACACCCAAAATGGGCTTTAACAGCTTTTTTTTAGTAGGGCCAAAGTTTGGAAAATGACCCATCATTTCTCCAGGAGAATTAATTCAAAAAATGTGTTTTTCAAAACATACATCGCGGTCTTAAATCAAGGGTATCAGTTGGGACAGCGAATTTTTGACAACTTACTCGAAGAACAGTAGCGTTTCTAATGATACTCACCAAATTTTCAGAACCAAAAATCTTTTTGAGAAAACGAAAATTTACGATTAATAGATTACTATACATATATCTATAAACATCGTGTTTACGGAATATTTTGTTTGATTGGTTTCTGTAT
Organism: Amphimallon solstitiale; assembly: GCA_963170755.1. NCBI lineage: Eukaryota > Metazoa > Arthropoda > Insecta > Coleoptera > Scarabaeidae > Amphimallon > Amphimallon solstitiale. The sequence continues at coordinate 15,401,991 of OY720675.1, forward strand.
GAGGAAGAATTGCGATTAGATTTGGATTTGTTGGTTATGCAATTTTTCTATTTGACGACATTTTGGTCGGATTTAAATGTGATTTAAAGTCACATGGTGTTAGCCTATGATATATGACAGAATATTGATGTTTATTCGTATGTACTTTGAAAAAATATAAGAATATAAATTTGTTATAGCTTATTTCTAACCTATATGGGCTCGTGTCTGTTTTTTTTTGTTTCTCTTGACATCTTTCTTTTGAACTAATTATTCTCTCTATTCAGGGAAAACCTGAAACGTAATCGTGAGACAGGTCCACAATTGTATATGTGGAGCCAAATTCATGTAAAACTGTAGGAAGGACTAAAAAAGCCCCATAGTTTTGGAGAAATCAAATTTCTAATGACGTCATAGTCGGTGAAATAAGCTTCGGCCGTGACACCGCAGGTTATGCTACTATTTCGTACAAATCTATCTAAATAGAAGGGGAGTAGTATACATAATATATTCAGCGACAGCATTGTTTATGTTTCTTTGCGGAACGGAAGTAACACTTTTACTCTTATCGAATAGTAGTTTTTCGCAAATATCTTGCAATTTATGCATTCTATACATCAGATTTATTAAAGCATTACAGTATTTAGAGCTAGATTTGAAATAATTTTTATATCAAAAAAAATTTCAACATTTGGACCGGAAGTAACACTTTTACTTCCAGGCTTATTTCTTGTTATTTAAAACTCACTTAAGAACAACTTTTGTGTAAGAAATTCGGCCCACAAATACGCACAAAAAGGTACCACACACGACTTATACTCACACCTATTTTTTTATTACTGGGTAATGCATCACACAAGAGGTAAAATTTGAAACAATGTAGAGAAGCTAAATGTTCTCTAATAACCTCTCACGATAAATCTTGTATTCTCAAATCCAAGAAACCCAATGCTGCTAGATGTAATAACATTTCTGCGTTGTATCTTACTTTGTATATGTACTTTTAATACCTCTTCACCATACCAAATCTGAATAACCCTGTAACTGACATTTGTCCGTCACTGTATAAATTATCAAACAAATTTGTATTAATGCTTTTTATGTAATTTTAACATTAATAGGTTGGATAATTTAATACAAATATTCTAAACTATGTTTAATTTGTCTAAAGCCAATTAGTAAAGAGAAAGATGATGTTTTTGTTAATTTTCTAAATACATTTTTACGCGTGATAATATCGTGCGTTTGAGTACAGTTCTTGCTTTTTACGCGTGATACTTCGGAAAAACACTGTTTCTAGCTATTATTGGTCCAAGTCCGGACCTATATAAGACGATGGCTTTGTTAGTAAAGTTAGAGTTCTCCTCGGCAGTCTGGGAAAATCCTCTCACAGAGTTTTTCTGGCAGTCTATGAGAATTCTCACCAAACTCTCTGGCAGTCTAGAGAGTACCTAGGACCTATCCCTTAGTCTTTCTGGCAGTCTAGAAAGGCGGTCCGTAAGTTGTTTTGTTTCGAGGCAGATCGTGGAAAGAAAACAATACCGTTCCCGTAAAGCGTTTTGTTTCCAGGCAGATCGTGGAAAGAAAACAATTCCGTCCTGTAAGTCCCGAGTAAGTCTTTAGATCAGGGGTGTCCAACCTTTTTGTTTCCCTGGGCCACATTGGAAAAGGGCATGATGTTTTGGGCCACAAGTATGTTACCATAGCTGACGAGCAAAAAAAACTTAAAATATATAGTTTTCATATTTAAGTCATTTAAAATTTATTAGTTTATAAGCCCGCATATATTTTCTCATTTTTAGGAATATGTTTGGTCAACGTGCTGAAATGCAAAAAGTTTTAATTGGGCCTGCCATAATTTTAGTTTTACCTGGAAAGCGTTTATTGTTTGAAACATCGTACTGATAAGTTGGTCTTTGCCTTGAAGGCGCGTGTTGAAGTCATTTAAATGAGCAGTCAAATCAAAAAAAATTTCAACCAAATCTACCAAAAATGCTAAATCTGTAAGCTACTCGGCATCGTTAAGTTCTGGCACAGATTTAGCTTTCGATGTCATAAAAGATTTGATTTCTTTAAGTACGTCACAAAATCTTTTTAACATTTGTCCTCGACTGAGCCACCTTACTTCTGTAAAGTATGTGATATCACCATACTCAGCATCAACATTTTTGAGAAATTCCTTGAATCGGCGATGATTCAATCTCCGCGCTCTTATAAAATTTACAGTCTTGACGACGATTTGCATAACATGACCCATGTTTAAAGCTTTCCCGCATAAATTTTCTTGGTGTATTATAAAATGGTACTTCATCAAACGACAGTTATCGACAGCAATGGCATTGTCTTCTATTAATTTTACAAGCCCCTCTTTTTTACCGATTATAGCTGGGGCGCCATCCGTAACTACTCCAGATATATTCGAAAGAGACATAGAAAACCGCGTTAATGTTTTTTTCACTGCCTCATATAAATCTATTGATTTTGTCGTGTCTTTTAATGGAACTAAAGAAGCCATTTCTTCAGTTACACTATATTCGTCATTAACACCTCTAATAAAAATGGCAAATTGAGCTGTATCAGTAGCATCAGTACTTTCATCCATGGCCAAAGAATAACATTTAAAACCACAGGCTCTAATTTTCAAATCCATTTCTATAGATTTCGCAATATCGTCAATTCTCCTGGCAATAGTTTGATGAGACAAACTGATTTTAGAAATATCACCTTTCTTGTCTGGACAAATTATATCTGCCACGCTTTTCATGCATTCCTTAATAAATTCGCCATCAGAAAATGATTTCGATTTTTTGGCGATTAAATTTGCGACTACATAACTAGCCTTCACAAATGATTCTGTTTGAGTTGTAACGTTGCTAAAAAACTTTTGTGAGATGTAAGACCTTTAGCTTCAGTAACTTTAAATATTTTCGGGCCGCATTGATACTTGCCTTGGGCCGCGGGTTGGACAGCCCTGCTTTAGATGGTTATTCCGTTTATTTTAAATAATCACGTCTGATAGATTTTATTAATTTCAATTGTACCAAAGTAAATTTTAGGTTCACGTAAGATTTCAAAGAAATATATTACTCTCGTCGAATATCTTTTCAATAATACGAACACAAGTACCAGATGATGCATTAACGTCTTTGCTAGACTTGTGTAAATATAACCTTTCTCGAAGTAAATATCATGTATATATAATATCTCATGACCGTATATTTTAATATTCAATGTTTGAATATTAAAATAAAGTAAAGTAAACCGTCTACCCGTATTTGAGCATTACTATTGATGAATTTCACATTCACTAGACACATAAAACACTTGATTTTATCATTACACGTATTGTTTTAAGTTTAATATCTAATTATCTGTCAAATATAAGGCATTCGATACAATCGATCATGAACTTCTGTGTACTAGATTAGAATACTACCGTTTAGATAATATATTCATGTCTTTCTTTAGCTATAATTTCGACCAAAATTTTAATAAATAAATCTGTATTTGACCCCACTTACGTCACGTCAGGTATACCGCAAGGGTCTATCTATTCTAAGACCTCTCCGTTCCATTATCTATACTAGCGAAATGTTCGCATTGCCACGGTGCTCATACACGCAAAGGTATGCTGATGATGCTTTTTGCCATCCGCTTGTTTAATTCTGATGATGCAACATTGCTTCTACTTAGATCATCGCTCTATAAGTAACTATTCTAGACAACACAATCTGCAACTTAATTCAACTAAATCATCTGTGCTGGCCTTCTGTTTCAAACGTAGGAGAGAACAGATTGTGCTGTAATCAAATATTAAAATTGATGAACTTGCCTTATTCCTTGTGTGCAAGTGTGCAAATATTTCGAAATTGCTAGTTAATACTGACTTAAGATTTTACGATCATATCAGCATGTTGACGCAGAGAGCATTGTAGTAAGCTAATGGAGATATTCTTAACACAAAACTCAGACTTTAGTGCTAGTAGTCGCTGGTTTCCGCTGTTTTCTGATACTGTGACTTTGTATATTATCCATGCTCGAGCTTGCAGATGAAATACAGACTAAATGATTCGGAACATGCGTTAGAAATATATAGCTGCTCTCAGGAAACAGGATCACATAAGTGACACATTATTTGAAATAGATTGTTTCAGGATAGAAAATACAGAAAACTTGCATTTCTTAATCTTTGTTTTGGAACTACTCATCATATGCAAATATTGTTATTTCTATGATTTAACACGAAACGTTAGGAAAACTATAGATTTAAATGAACTGTTAAATATTGTTAAATAAATATAATTTATTTATTATAAAAGTGCGGCATTTCATATATTCATTTAAAAACAAAAACAATTTTGGCGCTTTACGTGGGGCCACCATAGTGTTTATCAAAACTAATAACGTAACATTTTGCAATTATTAAGCAATGAGAAACAATGACGTGTAAGTTTAGTTATAATCATTTATTGATACACTTTTAGTATAACAAGGTCTTGACGTAAAAATAACAAATATATCCATAATAGAGAAATTAACACTAATATAACATGATGAATAAACAGTAAAAAGTATCCGGTCATTAAAATATAAATAATGGAAAATAAAACACGATTGTTTTTAAAGGATAACCTTAAGATTTCACAATATTTTTTTAACCAATTTCGTTTTGACTATTGTATCAATTATATATTTTCTTTTTTACATGAAATGCATTCTGTCAACATTGTTTGTTAGAAATGAGCTATTTTTTATTATTTTCATTTATACTATTAATGTCATTGCACAGAAATTCTTAATTATATAAAAAGCAAGTTGATGTGCCAATAAATTTTGAATTTTATTTATTTTATAGTGATTTTAAAATGTGTCAAATGAACAAGAATAGAAATGTAAAATATAAAACACATTAATTATAGCTTTACATCGAAAAAATACCAAATTAAAATATTAAAATCAATATCAATACTCATACTATACTATCTTCCATTTGAATATGCGTAAATGAAAATTAAAAGTGGAAACTCGTAAGTGTAGGGGGCTACTGTAGACACGTGTTTTAAACTCTCAGTTATCTTCAGTATAGTTCATCCGAAGTACGCGTTGAAGTAATAATATTAGTAATATAAATCCTTACCCTTAAGAATCTCAGCCAATTAGGAAACAGAGCTTACCCCAAGTTTAATCATGAATTTTATCTGTATAATACCAATTTAAATTACTTTTGGAATAAATTAAAAATTCTTGTTTATTTAAAATAATGAAATACTCTTTTAAATTAATCTTAAAAAATATTGAAACAAATTTAGACTTGCATCACAGTCAAATGCGTCTTCCTGTTTGATAATTTTACGTATCACAAAAATATTCAGTCTTTTAATTTTAAATTTAATCGTTTCATGTCAAATTTCATAATATACACGTATACGAATACGTAATACCTAAGCAATTAACATCTTACTTACCTACAAAATTACAATATCTAAATATTATATGATGTAGTGACTTGGGAAAAAGCGGAACACAATGGGACACAGTAAAACTGCACACTGAATGGAAAATAGAAAAAAATAATTTTACATTTGGAAAGAATTCTGAACATTCAATAATAACTAACACGTGCAGTGTTAGTGTCTCATCAAGAATTCGGCAAATATGTCGAGAATGCAACATAAATATAATGCAGAAATACTGAAAAATTTAATGAGGAACAGGAATATGGAAATTCTGTTGGAGATATCATACATGCCCAGTGCTGCCACGAAATTGAACTCTTTTTACCGATCTACCAAATTGACTATGGCATTTTACGATTTTTTCACATTTCACATTATTCGTCATGTAATAAATAATATATGTGTAATATATATCTTTGTGTTTTTGCGATAACAATTCACACAAACATATCTGAAATTTAATAAATCAAAGCAAATTAAATTCTAATTGGAAATTCCTAATTTATATCTATATTTTTGTTGATGCAGTTGCAAATAATGGTATTTTAATTGCAGACACGATATTACAAAAATTGAACGACGCAACCACTAAATTAGTTTTTTTTTATTTTTGGATTTTGTCTTACCATTAGTCCAAAATTACATGTACTATATAAAAATGTTTGTAGTGTTTTACAAACTTTTTACGATTGGTTTTTAAAACGAAGTGACATTTAAAATACACCATTTGAAAAAAAATTATTTTAAAAATCCCACAAACTATCTAGATATAAGAGAAATGTATTTCGGTGATCATTTAGAAAAAATTATATCGGAAACAACATTTTCTGACAAACTCATTTTTTTAGCTTGCATTGTTTAGGTTTTTACGTTGAAAGTTGCTCCCAGATTATTACACGTTTTCCTCTAAATGATAATCCTCTAAAACCATTTGTGTTTTTGGACCCAGAAGTAATCAAAAAATGAGGTGTGGCCACCACACGACTTTCTTATACGTATGAAAGTGTTACTTCCGGTCCGAATTTTGAAATTTCATTTAAACAAAAACTATTCCAAATCCAACTCTAAATACTTTTGTACTCTTCATAAATATATACAGAATACATAATTTACGACATATTTGCAAAAAATCGTTATTCGGTAAGAGCAAAAGTGATACTTCCGGTCCGAATTTTGAAATTTTTTTTATACAAAAGATATTAGAAATTAAGTTCTAAATACTTTTATATTCGTAGCGTACCTGTCTAAAAAGCATGACTTGCAAAATATTTGCAAGAAACTGATTTTCGATAAGAGTTAAAGACCTACTTCCGGTAGGAATTTCGAAAAATCTTTTTAATAAAATTGTTCACAATTTCAATTTTAAGTACATATTAATTCTTTATAAATTTGTTTAAACTTAGTAATTCACGAAATATTTACAAAATTCGATTTTTTCACTGAAGTAAACTACTACTTCCGGTCTGCTGATTTTGCTCAAAATCTAACCAGTTCGCAAGAGGGAGATTATATTCGTAAATACAAAATTTGGAATTGATATCTGGAGCGGTTTGACCGCTATCGTGGTCACACACACAGACAGACAGACAGAAATTTTTTAAAAACCACTTTTTTGGTATCAGGGGACTTCAAAACGTGGACATCTGCAAAAATCTCGAGGTCGAAAATTTTCATCATCACAATACTTCGTTATACTACGTATATGAAAGTAAAATGGAAGAATTACTTCTACCTTGTCTCAGAATAAGTAGGAATGATTCAAATATCGCGCCAAAATGGTGTATATTTTTAAGGTTGGTTCTTGTGTAGGCAAGTTTAACATAGGAAAATAAGTTCGCCAAAATGTCATTTTATGTTTATAACCAAGCCATAACCTAGAATCTTACATTTTAATTTGGTTTATTATACTTTATTGTGTTATTAAATAAAATCCGTACTTTTATGTACAAGATGAACATGAGTGATCAGACGGATTAAGGCCTAAGGAACAAGTGATCAGGCGTTTGAAACTTTGAATTTGATGAATCTGTCAAAAACACTATACGGCAGTGCACAGTTTCTTTTTTAAAATCGAACGTCCTACATCATTGCAAAAATAACTATAGAAGAGTCCATACCAAAAATGAACTGAGCAGTTCTACACAGATTCTTGTCACTCATTAATTTCAAGTAAGTGTTAATCAAATACTAATTACATTACCACACCACTGGATATGTCAGACGTAATAAGAAACCTGTCAAACCTGTACTAACAGAAAAAGGTGAAAATATTTGGTAGAGAATATCAAGGAATAATAAAACAGTACAGATTATGATGGTCGTCCATTATTTAATTAGATGAAACATGCTTGGATGAAGGATACACAAAGAGAAAAGTTTAGATTGCTGCAGGTATAGTGAGTGCATGACAAGCTTTTGTTGAAAGCCTATCGACAGGATTAAAAATCCCTACTGGTAAAGATACGCAACGATCTGAATTGATATATGTGGGGGAAGGACTATTGTGTGATTCATGAAATGAACGTTAACATTTTTGAAGGATGCTACAACAAATATTACCCAAGTTGGAAACGGCAACTGCACAGGTTACCTCCATATCATTGCGAGCGCAATCCGATTGAAATGATTTGGGCCCAACTAAAAGGTGAAGTTGCTTCAAAAAATTCCCCTTTCAAAATATCACTTGTACGAGAACTTTTACCAGAACAATTACAAATGTTACAATAAGTAATTGGAAAAAATGTGCAGTCATGATGTGTGACTTATTAATGTCCAGCACAAGAGAATTTGACTAATTTATGCGGCATTTTTTTATTGTAATTATTGTCTCAATATTTGTAATCTTTTTAACATGATGTGAACACTAAATTATTGTTAATTTCCAATATATAATAGAAATAAAAATTTGTTATACTTCGTTCGAAACTTAGATGACAATTTACGACACATAGGGAAAAATGATTACGTCATAATCATTGCGGGTTCAAATGACGCTTCTGAGTGCTATGAAAGCAATGACATGGTAAAGATAATAACGCAATACAAAATAATAATGGAAATTACTCAAAACACTAATGTGATATTAAGTACCATTCCGTTCCGTTGTAATAGGAAGGAAATTAATCCAATAATAGAATATATAAATCATCGAATATACTATATGGCGAAGTCATATGACCATATAGAAATGTTTTGTATAAATAACTTAATTTCCATAGAAGACTACAGCAAAGATGGAATACATCTGAGACGATATGCAAGAAAACTTATCTGTGAGCAACTTACGGAGATGATTTCTTTGGGAGATGAGCTTTACCAAGAAAAAACTAGCACTTTTTTAGAGAACAGGCGAATGAACGATCAAGGATCGTTAACAATGACAAACGCATTGTGATATTGCATCAAAATGTTCAAAGTTTGGGCAATAAGGTTGGAGAACTGGAAGTTTTTGCGGAGGAGGAAGAGTGCGATGTTTTATGTGTTACGGAACATTGGTTTAGGGAAAACAATATTGCCTTCACTGGCTTTGACGGGTATAGTTTGGTAAACCACTTCAGCAGGAAACAGTTCTTGCATGGAGGAGTGGCTATCTACGTTAGTGAGACGTTTGATGCGAACAGTTGTGTGAGTATTAGTGAGATCGAAACAGTAAGCAAGCTGGCGGTGGAAATGGATTTTGAGTGCACAGCTACTAGGTTCCAGTTGCTGCATATGTGTATGATTGTGGCGGTGGTGTATAGAAGCCCAAGTGGCAGTTTCTCAGTCTTTGTAGAGAAACTAAATGACATGCTGGAAGCATTAAGTAGATATAAGAATTGTAGACTGGTAATTTGTGGTGATTTTAATATTAATTTTTTATGTAGATCGTACGAATCTAATACATTTAACGACATATTGGGCACCTATGGCTTGGATGCTACAATAAATGAACCGACTAGGGGGAATAATTGTTTAGATAATGTTTGCATTAACAAAGGCATAAGGCACTATGAAAGCAAAGTGGTACATAACGGTATCTCGGACCACGCTGCTCAAAGGCTGTTGTGTTTTTTTAACGAAAATAATGAAAATGTGTCGTATGTGACTTACAGGCCTGTCAATAATGAAAAAAATATCTCTCTCTTTAGAAATCTCTTGAGGAATGAGGATTGGTTGGATGTGCTAGGATGTAATAATCCGGAGCTACAATACCAAACCTTTATTACTAAAATAAGTAACAAATTTGAGGCTGCATTTCCAGTAATGCGCAAATCAACAAAAAAGAAAAGAAATAATCGATGGATAACTGCGGGTATTAAAGTTTCCTCAAGAAGGCTAAAGGAGTTGTATATCTTAAATGTAAATGGGGTTGTTACAAGAATGTATTACAATAAATACAAAGATATATATAGAAAAGTAATAAAACTGGCTAAATTAATGTACAACAGCAATGTCATCTCTTCAGCAACAAACAAAAGTAAAGCGGCCTGGCAGGTGATTAGGAACAGTGAGGGCATTGCAAGGTCTCCGGATACGAGTATATCTTTAAGTGTAGATGGAAAAGAACTAAAAGACCAAGAAAGGGTTGCAAATCACTTTAATAAATATTTTAACACCATAGCTAATAAATTTAATGTAACTGTACCTTCATGTACACCGAACATTAGACAAAATGACAACTCTTTTTTTCTGTTTCCCACTGATGAATTTGAAATTCGTAGAGTAGTCTCCAATTTAAGGAATACCGTTTCATCGGGGCAGGATAATGTAAGTACAGTTCTTCTAAAAAAATGTTTGGACGAGTTTATTGTCCCACTAACGATAATAATAAATAGTTCTTTCGGCTCGGGCACGTTTATTGATGGACTAAAATTAGCTAAGATTATACCAATATATAAAACAGGTTGCAAGAAGACTGTGGGTAACTACAGACCTATTTCTATCCTGAGTGTTTTCTCTAAAGTTATCGAGAGGATTGTAGCTGATAGACTAATGAAATTTCTTGAACGCTGCAATCTTTTAAATCAAAAGCAGTTCGGCTTTCGTAGGGGCAGATCAGCTGTTTCCGCGATGGCAACATTCTTAAATGAACTTTGTAAGGGCTTTGAACAGGGCCGGTCATGTGTGGGGGTATTTGTTGACTTAAGTAAGGCTTTTGATCTTGTAAATCATGACATCCTTTTAAAAAAAATGATGTGCTATGGGATTAGAGGTGTAGCGCTGGAATGGTTTCAGAGTTACCTACGGGATCGCTCACATTTTGTAGAACTGAAGGGTAAAAAATCAAATGTGCTTAATACTGATAGAGGGGTGCCTCAAGGGAGCGTCCTGGGACCGCTTCTCTATATTATTTATGTAAATGATGTACCAGATCTGAATATGTTTATGTTCGCGGATGATACATCGTTGCTTGTGACATGTAGGAAAAATGTAAATATTCACGGTGAAATTGTAAATTCAGTGAAGGAACTTAATAATTATTTTCGGGACAATGCGCTATATATGAACAGTAATAAAACAAACTTTATAGAATTTAGTATAGATAGGAAAGAGAGAAAATCATCATACTTGATTAAATTTAATAATAGTAGCATAGCACAAGTCAGCTCAACCAAGTTTCTGGGTGTTTATATTGATGAGAATTGCACGTTTAATGAGCATATTCAACACTTATCCAAGAAATTATCAAGCATGTGTTTTGCAATAAGCCGACTTAGACGTATTGTGGACATGCCGACACTAAAAATGTACTACTTCGCGCACTTCCACTCCCTAATTACATATGGCACAATAATATGGGGCAGCTCTTCTGAGGTAATTAGAATTTTTAAACTCCAGAAAAGAGCGGTTAGATTAATGAATAAAGTGGGTATAAGGACGAGTTGCCGAGACCTGTTCAAGGATATGAAAATCATGACTGTGCCTTCTATTTATGTTTACCAGTTATTAATGTATGCTAGGGAGAATATTGCAGGGTTGCCGAAGTTGAACGAAGGTCATCCGTACGACACCCGGAATTCAAACGTCTTAGAAATACCTAGGCACAGGTTAGCGTTTACAGAGGGAAGTCCTAATTACCTTGCAATAAAAGTATATAATAAACTGCCGAATAAGTATAAATCACTCCCGTTAAAAATTTTTAAAAATAAGATTATGGAGCATTTGATCAGAAAGGCTTATTACTCCATACAGGAGTATTTCTTGGAATGTAATGATATTGAATAAAATTTGTAGCTTTGTTGTGTGTGTATTGGATTCGGTCATTATTGTAATGTGGCGTCTAGCTATTAGTTTGAAATGTGGTTAAATAAAGACTAAAGTATCTCTTTACATGAAATAATTACTAATTCAATGGAAAATTTAAAATACTTTTGGGAGCCACTATATAATTCATAGTTTGTAATTTGTAATTTGCGTAATAGTCAGTCTATGTATTAGTTTAGATGTATATGTGACAAATTTGTAAAACCGACAATGTAGATACTTGCGTGAGCGAGTCTATTACGAATAAAATTATTATTATTATTATTATTATTATTATTATAAGAGTATAAGTGTAACTTATTCAACTAACATTTTTCTTTTTCTTTTTTACATTATTAAGAAATAAACAGATTACTTATTAGTTTTGAGTGTGTTGTAACGAATTCCTGTAATCAAATAATTTTCTTTTTTTAATGTTAATCTTTGCAATAAATCTGAAAACACTTAATATTTCCGAAACAGTTGAAGATAGGTATAGGAAATTGTACATAAAATATGTCTAGAATTTTTAATGAATCAAAAATTGAATAATATATAGGGTATTGCATTTAAAATAAGAAAGTTGGTATTGGCCACTGTTACATGACACACCCTGTATAAAAAGTTTCTATTGAAAAAGATGCACAACTAAAAATACCAATCGATGTATCCGAGCGTTTTTTCTAACATGCCCCCATTTATTTATTTTCGAGTTTATTCCATTTAGGTGTATTTAGGTGTATAAGTTGTACACAATATTTGTATTAGTATCAGTCCTACACCTAAGAGTAATTGGACATAATTGATTAAATAAAATAAAATATTTTCATTTCATATTGATTGCCAGGTCGTTATCAGTATGCACTAGCTAATCTATGCGGTCTCAGTTTTTGGATGATGTAGGTGTTAGTCTGTGTATATTTTTGAAAGTCCTTATTTTTCATCCACTCCATATATTTTATTATTATTATTATCAATTATAATATTAATATAATAACGTATATTACATTTATACATAGATAACCACAGATATACAGAACCAATTATAAAATTTCCGCCGTTGATATATTGCCTATTCCGACCCTGTTTAAGACACGCGTCACATACTACGAGAATTGTGCTGTGTAAGCTTAACTTTTTTAAATAGTTACCAATGGAAATTTCCACTGGAATCAGTGGCGGGTGCCAGTTATTTCACACGCTATACCATCTTGAACGCATCTTAAATAAGTGACCTATTTGATTTACTCATCAAAGACATATACACTATTTGAGGTTATAACATTATCTCTTCGAATCATATTTTCTAATTTCTACGCTAATTTTATTACAATCGTTCGGTTTACGTATGTTATTATTAAATTATTACAAATTATTGAGGAAAAGAACGTCATCTGTTTATCATATTCCACTAATTTAAGTCACATGTTATAACAATAAAGAAATTGTTAATTATAGTCTTTTTATTTACATTTAAATTAATATAGGTTATATGTAAATAGGTATATATTTTCGTACAAAAGTGTGTAGATAGAACAAATAAATGTGTTCTATATAAATATAATAATTTTCTTTTAATATAAAATATTTACATTAATTTCGTAAGCATCATATGAGACTTATTCTGTTTATTAACTTCTATAAATTAAATTAAATGGCGTCTGAATTATAAGTAATAATACAATGCAAAAACAAGAATTTTATTAAAATTATATGAATACTAAAATATGGATAATAAAAATTACAGAAAATAAATAATATTAGCAGATAGATGTTCCTATAGTAATGATAATATAAACGCATTTAAATTTTGAGGAAAAATGGCTGCAATTGAAATCTTTATATCTGCAATTGATTACTTACGAACAAACCAAAAATATTTATATTCACCTCAAATAGAATAAATAACTTTAATGAGACTTAAGAAAAACTAAAAGACTAAGATTAAATTATTAAATTAAATAAAGGAAGAGATTATAAACAGAAAATTGTATTTTTTAAGTAATTTAAATTAAAAACTATAAAAAACAAAGAAGTATTGACACAAATGAAAACGAAAATTTGACAAAAAATATATTATTATACAATTTTATTAAACACTTTGCACATAAAACATGTCAATTTCTCTTTAGAATATATTCTTCCTGTTCTTTTATAATACATACTTATTATTTACTGAATATTGTGATTTAGCGTTCTTGCGTGAGTATATACAGGGTGAGTCATCTGTGCGGGGAAGATCGATTGTGACTTTATGAGAAAAGATATTTTGAAGTGGTTTCCTTCCTAAGACAGCCACTTATTAGGAGCATCTTTTAAATTTATTTTGTATTATACTTGGTGGCTGACCATAGTTATAGTTTTTTAAATGGAACTGCTTAGTACATTGATGCATTTCACGTATAATTTTTAATAATATAGACCTAAAATTTGTTGTTTTTGAATTTTTCTCAAATATTCAATGTTTTTATAAAATCATATTTTTCGAAAGCGACGTATTTGATAGACACCATTTTTTGTAATGTTGTTTATAATAAAAGGTCTTAATACAAGTATGTTTTATTTTTATTTTTTAATTACTATATATATACATATTTCAATTGCGTGTGCTGAAAACTTTATAACATTAAAATTGCATGAGTCATTTTAGCCAATATCCTGCAAACGATTAACTTCACGGATATCCATGCATGGATTTTCTGTTGTTGCCATAAGAATTCATAATTCATTTTTAATTTTCATCATTTTCTCAGATATTTAGGTTTCGGTTTTTTTAATAAGCAATACCAACAGTAGTAATCCATTACTGGTCAAAAGGCATCTCTCTTAAGAACCTTCTTCCAGGGTAACGCTGCTGGTTAATAAATAATTTCTCTGACATTCCTCCAGTACCAAAACACAGTATTCATACAGGACATAAAATTGATAAAATTTTGTAGACAAATGTCAATAGCTCAGGAATGGTCACTTTTAAAGTAATAACGTCTTATATGTTTTTGGTGTAAAATTTAGCAAGCAATTAAAAAATTAAAAGATATATAGGATGTTCTATTTGAAAAACTTGTTTTTAGAAAAAATTTTCATGTAATAATCCACTTTTCTGCGCAAGCAATTAGTAGCTGAAAACATGGAAGATGCTTGAATTAGGTACCTTTAGTAGTTAATACAGCACTACCAAAAATTGTAGCCATCTGATGGCTCGTTTTCGAGATATATAATTTTTTCGAAACATTGAATTTTTCATAAAAATGGTAACAAATCAAAAACTTTAGATTCTAGGTCTATACTATCCTACTACTTTTACTTTCTTATACGTAGTATAAGGAAGTATTGTGATGATGAAAATTTTCGACCTCGAGATTTTTGCAGATGTCCACGTTTCGAGGTCCCCTGATACCAAAAAAGTGGTTTTTAAAAAATGTCTCTGTGTGTGTGTCTGTCTGTGTGTGACCACGATAGAGGTCAAACCGCTACAGATATCAATTCCAAATTTTGCATTCGCGAATATAATCTCCCTCTTGAGAACTGATTAGATTTTGAGCAAAATCGGCCGATCGGAAGTAGTAGTTTACTTCAGTGAAAAAATCGAAATTTGCAAATATTTCGTCAATTACTAAGTTTAGACTAATTTATAAAGAATTCATAAGTATTTAGAACTTAATTTCCAATATCTTTTGTATAAAAAAAATTTCAAAATTCAGACCGGAAGTATCACTTTTACTCTTACCGAATAACGATTTTTTGCAAATATGTCGTAAATTATGCATTCTAAATATATTTATGAAGAGTACAAAAGTATTTAGAGTTAGATTTGAAATATTTTTTGTATAAATGAAATTTCAAAATTCGGACCGGAAGTAACACTTTCATACGTATAAGAAAGTCGTGTGGTGGCCACGCCTCATTTTTTGAATGAGAGTTATACGGGGAATACAAAAATTTAGTAAGATAGAGAGCATTCCATTAAAAAAAAGCTATAGGGTCAGCCACCAAGTTATGGGATAGTATGTATAATAATTATAATAATAAACTTTATTGTTGTAGATCATAAATGATACAAACTTGTCATGGTGGTCAAAATTAAAAATACAAAGAATGTTCCCAACATATCAATGATGTAACCCAATATACATAAACACAAACAATTATAACTATAAACATTTCAACAAGTTAACCAGCATATGTCGCGTAGACAACTCAATCAGGCATACCAAATATATCTGTAGAGTTTTCAAAAAGCTCCTTATATGAGAAAAAGGCCCTGTCCAGTATATAGGACCTTAGTGCACTCTTATATTTGTCTAAGCCGGTTTTACTCTTAATATAAGTTGGTATTGCATTATAGGCTTTTTTTGCACGGTATTCGGAGGATTTCTACAGTACTGCATTCCTGTGTCGAGGAATGCACAGATGATTTTCGCACCCCTGGTGGTCATTGTATTATAGTATGTGGACTTCTTATCCAGGTTATGCAAATTCCGACGCGACCATACCCCTATCTCATACAAATAGACAGCTAATACATACTATATACTATATTCGGTGAATGTTCCAATTCTTGAAAGCCGCATTCGCGGATGGCACCTTGTGAAATGGCGGCAGTATGAACGGGAGCATTGTCGTGCAATAATCGCACAACTTTTGATAATTTCCGCGTCGTTTTGCACGATTACTGCTCCTTAATTTATGCAATAAGGACGCATAATATGTGCCGTTCACACTTGTATTGCGCTCTTTAAAGTCAATAAGCAAAATGGCCGCACAATCCCAGAATATTGTGGCCATCACCTTTTTCGTTGATTGACCCACTTTCGCCTTTCTGGGACGAGGTTCATCAGGTCGCCGCCATTCTATGGACTCCCTTTTCGTTAGAGGATCGTAAAACAGAACCATTGTTTTATCCCCTGTGACAATGGACTCCAAAATCGGTTTTGCGTCGTCTCCACACATGTTTAAAAGCGACTGCGCACATTCGACTCGACGGTCACCTTGGAGAGCAGAAAGAAGTCGCAGAGTGCACTAATTTTAGTCATACCCAAATGGTCATGGAGAATTCGGCGAACACTTGTTTCAGAAATGTTTGTTATCACTACTAATTCCTTCAATTTCAAACGTGATGCCTCAATAATTGAAATTTATTGAGGCACCTTCCAAGGATTCCTGTCCCAAACGGAAATATTATGCCTACTTTTTTACAGTTGAATACGAAGTAGATGAATCACCGTAAACGCCGTTTAGACGTTGTTTAATGTGATATGGTATATGCCCTTCATTTGTTAAAAATTTAATGACCGCGCGGTACTCAATTTTCGTTACTTCAGACATTTTCGTGCGCTAGTCACGTTGGTTGGCTGGTTACTAAAAACTACTAGGCTTCGAACCGTCATATTTATAGTGTACACCCCGCGTATGTGCATGCATGACGTGACGGAGTTTGAACATATGCATAAAACTAATAATCTAAACTGTCATTTTGAAGCCTAATTGACAAATATATTAAATGAAACTAATAACAAAAATTGGAAGACAGCCTATAGCCTGTCTGTTTGAAGTTCCTGTCAGAAGATCCTCAATTTATTGGGGACAACAACCAACTTCACTACATGGTAGACAATGTCGACTAATGAATTAGATGTCAGAACGAATGATAAACCATAAACACTTTAAGTGTAGTGCAACACCAGACCGGAGTTTCTGATTTAAAAATCCCAAGCTTCAAAAACCCAGCTATATCCGCGGACTCCACCAATAATAGTTGGTAATGTATTCTGTACTATGTAAGTACCATATTTTCAACTAGACATATTAGTAAAAACATTAAATTATTCGTAGCCAATGAGCAAGTGGCCTTCGATCCGCAACACTGGGGAGCACCAGGTGAACATGTTGATACGCTTTCAGTACAAGTTTGAACTCGCTAGAGTCATTTGGTTGCCTGTAGTGATGTTTTTCGTTAAACATGTTCTTCTAATGCGTTCGAAAAATGAGTGACATCAATTTTATCAGATTTTGCTTAAGATTTAGGTACCTACAGTGCAAAGAAAACTTTTGCAAAACTTCAGCATGTCTACAGGTCTAAGTTTTTCGGTGGGTTAAGGCATTTTCAGAAAGAAAAGAGTCGAATATAGATAAAACACTTAGCGAGAAACGTTCATCTTCAAGCACAGGTGATAATATAGTGCTTTCAGATCCTCAGTTAATAGGCAGAATTATCGGGAGAGAGTTGAAATTAACTTTGTTGAATTGGCAATAAGAAAAATACACGCAAATCTAGTTCCAAAAAAACTGTATGAAAAGGACATCATGAGAAAAAGGTGCTTTGACTTTCTGGAACCGATTGAAAATGATTTTGAACATGTTATTACTGGCAACGAGTTTTGGGTGTTAAGATTCGGAAACCAACCGCCATAGTATGGAATGGCACACTTCAACCTCACAAAAAGACGAAACTTAGCAAGTCGAAGATTAAATGCATCCTGATTTGCTTTTTCGATAGCCAGGGAAACACCCAGGAAGGCCTAACAGTAAATCAACACTTTTTTCGAAAGGTTTTTGAAAAACTTCAGGTCATGGGTGTGACACCAAAAATAGAATTGGGTGTTGCATCACAGCGATGTGCCTTGTCACAATAAACAAGTTTTTGGTCAGTAAAAACATTGGCGTGGCGCCTCCTTAATCATCTGGCATGGATCCTTGTGACATTTTCCTCTTCGAGAGATTGAAAAATTATATCATGGGAAGTCATTTTAGAACACTGAAAAACATTTAAACCGCTGTAACCGACCAACTGAAGAATATTCCAGTTTCCAACTTGCATTGCTGCTATGAGGACTAGAAGTACCATCTCCATTGCTGTGCGACTTCCCAAGGAACTTATTTTGTGGACACCACGTATAAAACTCATATACCTAAGCTGTTGACGAAAATCTGTATTTTCTCTATGTCCATTTTGTCCGGTATCCATGTTTCACAACAATACATATTGAATGTTTTATCTACTTTTTGTACTCACCGCCTGTAACGTGACATTTGGCGCATGTGTAGCTCGACTGGGAAATACGTTTTCCCGGTTGAGGTGCCTGTAAAAATTGAGAAAAACACTGGCACTTTGGGACATTTAAAAAAAAAATCTAACTTGGTAGTAATAAAATTTAGTCTATAAAACACTACTTTCCTCCACTATTCTTCACTAAAAGTTGGGGAAATAGGAGTAATAATTAAAAATTCTTTCAAAAAATTGTGCCGCCATGTATTTGACGACATTTTAAG
Source organism: Amphimallon solstitiale (assembly GCA_963170755.1). Lineage (NCBI taxonomy): Eukaryota > Metazoa > Arthropoda > Insecta > Coleoptera > Scarabaeidae > Amphimallon > Amphimallon solstitiale. The sequence continues at coordinate 15,420,917 of OY720675.1, forward strand.
CGACATCTTAACCAAGATTCAAGCGCCATCTATTTGAACCACATCGACATTTATATTGGCAGTTCGGAATTGTTTGTATTTAAACCAAAAAACGCAATAAATGTACTATAAATTTATAAATATAAGAATAAATATATCTCATGTTTGCCATGTGTAAGAATATAATAACTTAATTTTAGGGGAAGGTGAGTAATAGTTACGTACATGAAATGCTTAAATTAATTAGGTAATCTATTTTAGGTTAGGTATGATACTAATGACATTAATCAATAATATTTCTTTAATTTAATGTTCGTACAAAAAATATTGTACAAACCACTTGCGTGAAGACATCTTCCACGCATTCGCGCAATTAAAAGCACTCGCTTCCTGCGGTCGCTCGTGCTTACAATGCGCGCTCATGCGAGAAAACAGTCTTCCCGCACTTGGTTCGTAAATAACTATTACCTGACCTTTTGCGTAACCTACGATTTCTAATTCACTTCTGAGGTAGTAACTTTGAACGACTTCTACTTCTAATTGATCTAATTTTATTTTCTTTAGGTTGGTTTTATTGAAAGGCATAAGTTTATTATTCTAGATATTTCAAAATCTATTGCTCCAATAATTTCCTTGAGTATACTTATCTTCTTTTGTATATATGGTTTATAGTCTTTCTGCAATGAGAGTGGCGTCATAACGGAACACTGAATCTTCAGGATACCTACTATCAGGATCGTCATGTTGGTTCACTCTAATTTTCCATACTTTTCCTCATTATTCAATCAAAAGCTGTCACGAGGAAAAAAGGGGATAATTATTTTAATCTCTTTCAACTGTTGTCCGTTTATGTTCATTATCACTTCCATATTATAACCAGTACTACGTCAAAATAAATTTGAAGTTAAGGTTTACTAAAACTTTGACTGGTGGGTATATTTCTGTACTGACAAAAAAATAAAGAATTAAATAAAAAGCTTTAAATAGATGTTAAAATACAAAATTCAAGTAATTCGCACAAAATCTGTAATTATTTCCCGGATTTTCTTGTTCGGAAAATGTGTACCATTTGAATGTAAAAGATATCAACAATTTGTTCGAAACGGCAATCAGAACTGGCAATTATATCCAAACAAAATATATTTTCTTAGCGAGTACAAATACAGCTCGTTATTATAATTCGGACAATTTAAAAGGGACAGTTTAAATCAATAGGGAAACAAACCTGTAGCCGTTATATCAACAAATCAATAAAACTTATGCTTCGAGCCATGAACTAGAGTTAGCCAGTTGTATTACCACTACTGGGTAGTCTGAGTAACTTAATCAATAAATGTGTGCCCCAAATTATAACTAAGATTTAAAAAAATGTATGCTTCTGCATGATTATTATTTTACTTTTAAGATTTAATCCTTTTGTGCAGAGAGCATATTGTCATTATTTTCAGCTTTAATCTAAAACAAACATGGACGCATTTTCTTGCAATAATTTTAATGTATTACACGAGTGCTGTATTACATTGTAACATGTGCATGTATCTAAGAGCAATTATGCAGATTTTATCTAGTTTCAATAGTATGATGGTTAGGTTATTTAATAGCGTTGTTAAACACTAATCTTTCTAATGAGGTGTGTCTAGATATTTTTCTGTTTATGACTGAAGCTTTCCAACTTTCTCTGGATGAACTATACGAGATAAAAAATTATAAGTTTAAAAAGTAAATTGGAATTTTTGGTGACTTTGATTCAAGGATATTGTTGTAACCTTTATGTTAAAACGTCAGGTGTTCGCTGCGCGGAATAAATTTAAGGAATTCTATAGGCAATAATTTATTATAGCAAGCACATGTCCCGACAATTAAATTGGGCTGGCACGTATTTTTTTCATCTATTTAGAGATTATGACCTAGGCAAATCACATAATTACGTCAATTTTCATTTACATAATTTAATAGTTTTCTTAACAGGAAACTGACTTTTTGAATGAAAGAAAATTTGATTAATAAAGAATGTAGTAAGTACATCTGTATCTTAATATTATTAATTTTTATTTAAAATAAATAAGGTATGTTTAATTTACAATGGTATATAGAGGAAAGGTGCCTAACTTCGGATGTGTTCCCAATGTCGGATTCAAGAAGTGTATTCAAAAAGCTACAATTATTTAAAACTGAAACTGTCTCCTATGCAAAAAGTCAACGAAAAAATTTAATAGGGGAGAATGCCCTTGAACCACTGCGTATCTAATTTATACGCGACGCAACGATCGCCGCCATTTTGACCCTCTATTTGACTTTGAGAGTGGTTTGTTTATATTCGTCCAAGTTATGTTGGTTTTTGTGGTTTATGTATTAAATTATTGCGTTTTTATTTCTGAGTTTTAAATGTAATTCAAAGACAGGCTTGTTTATGGTGAATCGTGTGGATAAAGCATCAGGATAGAAGTTAGCTGTGAAAGTAAGATAAATTAGTCTCTAGTGTTCAAGTGTGTGGGTTTATTATCGTATAAAAGTTTCAGATCGAGGAATAAATAATAAATATATTCATTTAAATATGTGTAGTCCTAAAAGCTGCCCCAATATTAAGAGGCTTAAGAAGGAGTAAGTTTTCACAAGTTTGATGGCATGATCATTTTAAATTTGTTGAAATATTAAAAAATTTTCAGATTTCCAAAGGCGCCTGGTTAAAGAAACGATTGAAAGCTTTGAATATACCAACTGATCGGCAATCGTCAGAGAATAAATATGTTTGTTCAGAACATTTCAGAGATGAAGATTATGTGCCAATGGACCACCAGTGATTTTGATTGTGTAACAATGCTGTACCATCTTTGAAAATAAAACTGGAAGCATCTGCTGTTGATGAATTATCAAGTATTAGTTTTGTTAGTTTCTCACTGATGAATCGTTAGTAGGAACACATGAAGTGATTTCATGAAAAGGAAAGAGCTTGATCGGATGTTCCCATTAAACCAAGACTAGAGGGGAAATTGAGAGGATTAAAATGCCTAAATCACTTACAATGATTATCAGATTAAGTGCATAATAGCACACTTTTTCCAGAATATTTTCTGGTTATGAGACTTGTTCTGACAGCAGCTGCAGGCAAAAAAGGCAAAGTTGACAAAGACTTTCATAATTATGCGTAAGTTTTTATATTATATTTAAGAAATATTAATTAAAATATAATCAATTAATTTTTAACATATCTCCTAGTAAATACAAACAAAAATATGAAGCTTAGGAAGGAAGTCAAGCGAAATAATGAAAGAAGCTTTATGGCATAACACGAACTATGAAAAATCGAAACTCTTACCTGTGTTGCAATTAATATTTTATAATTTGTTATTTTATTATAGTAGATTATCGCAGCTATTGTATGTGGATAAATGCAGGGAGTAATTAATTGCAGTATAAAGATAAAGTGTTTAATACCTCGAAAGAAATATTTTTAATAAATATAATATCTATAGTAAAAGTAATAAGTATCATTTTATATTTTTATTAATAAAAACTCTTGTAAACAAGTACAAATATTTTTATTTAACAAAATGTTACACTCAATATACAGTGTGTATAAGCCAAATGGAATAAATTCATTATTTCGGTTACTGTACATATTTATAAAAAATCCCGAAACATGTCATATTTAATTTATAAATTAACATTCTTCAACGTGAAAATGCGATCCCTACCTTCAATCCCCTTCGAATGACAGGTACAACCCCCATCTTTTTAAATGGGAAATATAGGCTTGTGATATATCGTTGTAAAGGTATCTTTATTCTCTATTCAAAAATGTTATAATTTTCATGTTTGTTGCAACAATTAAGATAGAATAAAATAAAATCATGTTGTTATCGAAATTCGCTACAATATACTTAAAAAATAAAAAAATATTCATAATAAGAAAGTCAGTAAAAACCATACCAATGTGCTTTTTAGATGGTATCCATTAAAAATACTTTAAAAAGTTTCCGTGGCAACATTAGTTTGTTTAAAACGCCTTAGTAAATAGTTTTGTATTTAAAAGTTGTCATTTAAATTGACAGTTTGATAATTTTAGTTTGAATTTCGTAAAATACAATTCTGGGAAATGGTTAGATTAACGGAAATGCATAAAATAACAGTCATACAAATGATTGGTTACGGAGATAGAACCCGAACACAACAAGAAGTAACCCGCCTATTTCATGAGAAATTTCCTGATTTACCGCCTATATCTCAAGGAACAATAAGTAAGATAGAGAAGCAGTTTCGAGAGTTTGGTCATGTAAGGCAGATAAAAAAACCAGCTGCCAATGCAGTGAGTGATGAAATCAAAGTAGATGTGATGCTTGAGTTTATGGAAAACCCACATACATCGAGTAGACATGCATCCACAACATTAAATGTTAGCCATACATCGATAGTAAACATATTAAAAGAAAATAAAATGCATCCCTATAAAATGATATCTACTCAGGAGCTTATGGAAGACGATTCTGATAGAAGAACTTATTTTTTTGAGCTAATGATGGACATGCTGGATAACAATATTATCAATTTAGAAGACGTTATGTTTTCTGATGAGTGCACTTTTTCTCTTAGCGGCCATGCTAATCGGCAAAATTGCCGCTACTGGTCTACGGAAAATCCTCACTGGATGAGGGAAGAACACACACAATACCCAGTAAAAGTTAATGTTTGGGCAGGTATTGTTGGAAACCATATCAGTGGTCCCTTTTTCATTGAGGGCAATTTGAATGGCGATCGTTATTTGGCACTACTTCAAAATGATGTTATTCCAACTTTGGCAAATTTATATCCTGATCCAGGAAACCCTCAAGTTCCAATGAATACGATATGGTTTCAGCAGGATGGAGCACCACCACATTACCAATGCAATGTCCGGCAGTACCTCGATGCAATATTTCCCAATCGGTGGATAGGAAGGCGAGGATCGATAGAATGGCCAGCGCGATCACCTGATCTGACCTTTCTTGATTTTTTTTTATGGGGATATTTGAAGAGCATTGTGTACAAAACTAAACCTTTGGATTTAAATGAGTTAAGAGAACGAATAACGCTTGCGATTAGGTCGATCACGCCTGATATGTTAAATAATGTTACAGTTTTATTTAAGATTAGGATGTTGCCAAGACGTTCATGGTGAACATTTTGAACATCTACTTCATTGACATTCATATTTTTTTTGGCGTTTTAAATTTTTCTTTACATTTTGCATTAAATTTTATTTTTTGAGTATATTGTAGCGAATTTCGATAACAACATGATTTTATTTTATTCTATCTTAATTGTTGCAACAAACATGAAAATTATGACATTTTTGAATAGAGAATAAAGAGACCTTTACAACGATATATCACAAGCCTATATTTCCCATTTAAAAAAATGGGGGTTGTACCTGTCATTCGAAGGGGGTTGAAGGTAGGGATCGCATTTTCACGTTGAAGAATGTTAATTTATAAATTAAATATGACATGTGTCGGGATTTTTTATAAATATGTACAGTAACCGAAATAATGAATTTATTCCATTTGGCTTATACACACTGTATAATAAAAAGCTTGAAGAGAATAAAAAGTATATTTCTAATTGTTATTACAATAAATATTGAAAAAAAACACTACAATTAAAATTTTTCTTACAATTTTACACTACTCTTGACATGCATCAACTTAAAACATACTGTTGAACTACCTATGTAAAGTACAATAAATAAATGTTTGACAGACTAAGCAAAACGCGTGGGTTAAAATAAATTTTAGGTCTCACTTTTTACGCTCTTTCAATAAGACCAATGATTTGTGCTTCTTAGCTCTGGGTCAAAATGGCGCGCATCATCATTTGCAATTATTCTTCCGCCCATTTATAAGGTCATTCTCCCGTCCCTATATCTCCGAGCCAAACCAACACTATCCTGTGATTTTGCTACTTTCCGCCAGATGGTTGCGGTATACTTGTAAATTGCATTTCGTAATTTTTTTTTCGATTGCAATCTAAGTCTTGTTTTTCTTCCAAATAATTCGTGTGAAAGTTTGAGCTTCTCAGGTAGGTAACTTAAGGCATTGATTAATCTGCTCCATTTGTCGAAACTAGCTAACTTCCAAAAATTTTGAGAAAGGTGTCCAATTTCGAGCCGTTTCAGACTTCCAATTTCGGATATCCGAAATTAGGAATCTAAAATGATGAAGAATACAAGTATTACCGCCTAAACGCCTAAAATTATTTGATGAATTAAATGTTTCAGGACAGTATGCCAAGAAACGACAAAAAGCATACACAGCAGTGGGACCTTGAGCAGATGTAACTAACCATTCGTAAGAAAATAGGGTGTCTTAAAGTGTCAAAATCATTTGGTTTTCCATAATCAACAAACAACAAATTGCCAAAACTCAAGAGCAGTTATTTGCAAGTTTCAGTGGAGGAAAACCATAAACTTTTTATTGTAACTTGGTCATGAAATCATCTTTAGAATATTTTTTCATTTTGGGGAACTCGGAACTCTTTAAACTTCGTCTTTCGCCTGGTCCGACATAAATATGTCTCACAGCTCTAGAAATCAATTTTATTTTACAAATTGTAGATTTTGCGACACCAATTGTTTGACTAAATTCTTATCATTTGTGTATTCAATTCTTAAATCACAAGCGACTCTTCATGAAGAGTGACGAACTTTCGTTTTTTAAGCGATATTTTACTGATAAATCCGAAATTACTACGTAAACACAAATAACAACCACTAACTGCCTACAAAGAGTAAGTACACGAAATGAATTAGTTAAATTTACACGACTGCAAAAGTACCGAATATATAATATGTATATCGGAAATTCCCAAATTTATCGGGGATTGACACTTTATTAGGCCGTATTTGGATTGAAGAGCGACGATGCTAGCGTAGCGAAGAAAATTACATATGTTGTTGATTTGAATCCACGTGGAGTAACATCGCAACAGTGAAATACACGTGGATTTTACAAATGAAATTCGTTTCTATAAGTGAAGCTACAGATTGTTTATGGTATTGTATATGAATTCATCAAAGATTTAAAAAAGTGTTTGATGATCATCTAGTTTAAAGAAATAAAAACTTTTAAAGATAACATTGGTATTTTTTACTTAATTTGGCACCCGCTACGTGGGGCCATTTTAGTAACAAGCTACTTTCCTGCAAACATTTTTGATGTAAGTATTAAGCTATTAAGAAAATGTTTATAATTCTGACACATTAAGAATTTATGCTAAACAGCTTCATTTCTTTGTGGTACACGGTCGTCTCGCGTAATTAATATGTTGTTCTTCTTACGCGATGTTTTCGTTACCGACAAGAAGGAAAAGAGAAAACATTACCATTGATATAAAAGAAGACACTGATAAATAATTGAATGCTTTAACCCTGTATATAGTACTTTAAAAGGTGAATGTCTCCGAGCTCAAACCTATATCTAGTTGCTACAGATACTTCAGTTACTTCATATACAAATCATTGACTCTTTTTCTCTATTTGATGAATTGTATATTAATTCATCAAAGATTAAATAAAGTCTTTGATGAAAATCTAGTTTAAGGAAATAAAAACTTTTAAGGATAACATTGGTTTTTTTTTAAATTAATTTGGCACCCGCTACGTGGGGCCATTTTAGCAATCAGGCTAATTTCCTGCAAACATTTTTGAGGGTTTTTTATATCATATATTCTGCAGGAATACTAAGTATTTTGCTTAAAAATGATTTAATTGGTGCAATTACAACATCCAACGTATTATTATAAACTATTTTATGACAACCAATTTCCGGAATACTTTTATTTTTTTTTAGAGTTTAGTAATTCAAACGCACTGACGAATAAATCCATAAGAAAGTGCTAGTCCATACCTGTACACATCTAATCTGCAATTGCCGCAAAATCTCTTTCGTAACACCACAGGCGATTTTCAACGAACTCTCAGACCTCACCTTCCGGCTTTTCATAATAATTGGCGCTGTATGTTCATGGGGATAGAACAATCGTCTGCGCCTTGTCCTTGAAAATAGCTCCAGGTTTTCTACTTCTCCACGCATAAGAGAGCGAGCATATTCAATATGTCCGGTACTTTTCCATTGCTCAGCGGTTTCGTATACCAACGCAATCATCATACAAGTAAAATACAAGCTGCGTAAATAAAAAGAAAAAACGAATGTCGGGGCGCCACATGTTATAATTTAGTCCAATATAACGCATTATATGCGTGATATTATTGTACAGTTGGTCAAAAAAGTGGTCGTACACTTAAAACAAACCGGAAAACTCTTGTAATCTGCTGAAATGATATAATTTAATATGAAATTACAAACAGAAAGTCATAATGTAATAATTCGTGATTTACCATATATGTTACATACTTACTATTGTGAAAATGCATAGTAAAAATTTATTAGAAAATACCATGATAAAGTCATCACTAAAAAGAATTTGTGTAGGATGGACTTTCCGTAGAGAAAACTTTTTTTGCGAATTTGGCGGAAATTTAAAAATACTAAATTCACAATTCGCATTTTCTTGTGCTTCTTTTTATAGAATCTAGTCTTCTAAAGACATAATGTAGGTTTGCATTTTTATAGTGTATAAATATGAATATCTAAACATTAAAAATATAACAGATTTTTTTGTGCAAATTTAAAATGATTGATTGTTTGGGAAAATCATTAAGTTTACTATTGATGTACGAATATTATTTTGAATGACTGTACTGTATTTTTATACATTCACAAAAGTATTATACATTTGCACTGACAATGAGTGCATAAGAATGTATTTATAGTGGAAGAATGCTACTCTATTTATGTCAATTAAGCATATTTAATTGTTTGTACAGTATTGTATTACAAAATATTACGTTGCATTGTTTTGCAATTAATAAATAGTTTGTGTTTGATAGCATCTGATCTAATTACATAATAATGTGCAATATTGCATGCATAATATTATCGATACCTAGTTGCACTCAGAAACAAGGGAAAGCGGATAAATACAATAAATAAAAATACTGCGAACTCGTTCATTCATATAAAAGGGTATCGGCTCACTTGCGCTCGGCGCACTTGCGCTCCTACCTGAAATCGACCTATTTGCGCTCTGACCCTAATAACAAGAAATTAATGATATCTTCTACGGCCGACTTGCGCTCCCGTTCTCTCGGGATATATACACGTGTAAATACATAAAACTTAGGATATAATATATTATACATAGTGCCTTTCATATTAGATGACCTACCTTATTGAGGCGAGTATATGAAAATTACTTATTGTAGGTTTTTATAAAATATATGCTGTGCGTTCATGATGAAAGGAACAAATTCGTTTAAAATTCAAGTAATTATTTTGCACAAAAACGCTCGGACAGGTCGATTAGTATTTTTAGTTGTGAATTTTTTGACATAAGAAAATTATATACGGGGTGTCTAAAGAAGAACATATGCAGCAATCATTGTTTTTTTTAAATGGAACATACTGTATATTATGCCATATTTGAATTGTATCGTAAATTCTCAACACTTTTTGTTGCAGCGGTTTTCGGAATAATGACGTTCGAAATGTGATAAATTAAAAAAAATACATGAAAATCGATTAATTTGAAGTAGAGTTTTTTGTTGAAGATAAAATTTGCAATACCAGGTTGTTTTTGTTGGCTTTTAAAAAAATGTTCTCCTATGTGTATTTTAATTTATCACAAAACTCATTATTCCGAAAACCGCTGATTTTGGGGATATGGTATGTTACACAAAAATGTGTTAAATGTGTTTATAATTTACCCTACAATTCAAAAATGGCATAATATACAGGGTGTTCCATGTAAAAAAACCAATGATTGCTGTATATGTTCTTCTTTAGAAACTCTGTATATAATTTTCTTATGTCAAAAAATTCTAAACTAAAAATACTAAGCGACCTGTCCGAGCGTGTTTCTACAAAATAATTATGTCCGAGCGTTTTTCTGCAAAATAATTACCTGAATTTCAAACGAATTTGTTCCTTTCATCATGAAAATACTGTATACTCGCTTCAATAGGGTAGGTCATTTAATATGAATGTATATATACATAAAACTATACAAGAATTATCTGTATCTCTAACCTGACCAAAGACAGAAGCACTCTAAATTTAGATGGACAACGGCGCAAAAGAAGATATGTTTTAGTTGATTGCAGAATTTCAAAAACTTTAAAAAAATATGAAGTAACGAAGGACATAGGACTATTCTTGAGAACGATGACCAATATTCAAAAGCTAGAATAAAGTAACAAACTTACATATAATATACTGACGATTTCTTTATTCAAAAAGGAAGACATACTTACTTACATATAATGACATGTTTTTCTACAAAATGCATAAATATTGACGATTTTTTTATTCAGAAAAGAAAGACATATTACACATTTTTAAACATACCAAAGTTTATATTTATGTATTAAACTTTGCCAGTCCGAAGTCTGGATGAAATGTGAAGGAAAGTGTTGTTCTATTAACTTTTATCTGACTATTATAATTCTCTTGTTTAATTGCTTGTTTTATTATTATTATTAATTTGGCAACATATTCAAGAAAAATATAGTAAAAATACGAACTGAAGTAGCAAACAGTTTTGGTCAGGTTAGAGATACATAAAAAAATAATTCCTGTATAGATTTATGTATATACACATTCATATTAAATGACCTACACTATTGAAGCGAGTATATATATATTATAAAAACCTACAATAAGTAATTTTCATATATTCGCCTCAATAAGGTAGGTCATCTAATATGTACAATATATATCCTTAGTTTTATGTATTTATACATGTATATATCCCGAAAGAACGGGAGCGCAAGTCGGCCGGCGAAGATATCATTAATTTCTTGTCATTAGGGTCAGAGCGCAAATAGGTCGATTTCAGGTAGGAGCGCAAGTGCGCCGAGCGCAAGTGAGCCGTATTCATATAAAAGAGTTCTTCCCAATAGTATAGGAGAACAAATTTGTTTACGTTTTTTATTCTTTCATTATTTGCCTACAATATTTATTTTCTAGTGTAGGTATATAATACATATCATACATGAGTCAATACTTATATAATAGGCGTTTTCTTTTGCTCACTTAAGATTAATCATACTAAGTATTTTTGATCCTTGTACGTTCTTCTGTGTCTCCCCACCCCAAAAAACCTAATCGCGATAAGTTTTCCCCTTTCCCCTCTGAATCATAAATAATTTTGGATTCAATCCGCTTAATTCCATGTTTTTAAGAGGGGGAAATATGGCGTTTGACATATAACTAATAAACATAACCTTTGTGAATGAATTTTTGAAGTTTATGTGCGAGTAATATTTTAATCAAATATGAATATCCTGATGAAAGAAACAATCTTGGTAAGATAGGTAACATAAATGTATTTGGAATTTGGACCAGCTATTGTATTTTTAGAATATAATAGTGACAACACTTCCAACAATGAAAAGTGTAGACAGTAGTGACGACAGCTCATCGAGCGATGAAGATCTCAATAAAGGCAGACAACATCATGTTCGCATAAAAAGTTACGTGCACAACATAGTTAATGCGTATACTGACTTAGATTTTAAGTCACATTTCAGAATGCACCGAACCACAGTGTCAGTATTGATACGTAAGTAATTATGTAAGCAAATGTATGTAATTTGTTTCTACAACATGTTGTTTTAGAGAACTATGGGGTTCAAAAATCTATCACAAAAGGCGGATGGCCCAAAGTATCTGTTGAGAAAGTGGTACTGATGACTGTTTGGTATTTATCAAATACTGAAACATTTCGTGAAGATTCTGACCGTTTTGGCATCACTACTAGCTGCTGCTACAACAGCATTGTAGATTATTTTAAATTTCTGATATTGAATAGCCATAACTACATTAAGTGGCCAAATCAAAATGAAGCAGCTCTTTATTCAAGAGAATTTCATAAAAAGAGACAGTTAACAAATGTGATTGGAGCTACAGATGGCAGCCATATACGTATAAATCGACCAAGACTTCATCAAGAAGATTATTACAACCGGAAGTCATACCACAGCATAATAATCCAAGCAGTTGCCACCTATAATTTGCAATTTATAGACGTTTACATAGGAGAAGCAGGTTCCATGCATGATGCTAGAGTACTGCGGAAATCAAATTTATATCAGATATCTAGCGAACAACCTGCAATTTTATTTTATAATACGTATCATTTACTGGGAGATTCAGCATACCCTGCTTTGCCATGGTTGTTGCCACCACATAAAGACAATGGTCATTTGACTGACGAGCAAAGATCTTTTAATTATAACCATTCGTCTACAAGAATGGTTGTAGAACATGCGTTTGGTCTTTTAAAACAATGATTTAGAAGATTAAAAAAATTTTGTAACTACAAAATTAATTTTATAATAAATGCTACATTTGTATGTTGCATATTGCATAATATTTGCTTGACCTCAGATGACACTTTTGATGAAAATTTTTATGATTCTAATAACTAACTTTTAAACTTTTTTTGAGAAAATAAGTTGTATATTACATTTATTTTAAAATAAAACGTATATATATAACATAGGTATTCTGCAAAAAATATTTTTTCACAAAAAAATATTCCTAACACCGCAATCAAAATAAATTTTAATGAAGATATTCTGTATAAATACAAAAATTATTTATCCATACTTTTTAAAAGTTTTTCTAGAATATCTATTTTTCTTTTGTCTAATGAAATTTTTTCTTCTTCTAGTTTTAGTAATTCCATGTGCCTTTTTTTTGGAATCTTCTTTCTCAGTAAAATATTTCCTTTTTATGTCTATATACTCCTTGTTTAATTGATTTAAGGATTTCCGCTTTCTTGGAACTTGTTCTATTTCAGATTCTGATGGTTCTGAAGTTTGTACACAATCTATCTCATAATTTTCAGTGTTTTCAACACTTAGTGCTGATATAGGTGTTGGAGTTGCACCAACAGATAATGTTTCTGTTGTTCTATTGACAGGTCGATTGCCAACAATTTCGTCAATTTTCTCAAAATATTTATATAATATAGCACTTTTACCTGTTTGTTTTTGTGAATTATTGTTCTTTATTTTTCGATAAACCATCATTAAATTATGCCACTTCCTTTCAATTTTACTGACAGGTCTCTATAAAATACTATTATTTAGAATCATTTAATTGGCGAAAGCTATGAAAAAATTACATTATATCCATGCGAAGCCATTCTTTCAGCTATCATCGTCCACATACTCCCTCTTTTCTTTGCTTTGTTAAAATCATGTATATGATCTCCATATAAAGATATTAACAAGAGAGTTTCTTCATTTGACCACAAGGAATCTCCACTTGTTCCCTCACCTGCGTCTTCTATTGGTAAATGCGATCCTGTGTGGTTTTCATCTAAAAACAGGTGTAGAATTTTTTATAGCATGTTATAGAAAATCACAATATTTTACCTGAGTTATTTATCAGCAGATTCTGTGTTTCTTCAGTTACCCTTTGCCCTAGTAAATTTGGGATATCTTCACTTGCTTTTCCTAAAAATTGAATATAAATACCCATTGCCATTTTCTGAAATTAATATATTTTTACCTGCGTCATTTATAAACAAACTATGTATTTCTGCTGCTTTCTGTTCTAAAATTTAATGGCATATATTATTCTTTAATATACAATGCAACATTAAATAATTTTCTTTACCTGAGTTTATAGTTTTCCAAGTCGGTAACTTTTTAGTGGCGTTTTCAACTAATAATTATATATACATATATATGTAGTTAGCATAAAACGACATATTTCCGATAAAGTTATAATTACAAATTTCAGCATGATTCAATAAACTTTGGGCAAAAGTAACATCTAACAGAAAGAATAGTTTTAACACAAAAATAGATAAATAAACATGTATTTACCTTCTATTGCACGTTTATAATCGTCTTCATTTACTTTTAAAGTGTAGATTTTATTTGTTTGTGGATTTGTAATGTACAACACTTTTTCCATTATTTTACTATAGTATTTTTTTACTCAACGTGCGAAGGAGTTTAGGTAACCTATATATTAAAGATAATGAAAATATCTAAATGACGTATCAATGTTTCTATTCTATAGATGCAGGCTTTTTCGTTGCTGAAGGATTGAGAATTATTAATCAGCGATCACGTCAAGTTAGCATAACTTATGTTTGGTTATGTCACGGAGGTTATGTTCATAGTTTATGGACAGGATTTGAACGAGTTATAGATGGCTCTGCATACACTTTATCCGTCGCTAACTTTTTTTGTTCTTTTACATTGCTACTTTTAATCCTTATTTGTAATCCTTCTAAGTTTTTAGGATTAATCTTACGGAGCAAAAGAAAACAGCTAATGTGTATAGTTGATTTACTGACAGTGATTTTGAAGAGTAAGCATGGTTATATGATTATAAAATGATGTTTATTGTACCTACTGTAAATTTAAATATTTCGGAGTGCCTCTAACAGTAGAACAAATGCGTGAATACGTTTTCACACTGTTGATTTAAAAACATAAAAATGTCTATACCACAATGCATAAGACATTTACATGAGTTGGTGCAATAACCGGCTGAACAATAATTTGGTGAAAATGAGTTATATATGCCTAGTCCATTGCCCAAAATGAGGTCTGCCGATTAGTGCAAGAGCCTAAGAACTTAATGTTTAAGCGTTAAAATAATTTTGTTTGTGTTATAACCGACTATGTGAAGCACATAGCCTTTTAAAAATCCATAGCAAGGGAGCCAAGAAAGGAAGAATTTTAGGAATGAAGAAATGGTTGCTAGAAGATAGGAAAGTACAATACTCTAAACGGGATGTTTCGTATATATTGTATTAGTATATAATACATTTATAGCTTACAACTATAATAATGGATTTTAGACTTGATAGCATGTTTATTTTTGAATTAAATGAATGATTTTCAAAGTTAGTACATTGTCTAATGAATTTAATTTGATACTGATATTACAATGACTGATGATGAATTACAAATATATATGTTATTAGATAAATGTTACTTTCTAGAAGTGATGAAGTCTTCACTGTGTTGATATTTCATATCTGAAAAGAATAAATTGAAGCATATCAATTTTAGTAAATAATGTATTTATAAATTAATATTATAAAATTTGTTCATCAATTGATATCATTTATGAAAGACATTAATTAGCATATTCTGGTTAATATGAATATAGATATTTAAAAAGTTATGGTAGAATAGTTTGAATTTGGGAAATGTCAATCAAGCTGTCAGTTAAAAATATTTTTGGATTTGACAATTAATAAGTATTGAAGCTACTAATGTATAAAATAAGTTATCTAAAACCTAAATAAGATTTATTATGATGAATATAGTGAATAAGAAGAAGTATGGAAGACTTTATTATGTTTTAAAATATCTATTTTGAATATTCAAATTAAAGAAAGAATTATTTTGGAGGAGAGTAATTATATTAGGAATTCACTAAGGAAATGATAAATAAATAAAGATTCAAAAAAAATAGTTTTTTAGAGAGAAGATGTGTATTTTTTTATAGGAACAGACTAGAAGTTCGTTACAAAAGTACTGTCCAGATGAAAACCAAATATTTCCTCTATTAAAATCTACAAAATACAAAATCATAATGTAAGGTATTTATATTGTAATAATATTTGAAATCAGTTAGAGTTTATATTTGCAAATGTATATATCAAAAAACATATCATTTTGTAAACACAAATGTAGGATATGTTTCAATTTTAAACTCTTATTATTAGAAAACATATCAGAATATATCCAATAATATATACAGAACTATTGTAATATCAATTATTTACCTTGCAAAAATCAGATTAGCCAAAATTATTACTCGTCTTGTAGAAGAATTTATTGATGGACAATTAAAGTATTCTATCACAAATATATCATGCCTTATATTATTAACAAATCGATTATTATGAATTGTTTTTGCCTAATTTCATAACATCATAATAAAAGAAGTTATTATCTTGATTTATGCATTATTATTTTTATAAATGCAAGAGGTGTTATTGTAGTAAGCCAGCATATCAGATTATAACCTAAAAATAAAAGATAAATATGGTTAGAATCAAGTAAAATATATTCTTTGGTACCTACCAATGAAGATTGACTCATGCATGTTGTTTCAAGGCATTTTCTGTTTTATATTATACTATAACCATATTACACGACTGAGATTAACAAACTAATTTTTATAAACTAATATTAATAGAAAAGTGAATATTAATACAATTAATATTGTGTATGTAAATGTCAAACCTTATAAAGGTAATTCTCTGTATTACCGATTGTTCAAATGAATAGAAAATTGGATCATTGATATACAGGGTAATTAAAAATAATAGATTTTGAAAGATAAATAAGAGTTTGTTTTAAAAAACGCTAAGAAATAATTTATATACCTACATATTATTTTTTAAAATACAAAGAGTTTCATGTTAATGTGGTAGTATTTATATTTATGTAACACTGTATTACAGTACAAGTATATTTTAGTACCCTATTGGGATGCAATATAATATTTTAGCTCATAGACATAGGGTATTATTATTATTAAAAGATAACGTTTAATATACTTAGTATTGCTGTTGTGAAATACTGCTTCAATCTGTTTAAAGGTAGTACACTCACAATTAACTTATAGACTCCACCCGATAGAATTTGATGTTTTAGATAATAATACTAGATCACATGTCAACGAATTAATTCACAAAAAAACTTAATACAAAATAATAAATGAAATAGGTTAATTGCTACTAAACCTATTAATGAAGCTATTGTTGATATAAATTACACTGATCATAAGTTTTTTTGATAGATTCTGGAATCTTAATAATATAGAATTTAATGATAAAGGACTAAATGTATTAAACAAAGGTTTTAATTTTAATTTTAGGTGAAACATAAAGTCTGAAGATCTAGAACTACTTGCGGTAGAAACAAAATTAGCCTTATATGGTAATAGTAATCAATTTGTTAAATTCCAAACTAGTAATATTATTAAATCTACCATTCAAACTCACAAGAATTTCGAAGATATACATATAATAAAGAACATTACCAAAAAAACAGCAGATAATAATTTAATTTTCACACGTGCAGACAAAGGTAAAACTGTAATGTAACTGATAATTTCTTAGACCCGGATAAATATACTTTGTTCAATCATGATCCTACTAACAAGTTCCAAGAACAAATTATTAACACCATTAATAACTCAAAGAGCCTGTTTGACACAAGTAACTTTTTTGAAAGACAGAAATTAAGAGTGATGAACCCACAAGCCCCAAAATTATATTCCCTAATTAAATTACATAAAGAAAATTACCCGATTAGACCGGTAGTATCATATGTTACAGCCCCAGCGGTTAAAATTTCAAAACAACTTATAGACATTATCAATAAGCATACGAGATTTAAACCTAAATATAGTATAAAAAATATTTATGAGTAAATTAATAATATTAAAGATCTTAAGTTACCGAGTAAAACCAAATTAATTTTATTTGACGTTAAAAACTTGTTTCCAAGTGTTCCACCGGGGGAAACGAGGATACTAATTAAAGGAATGCTAGAATTTAATAGAACTAACCCCGTAATAAAAAATGATATTTTACAATTATTATCTGTTTGTTTAGAACAAAATTATTTTACATTCAACAACAAATTTTATAAATGTAACGAAGGTCTGATTATGGGTAATCCTCTTTCTCCTCTACCAGCCGAAATCTTTATGGATAATTTAAAATGTAAGATCTTCGAAAATAAAAGTTTAACTAGGAATGTGTTGTTCTGGTTTAGATATGTAGACGATATATTAGTAGGATACACAGGTACAGATAGACAATTAAATAGGCACTGTGACTTACATTTACACATTTATACGTAAAACGTATATGCATATATGCATGTGTTTGAGATACACACATACATTAAGTGCCATTGCCGACAATAAAACGC
This sequence comes from Amphimallon solstitiale, assembly GCA_963170755.1. Classification (NCBI taxonomy): domain Eukaryota; kingdom Metazoa; phylum Arthropoda; class Insecta; order Coleoptera; family Scarabaeidae; genus Amphimallon; species Amphimallon solstitiale. Next base: position 15,438,918 of record OY720675.1, read on the forward strand.
ACAGACACCGGTGTTTCGACCTTTGAGGTCTCGTCAGTGGGCGTGGAGACTGTCGACAATGGCTTCAAGACTTAAAAAGCTGCTTATGTCATTTTTGCGTGTTAAATGCAGTGAGAGTATCACAGCTACATCTAACACCCAAAAGATGACACAGAAAAAAGGGTGGTAGATGTAAAATAGAAAAAGACAACACGAAATGGCACATTATACAATACATTCCACATATTAATTATAAAATTAACAGAATATTTAAGAAAATAGGAACCAAAACAGTCAACATAAATAAAAACAATTTAGGTGCTATGTTAGTCAATAACAAGGAAAGAACTAAGCTTACCGACAAATCAGTTGTATACAAAATTAGTTGCACAGACTGTAAAGCTATCTTATATCGGACAAAGTGGCAGAAAGATCGAAACTAAATTAAAAGAACATAAAAGATCAATATTGCATAATATTAGAAATACAGGCCTTGCCGAACATTGTATAGATAATCTCCATTTTCCCGATATAGATAGTTGTAAACTTATGCATAATGTAAACAAAGGATCGAAATTAAATTTGTTAGAAATATTAGAAATTAAAAAATCAATTCAAAGAAAAGAGAAAATAACGAACACACAGAGATTTTACAAACACACACACACCCATAATAGACACTTATGTACAAAGAGGCAATAAATACATCGGCATATATAACACCCTACGCACAAATTGACCTGTTAGTTCAGCTCGTGAATGGTATGAAAAATACCGAAACATATGTCGCAAAGACTAAATAAAAATTGTGGAAAGTTTTCAAGAGTTTTATTTTTATTTTTATTTAAAATAATTATTAAGAATAGAATCATCATTACATTTGCTTTAGAATTACATTCCTGCATCAATGTATTAAAAAAAATTCAATTAAATTACCAAGCTAAGAAATATATTATATAGTATATAGTATAAATAACCTAACATTGGAAAAATAGCAATTTCTTCATTACATTCGATAAGCAAGAATAATTAGTTTGGGTCACAAACTTTTCCGACCAGATGATAGTGTCACAAACTTAAACAGAAGTAGTGCATACGTTAGAGTTACGAAACTATACCATAAGGTCCGGGAAGTTTGAAGTTGTCAATTGAATATGTAAATATTTCCACGGATCATTTTTACAAATGTAATTGAGCAAGCGATAAGAAGTTCCGCAATTCCATTTACCGCTTGTCGATTCGGAAGCCACAAACCACGTAATAGATATAGGCCAGGAATTTAGTTATTATTCTGATGTATCGTAAATCGATTATAAATATGCTTTATATACGTGTGGAATTGAGAAATCCGGATTTTAGATTTCCTACTCAAAGAAATAATAATAATAATACGTATTCATTTTCCAATAATATTACAGGTATAAACAATTGAGTAAATAATAAAATATTAAATGTTAAATAAACATTACAGTAAATAGCAAATACTACAAACAATAGTAAATGGCAAATACCCTATATATACAGGAGTCATCTCCCCGGGAAAGGCAGATTGTGTGACTTTATGAGAAAATATATTTTGAAGCGATTTTTTTCCTATGATAGTCACTCATTAGAAGCACCTTTTAAAATTATTTTGTTTTATACAGAGTGTTCCATAACTTGGTGGCTAATTATAATTTCAATTTTTTTAAATGAAACATCCTATGTTGTTTTTTAGATAAAAAAAATACATTACGAACCTGGCACAGAATGTATGTTTATAAATACACGTAAGAATGCTCATTTGTAAATAGAAACGAACACGCATTCATAGAAAAATACGCTTTTATTTGTATAAAACGGGAAAAAACCCGTTAAAACGTAATCATTCATATAAGACATATTTTTTGCCAGATGGGCGACCCACTTTATTGCAGACAATAAAATATTGTTTATATTTTTAAAATAGGAAGGCTGTTGCTCTTTAATGTGTTTGTAGTCGGAAACAGCTGAACATTATTATTTTAGAATATGCAATAAATCGTAGTTTTTCTAGATTACAGTAAATATCAAGAATGTAATTATTTTTTTCTAGCAGGTGTAAAATTAAAGTAATTAATGGTTTGATATTTATTCTGAAGTATCTATTCCTCCTCCTTTTTTTTAACACAAGTAATATGGTAGTCCTGAAAAGGACCGATTGTGAAAGTAAAGCAATTGGATATTTAGTCCAGGGACGGCGTAAGGCCAAGTCAATTCTGTATTATTTTTTTTCTGCCGTCTGCGCATGAATAAAGACTTGATATTTTGAGGGTACGTTTTTACACAATCTAGCTTCCGATTTCTGCTACTCCATCTTTTTATTTCTGGGACATCATGTATATTATTCAATTCTTGTATTCCCCGTATAATACTATGTTTATCTTTTACACTTATTTTTCTTATTTAGGGAAAAAGAAATCATTCCACTGTATACATTTTTGTTTCTAATACTCCAAGTATCTTTATTTAATTGTTGTTAATATTTTATACAGTATATATCATTGTTTTAATTTGCTAATTTTACTATAGCATTTCCTTCACTACAAATGATACATCTGCCTTTTACAAGGCATGTTTTTTTCTCACTTCTACTGCTTTTTTAATATTTTCAAAGCATAATAATTACATTTGAAAAGAATTTTTTCAATTTTTTCTTTTAATATTATACCGTTACGTTTCGATGTTCCTGTTTCTTTTTAATTATTTTTTAAATGTGATACAACTGTTGGAGATTCACTTTGTATATATTTCGTATTTTAAAACTATAGCATGGCTAAGTGAATTGTATTGAAGTCTTTAATAGCTTTTACGTACAATCTACGCTTATATTAACATGTTACTATAAAATATAGTTCAACTTTCCTTTTCTCAATGCTTTTAAATTACTTTATAATCCAGCACCACTATAACTTTTATATATTCTAGAATCAATATTTGTAAAATGCTGTATGCTACATATAAGAAAGGAAAAGTAAAAAGTATAGGTCTCAAATTGGTAACATGAGGTACTCCAGGCGTAGACTATGAAATTTTAATTTTATGTTTTCCTTCTCAATAATAAATGTTTAAGTATTAATATAATTTAATGTAGGAATGTAGGTAAATTTAACTGCGCACTGGCTCTAAGAGTATCCTCGATTTCATAACAAAAAGATTATCAAACAAGTTTTCGAATACATCAAAGTAAAAATAGATTCTTACACTTGTAGTCCTAATACTTGTGCATAATATTATTTGAAACGAACGTCTTCCAACCATTGCATTGAAGTATTGTAATTTTTAGGATTCCTTGACTGATAAATAATGTATACATATTTAAATTACTAAAATACCTTAATATGCTCGATATATACAAATATAATTAATCAATATCTATAATATTTGCAAAGAGAACACTATCCTTTAACAATGCTTTAATATTTTGTTATCTTGAACAAAAGTCCAATCGGGTTTTTTATTAAGTGGATTTTAATGTTTATGAACTAGTAAGTTTCGGTTTATACCACTACAGAATAAAATGTTACATTGAAATATAATTAGAGAAGAATGATCTTCAAAGACATCAATTTAATCTTGTATTGAGGACCGGCGATAAAAATCCGATGTAAAGTACTGCAGAGGTGATGGCTTTTATAAGATGTAAATGACTTTCAAAATTAGGATCGATTTTGGGCATTGTTTCAAATTATCGAGATTGATAATCTGCTATATAAATGTCTATTGTGTTTTAGTTTTCTTTAAAAAAAACATGTAGATATCAGTGTGTTTTTTTTAGACAAATGAGCACACAATATTTATTGATTGTCCCAGTCAGGTCCTAAAAGTGGAAAAAAATCGGGTTTTTCAGAATTTTGTTGTTTGTATTTTATTGCAATATATCCCGGGATCTCAATAAAGCGGTATGTCTATTTTAGGTATCCAAAAATGCAGAGCGCAAAAAATAATCATTAGGTCTACAATTTAAAACTATTTACATCTATATAGTGTTCAACGACGACAAACCAACACAAACTCTATGTATAGTTTTGTCCTGCAATGTATTCCAGTATTCCTGACTGCAGATTCCTACTTATAAGTAATCTTTAGGTCTAATTTTGAACTTCGCACAAGAAGAAACGATTTTATTTATTACCACTTTGAAACTCACACAAAATTTCTTGTATTGATTAAAAATTACCACCAATTGCAGATAGGATTTGTTACACCTTTTTTTCTTTGAGTCCTATGCCTTATATTAGACTTTATAATTTTGGTAGATTTCCGGCTAGTGTCGCTGTATATTTGTCTTGAACTCTTCCGTGCGTATTAGGTCACGCCTGGAATTAATCTTTTGTTTTACTGTGGGAATTACGTATAATTATTTTCTGCGGGATGTGGAATTTTCATCTAATTTATTTATATTTAATTTCCGCGTGTAATTAAGTGGCTTCCTTCATTTTTAATTAATTTGGGTTATTTTTCCTTATGTTAGTCATGCTGGCGCCATCTCGTGTGTGTGCGACTGGTTATGCTATAGGTAGCATTTAGAATGTCCTTCTGTTTAATGTTGTTATATTCCTTACGTCGCTGCATAATTATCTGCGATTATTTCTATTTAATTATTTCTTTGTTTGGTTCTTATTAATCTGTCCCTTATCCATTAAATATTTTATGTAACAATTCTCTTTCAACTGGTCAGATGTCGCTCCACATTGAACGGGTGGCTTCTTCTATCGCTAGCTCGTGTCATGTTATTTTTCATTCTTCCAATGTCGATCGAACCGTTTAGTTGATTTTAAAAAGCGATCCATTTACTTCAATCAGTGTTCACTGTAATTAATGGACTGTATTGTCTATTTACCATACAATTCACACGATAAATCGTGGATGATTAAACAGTGATAAATAAAATGTTTGGTAGTTAATGAGTTTTCTGCTGCAATCGTGCAGGATTTTCTTATTGTTGAAGTAGACCACTGGATCTGTAAGCTACTAAGTTTCTTAATTTCTCTTTCTCCTGACTTATGCCTTGTTTTGTATATTTCCCCTTTTAGTTTTTTATTTCATGCCGTACTGTCGTTTGCATTTGTGTGCGAACACGTGTTGGAATTCCGGAAGTAACGCCGCCATTACGATAGCCTATCTTCCAATAAGCACGTGGCGTTTAACTATATATCGGAATCTTTGAATCATCCGCCGCCTTTGTGGGGAAAATCTACATCATTTTGGACCCGGAATTAATATATTTCCATTGATGCCTTATTGAAAACCGATGTCCCGTGTGGATCAAATGCACTATTAAGTTATGTATATATAATTATTCTTATTTGGAAACTTATTTACCTGTTTTGTTTTAATTAATTTCATTAGAATACATTGCGTTTTACCTGTAAATTCATTTTCATTAACGTTTTGAGTAGCTATCCAATTTAATTGCTAGTTAATTTCCGTCAGGTCAGTAGCCTATTTTGCAGTTTTTAATTAATCTTTGTACTCAGAAGTGTTATAGCTAATTAATTACATATTTGTTTTTTTTTGAATACACATCTACAGCATGTAAAGACTGTAGGGGCTTAAATGTAAAGCGAGGTCTCGTTCCGCCTTAATTTCTTTTGAAAGTTAATTAATTAATCATTAATCATTATAATTTCATAGTTTATTTAAATTTTAGACAGTTTAATATTTTCAAATTTAATTTAATTTAATTGATAAGTGCATTTATGCTCTATTGGCCTGGTACGGATGTTTTAAATTTAAATAATTATTTTTTTAAAATTTAAATTGTATTATATATAGGGTGATCCACCCATTTGTGGAATTATTATAATTTTCTTGGTGCATTTTGGCATTCTATAATTCCATTCTTACATAATAAATTGTTATTGTTGTTTATATAGTCTTAGTATACCTAGTGTACCTGAGTTATTTTCGCTGTTGGAATAAGTAACTTATTGGGGTGGACCTGAAATAGAATGACAGCTGGCGCCTAGGAGTCATTCACCTTCAGTATTCTGAGTGACCCATCCCCTAAAACCGAGGGTTATAGGCACAGGCTCCACCCCATCTTTTTCAACGCACACTAGGGAAGTAAGGTAAGGCAGATTGAAGGTGACACCCTTTCATAAATTTAGTTGGACGAGGCTACAGGTGTGAAACCCAGACAAACGAGCACATCTCTAATTGTCGACCGGATGACATTATTCTAGTTACCGTTAGCGCCATATGTGCCTCCCCTTCTTCCAGGACAATCCTAAGGCGAAGCGAGAGTAACAGATTGCCACGTGGCCGGTTTTCTACTAACAAGGCCGTGTACCGGTTAGCATTCCAAAAAGGCCGATTTTCTCACCATATCAACAGATATACCTCATCGATTCTGGTAAAACGTAAAACTACTCGGACTCTCGGAGCAATAATAAAATCTTCCAAGAAACAGCTTCACAGTCTGCCATCTATTGACAGGTAGCGGTATTTATTGCTTATTTATTCATTTCTATATTACACAACAACGTAGCAGTTTAGTCAGAATGTTTCATTTTATTTTCTGGGGATTTACTGAATTTATACCGTTGGCAGTGTAGCGTTTTTGTTTTTTTAGATTAGTTGATTTAAACGTTTATATCGTTCGTTATAGTTGTACGATGTTGAGTTGTTATTTCAGTAATTCACTGTAAATTTTATAATCCTATTGAATATGAACAATGGAGATGAAGCAGACACGTCAAAGATACCACCCAAGAAAAAGTTAGGATAAGAAACTGCCAATTTAATAAAGACTGGTGTTATGAGCCTTATTACTAGAAGTGGCTAGCAAGTGATAAAGATGATAATATGGCCAGATACTATAGTTGTCAATAATTCGAAAAAATCTCATCCCATAGTCATTAGGGCTGAACTATCAAAAACGTTTCATTGGGTAAAACATTATCTCAGCTATTTTTTAACTGACTGTGGTACGTAAAAACTGATTTGATTATGCCAATAAGTGTGATTCAATTATTATTTATTATATCTTTCTAGGTGACAAACTTGCACTTCCAACAAAGGCAGTAGAAAATTTGTTCCTTTTGCTGTTCGTTTTTTTTTGACCCCAATTAAGGCATTTGCTTGATTTTCAAGATAATGAAAGCTCTGAATCGATTCAAAATAGTATATTGAATGCACTGCGATAACTTCAACTTGATATAGCTAATGTAACTGCATTTGGAGCCGATAACGCAGTGTTCTGTTTACCAAAAACTTACAGAAATAAAACCAAAGATCATCAAACTAATTGTAACTGCCACCTATTGCACAATGCAGCAACACACTCTATTAAATTATTGAGATTTGATGTTAAGCCTTTGGTATTGAAGGTTTTCAATTCTTTTAGTTGTAGCGCGAAGAACGTGCCAATCCTCAAGGAGTACTTTAGGTTTGTTCAGCAAGGGTATTATTAAGTAATAAAACACATACCGGTGCGCTGGTTAAGCCTATTTCAAGCTATCGATCGTTTATTATTGAAATAAAATGCTATAAAAGGTTATTTCTTGCAAGAGGGAGCAGAAGATTATGATCGCATCATATGGAAATTTATAAGAGAGAAAAGTTCGATTATCGGGTCAATCAATTTTTCCTGAATGCTACATTTATTTTGTTCATCAAGTTCGATTTATTTTCTAATCTTCAATCAAAACATTGGGGCAATCTAATTTGGTTATCGCAGATGTGTATGAAATTATGTTGGTTTAAGACCAAACTCGGAGGAACTTAGAATGCTTGTTAGGAACCTAACAAGCATCTCTAAATTTAAGTTTTAAGATGAAGCAGTTCAAGGTCTACAATAGAACAATAGAATACTTACAAAAATGGTTTGATTTTGTGTTTTTACTCTTTCAATCATTAAATTTGAAAAGCTGCATTTCAGAATTGAATGAAATAATTTTAGTTGCGTCGCACATTAGTATGGAATTTCAAAAGATAGTCTTAACGAAAAATTATCTTTGGTTCAAAAGGCATCTCCTTCTTTTATTAATTAAGACATTTTTGTTGCGGAGAAATGCTGCAATAATTAGTTCCTAGTATCATACTTTTTATTCTTATTCAAAATAAGTATTGATATATTTTAGCAAAATTTGGGCATGGTAGCAAAAATTTTTTGTCGGCCTCTCATTACCTATAGCGCTTTTTACTACATAACCCCAAAAGCTGGTTTTCTGTTATCAAAAAGGTTGCAACGCTGATTATACCTATACGTCACTTTACCGACGTTGTGAATGCTTTCTCTTTAAAAGATTAACCGTGTGCAACTACTACGAAGATGTAATATAACACTTGTTATACGTCATATATAAACATTAGTTTCAATAAGCATAATCGAAGTAAGAAAGAATAAATTTTGAAATATTCCGGTTTATTAAATTTTTAACGAAGTCTTGTCACCCATCCCTTAGCGAGAAATCTATTTACGTTGTAGTTTTTTTTTTAATTTGTGCGAATAAAACATTCTTGGAAAGATGAATTAACCGTCGCATTATAATTTTTATTGGCAATCGCGAAAACGTGTCATATTTAACGATAAAATTTAAGGGATTGCATTAGTAAATATGTCTAACAGTTAATTACAGACAAATTCTTTATCTAATTTCCAATCATATAATTTATATAGATAGTGCAACAATTTAAGTTTATCTTATCTCATTAATTTAAAAAAAAAATGATAATTCAATAGCATTAAGTCTGATGTTCTCATAAATATTTCAAAAAAGGAAAATTAAATTACACGATATCAATTAGCGACTATGCCAGAGATTAAGATATTTCATAGTATTACAGTAATTTATGTATAATTTATAAAGTCGATGGCACAACATGCGATTATAGTATGCTTAATGTATTTTAATACCTACACTATCACATAAATACGAGCATCTTTCATCCTTAAACAGGTTTTATGATAAAATATTGTGCATGCGTTATATTTGGATAAGTTAAAACCTCGAGTTAGATTAGATTAGCTATGTAACACTCCCTTATACAATATTGACAATGTATGGTACAGTAAACGTAAAATTGTAACTAGACGTAAGATAATTCATGTTGTATATATACAGAGTGGGGAAAAAGTATGGTGTTAAAGACGTTTATTATTATTTTATTTTTATAAAGTAATATTCTCTGTTGTATGTAAAACGTATATATGTTTAGTTTTAATCTCAATTTGCTTTATTTTACAAAGGTACAATTAATTAGAACATGTATACTTCTCTGTATAAGTGCTTACAGTCATTTTATTACTTCATAATCTTAAAATAATGTATATTTAAAACAAAATCTGGAAAGACCAAGAGAGACATCAGTCTCCTAATGCAATCTCTTTCTTAGAAACCTCTCTATTGTCCATTCTAGAAAATCGGTAAAATACTTTGTCTAAATTACCATTTTTTTCCCTTTTATTAATATCATGCCGTTGTAGTACTTAAAAATTCATAAACATTTGCCTGATTTCAAAATTATAGATATTCTGTAATTGAAGAAACCCGTAAACGCACAGCAGGGCTCATATATTTATATTAGATAATTGTATTGCGAGAACCTTTAATGAAACTTACAACCCATTAATGTTCGGTTTTTCCAGACAACAATAGAGGAGGTACGGTTTTGTAAACTTAGCACCCCACTCTAAATACTGAATTTGTTTGTAACAGAAAATTGAAATCAGTATACCAACGAACCTCAATTTGTTAGCAGTTAGCTATATCATGTACGATGTAACTTGCCCAATGCAAGAAGCCTACATTTATTCGCATTGTTATTTTATTTAATTGTAAATAAAGTTGTATATAACAGTGTAGCGTTTTTTCATTTGTGAATAACCACGTATAACGTAAATACAGTGAGGAGTTTTGCTTTACTACTTCAAAAACAAGAAGACCCAAGTTAAAGAAAACGATACAAGTCTTTCAAAACACGAAGACTCAACATATGGATACAGCTAAATATTTTGAAAGCGGTTTATTGGAACTCGCTGATTTCAGGATACAAGGCGAACTTGATGTCTTTTAAAAGTCACGGGGGTTGGGAGGTGGGGAGGGGGTCAAATGTAACATTTTTGGAAAGAGTGTTTTTTCTTTATTCACTGATGTAACTCATGTCTGCCTTGATTTGCATAAAAACAGAAACAATTTTCTATAAGAATTCAATTTTGAAGAAAAGTAAATGTCAACTTTTGAAATGATGTTTTTAATCTGTTGTCAACTTTTTGACAACCTCACTTCGACCAAAAATAATAAAAATAACGCATTTTATACTCTTATACATTTACAATGAAAAAAAAAATTTTAAATTGTATAAATATTTTGTGTAACAAAATATACTCAAAAGTTCTTCTTCAACTTCTTGACAGTAATGAATGCGTTGAACAAAATTCTACAAGAAGTCAATCTAAGTATGAGGAGAAATCATGGCAATCTCATTTCCTATATAAAATCTGCAATATTTAATGGTCTGTTGTTAAATGTCTTTTTAAATGACCCCACGGGAAAGAAATCAAGTGGGGTCAAATCAGGTGATCCAGCTGACATTCAATTGTTGCTCTCCGTCCTATCCATCTATCAGGAAACGTTTGGTTTAAATATTCATATTTCGGTTATTGTAGTTTGGGAAGATTTCTCTAAGCAGTGGAACAATATTTTGTTGTAAAAGTTGTAAATATCTTTCAGAAGTGACGGTGTAAAAAGAAGAAAATTTCATATGATGAAATCTAAATCTTTCTAACAGTGTATCAAATTTCAGCGATTCTTCGTCTTAGGTAGGTATATTATTCTTTTCTTAATGTCATCCCTCATTATGCTTGTAAGTAAACCTATTATCTGTCTCATTATTAGTTTTATACCTCCTTTCTCCATTAATTAATTCGTACTTTCTTCTTGTAGATATCTTTGTTGGATATGATTGGAAATACATTGTACACCACTGGAATCCTCTTCGTTAGAACTGCATTACAAGGAATACAGACTTCCACAGCACCACCTCCATGCTCTATCCAGTCCCTTTCGCTTCCAGTATGTCGATTTGCAAACAACTGTCAACAATGTTAATGTTATTTCTTCTTTGTAGGTTGTAAAAACCACACATGATTTATTCTGCTATCTTTGATGCCCTTACATTTATGCATATAATATTTCAAAGATGTATTTTACCTATATATCTAGTATATACATAAACTTAATAATGTATTGTCTCGGATAAAGAACACTTTTGTATATAATGTTTTTAAATTTAAATGTCAGGTATTTATTCTATAGCTAAATATGATCATAAACCTATCCCATGAATTGAGATTGTTGTTTACGTCTGAGATCTATTTATTTTTATTCAAATTGATGTTTTTCATCTCCAGCATACCTCGTGTTGCATTGCTCGTAGAACTTAATGGCATTTAAATGATTCACTCTTTTTATTGATCCATACCCTAACATAATTCTTTCTCTATTTATAAATTTTAGTACATGTTTATTTTTAAATAGTGGTCCATTTCTTAATATATTTAAAGCTATTCTTACGCCCTGTGAGAAATTCGGCTATGACTCTTTATATTCAAACCATACATTGTGCTTGTCTTTTCTATAATAAATATAGAATGTAAAGATTTATTTTGTGTTTATTTCTATATCTAAATTCTTATATTTAAGCTTAATTCATACTATTTTCTTAATGACATTGCCCCTTAAAGGTTAGGCAACCCATTCTTACTTGAAAGACCTTTGACTTATGCTTACTATATTAGAATACACCTTTTAAACTAAAATTCGATAATTTTATTCTACAATTTAACTATTTAATAAAATTTATAATCCTTACTGACCTTCTGACAAACCGCATCTCTTTACTCAATCAAATCTGAAATGTTTCCAAATATTTTCTGTTTATAATTTGCTAGAAAACTTAAGTGAATGTATTGTCTCGTGACGTAATAAAACGAAGAAAAAATTACTGGTTCAAATGACATTCATCAGACATGTATTTAATATCATGAAAGTATTGGAAAGCACTGTATACTTTATTTTATGCCAACTAGATACAATACACCCGCAGTGTATTGAATGTAAGACAACAACGTACGATTTTGCTTCACCTGTACTTTATAGGTGAGTAGGGTTATAAATATATGACAGATAAAGCATCTAAATAGCTTTGTCTTTCGTCACAGGTAAGTTCAACAAAACGTGATATGATAATGTGTTCTAGTTAATCAATAAATATACTAAAATAAATTTATTATCAAGCTGGCATTTTATTTAAAATTATCAGTCAGAATTACATCAGCAAATAATTAACTGTCAACTACGAAATCTTTCATGCTCTGGAAAACCACAAAAGTATTTTTTTAAAATATTATAAATTAAATGCAATTATTTTTATGTGTATCGTACAACTTTCGAAACAAAATTTGATAAGTCAGTTAGAGGCAAATTAGTGATCAATATACTGAAAAATTCTTGCAAGTCAACAAAACCTATAACTTGAAGTATCGCAAATGTTGCGGAATGAATAACTCATACGTCGTAGAAGTTCATCGGAAAGCTTTTCCAGTAAGTAAAAACTATTCACATAGGATTTGTCAATGGATTGTCAAAGAGAATCTTCAAATATTGTTGCAAATCAAACTCTCATACACCTTGATTAATTTGTCTAGAATGAATAACTTACGAAACTTCATTGAACGTGATAACTCTGCTTTTCGCTGAGGAACACTCTCGTCCAAAATCGTAACGTGACAATTGCTACATTCCGGCTTGTATTGTCGTATGGCTTCGGGTGTACCCAAGTTTCATCCCAAGTTACAATTCTATTTAAGAAGTCTTTATCTTGAGATCAGAGAGTCAAATTCTCTTCACAAATTTGTCGTGTATACAATTTTTTACCGGGACTGAGCCTGGGAATTTATCTTGTGGAATTTTAAAAACACTCGTTTCTGATATTCCTATTTCGCTAGCAATAACTGAAACTTTTACCCGGTGGTTAATCAACACCACAAATCTTCAACTTTTTTGATGATTTCTTCAGTTCGTGTTTCTGTAGGTCTCCCAGACTTTGCATCATTATGAATTGATTCTTTGCCTCATTTGAGCTGCTTCCACCAGAATTGAAAATACGACGGTATATTTTATCCAGCCACTCTCACTATTCTCTCTTGGATTTTCTTCGGACTACTGCCTTGTTTTGATAAAAATTTCATGACACTTCTGTGTTTAAGTTATAATTCACTCATTTTCTTTTAAAAGTAACAATTAAATGTTAAGCGATTGGAACAAACTTCGAGATACACACTATAAAATGTCACAGAAACGTCATGTAAGAAAATTGAAACTTTTTAAAACAAAATTAGATTGCACTGCTAACTTAATAAGAAGATTAACATTTATGAGATAAATTGCAATTAATGTTAATGAAATATACAGCATGTGTCAATTTTTATTAACCATAGGCGATTAATCCATACAGTACGTGGCAACATAGTACCCCTTCTTTCCTTTCCAATGCTAGCATGACCGATGCATGCTCGTAAATACAAGCTAGCGTGGTTAGCACTTAGCAGTAACTATTCGACCACCGGCTTGGGTGTTTGTAATGCGTTCAGAAATAATATTTACGAGTTGCAAGGATTTGTTTTTCTTTTTGCTTTCAGTAAATGCAGAGAATTATTAAGCTGCGTTCATGCTGCATGACACAAACAAAAGCGTAATTCTAATAAAATTAAAAATAAGGTAAATAAAAAAGGATTCTGAAAATAATAATAAACTACTAGATCAGGAGATCGCGGCGGCCATTTGATGTTTCCCGTTCCAGTAATAAGACGGCTTTTATTGCAGACTAGATCGCAACGTGTTCGCAGCTAAACATTGAATGTAAAATCTGGTCGGGAGAAGTGGGAAGATCGGAGAAAATCGTTGTGATGTCGATTGTTGCCTGGATTGGTGACGGAAAGTAGGGGTGCCACGTTGCCACGTATTACTTGTATACGTATAAGTCGTACGTAAACATTGAATCCCTATACCTAATGAAAATTGACACATACGGTATAGAATTACGGGTTACATTTTTTATAATTCAATAAAAGACATGTATTCACACATTTGAGGACACATTTATTCATGAGTAAAATTCAAATGATATTATAGCCAAATAAATTTCGGTATTTAAATAGTAAAAAAAAATTAATTAAAGGAAAACGTGTTAATTTTATAAAAAAATAACCTAAATCGATTCTTGTCTTAAACTTAAATGAAAAATAATTATCTTTTTACTATAATTTGTTGTTGTTAAGGATAATGACTGCTATTAAATTCTTCCGCAAAAAAAAGGATCGTGATTCTTTTTCTTGAGAATACAAAATAGAAAAAAACTAAACTAACCTTGAATTATGTTATTTATTAATCACGTAAAAACGTAGGTAAACTGTATTTTTTTTAAATTAAAACCTTCGTTTGACATTCTCAATAAAAGTATTCTAAATCTGATGTAAAAACTGCATATATGTGATCATGTAATTATCTTATATAATGAAATAAAAACGTCATGTAATAAATGTACGTAAATTATGAATATATACATCCATGTAGAATTGTAGATTATAAACAAACGGCAGTTTTTCTGTGGCGGATATTTTCACTACTTCTACCAGAGAATATCGATAAACCAGAAGCGACAGCATAGTCTAATGCGTGGATGTTTTGTGTCCCACTGTCGCAGTCCTGCCGCGTTACTCTAAATAGAAATGGGTATATTCACTCGTGAAATTTCGATAGATTTCCATAAACTGAAATGAAAAGCGCTATTTATGAAAGGAATGAAGTCGTTTTATTAAAACAATAATAGTATTACAAAAAGGTTTCACAATAACATATAAATACTAATATTCCAGGTATACAATAAATAAAACATGAATTTATTGGTTTCATTCTTTAACATTTCTCAAAACTGTATCATTCATAATTGAAATCATTTTTTTACTATTTGAACATTAAAAATGCAATTAAAATGCCCCAAAATTGGAAGCCATAATGAAAAGGAACCCATATATCTAAATTAAAATATTTAATGTAAATTTTAATACTAAAATAAAATGTAAAATGTTGTTTATTTGCCAGCTCAGATCAGATCGGATTCTCTCAGGGCGATTCAGATTACTAGAAATGATTAATTAAAAGGTTCCTAAACATTAATTGGTTTTAATAAAAAAAGAAAAATGCCATTTTAAACTTGAAATAATACTTATATTCAAAATCAATGAATTGTATATATATATATTTTTACAAATAAAGAAAAGGGTTTATATAATATATTGTTCATAACATAAAGAAAAACAAAAATACATTGATAGACAAGTTAAATAGGCTTTTACAAATATTAAATTGATACAAATACTTACGTAGATTATTCGTTATATTCAAACATAAACAATAGAGCCAAGAATTTACCACATACGCTGCATACAAGATTTATGTATGATTATATACATACACAACGATTGCGAAACATATCAAGTTACATTATACTTTATATTTTGGAGACGATGTTTATTTAACAACTATATTTATTTATTTTCGTCTCTCTTTGAAATTCGTTTTATAATATTTAATTCTTTGTTCTCAAATACGTTGACGTACAATAATCATTTATCATTTTAAATAATATCTTATTTTTAAAGCTTCTTTTCTCAACTTCTTTCTTCTTTCTTCGGACGTTATTTATCATCAGCGAAATCTTCTTTGTTCACGACCAAGACATGACAAATCAACTTGCTCTGCCAAAAGGAGCACAATATATTTATTACGACGATATAACACTTTGCACACTTAATATGTATGTGCCACTTTAAACACTTTTTACTACTTTTTGAAACAACAACAATCCTAATGATTGTCGCCGACTCTCCCAGGAGTCTATTATTTATTTAAATTATATTAACAACGATTCTTATGATCGTTGTCGACTTTCCCAGAAGTCTATTGGAGTTCGCCTCTCGACACAACGTTTAACTTGTCTAACCTTCGACTCATGACTTCTCAACGTGTATTTTCTTTTTATATGAAGATGTCTGTGATTCCCCGCTTTCTACATAGTCCGGGTATTTCCAATCACACTTCACATGCACATATTCTTTTAGGCCGTGAGAATGTTTATCAATATCGTAGCGTTTATCGCATTAATGTAAACTTTTGACGTCACAATTCTTATTCATAATTACATACTAAACTTATGACTTATTGCGACTTAATATTACAATAATACATTCATTGATTTTAAATACTTTTTAAAATCTTAATAAAGTATGCTTAATTAAATTCTTTATTAATAATAAAATTATAAAATTAATATATAGAGATGGGCTGTACCATTACAACTGTTTGGTTTGTAATAATAATAGAATTTCGATGTTTTGTTTTTAATAAATTAATTGTCAGAAAAATAAAAATAAAACAGTGTTTTCTATTATTCTCTTACTTATTCTTATTTTTTTTATTATTTTAACAATTTTACTTATTGAAATTTAATTCTTCTACTACTACGTTTTAATTTTCAGTGTTAATACAAGCTGAACCTCAGCAAACTTCTAAATATAGTCCGGCAGTTGTAAATTCTATATATTGATTAATTTTCAATATTATTCCCTTATGTTACACTTTTTAGACCGCCTGTTTACGGCTTATTTCAAAAAAACATTCAATACTGTATGACGTTGACTACATATTAAACATATATTGGAATATAATAACAACAATAAGAATTTTTTATTATATTATTATTAAATTAAATATGAAATTTTTTGGCTTTAGCTTTACAAATTTATTCGTTAGACCAAACCATATCATTTTCTATAAACATCATTCGGAATTTCTTAAATAATTTTTAAATATAAGAACAGAAAAAGAACGTTCACCACTTGCATGGCAGATAGAAATTGTCCAAAATTTGTAAACCTCCAATTAATAATTTGCACATGTCAATTGAACTGGTGACAATTTCTTCTTATTTTAAAAATGTATATTTCTCCTGATTGTATTTCAAAACAAATGATGATTTTACGACTAGTTTGCGAATCAATATAAAGTTTTATTTACTGCTTCTTAAACACGATCCGGTGTGTTCCCGGTATGTTAATAGACACGTGCAGTGCGGAATAAGAGGTGACAAATTTTCACACTTAACACCGAAATTAGATACCTACCTACATGTATAAATGAGTATATCATCAAACAATTCTGCAAAGTGATTCATAAATGTAAATTTAACGATCGTATGGGTAAACTTTTTTTCTTGATTCATTTTGAATACGTAGGTTTACATACATATCATATTGTGTATACATTTCCATAAATTAAATTATTCCACTGCCATATCTAGCGTGAATAACTGGAAATAGCCGGTTTAGCGTTAAAAAATCTCGTGAATTGATGTTTAAAAACCAGTCGGCAGATATTTCTTAATTACACGTTAATTAACAACCAAGATTATGAATATCAAATCTGACTATCTCATCTTAATGTATGATTAAATTGCTACTGTCGTATATTTGCGATAAGAGTATAAGTCGTAATAAATTTTGAAGAAATTTATGACCACGGAAAGACGTGTGTTAATTTGAATAAAACGTTAATTATTTGTAGAACATTCATAAATTCTTTGGTAATTACCTACTATATATATAGTATGTCCACATTTCAATGTTCACCATTGGTATATAGTTTATTAGAGGAGATAAAGCAACGGTCAAATGGGGAATGTTTTGCAGAATTCAATGCTCGCTACAAATCTCAGTTCAAATTTATTCGTACTGATGTACTTGAATTGTTAATTTTACAAAATATTATTTTGACGTATATCAGCATTGTTAAGTTGGAAGTTAGTTCTTTTTTGTTCGAAGCTTCCATAGTTCACTAAATTTCTGATTATTCTGTTAAAAATTGTCCGATGTGGTTGTGGTCTTTCAGGAAAACGTTGAGTGTAATTTGTGCAAACATTTTCAAAGTTCCTATTTGCTATGAAATACACTTCCAACTTATCAACCTTTCCTTCATTTAAAAATGTATGTGCTATTATCAGTTTTTATTTATCTCAATACTTAACGGTAATTACTTATAAATAATTAGTACGCAAAGTATAATCGTTGTCTGTTTCACACTAACATTTAATTTATTAGCCAATTAATTTCGTATCAGAGTAAAATTTATTTTTTCTATTCCGGTGCTATAAAGTTCACTTTACGACACCCGTTTTGGTTGCATAAAGTATTACTTTATCGCACGCTAATTTTATTTTTTTGAAGTTGGTAACAAAAAAAATGGAACCAAATCGTATTTAAATGTCAAAATATAAGCCTTTAAAACAACAGAAATGTGCAATAAAATTGAACAAAGAATAAAAAGCACAAATGCTAACATTTCACTTACTAATTAGCAATATAAATTGTTAAGCAGAGTTGGATGATAAGTTTCCGGATGCTACTATTGACATTTACTTACCATGTTGAATAGTACAACTGTTATAAAAGTTTGTTTTGATAAATATGTAGAGAGTTTGTGGACGAAAGATTTTGTAAATTATCTTCTGCTATTTTGCGAATCTCTGGGGGCGTACAGTTATTTATTTCGTCCTTTTTGTTGATAATTTGAAATAATTTATTGTATAAATCAGTCTGAATTTTAAACACAATTACATATGGCGCCACCGATATTCAAATATTTAAAACGTTCTACTTAAAAATCAGAGTAACCAACTTCAAAAAAGCAAAATTTCTAAAATATTCGAACAAAACATGTCTCTTATTTTAAGCTTTCTTGAACTTTTAATAACCGAAATAGAAAAAATAGTATAAAATACACGTTTCATAAGACATTTTGCGCACTTGTTCTTTAGAAAACTCGCCTAGCGGCTCGTTTTCTAAACTTGAACGCGTGCGCAAAAATCGTGTCTTATGAAACTTGTATTTTAATATACTATTTTCTATTCCGGTGCTATAAAGTTCACTTTACGACACCCGTTTTGGTTGCATAAAGTATTACTTTATCGCACGCTAATTTTATTTTTTTTAAGTTGGTAACAAAAAAAAATGGAACCAAATCTTATTTAAATGTCAAAATATAAGTCTTTTTTTCTGTGACGGGAAAAAAAGTTGACATTTTATCCTTCTTAACAGGTAATAAAATGTAACTTTTTCAACCAGGGCAAAAAGTAAGTACTTTTTTCACGGGGAAAAAGTGCTCACTTTTTGCCCGCTTAAATTGACAGATATTTGATTATTTTACAGGTTTCCATTAGCAATGCAGGTGTAATGTCACTTGAAATGTCACATCGATTGATTTTCTGACTTTAATATATAGTACAGTCGAAAGCAAAAAAAAATAGACAAAAATACAGGTTTCTGTTATAGACTTTCTCAAAATGATTAGTGTGATAGCGACTTCAAAGTTACTTGTCAAAATTTGGTTAGCTATCAAAATTGACAACCTTACAGTTGATATTAAACTAGTATCAAAATGCCTTCCGTAAATGAAGATAATAAAGTCAGTGTTATTGCAGATTTGAGTAACGGTTTCAAAATATGTGAAATTGTGGAAAGGAAATAATATGTTATGGGAAATAGAAGGAAACTTAAATTCAGAGACTTATATCAACATTCTAAGTATGTAATGTGATGTTGCCTTCAGTGGAGCTATTTTCTCCAAATCGCAATTTTATAATTCAACAGGATAACTGCCCCATCCATCGGACAGAGTGAAAACATGGTTCAGAGAAAATAACATCAACGTGTTGGATTTTCCGCCAAGAAGTCCTGATTCAAATATTATCGAAAATGTGTCTGATGATTAAAGAAATAAAGAAATTAAATCGAAGACCTTAAAATAGACAAGAACTGGTAAAAATAGTTCACACAGCATGGAAGAATGTAAATCAAAATATTTGTACCAACCTTTGTAACTCTATTCCAAATAGATTGCAAGAAGTTTTAAACAAAAACTGGTCTATAAGCAGATATTAAAGCATATATTTCATCTTGATGTTTTTTAATTATTATTTTGATTGGTATTAATCAGTTAGAAGACGTTTTGATAATTATTTGATTTGTCGTAGAATAATGACTTGACACTAATGACAAGTAAATAAAGCCAGGTTTACAAAGTACCAGATTTCTTGTCTACTTTTTTTTGCTTTCGACTGTATGTTATGTTATGTTGTGTCCTTGACGCAATATACCTATATTTATATCAACATCGGTCACGCACTAGAATACGATTTTGCTAAACAAATTCTAGTACTTGCATATATATTACCGGCGTCGACATCTGTTTTAGAATTGGTGAACTATAATTCTTGTTTTTGTTTAAACAACTGCATTTAAAAAATACACAACCGCTTTGATTTTTTCTTTCGATATTGTTATCTATACTATAATCTTTAGTATACCTGCTATTTTATTTGCTTATATATGCCACCATATGTGAGTTGGAAAATAAAATTTTAGAATAAACGAACTGTTATTTTTTTTTAAAATAGCAGGTATAATACATTCAACAATTCTGCGTACAATGCTATCAACAATTTTTTCCTAACTTCTACCATATCTTTTTGTAGTGTGTTAAACTTTTACCATACCGAGTTCCCCAGCCTTAAACCAAAAAACGCAATAAATGTACTACATATAAATTTATAAATAAGAATAAATACCTCATGTTTGCCATGTGTAAGAATATAATAACTTAATTTTAGGGAAAGGTGAGTAATAGTTACGTACATTAAATGCTTAAATTAATTAGGTAATCTATTTTAGGTTAGGTATGATACTAATGACATTAATCAATAATATTTCTTTAATTTAATGTTCGTACAAAAAATATTGTACAAACCACTTGCGTGAAGACATCTTCCACGCGTTCGCGCAATACAATGTGCGCTCATGTGGGAAAACAGTCTTCCCGCACTTGGTTCGTAAATAACTATTAACCAATCCAATCCATAATCTTTGTGTTATAATAAATTGTCTTGCAACATAAGTTTTAGTTTTTGGCACTGAAACCATCATGACATCATTTTTAAACTGTATAAGTATCATCTAAAGTCATGTTTGTTATTTCTTCTCGACGACAAGCTCAATTATAGCCCATTATAAGGATAATCTAACAGAATATTAATATGACTATTATAACAAAATAATGTAGGAAATTAGTAAAATACGACTTCAATGATGTTCTTATTACTTACTTTCATCGCTAAATATGTTTTATTATCAGCTTCTATTATAAACTGGTTAATATAATCTATTTCTAAAATCATGGATTTCTTAGGCTCGTAGCCTTCAGATATTCTTTTTAAAAATGCAAGAAGCCTAGAAAATTTTGAGATATCTATACTTTTATAAATATTTAAGCAACAACGTAACATTGAGTATGTAGACCACAAGGACGATGGCTTTTTTATCTTTCTTTCTTTATCAAAATAAGCAATTACTACATTTTCCGTAATATTCACAAAATTATTTTCTTTACACCAACTTAAAAAGAGATGGTATTGCTTTTCATAGACATGTGGAGACTTTGTTGGCAAAAGATTTTCTAAATTGTCTTCTGCTATTTTGCGAATCTCTGGAGGCGTGCAGTTATTCATTTCTTCCATTTTGTTGATAATTGGAAATAAGTTATTGCATAAACCAGACTAAATTCTAAACAAAATGACAAATCCACCCATATTCAAGTATTCAAATTATTTTACTTAAAAATCAGAGTAACCAACTTCAAAAAAATAAAATTTCTAAAATCTTCGAACAAAACATTTTAATCTTTTTTGAACTTTCAATAACCGAAATAGAAAAAATAGTATAAAATACACGTTTCATAAGACATTTTTGCGCACTTGTTCTTTAGAAAACTCGCCTAGCGGCTCGTTTTCTAAACTTGAACGCGTGCGCAAAAATCGTGTCTTATGAAACTTGTATCTTAAGGGTGCGTTTCAATCATGCCAAATCCATTTCGGTTCGGAACTAAGATTTTCCTGTATCTTAAGTACTACTAGCAATACTAGGATGTCGCCACGGTATGCAATCTAAAATTAAATAGCAATTACCTCCAAACATTTCAAGGTCATTTTACCTGTTAAATTTCTACCTCTATAATTCTACATACGATTTGTAAATTTGGTCTGTGCGACTTTCTTTGCAATTTTATTTTATGCGTATGAATCAAATCGACACTTGTCAACTTTCATGCAGAATTAGGGAGACAGACGCGCGAACTTTAAGCATTCATTTGAATTTATTTGTAAATTGAAAAACTTAATACATATATATAATATAGTTTGCCATATCCTCAATAAAATGTTGATTGCATTATTAAATACATAATTTAAATTAAATTACTTTTTATACATTTACAGTTAGTTACATTTATTTTATTTATAGATTTAGTTAATTTTTAACAAATTCTTAAACGCTGAAGGTACGTGATACTCATCCATTCGACTTTCTTATTTCATACAAAATTATACAATAAATAAATATACAACATTTTCTTTTACTTGATACATTTGTAATTATTACAGGCTACTGCATCTGTGCGGTATCATATCTTTGTTGATCATATAGAATAATAATATGCAAAACAGAAATATAGTCATATTGTCTTCACGTACTATCATTAGTTCAACATTCTATTAAATATGTCTTACCCGATAAAAATACGGGTAAAGTTAGTATTTGCAAATCCTAAATGTCAATTTGCCCGTTCGTTTGATTTATATAGTCTGAATTTTCAGTCTTTTTATTTAGTTCATATTTTAACTTTTCAATTCAAATATCGCGCCGAAACGCTACTATTTTTAACAGATTGTATTGGTTCCTGGGTAAGCAAATTTAACAACGAGATATAAGTATATGGGATATCTGTTATATTTTACAACATAACCAAGCCGTAACCTGTGAACATTCTCTTGCATTTTTGTTTTGATTTATTATATTTTAGTGTGTTATTAAACACTATCTCTAAGTGTAAGTACGTCACGAACATTATAAGGCGCTTCCAACCACACCGTGAAATTCACCAACCAAACAGCGTCAAGTATTAGCACAATAAAAACGATAAAAACAGTTTTAAATATGTACAAAATTTTAACTCAAAAACAAGAACCAAAATTGAATAGCCTAGCAGCATTTTTCGAATTTCACCAGTGTTTTATGTTTGCACTGGGCGCAATTGAATAACATATAGAGGGGTACTCGTTATATTTCACTACAAAATTAGTTAATAAAAATATAATTTTGTCATTAAATGTTTCTACATCTATTTTTTGACCAATCTTTTGTTTGAGTACACGGTGTGTCTAGTAATTTCGCAATAAAAAGTGAATTAGCCTACCTGTATTCTACTCGATTGTCTTCCTAGCCAACTTAAAACAACCGCGAAAATCGAAAAATGCTGCTAGGGGCATTGTGCTAGGGGAACAGCAATTGTTGTAAAATCTTCAAAACAATAAGTAAGGTAAAGGTATTACTTTAATATTAATATATTATAAATAATGAGGCTATTATAATATTATTGTTATTATTAAAAACTAAAAACCCGGCGAACTGACCTCCGGCATTTCAAAGTTTTGAAAATTGCTATCAAATAAAATGTACCTATATTTACATTTTAAGTAATTAGCAACAACTTTAAAAAAATTTGGAAAAAAAATATAGAAGGTTCTTGTCAACAATTTCTTCTCCACTTCGTAAATATAAAACGGCTACTAGGCTTTTATCGGCGTAAAAAAATCCGTAGGCATCTTTCAATTAAAGATAACAGAAAACTCCATATTTTAAAATGATACAATTTGATTAAATTGACAAATTAAATTATGTAGTTACTTTTTATGATTTGTGGTGCCAACCTGGGATGCCAACTGCTCATTGTGTATTACGTACTTTCAAATAACTCGTAACATACTAAATTTTATAATTAGTAACCGCAAAAATTGCTGTTAATTATAATTTTAGATTATAATAAATAATTAAAGTAGGTATCGTATAACACACAACTAACCTCTAAATAATTGCAAGATAATATAGCCATCTATACTATATGTGCTACACTATGAGGCGGCGTAAATGTAACAGATATCTGTAATGTATGTAAAGACCCTCCAAAAATGTAAACAAATTTTATTTCATGGATCACTTAAAAAATTACACATATATTTAGCTACTGTTACCAATTTTACCTTCCAAATATAAATACCGAGTGTACTTCCTATATTACATATAAATTTACTGTGTAATTTTTAAATGTAGGCACTTTTTGTAGTACTTGCAAAACCACTGTCTTCCCATTTTATTTACGGCTTATATATTAACTTAATTTGAAAAAGAATACGACCGTTCACTTCGTATAACCTTTATCTTCATGCTTAATGCATAAAATTTACATGTTTTGATATCATACGCCTGAAAAAATGGAAATAAAAATGGTATTTTTCCGGTACATTTCTCTCCCGCCAAAACGTTATCAAACGCAGCCTTAATGTACTATTTCCTATTTTGGTGCTATAAAGTTCACTTTACGACACCCGTTTTTGTTGCATAAAGTATTACTTTATCGCACGCTATTTTTTTTTGTGGTTGGTAACAAAAAGAAATGGAACCAAATCATATTTAAATGTCAAATATAAGCCTTTAATGTAACAAACATGTGCAATAGAAGTTGTACAAAGAATAAAAAACACACATGCTAATATTTTATTTACTAATTAACAATATAAGTTAGACAGCGGAACAATAAAAAATGTAAGCCAGTATGAATACATGGGGGTCACAATAGACGAGGACGGTAGAGACGACAAGGACATAATGAAGAAAATAGGCAGAGCAAAGAATATGACGAAAGCATTATATCCTACTCTGTGGAACAAGAACCTGACAAAAAGTACAAAAACGAACATATTTAAAGCAATCATTGAACCAGTTATGACATATAGGTCAGAGATATGGGTGATAGCCAAAAGACTGAATCAAAGGTTGCTTTCGGCGAAAATGACATATTGGAGAAGATGCTGCGGAATAACTTTATACGACCATGTCAGAAATGAGAACATCAGAGATAGAATGGGGGTGAAGGATACTGTTATAGATGCTATAAATGGGAGGCAACTGAGGTGGTATGGACATCTGCATCGAATGGAGGAAGAAAGATTACCAAGAAGAGTATGGAATTGGAATCCACCTCAAAGGAATGAACGAGGCAGACCAAGAAGGAGATGATTGGAAAATATAAAAGAAGAAATGAAGAAGAGAGGTCTACGGGAGGTAGAGTGGAACGATAGAGATAAATGGCGCTTAGGATGCGAGAAGCGGAAATAATTGCAAAAACTCGCTATATAAAAACAATATAAATTGCTAAGCGAGTTGGATGATAAGTTTTCTACTATTGAAATTTACTTCCCATGTTGAATAGTACAACTGTTATAAAAGTGTACTATAACACTAGAAGATTCGTGTGCATGATATTCCAGACAGATTTTGGGAACACACTACGTTTTGTCTGAATTCCTGTTGCTTCGCACTGACTGACACGTACGGTAATATTCGTTATATTATGTTCTTTACGTCAACTTAAAAGTCCTGGTATTGTTTTTGATAAATATGTCGAGGCTTTGTGGGCAAAAGATTTAGTAAGTTGTCTTCTGCTATTTTGCGAATCTCTGGGGGCGTGCAATTATTTATTTCATCCATTTTGTTGATAATATGAAATAATTTATTGCATAAGTCAGTCTAAATTTCAGACATATGACACCGCCGATATTCAAGTATTTAAAATGTTCTACTTAAACAACTTCAAAAAACAACATTTCTGTAATGTTCGAACCAAACATGTCTTTCATTTTAAGCTTTTTTGAACTTTTATTGTCCAAAATAGAAAAAATAGCATAAAATACACGTTACATAAGACATTTTGCGCACTTGTTTTTTGGAAAACTCGCCTGGCTGCTCGTTTTCCAAACTTGAACACGTGCGCAAAAATCATGCTTGACAAAACTTGTATTTTAATATACTATTACATGTTCATATCTCCCGCATAAAAAAAATCTAACTAATTAAGAATCCAATATGGCCGCCATAAGACAAACAAGACCTTGGAAACAAATGAAAATCAGGGGTTACTGTTGACATCAAAAAAATTGTGTTAAAAAAGTGCCTGAACAATATTAGAGCTCAAAAGCGACCGCATTAGGCGTTAGGTATCGAGTTATTGAAGAAAATATTAGTTTTTTTCAAAATTGTAAAAAAAAATTCGAATATAGTTCGTAGTCAATTTTTCATCAATTTTGCGACAATAAATAAAAGTAACCAGATCAAAGTTATGAAACACTCTGTATAATACAAAATATTTTTAAAATGTGTTCCTAATGAGCAGCTATCACAAGAAAAAACCCGCTTCGAAATATCTTTACTCATAAAGGCATAATCGGCCTTACCCGCGGAGATGACTCACCCTGTATATGCATTTATTACGCAAATTATATGTTACTATATCAATCCATATTTAATAATACTGAATTATTTGTTATTTAACCATTACCTAAGCAAAGCCACTCTACGTAATTTTGCATTTGTGCACCATCTTTTGGAATAAATTAAGGTTATTTTTGTGTAAATTAATATCTTGGTTCGACTCATTTATGTACTTCAAGGATTAGATATTCGGAAATATCCATTACATCGCCATCTAGTCATGATTACGAAAATTATAATTATCGCCACTATTGGAATGACGAATGCCTACCGTAACGCGTTTTCAGTTATTTATACAGTCCGGACATCTAACGGCGGTTGGCAGAGACTTAACATTATTTGTAAATTGATAAAAACTGTTCTCATTGATGAGTCACTAATTTAGGACGCGTTTTAATACGTTTGCAGTGTTACAGGATATCGCGTATAGAGAGCGTTGGAGTAGTTATCGATTTGCATTATAATTTTCAAAATAATCGAATCAAGTTGTGTGGATTTTTAAGAAACTCTTATGACCAGTTTGACTGAAACTGTATTAATTTTTTTAATTATACGTTTTACCTGAATTGCATTTTTGCAATTAGGGGTACAGAAAAATGACAGTAGTGTCAAGCACCAGTGTGCTTTGTATGTCTATTAAAAAACTAGGTACAGAGTGGAGAGAGACATACACACATATATATAAACCATTATTCATAAAAACGTAAAATATACGAGTAAATTATATTCAATTCGTTAAAATTAATTGAATAATTGTTATTGTGAATATGTACCACTTCCAAAAAAAGTCTTTATAAATAATTATATCCGGTGTCTAGCATTTTAATGTTATTGCATTTAAATGTGTGACCAAATGTGAAATACCTACTGTGTGTAGTCAAAGCTCAAGATGCCCTGCTTATTCTGCAATCATTTCTATGTTGTGTGATTCGTTATTTTAAAGTTTGTGACCTCTGACCAATAAAACAGCCCTCGCAGTAATTACAAGATAACTTATAAATCATGTTGTATTTTTCCATCAACGGTGTCTTGTTAGCTTATGTAAGCCATACATTAACTGATGTGATGGTGTGATAATAATATATCTAATTTTAACATTCTTCTCTGCAATTTGCAATTCTGTTCTATATTTTGTTCTAATATTATATGTATGTAAGAAAAAATTGTCGGTCCTGAGGAAGATAATAAATATTTTTTTGTCGAAACGTTTAATTATGTTGTTTAATTTCTGACAAAAATGCTATAAAATGATCGCTAATACCAACTAAATCATAGTTAAATAAATTATATAAGGCTACCAACAAAATAGATTTCAATTTAAATACAGGAAGTGTAAAAAATAAGCAAAATATACGTAGACGTCTGAAATTATGGGTTCTGCCACTTAAATTATTTTCATTTATTATTTATGGATTAGACAAATAAAAAATTTAATTATCCGTCAGTGAAAAGGCATATATTGTGAAATTGGTTAACTGAGATCTATTTTTGCAATAATTCTTAATAAACATTTTTATACTTTGGACACTCATTGAAGTAACAAGTTTGAATTCGATCATTAAATAATTTAAATTCTGCGTTTAATGTGCCACTTAGATTTTTACTGGTTTATTATTTTTTTTAACAGTGCATGCCCCTAAATTTGAAGTAATTGGACTACATCACAACACGTGAAGACTAAGTAATTCAAATGCCATAAATTAATATAGCCGAGAAATAAAAGATGCAACTAGAGGGAGCAAGTCAAGAATTTCTTTTTACTTTCTTATACGTAGTATAAGGAAGTATTGTGACGATGAAAATTTTCGACCTCGAGATTTTTGCAGATGTCCACGTTTTGAAGTCCCCTGATACCGAAACAGTGGTTTTTAAAAAAATGTCTGTGTGTCTGTCTGTGACCACGATAACGGTCAAACCGCTGGAGATATCAATTCCAAATGTTGAATTTACGAATATAATCTCCATCTTGAGAACTGATTAGATTTTGAGCAAAATCGGCAGACCGGAAGTAGTAGTTTACTTCGGTGATAAAATCGAATTTTGCCAATTATTCGTCAACTACTAAGTTTAAACAAATTTATGAAGAATTCATATATACTGAAAATGAAATTTGAGAAGAACTTTATTAAAAATGTTTTTCGAAATTCCTACCGGAAGTATTATCGAATATCAGTCTTTTGCGAATATTTCGCAAGTCAGGCTTTTTAGACAGGTACGTTACGAGTATAAAATATTTAGAACTTAATTTTCAATACCTTTTGTATAAAAAAAAATTCAAAATTCGGACCGGAAGTAACACTTTTGCTCTTATCAAATAGCGATTTTTGCAAATATTTCGTAAATTATGCATTCTATATATATTTGTCAAGAGTACAAAAGCATTTAGAGTTGGATTTGAAATATTTTTTGTATAAATGAAATTTCAAAATTCGGACCGGAAGTAACATTTTCATACGTATAAGAAAGTCGTGTGGTGGCCACACCTCATTTTTTTATTTGAGGTTAACAAAACTTATCTATTAAGAAATTTAAATTCAGATAAAATACACTGAAATAAATAACAAAAATATTTTCAATTCTGGAGCCGTGTATGATCCCCTATTATTAAGCTGTTGGGGTTCATTGATAACTTGGACGATTTCTGATTCCTCATATGTTAAAATATCTTCTCCGTTTTAAGTTCCTCGGGAATGGGATTATTTTCAACTTCATTCAGTTTGTTTTTGGTGTTTTTCACTTCTTCACATTTTCTGCGGTTTTGCTTCAACATTTTTATTCTAATTTCTTTTGGTATTTTATTCTCTTCTTCCTTTTTTGTTTGTTATTAAGAAACTCGGTAGTTGTAATAATTTCTGCCCCATTGCAGATTTTTTCCTTTTTTTAGAATGCTGGAGATTCAGTATCTCTTTTACTGTTATTTAGAGCCTTAATGAGAAAATCTTTGAAAAGATGTAATGTGACAATGTTTTGATCGTAAGACAGTCTAGGGTTAACAAGTGTAAGTACAGGCTTAACTTGGTCTCAAGATATTATTAAAATAGGGTTTAATTGTAATCATTATCATTTTTACTAACAGTTGAGATCTAGAACCCAGTTTCCCGACAAAGTGAGTTCCAGCTACCACATACTATTAATTTTACTAGGGCAAATAGAACTTGTATTATAAAATCTTCAGTTTAAGTTCTAACCTCTAAATTGTTGATGTATTTTAAATAGTCAGTATTTCAAATAAAACTTTTAAATTACAAAACACAATCAAGACATCGATAGCACATGTAACGGAAGCTCTGTGATCAAGAAGGTATTCCTAAAAAGGGTGGGAAATTTAAAAACACGTCTTTTCAAATAACAACAATAGGACACAGTTACCTCTAGCTTTCAGTTAATCAACATCAAAATCGATTTATTCGCTCCATGTTTATTTATAATTTTATAGTAAAAGCATACATTAATAATTTTTTACTCAGAATATTATTTAAAAAGATACAGGTGCCCTTTCAGAAAATGATGTTTTCAAGAATATCTCGAAAATGGAACGCATATTTATTTTTGTGTTTACCATTTCAATCAAAAAAAAAAAAGGAAAACACCAACTTGCTAATTTAACCTACAAGAATAAGGAAATTAATGGTGGTGAACACTTGATTTTGGACACGCTGTGTAGTATTATATAATTTTTTTTTATGTACAAAATGCATGGTATTGTTTTCAGTGACAATGATAGGCAGTGAAAAATATGTATGTATACAAAATTTAAATCGCACATTTTAAACAATAACACTGCGGTTTTGTTGAGTATCTGTACGTTTTTACAGCCTGCAATTAAAACATAAATTACATACAATGATTGTATTCTCAGACATGCTGCTTCTGTGAAAATTCTTCTGTGTAAGTTTTCCTCAAAACTGTTCCTAATGGCCATATCGTTGGCAAAGTTTTAATATATATAAGCACTAATTTGTTCATACAAAGACGGGATTTTATTATAATAAGAAAACATAGGCAAAAGTTAAATATGGCCACGTGCTGTTCAATAAGTATTAGTCATTTTTCTATGGTATAAACGGCATTAGAAAGTGCATTCCTAGGTATGTTTTCAATGACATCTGATATCGTTTGTTTAAGTTTCTCACGAGTAGTCGGTCTTCTAAGAAATACCCTTTCTTTGAGGTAAGTAACCAATTGGCGGCTCGGGGTGGTTCACATAGGGAGTGCATAATTTCAAAATTAAAAAGTATAATACAAGAACGCTTACCCAATCTTTATAAGTTTCACCGACATACTGTTCCAGACAGGTACTGTTCATTGTACAGTTTGTTTTGAGGGAATAGTAAATATAACACTACAGTTTGATTACATCTGACGATAAACGAAGTCCATTTTGCGTGTCTTTGACTTGCAGAACAGTTCTATCACTTTTTCATTACAATTTGGGAAATCATTTATAAATTCTTTTTCACAAGATAACATAGTAAGGGCATTTAATCTGTCTTCTTTCATTGTATTTCTCAGGAAAGTTTTTATTCTCTTCAGCCGTGAAAACTGGCGTTCCGCTTCAGACGTTGTCATTGGGATTGTAATGACAATTTTTAAAAGCTTAACAACTTCATTAAAGGTGTCGCTTAATCCATCCTGCAGAAGGCCTAGCAGACCTACAGCACTGACTTCTATATTTTGCCTAAATTCTTCTCTAGAATATAGAACACTTAATTCAGTTCGTAGTCTGCTTTCATTGAGGCATGGATAAAATTTTACTGCTTCTTTAAGGCAATCTTCCGGAATTTTTTTTTGAAAAGAGAAGAACTGTTTAAAAGAAATTAATTTTGCTAATATTAAGTGCCCTGTATACCGAAATCAAGTTTTTATTTTAAGCAAAATAATATCGCACACTTCAATAGTTTCCCTCCGTCTTTGGCTACCATCAGTTACTCTTCGTCGCGTTGATGGTCGAGCAGTCAGTTCTGAGTCACTTTGTTTAACCAACTGATCATCTGTGTCAGCGATTTCGATTCGAATTTTTCCAATAGCGCGTTCAAAATTATCTAAATTATT
The DNA here is from genome assembly GCA_963170755.1 of Amphimallon solstitiale. Classification (NCBI taxonomy): domain Eukaryota; kingdom Metazoa; phylum Arthropoda; class Insecta; order Coleoptera; family Scarabaeidae; genus Amphimallon; species Amphimallon solstitiale. The sequence goes on from OY720675.1 coordinate 15,470,464, forward strand.
CTTGATTTTTAATGCATCTGTATTGACATTTTGTAATTGATTAAACAATATGTATAATTTTATGAAAGAAAGTTAACCAATAGATAAAATTTTCCTCCTCTAAAATTCGCAAATTGGCACCAGCTTGATGAATGGTAGTTTGTAAACTAGCTTCTCCCTCGATTTGTTCTAGAGCTTCAATTATTTCTTCTCGGTGCTCATATATTGTATTCACTGTCCTAGAATTGAAGTTCCATCTTATTTTTGAAGAACGAGGTGTGCTTTTTCTCTGAAGGAATTCTTCCAATCTTGCAGCTCGTTGTGGTGAAGTGGAGAAAAAAGTACATAACCCGTCAGATTGGCAAAAAAAATTCTGCAATTACTACTGCTCGATGTAGCATGTGACATAATAAGATTTGTCTGATGTGCGTAACAATGTACAAAATTGGCCCTTGGATACTGGTCTTGGACATGTCTTTGTACGCCGTTAATAGCACACAAGCAAACTAATTTCGTTAAGGATGGAGGCAGATAAAGAATTAGCATCATGTCCACTAGGCAGAAAAAAATTCCAAAATCTTTCGACCGGTCTCGCGTTCACAATATATCTTAAAACAATCACCAACTCAAACTGATTGGACACATCTGTGGTTTCATCAGCTATCACAGATATGAAGTCGGTTGCTTTAATTTTACTGGAAACTTGTTCATGATACACGTTCAACATTGCATCAAGCAGCCATTCTGTATCGTTTTTGATAATACCTTAAAAACCGGTGCTGCTTCGATGTGATCTCTGGGCGATTTGTCCAATTCTGCCGTCAAATTTATCAATTCCCGAAAAATGCCCTTGGTATTCGACGTTTGCCGTTCATCATGACCCCGAAGTGCCAGTTCAAACGCGCCACAATTTATATTAAATTTAACACATGCCTATTTTTTGTTACCTGTTCATTGTGTTGTTGAACTGCTTTTCTATATGATGAATCTAAAACATTCTGAATGTTATTTTTTCCTAATATTCTTAGACTAAATATATTTTTCAAATACCCTTCGGAATTTTCATGTTTCGTAATTTTAGCACTAAGATGAATTAAGTCTTTTATTCCGTTCTTTGAGCAAGACGGTTCACCACCAAACAAAAGACACGGAAAACAAAACAAACTATTTTTAATTTCACACCCACAAATCCAGTCATTTTTCTGATAAATATTCATTTTGAATTTTCTTATAACGTCTTTACCTTTAACAGATTGTTTATTTTCTAAACATAATTGAGGCATCGGCCGTTTAAGATTTTTTATTGCGATTTTTTCATCATACGTTAACCGCGAAAACGTGTTATTCTGTAACGCAGAGACGAAATTCATCTTACAACAGCGGTGTGCAGACTGGAGATCTTGCTCACACGCTATGTATTATACGATATGGAAGTAGAACAAAATACAGTTCTCCCCACCTTCAATGTAATGTTAATGGATTAACGGAGCAACGGTTGGGCTTTGCTCATGGGTATGTTTCTCTCGGTGGAAGGGGTAAACATCCATGCGCTGTTAGTCGTCATTATATCTGTAACGACTAACAGCGCATGTAGGTTGTTACGCGCGCCGCACACGCCACGTTCCTGTTCAATAACTATGAATACGTAATAAATAAGTACTTTCACAGTTAGTCGCCGCTTGGTTTGTTTTGTTTCAAAATTTCAGGGGGTGCAATTGCTCACTTGCTCTCATTAAAGAGCCGCCACTGAAGTAACCCCAGAATCAGTAGTCAACCGGATTTATGTCTGGTGACCTGACAGGCCAACTGTTTGCAAAATGTCTACTAGTTACTCGATTACCAAATGTGTTAGTTAATAGTGTTTTTAATGTATTGTGTATGTGAGGTGGAGGTCCTTCTTACATATAAATAATATTTTTAATATCATGATTCTGTAATGCTGATATTACGAAGTCTTCCAACATTCGAAAATATCGTTGTCCGTTTACCTTTACTGTTTTCATTTGTCCATTTTCCATTTTATCATAGAAGTATGGTCCTATTATAAAATTTGACATAAATCCACTCTAGATAGTAAGCTTGACATCATTTAATCCTTGTTGAACAATCGTATTTGGATTACTATTCCACCATATCCAGCTATTGTACGTGTTAACACCTCCATCTATCTCAAAATATGTCTCATATGTCTACAAGATTTTGTCCAACCATTCACCCGTATTGTGAATTTCTGCTAACATTTGCAGAGCGATCAGCTTATCTCGTTCTTTGAAGTCAAATAACATTTTTATTTTATAGGGATAAAGCCACACTATAGAGTAACTCATTCCCAAACGCTTTGCAAATTTTATTAGCTCTACAAACATTATATGCTGAATTTTCACTAACTTCCCTCACTTCTTGTAAAACCACAGATGCATTCACCGCGTTATTATACTAATTTAGGTCTACACGATCTTTTCTTACCAGTAACTGAACCAGTTGCCACTAATTTACTCACAAGTTTACGAAATGATTTTACAGAGAGTCAATTTCTTAAACCATGTAACGTACGAAATCTTCTCAATGTATTGGGATATTGTCTATTGCATTCATAATAACACTGAATGAGGCCAATACGAACTCGTAAAGGCAAAACCATTATGTAGGACCAGTGGCGGCGCTAGACCAAACGAGGGCTTCGGTGACATCAGCTTTGCGAGGACTCTTTCATTTCCCAGTCAGAAACCAAACTTTATGTATGTATAAGTATATGTATAAGTATACGATTATTATTGTTAATCTTATAGTGACAAAAATTACACAAAGAACCACAAATTATAATAGATGTACTACTTTTAGGCTTTTGGCCTCACTGAATTTTTTCAAGATTATGTCATATCTAACACCAGCTTCAATTGATAGAACTGATATTGCAGATAGTCTCTCTTGGCTCACCCTGCTTCATAAGTAGATCCTAATCAATTTTAACTTTGAGAAGCTTCTTTCAGCAGAAGCTGTACTGACTAGAACTGTGAGCAAAATTCTGACTGTTATGTAAACATTTGGATATTTACACTTCTTCCAAATTATTTTCTAAAATGTACTGGAGAAGTTGGTGTGCTTCGTCGGATAGAGCCTAGTGAATGGGTTTTTAAAATCTGGAGTTCATCATATAGTTCCAAAGGCTGTATGTCGCTGTTTTCGCCATCCCGAAGTTTTGTATTTAAATTATTACAATATTTCAGAAGAATCTCTTTTGTTAAACATTTCAAAATATTGATATCATAAATAAAACCAAATCGTTCAAAATATTTATTGAGCGCTTTAAAGCGACATTCGGTGTCGACTATAATACTGCCCTCCTTAGGAAAAAGGTCCTATCTGCAAAATCCTCTTTTTGAGTTATTTTAACTTTTATAAATTCTTCAATGGCGTCCACAGTTTTTACTGCACACAATCCAAATTTCGAACAACATTGTAAAACATGTTGCTTTATCACCCGACATAATTTACATTTCTAATATTTGCCGAATTTTCATTTTATGATAGATAGGACTTTTATCCTTAGTAAAGTAATTAGTTTTTATCATCACCTTTTTCATGTGGTAGATAAGACTAAAAAGAATACAAAAAACTGCTTTTTAATAGAAAGTATTTATTTAAGAAATGCAAAAAAAACTTCTTGAAGTACAAAATTTAAATTAAACGCTACAAATTCAACAAAATAAAAAACTTCTTTTTTAAATAGAAAAGACATTATTATTGCATTAAATTTCTTCAGGTACATTTATTGCAACTGGTAAGTTTTGCCAAAAAGGCACACGATTTTTGGGCATTATTTGTGACAACTTTGCTAAAAGTCCTTCTTTTCTTTCTTTCGATATGCCTCTATATTGTGTGCGAGGTTGTGGTTTTGGTAGATTTGTTTTTAAAGCTGTTGCCGTGAGAAAATTAAGTTTAACAAAATCGCCTTTAAAATCAATTTTATATTCTAACAATTGACTTCCTCTTTCAAAAGACACCCAAACCATATCGTGAAGATATACACGTGGCTGCAATTTTTGCAATTTATATTTGGAACAATAATCTGGCCAATCATAGAACTGTTCAATTTTCATTTCGACAATATAAACATTTGACAAATTTGCTGATTTTACGGGATCTGCAAAATCACCAAAATCATAAATTTTACCTTTTTTCTTTAGCGATAATTCCACTTGGTGGTGGAAATAATCCGCAGACATAAAAGTGTGTCCTGTCTCAAGATACTTAATATTAAGTTTGTTTAAAGATACTTCTGGCGAATTAACAAGATAAACAAAAAAACTGAAAATGGTCCAATTTTTGTTTTGGGCAGAGCAGTTATCTAGCCACAGTGTTATTTCAGTTTCGTCTCTGTACAATTGAAAAAACGCATAATAGGTCGAAATTAAGTCTTCTTTGGATCTTCCTGCTAAAGCCTCATGCCAAAGAATAGCTAAAGGTTTTCTTTTTTGTTTTTTTCCGATGGGGACAAAGCTTTCATTAAATACAATAATGCGTTTTGTAAACACAACTTCTTTGAACATATCTACTCGCGGAATCATGATAACCTGCAAAATTCAATTAATTAATAAAAAATTATAAAAACAACTACAAATTTGAAAAAATACTTTTTCAAGGTCTGCTGAAAAAAAGAGGCCATTCTTCTTGTCGGCATCATTTTTATATTCCTCACGAGCAGTTACATATTTCATATGATGCACATTCCATTTTTGACATTCTTCACACAAAGTTCCCTCTTCATGATTTTCTTTCTTGTGAAGATTATAAATTTCGCACTGCCAACACTCCTCATGACCTAACTTTGCAAAAGAGATTTTAAGGTCATCTGATACCACTTTCCTATATAATTCATAGGAAACTTTTAAGGTCTTATTTTTTTCTTTGAAGTCGTTGTACATAAATCGTATTGTAATATCTGATGGTAAATACCTTGTATTCGGAGCATGTTCCCTCCGATAGTGCGACTGAACGGGATCGAATAAGTTTACATGTTCCACAATAACTTGCCTATCAATTTTATGAGGACACGGCTGGCATCCCCTTCCATCTGCTTTGGGCGTTATTAATTTCGAATTCGTTTTTCTTACGTTTTTTAAAACTCTGTCGTTATTAAAGGTGTATCCTAAAGTTGCCAAAAAAAATCTCTTGCACACTTGAACATCAAGAGCATTTGCGGTTTTTAAAAAATATTTATATGAAAATTGTCTTGCAGAGTTTGGTCCTGCTGTTTGTCTTTTTTTGTTCTCTTTTTTTGTTGAATTAAAGATAAATGTTTTTCGTGCTTCTTCCTTAAGTTGCCAAAATTGAGTGTTAATGGCGGTTTGTCGGTCTTTATTGAGAAGTGAGGCACACTTGAATTTGCAGGTATCTTTACAAGGTTCCTTTACTTGAAACTTTTCAATTTTACTGGCTAGTTTTCTTTTTTTTCTTTCAGAAGGTGTGGTGTCAAAACACCTCCTCTTGCGTATTTGGCCCTTTTTGGTATATGTCAACTTTTGTTTATGCTCAATGTGTGCCATAACATTCTCAAGTAAAATTGGTAAAATAACTCTTTCAACGAATTCAATACTTGCGCAATTTTCACGTTCTATTATAATATCTGTGGTTATGTCTGTATGCTCAAACTCGTCAACTTCAGGATCGGAATCAGTATCTTGACGTTCCTCACTTTCTAAGACAAAATCAGGGTCTTCCTCTACTTCTTTACGGTTACTGGAGCATTTACGAACAGCAGATACCTTTTCTTGGAACGATTTATTTAAAGCAAGGCTGACTAAATGTTTGCCTCTGTTAAACATTCTAAAAAAATTAATAGTTTACATGTTTTTATTACTTGAATTTAGTTTTTGTAGCTCACTTGTCTTATTTTTGCACTATCACAATTAACATTTAATAACTTCACACTACAGACGCAAAGAAAAAACACAGGAGGTTTGAGTTTTTAGGTTATGTTAATTTTAAACAACAGCGCAATATCAGTTTCAGTTGTCCTTACTGCACTATTATTATAACTAGCCTACTAAGGAAAAAAGTCCGAAGTGCAAATAATTTCACAGATAGGACACACTTGCTTAGCATATGAAAGATAGTACATTTTTACTTAGTAACCCGATTAGTTATTGTAGATAGGACAAACTTTTTAGTGAATTATGAAAGGTATCGGCTGTAGTTAGGACTATCTTCTTTAGTAGATAGATAAAACACATTGCACTACATACAGAGCAATAAAAATCTGAAAAACACAAATTTTGCAGATGGGACCATCTTCCTTAGGAGGGCAGAATAGCATCGATCATAATGTTAAGAAAGTTGACCTTGCATTTCAGCAGATTGTATAGGTTTATCAGCATGTTCATAACCGAACATTCGGTTTTACTTTGCTAGTCGTGCTTTTTTAAATTGAGACTCAATTTCGTAGTTACTTTTCCTTACAAACAATCGAGTTTCTGCAACGCTTTTTTCAAATCCACTATTTCAGAATTCTTGAATCCAGCTACAAAATGAAGTTCACTCGAACCGATTGCCATACTTTACTTATTTTGTTTACACGCAGTAAAATCTCGTACCACACGTGTATGCCAACCATAAACTCAAATGTTAACATTTTGTTGAAGACTGCTTCACAGTCACTTAGAGTTTCGGAATCATCAGGTTTACTTTTCCGGTCATCCATGCATTCGATAACATCATCTTATTGTAAAAATATCGTTATTACTGCTCCCATTCTACTCTCCCATCGAATTTCAGACAGATATATTGAGTCAATTTTAATTTGGTTTTTACAATAACTCAACGTTTGCTTGAAAAGAGCACAAGGATTTTATTTATAACGCCAAAAATGTTTTGGCTGTTGTAGAAGAGCTAGCAGGATCTATTAAAAGCAAATTCCAACTGTGGCATCTTGGGTTTTGAATTTGCACTGGATTTGCCTTTGGGCAGGACTAATAGAAGCTCGACTAATACGTATTAACACGGAGGTGCTTGTATTTTTTTCCTGTGTCGTTTTGTTACCTTAGAATAACCTATATATTAATTTCAATTTGGACTGTGATAAATTACCTGAGAAACTTAAAAATTTTGGCGTTCTAAACTACGTCTGAAACATTTAATTTTATTACGTTATAAGATTTATTTTTATAATTTTGTATCGCTGGAATTACAAGCAAATATTCAAAGTAATGCTGACATTCAGACAAATCATAAACAATAACTTGAAAAACACATATTGTAATTTTTACCTAGACCTATAACATTGTTTTCGTCTTTGTCATATGTCAAGATTTTGCTATGCTAGAACAAACAATTACACAGACTGAAAAATGTGTGCTATGCACTTTGTAAACAGGGAATTTCACCTTGCCTGCACGAGTTCAAATATTCTCGATAAAACTGTTATTTAACTTTATAATAGACAATAATATTGTAGAGTGCTTTTGCGTGATTGCGGCAAATAGATTTTAGCTTTTTATTTTCATCACTGACTTATTGAACTTATAAGTATAACAAATTTATAATGTATAGTGCTTTGTTTAAGACTCTTAATCGTTTAAATATTGATTGTAAATACTTTTTTAATTACTGAAGCTAGTTCTGGCATATACTTTGCTGACCAAGTAAGGTAATAATAATAATAATAATACATTTGTTACCCAACAGAGAATATACTTCACTTCCAGAATAAATTATATGTAAATTTAAATAGTACATATGAACAGTTGTTCCCTACAAACTAATAATAAATTTAAACTGACATTATAATACCTAAGTAATATAATAAACAAAAATAATATAATATCCTGCACTGGGGGCTTATCAACCTAACTAAAACAATCAGAGAATATATTTGAAAAACATATTGCCATTGCTAATTAGCGAGACATGGACGCGTTTTGATTTATTTGAATCTCATCAGCACGCCGTACGCTGTTCGTAATGACAATTTCATATTTTATCGTATATATTCGAAGTGGTGTTATGTTTGTATGAGATATTTCGTAAGTTTGAAAATCCTCAATTACACACATTTTTGTCGATCTACTTTCACTTCGTTTCTATAGACATGTACAAATGAGAATATTTTATTTTTATATAATGAAAGCCATTCGAGTGATCCACTCTAATCGCCTGTGTCAAAATAGCTTAACCGAACCGTCAAAATCGACTCGAATTGGTTACACGGGGGGAAGAACTCCTCCCTGGATAAGCGGAATTAAAAGCTGTCGCTTGGCGTGGGCGTACGGGCGACTTTAAATTTCCGGTCGACGGAGAGATTTTCCTTCTTGGTGGAGTGTGTGGAGAGATATTGGCCGCTAAAGAGGAGCGTGCAAAAATCGACACTCGGGCGTTATGAAAAAATTCGGACAAACGGCGTTTATGATAAAAAAAAACATGTAAAACACGTTAAAATTCGTAAAAATATCAGATATGACAGACGCACAGAAAATTTGCAAAACTTTCACTTTGACGAAGAAATATCACGCCATCGGGGTTTAGCTTGCCGAAAAAGGCTCAGAACTCGAATGGATGGACTTTTCCGCGACGATTGAGTGAACTGTCCACGTGCCATGACTTTCGCTGTCGAAGGTACGAGTCATTTAAAGCTTTCCTGCAGGGGGATGAGGTAAAAAAAATTCGCGATAACGAGTTGGCAAGAACGTGTCACGAATTCAAACGCACGTAAGATTTTGACAGATGCACGGAGAAGTTTCATTTTTGTAATGGAGTTTGATGTTTGGCAATTTTCTGATAACGATGGGCAGTGCTAATTTACAAAAAAAAAATGCGTGTAACCGTCACACGTATCCCGATTCATAATTATCAGGACGAAGGCAATAAGCGCAAAGAATTGACATTTAGAAGACAGGCACGAGCCCTATCGTAAAGTAAGGTGGAAAGAATTAACGCCACAAGGTGAATATATTGTTGGTTTATCATTTACAAATTACAGTCTCACAAGTTTGCAGGTTTTCGTTCGTCAAAAACTGGAAATGTCAGGCAAGTATATAGACCGAGAAAATCAAATAGGAAAACACTAAAGAATATACTAAAGGGCATTAATTTCATCGAATAAAAATTTAGTATTTATACGACAAAATGTAAACTAAACATAAAAATATATATATATATAGAAGATATGCACATTTTTAATTGTTCTGTATGCAAAGTTTAATTGCACGTAGCCGAATAACATACATCAAAGAAAAACAGTTAATGTAGTGCTAATTTTATGTACGTACTTAATTTTAAGTGTACGACACCCTTTAAAGTAACAAGAAAAATCAAACATCTAACTGAAGTTCGATTTTCCACGACAGGCCTACGAAAATTGGATTCCACCTTATCACCATCAAAACGAGCAATCAATGTCAATTCGTGATGACACTTTCCCCAAGACGACAGAACTATTGAACACGTGTTTTATTTTCTACTCATAAACGCTCAAAATAACAACATTAATTATTGATAATGTCACAGATGGATATCTATAATAATCTAAAGACGTGCACTTTCATTGGCCAATTGTCAAGTTTGATCTTCAGAAAGGCAACAAATGTTGGACAGTCTGGGAATGAAATATGCATTTATTTGGCTGATTACAAGAAAACGATATCTAAGGGATCAAATGGAATTGATATTTTCCAGATTTTATGAATAAAAGCTCTAAATTTATGAAGTTCAGTAACTTCTGTCAAACAATTATATGCGCTCGAATAAACAGTCGTAGTATAGATCATAATGGCAAAGAAATGATAAAATGTTGGTTCAAGTGTGATACTATACTGAAATGAGATACTTATTAGGTATGTATTTTGTTACTAAGAATTATTACTGTTGTAGTGTTCTGTTCTGTATGTATTTGTTCTATGCGGGAGGAAGTAATATCTAATAAAATATTTCCCGTCTTTCACTCTATATTACTATAAATTGTCAATAGAATTAAATTGTACTATCACATGTAAGAATAATAATAACAATAACAAGTATTTTATATTATAGAAATAGTCCTTAATGCCAAAAATAGTTATTTATGTACCAAGTTAGTAAAGTGATACTTTATCGAACGAGTCTGATTTGCGAGCTAAGCGAGTGAAGCGAGCGCGGCGAGTAAAAGACGAGTTCGATAAAGGTACTTTACTGACGTGGTGCATACAAAATTTTATCGCCAACCGTGAAAATTGTTAATTTTAAAATTGAAGATATAATAACGTATGACAGTTTATGACAGTGACAAACGATTTATATTTTAAAGTCATCAGTCATGGCTACGTTGACAGATATCAGCGGCGGATAAGGTACTTTATTGTACAGTACGATAAAGTGTTTGTTTACCTCCGTAAAACGCTATGGTAACGCATCGCTTTATTGACGGTTGGCGATAATAGTTATTTATGTACCAAGTCAGTAAAGTGATATTTTATCGAAGGAGTCTGATTTACGAGCCAAGCGTGTGAAGCGAGCGCGGCGAGTAAAAGACGAGTTCGATTAAGGTACTTTACTCACGTGATGCATACAAAATTTTATCGCCAACCGTGAAAATTATTAATTTTAAAAATAAAGATATAATAACTTATGACAGTGACAAACGATTTATGTTTAAAGTCATGAGCCATGGCTATGTTGACAGATATTAGAGGCAGGTAAAGTACTTTATTGTACAGTCCGATAAAGTGTTTGTTTACCTCCTTAAAATGCTATGGTAACGCATCGCTTTACTGACTGTTGGCGATAAAAAATATTACACACAATTGTCACATTTACTTATGCCAACAATGTCATTCAATTTGACAGTTAAGTCTCTCAATAGATGTTTTTATTATAAGTTTATAAAAACGAATAAACGTCAACTAACTTCTGACGCAATGACAGTTTGTGCAAAAGTTTAAATTAGACGTATATACAGGGAGCGTCAAAAGTTTAGACAATTGGAAAATTATAAAAAGCATCATGGTAATGCTCTCGCTTTACAGGATATTGTAATAATATCGTAAGCAAAAGCAAAAGAAGCGAATTCAATCTCGAAGAGATTGAAAATCCAACTAGTATCTGTTATATTTGCCACAATATACGAGAAAGGTGTTTTTAAAAGCATATTAGATTTCGGTTTGGGTATCAAAAAAGTATCAGTCCAATGCAAGGCTTGGGATGGGACACCGAGGTCGACCTGGAATAATAGTACCGGCGAGTCCACCAAATCATTAATCAAGTTAATAAAAAAAAAGTCTGCTGTTGTATCTTTTTCTGTCTGATAAAGACTCAACGGAATACCCATTCAGTAAAGCAATGTAGTTTGTGTTTCGAGCCTGGTAAAAGTTATCACTTGAGGAAATTTAAAGTAAGCTTTTGTGCTTTCTCCCATGCCAACTGCCACGGTATATAGTTCAATACCAGCGGGCATTAAGGGTAATCCATCTAGTACCTTTGCTGTACTACATCGCGTATACTTATTTGATACTGAAGTAATTTTCCAATCATTAATTATTTTTTTTAGTGCTGGATGGATATTGATTTGATTGTACCTGGTGACACAACCTTCACCGCCACTGCCAAAGGGATATTATTTATAAAGAAAAAAGAATCAAATATTGATGTGTAAAGTTAGATTGAAATGTATGCTACATGCTTAATAAAAAAATCTTTGCAATATGTTTAAAATGTTTCAATGGCAGTCAAAAAACAAAATATTAACAAAAACATTTTCTTCCATTATTATATAGATATTTTTGAAACATATTCGTCTAAATTAAAATCAAAAATTTAGCTTAGTTTTCCTTAAATTCCATGTTTAGTATAAAGCATTTAAATTTCATTTATAATTTCCAACCTGTCTGCACTAATCGACACAGTAAAGTTTGGTTGTTTATAGACGTTTATGAACAAACATTTGTTGCTAATTATTTTCTATACCGAATTGTTTAATATAATAAACGGTTAAAGGATCGTTAATCAAACATCTACCAATCAGCAACGGTACTGGATGCGAGAACAGAGTGATTAGCCCAGGAGCACAGTCTGCATCCAGTATCTCAGGGTCGTTTACTATTTATTACTGCAATGAATATAGTTATATGACTAATAATTATAATTGAACAAGGAGTGAATGAATGCGTATATTTAATTTAATGACAAAACTCACCTACCTTAATCTTATGCTTCACAATCCCCAATCAAAAGTTCCTCAGGCAACCGGTGTTAATTCTTTTAGATAGCTAACTACTTACTTGAATGATCTTGTGATTATTTATAAAGTTATTACTGGACGCCACTTACTTTGATTAATATGATCATAATTTTATTATCACTAGAATTAGCATATCGTGGCTCTAGATATGTTAGTGAAAGAAAGTAAGGACATTCACTGAGCTTATTGAATTACCTCAAGGAACGAAGGATAATCAATTTAGAACACAAGTGTCGTAAACTTAACAATATTTATTACATGAAATAATTTAAACCAAGGTACAATAAACATTTAACACTAATAAACAGACGTTTCATTTCCACATTTTACATCAGATTACAATATTCTTAATTTGATAATCTGGCCAGACAGATAAATTATTGTTACACAAAGATTGACACAAATAACGTATTACAATATATTCGTTAAAAATACAAATGGTAAATTCAAATCGGATATTAAATTTAGAACAAAATGCAACAACTAATGTATGTATTATTTCGACAAAGTGAATAATTCGTATTGTAACTTCTAAAAGATTAACTTAAGGTTACGATATTATAGGCAATAGTACAAAGATTCTAACAATGAACTCGAAATTTCGGATTAATACTATTATTTACAGTAGTGTAATAATTCAAATAACAACGTGAACAAAGAGATATAGATTAACCCTCAAAACTATTCTGACGTTATCCAACGGAACTATATCATACAGATTTATCGTTACAAAGCCAGAGGGAATGGCCTTTGAGTTTAATCTAGCGAGGGTACAATAACTTTCAAGCGCTCTGAGACATAACTAATACTTAAATTACCTTGAAGTGTGCAGATACGATAATAACAAAGGTTGCAGGGTGTGCGACGGGTCGATGACTTTCCACGAAGATAAGATGGGTTTCTTCGGTAGTTTGACGGAAGACGGAATCCGACGGCAACGGTTCAGTATCAAGACTGCTTCAAATTCCCATAAGGTAAATTATCTTGATCAGCCAAATCTTCTCTTAGACTGGACTAATGATCGTTTGATAATTTTAAAACCACTAGGCACGTTAAATCGTCACTTGACTAGCTTTTGACACTGCTATATTACGTACACTGTGCTAACAATCTTAACATTTAAATTGCTACTGGACTACGTGTCAAACATCTGATAGTCACCGACCGCCAATAGTCTACACTTAAAATTACTTAGATATGTCGATGGTCACTAGGCGGTTAACAAAATATCTATCTCCCATTTCTAAGCGTTCTTGCCTTTTTATTCGTACCTTCGGAGAGGGGTGAAAACACGCGTCAACGCCTGTTTCCGGATTCTAGAAGCTTCTTGACTTCTCCAAGAAGGAATTTTTGCACACGACGCATACGATGTAAGAGATTCAATTGCTCGGTTCCCAGGGTATTGTTAAATAAAGGGGCTATTGATAACACGAGCATACTTGCGGCGCCGAAATCTAGTTTTCATCGTGTCATACAAAGGGGTATTTGAGAAAAATTGTTGTACGCGACTCTAATATTTACTTAATAAAAGAATTTTATTTTAACTTATAACTGCCGTTATTCAAATGTTATTTTTAAGAAATAAGTATTTGAAAATAAAATATAACGAATGATCTCATCACAAATTAAACAAGCTTGGCTGTGGAATTGCAATACATGTATTTTAAATTTTGAATATATTTTGCGTATTAAGATTAATAATAGTGTACAATAGGAGCCAAAAGAATGATATCACAATTAATTTGGAATTCTTAAGTAATTTAATAATTGCTAGTTTAAGTAAACAGATATTATTTAATATTTTGAAATTAAATTAGTAAGAAGTGCCAAAAGCACGCAAAAAATCGTCGACGAAATGGTCAAAATTTTTGGGGGAGATAGAAGTGCCCCCACTACTACTCCAGTGGACCACGCCCTAGGAGCCAAGCTGACCTTCGGTCAAGATGTCGGTCGAATTTAATTTCTCTAGTTATCCGTGTAGTGATTGTGATTAGAATTGTCAATTTTGTGACAATATGCCATTTCAATATTCATTTGAAGATAAAGTAGAAATACGTCTAATTTTTGGAACAACTTTATGTTGAACGTTTTCCAAGTCGTCCACATCCCAATAGAAAATTTTTTATAATCTGGTAGAACGTTATCTGCAACCACATTCGATGAGTCAAAACGTCACTCAGAATTACTGGTCTTTATATTGCTGGGGCGGTGTCATCAAGAATAAAATGATTTGACGGTGCATTAAATGGGCAAATGTATGCACATTTCTTACGAGATAAAGTTCGAATTTTATTCGAAAATATACCCCTCAACATCAGAAATGAACCCCCACATTTTATTTATTATTCTATAATGAAAAATTCATTATAAAATCATGCTTGTCAATTGATAAGCAACTTGTTAAACGTCATCTATTAGATTGTCAATTTTGCAGCAAATATCATGGTATTCTATACAGGGTATTCAAATAAAAAACATAAAACTGGCAAAACTATATCAAAAAATAACAGTAGCCCAGTAATGGCCACTTTTACAGTAATAACGCCCGACATGTTTTTAGTAGAAAAATCTGTAAGCAGTTTAAAAAATAGAGAGATATACAGGCTGACTTTTAGACAAAAAAAAAGTGTCATGTAATTTTAATTCAGTTTTCGGCACATGCAATTAGCAATTGAAAACAAATTACATATTCTTGTATTAAGACGTTTTACTTTGAACAACATTACCAAAAAATGGTGTCTATCTAATACAGAGATATCAACAATTCCTGTAGACCACGTGACTACCAAATTAGGCAACCCAATTAACAGCAGTTGGTAGTATTGAATGTTTTATGTAAAATATGGTTAAAAGTGTCAACAATGACACCAGTATTTGTGAATAAAATGTACGCTACTGTCAAATACTAGCGATACGCGAATCTCATAAACGTATGAACACGAAAATCACCAGATTTTAGAAAATTACTGATCACGTGGTCTACAATCTTTCTCGATAGCACTGTACGTTACTATTGAGATATATAATTTAGAAAAACATTGAATTTTTCAGAAAAATAATAATAAGTCAAGAACTTTAGACTTATACTATCTTATTACTTTTTGATTATGATTTATATGAGGAATACAAAAATGTAATGATGTATATGCTGTTCCATTTCGAAAACTATAAGTCTGGACAGCCACCAAGTAATGGAACACCCTGTATAATATAAAATAAATTTAAAAGGTGCTTCTAATTAGTGGCTATCTTATGAAGATATCGTAATATCTTTTCTCATAAAGTCACAATCGGGCCTTCCCCGCGTATATGACTCACCCTGTATATGAAAATAGCATTTTCATCAATTTTTTTTATATCTAGACATAAAAAAGCATATTATAAATCATATTTAAGATTGTATAGATATGCATTTATGTATATGTAGTGATCTGTTGATAAGGAATATTTATTAATAATTAAAAAAATATAGTACTTAACAAAATAAAATTAATAATAATTTAAAATTATGCATTATAATTTAATATAAATATAATGAAGAAAAGTAATTAATGATCACATATTTAGAACACCTTGTTTTTGTTCAAATACCCCCTACCAATTTGAAAACGTAACACACATCTATTTATTATTTAAGGTTTATACCTTTTGCTGCACTACCGTCTATTAACTACTTAATATATGTATATTAAAACTTTTACCATAACTCTTGTTCATTCTCAATTGAAGAGACGCAGACGCAGTAACTGAAGCAATTTTGCAACACTCTTGAGTTAACAATCAACAATTTACTATACATATACATACAAAGTTGTAGGTGTTTGAAGTGTATACATTTTTAGTGTACGGACATTGCGCAGGTTAGAGTTGTCAGTTGCTCTTTGGTTAGGAAATGTGGAAATAGGCGAATAAGGACAGTGGAAAAACCTAAGAAAATACAAAACCAGAGGTGAGTGAAACATATGCCAGATTTTCTTTAATGTTAATAAAATCTTATGAATCGTTTCTATACCTTTTCTTGTAAAATTTTTTATTGTTGTTGTGGCATTTTAAAAATATATTAGAATAGTATTTAATTCTAAAATTTAAAATTGAATAGCTTTTAATATAAATGTAAAATCGTGCAAAACAACAGATTTTCAAACAATTTAAAGAATTATCAGTGATAATAATGAAAATAAACATTATACAATGATAATGTTTACTTATGCATAGTAATGTGTAATAGGTGCGAATTATAAAAAGAATTTCTTAATCCAAGTGATTCAAGCGATTCAAATACCATTTCGAAGGTTACATTTGAATTGAATAATTGGAATTGAGTGTTACCGCAACTTCTGTTTGTAGAATGTACAAATTTAACTAACTATACAATATGCAATCACTTTCATTTAAAATACTTGGCATCTATAACCATAATAGGGAATATTATATCTTTCCGGCATTAAACTTCGATGGCAGGTTAGGAAAGAACGATTCTCGTTTCAAATCACTTTTAGATGTGTATTTTTATTATACAGGTGTCTCAGAAATTGTACTGTTCATTATGATATCGTGAACGGCGGTATTTGAAAAGTTTGTTTGAACGAGACAAAATATGGTTGTGAAGTATTGATCTGAATAAGAAATGTTTTAGAAAATTTAATGAAATATCCCTTCTACACTTTTTAACTTTAAATTGAGAATAATCAAGTTCAAATTGAGAACATACACTTTCAAAATGAGAATAAACAATAACAAATGAAAACTGCTTTTATTATATTTGTAAAGTAACACAATTAATAAATGGACTTTGTAAATTATATGATTAAATTGCTTAAATTTAACGCGTCTGGTATATATCGTTGAATATGCGCTACATATTGCCGTGATCCCTATATTGGTTAGGCATTATAAGATAAATAAATAATTAAGTAATAGGATAAGGAAACAATTTTTAGTAGTAAGTATAATTATGGAAAAATGTATTATGAGTTGCATAACCGCAACGGCGTAATGTTATAATATTAGGTATATGATAATTGAAATTGAAACAAAATTTATTTGAAAGGTACAAAAATAAACACAAAAATTCATGTATTCTATATTTATAGAAACGAGGAGCACAAGATGCAATTTCAGTATACAAAGGCTGAACCAAATTTTATGCATTGTGTAAGAATAGCATTAAATATATTGAGCAGTAAACCACTATTCAAACTCAATAACGTGTTAAAAATAAATAACACAGAGAGAGTAATGATGAAAGATGGAATAGTCAAAAGAGTTAGTCATTTGAATGCCGTAAAGCTGTATGAGAAGGGTGAAATTAGACATTCACGACATGAAAACATCTTTCATCATGAGTAGACGTAAATTTATAAAGATTGTTGTTTGTTAGACATTCTATGGTCACACTTAACAATACGATAAATACCTGACACTTATATCTAAGCATAATTTTTAAAAAGGAATATGTAAAAAGGTATATTTTTTATTCGACACAATGTAATAAAGCAAAAACTTCAGTAATATCAGGTTAAATCCAGTTTAATCCAGGAAAATTCCAGAAATAACAGATTAAAATTGGTTTAATCTGAATAAATCTACAAAGAAAAAACAATGTTTAATATTGTTAACAGCTGCATACAAATTAACCTAAACGAAGACGAGAGAGGATTCTTTGAAGACAGGAATGGAGTTATCAAGGTCCAGGCTCCCAACGATGTAATTAAAAAATGAGGTGTGGCCACCACACGACTTTCTTATACGTATGAAAGTGCTACTTCCGGTCTGAATTTTGAAATTTTTTTTATTCAAAAGATATTTAAAAGTATGTTCTAAATACTTTTATACTCGTAATGTACCTGCCTAGAAAGCATGACTTGCGAGATATTCGCAAAAAACTGATTTTCGATAAGAGTAAAAGACCTACTTCCGGTACGAATTTCGAAAAACTTTATTAAAACAATTTTTCTCAAATTTAATTTTGAGTATATTTGAATTCTTTATAAATTTGTTTAAACTTAGTAATTGACGAAATATTTGCAAAATTCGATTTTTTCACTGAAGTAAACTACTACTTCCGGTCTGCCGATTTTGCTCAAAATCTAATCAGTTCTCAAGAAGGAGATTATATTCGTAAATACAAAATTTGGAATTGATATCTACAGCGGTTTGACCGCTATCGTGGTCACACACACAGAGACACACACACAGAGAGAGAGAGAGAGAGAGAGAGACACAGACACACAGACATTTTTTAAAAACCACTTTTTTGGTATCAGGGGACCTCAAAACGTGGACATCTGCAAAAATCTCGAGGTCGAAAATTTTCATCATCACAATACTTCCTTATACTACGTATAAGAAAGTAAAAGGGAAGTATTCCAGTCATATGCAATGTATTTCCTATTATTACTAAAGGAGATGTCTGCAAGAGAAAAATACGGATAGTGTTAAACAATGGAAAAAGAAAGTATTTAAACAATGATGAAAGAGGCAACAAATTCATCTATAAATACAATAAAGGATGGCGTTAATGGAAAAGGAATGTACCTACCCAAGATAAGAAAATCGCAAATGTGCAGAGACATAAACAATAAATAAATTGTGTGCGTGTATTTTTGTGTAATTTCTAAATGTCAAAATAATATGGGTACAGGTCAGCCTAGGGAAAACGTAAAGAAAATAAATATGAGCAGGACAATACCAACGTAAACATTAGTGCGTGTATTGTGGCGCTGCGGACTAAGAATGTTTTTTTTTCCGATGACCGAGAACTAATAAAAGGCCGGGAATGACGGAGAAAAAGAAGTCGCTGATCTACGAGAGAAGTAGTCGAACTTTTAGAAGAAGCGGTCGATCTTTGATTTTGTTTGAATTCTGTTTAATGATTGCAGGCGTATAGATACACTGCATAGAAATCATTTGTAGTAAATGTATTAAGTTATTTTTGATTTTCAATAAGTACTTTATCATTTCATAATTAATTTTTGTCATTTAGTTTAATTTCATTTATTTTTCATTATTAATATGGTAGATCAATATCAAGAGGAATTTGATGAAATGTATGAACATTATAAGTAAGTTTTTCTTAAAATAAATTATGCTAAAGATGCTATGTGAAAATATTCATTTTTAGCAAGGCATTAAAGCTCATTAATATTTTGAATAAGAATATTATCTTCTTTGCTATAAGTAGATTAATATAACAAATCATGGGAGTATTGTTAATAATGTAGAAAGGGCATTGATGACACAACGTGGGAATGTTTGTTAGCGATGTTATCTAGGCATTATTAACAAGTTATTAGACACAAAATTTAATGAGGATTTCAAATATATTTATATACGTAAAGGTAGGAGCATTTTTGGTAGACAGTAGCCAATTTGTGGTATGTACAACGTGTAAATATTTGCATATGATGATTGGTGACAGTCTTATCAAGGTGTTTTCTGCTCTGCGAGATTCTGTATCTTCAGAGGCATTTCGTGAGAATGAATGTCTTTGTTGAAGCGAAATTTAGCGTCGTATAAGAAAATTTTTATTTCTTTGAAACTACACAATGTTACAATTTAAATATAGCAAAGAGTGATACTTATTTTGAATCTATATGATATTTGTAATGCAATGTGTTTTCGTATTAATAAAATACACATTTTTTTTTGCTTATAATTGGAAAGTAAAAAGGACGATTTCTTTTTACAGCCACATGTGGCAAGAGAATTACTTCACCAATATTGTTATAAGATATTAAATTGAATATAAATATTTTATGAGATTTAGTTTTTATTAGTAACCTTATCCTATCTAATTTTAGATAAGAAATGTTATTGGAAAAGTAAAAGGAATACCACTGCTAGAACCTACAAGAAAAATACGATTGTTAATAGGGATTAAATTTATAAATTTAACAAAGAATTTTTTTTACATGTCAACGCTATTTCTGCATTCGTTGTATATTATGCTGCTTTGTATTATCGTAGTTTGATTAAGTTATGCTGGTACAAGATTACCATATTTTAATTTGAAAGCAAAGTTATAGTATAGGTATATATCTGGTGATGCCCAACGTATAGCAATAATACATTTATTATAATAAAGAATAATAAAAATTTATCATCAGATATATGCTATCATAGCAATATGTTGGATTGTTTGTCGGATTTATTGAATTAACATTAGAATCTATTATCTCCTCTAATTGTTGTAGACGAATCTCCGTCTGGTTTAAACTTGCTCTGCCTAAAATATATGGCATACGCAGACATAAATTCCGTTTAACACAAGCTTTTCAGTTGGACCAAGTCATTTCAATTGGATTTAACATTGGGCTGCATGGACTAAGTCTTAGCAATTTATGGTTGCTCAATTCATTTTCAGTAAATACGGTTTTCATATCGGCATGGCACGGAGCATTGTCAATTACCGACACCATATGAGTTTGATAAATGTTATAGGCTACATGCAAACACTGACGAACAAATTAATTTGCATCTTCCATTCTAAAGGCACCTCCTCTGACCTTGTTGTGAATCATTCCCATATTACCAATACAGCCTATAACGTGTACATTGGCTCCGCGGCAACCATCCATTATATTGCTGCAGCGAGAGCCCTTTCTTGATCGTCCTTGTCGTCTTGATATGAAAAAATTAAAATTTATTTCGTCCATGTAAATAATTGGTACATTATCCGCTTGATAAATTAAAAGTTGTTGAATATATTGACAATGTTTTATCTGATTTTCATCACTATTTGCTCTGTCAGGTTCTTTTCGTGTGTCTTTCAAGGTGAACAACAATATGTCCAAATGTTTTCAAAGTGTTTCTTTAGATACTGTTATTTGATGTTGCACTTCCATTTTTAGTTTAAGTTTTTTAATGTTAATTTTGGGTATTCTTCAATGTATTGAGAGAAAAATCGGCGATGCTCCTGCGTGATTTTCACAAATTTTTGTTGCCCACGTGGCTTTTTCACATTTTCTTGATTTTAACTCATTGGTAGGCAGTCGATTTTTTAACGCCCAATCTAATCGTAAGTCCTCTCCAGTTACAATCGGCCCTATGATGTATCATTTACGTTAAAATAACAGCTGCTGTTATTTCTAAAATAACATACACGATTTAACAGATGCGATAATATGTTTAGTAAATAATAGTATGATGTATCACCTTATAATGCGTATACGTTATGGACCCTGTTCTAGTGAATATCGATGGTATTTTGACAAAAGGGCGAATGCGCCAATTTTACGATTTTGAGCTTTATGTTCCAAAATATCAGTACCTACCTACTGTAAGATGATGTTGGCAAAAGGATGAACATATTTGGTGGAAAATAAGGTGTTGGTAATCAAAAATACATTTTTCCTTTGGGCGAATGTGTTCAGAACAATCCGTTCAAAAGGACGAATGTAACAAAGCTAAAACGCCTAAAGGGCGAACGTGCATTACTTTACTATAGGCAACATAACCTGAAAATAGTTTTGTTCGTTGTTTGTATCGTATGCGATACGGTACGAAAAATTGTTAATTATGTCTAGTCGGACAGAGCGAATACTAAAATTGGCTCGTAATATTAATAAGCCAACAAGTAGTGTTTCAACTGATGTATCATTGCCGGGTAAATGTAGTATGGCATTAGAGAATTTAGATGTTATTTACGGGTCAAATTCCGGCAGTAGGATTGGAAATCCGATGTAATTGACATAAGTAAAAGTCCTTCTTTTCTCTTGAATAACTGAAACAAACTATCAGATTATAGAACTAGTCGCTGTAAGTGTTTTTTTAAATATTTTCCCTTTCAATTACAAGACTCTTTCTTTCCCCGTAATTAGACAGGGTACAAAGAATAAAATAACAAACTGCATCTCTATCTTATGTCATTTAGGCCAAAGGTGGAAGATAGGCTCTTGGAGACCGATGAAGAGGACGAAGACTGCACCTAATTATTGATTTATTGAGTATTATTGTAGTTTTTTGTTACTTTAATTTCATTTGTATTTCCAAATTTTTCACAAACAATTTTTTTTTTCTTATTTGACTTTTACTGAACTAGAACTATTTAGTATGATTTTATTGTAATTAATCATTAAAAGTTCTCCTTCTCACCAACTCTTAATTAGAGGCTTGGGCGAATGAATATAACACTTAAACCAAGGGCGAACTCGAGGTCTATACACCACATCTACCAGAACTAATCTGGAAAAAGGGCGAGTATCCACAAAAATTTAAATTTTAGACTAACAGTACATTTAATTTTGTATTTTTTGATTACTTATGTATTTAATTATTAATGTGAAAGGTTTGAGTACAATTTTTTTCAAGTTGGTCGCCCATATATTTCCAGAACAGTTTTCTCCAATTTTCTCAAAACAACGAAATGGTGTAATCGCCCTTTTGGCAAAACACCATCGATATGTTAAAATAAAATCAACTTTTGTACACAGCAAGAGAAAGATAGTAATACAAAGTTTATGAAGTAAGAGTGAGTTCGTCTAATATTATGAATTTTAGGTTAACTTTGTTATCTGATCTTTTGGATTTAGTTAGTGTAAATAGATAACATATGATTTAAGATAGTTGTAATTCATAATATGTTAATAATATTTATTTCATTGTTAGATGGTAAATGTATTATTTTAAGATAGCATTTTACCGGAAAACTACAGAAATTTCAAATATGGGTTTGATCACGTTCCGTGTATTATTTTACGATCACCCTAATAAAAATTTGTTTACCAGCATCGACTCCAGTATTTATATTTTCAAACGTGTGTGGAATTTCTAATTGTGAGTTTGTAAAATGCACCCTAAACTTTTATGACGTTTTATAAAAATTCTAGGAGTACGGTATTTTTGGTCGCCGTTTTAAAAGTTGTATATTATTAGTACACCAAGAAAAAGGTCATTATTTTACCTAAATGTGTAATATCCTTTTTTTATTTTTCTTTAATATCATCAGCTCCGCAAATATTATTCAGTTCTCAAAAGGTTTTCATCTGAAGAACATAGAAATTCCTATGACTTACATATATACCTTTATACGTAAAACGTATATGTATATATGCATGTGTTTGAGATACACACATACATTAAGTGCCATTGCCGATAATCGAACGCACAGACACCGGTGTTTCGACCTATGAGGTCTCATCAGTGTACGTGGAGATTGTCGACAATAGCTTCAAGACTTAAATCGCTGCCTATGCCATTTTCGCATGTTAAATGCAGTGAGAATATCACAGCGACATCTAACACCCAAAAGATGACACGGAAAAAAGCACACATGCATATATACATATACGTTTTACGTATAAAGGTATATATGTAAGTCACAGTAATTATTTACTGCTTGATGTTAGTTTTAACATCCATGTGTTCACACTTTTCATTTTCGTATAGAAATTTCTTGTAATATTTCGCTTAAATTTTTTTAGTGTTTTTTAAATATAATTATATACCTACCTATATGAAAATCAGCTGTAGTGAAATCTGCATATCCACCATTAAGCAATAACTATAGAGATTTCAAACAATTTAAAACAAAATGGAAACTGAAAAGAAGCGTTTAAAGAAAACCAACAGGAAACAGTATGAATTATTACTGGAATGTATTGAGGAAAATAAAATCTTAATAAGTGGGAAAACCAAGTTATCAGAAATTAATAAAATAAACCAATTATAGCTGCAGATTGCAGAGAAAATTAACTCCCAAAGATGTGACCCTCAGAAGACTGGCGCTCAGTGGAACAGGGTAAACCAATTAAATATTACTTATTTTAGTTATAATTGGTCTGACCACTATTATCATGTAGATTGTCAATGCGTGGAAAGACAATATTAGAAGAAAGAGTAGACAGCTAAAAGAGAATTTCCGTGCTACAGGTAGAGGTCCAGGAGATACAAAAAAATTGACAGATCTAGAAGAAAGGCTGCTAAATTTAATTACAAGAATTCATCTAGGTGACAATGAGCTTCCCGACTCATTGTCACAAGTAAAACCAGTAGCAACACAAGAAGATGAAGCACTGTCACTTCGATATAATGAAAATACCAGCGATGAAAAGGTAGAAATCATATACTTCCGAACTGAGAATGATGATGATAATATGGAAAATGAAGAAACTCTCATACACACTCCGACAACAGACCGAAACAAATTCATAGTAACACCTACAGTGGAAGAAAATTCAGCAGTACAGAAAACACCTTCCAAACCAAAGTCAAGGTATACAGGGTGTAACAAAATAAGTGTAAAACATTTCAGGGGGTGATTCCTTAGCGAAAAAGAGATAGGGTCTTTCATATAAAAAAACTTCAATGGAGCATCCCTTGTTAAGATACAGCCCCATAAAGGGGGTACTTTTCTCTTAACGTGTGGCTCGGAGTTATTGGGGATTATTTAATTGGCCCTCATTTTCTACCTCCTCGATTAAATGGTGAGGCATACACTCAATTTTTAAGAGAAGTGCATCCAGTACTGTTGGAGGAAGTTCCTTTGGGCGTCAGAAGGGATATGTTTTTTATGCATGATGGGGCTCCCGCCCATTTTAGTCAAGCAGCACGTCAGCATTTAACCCAAACATATCCAAATCATTGGATAGGTCGAGGAGGACCACAGAATTGGCCCGCTCGATCCCCGGATCTCAATCCTCTCGATTTCTCTACTTGGGGCCATTTACAGACTTTGGTTTATCCTACTCCTGTTCGCGATGTAGAGGACTTAAGAAACCGCATCATCGATGCGTGCAGGGTAATTAGAGAGAATCCAGGAATATTTGAGCGAATACGTGGCTCAATGCGCCGACGTCTAGACGCATGTGTAATGACTGAAGGTGGACATATTGAACATTTACTATGATTTCTACATGTTTTATGTTTTGTTATTAATAAATTAGTTTTGTTTATTCATCTTTAATCATATGTATTTTGATGCAGGTAGTAACTACAAAATAACAATACTAATCCAGTTCGCATTTATGACGATGTATCTCTGTAGTTGTTCGTAAAATAATTTTTTGCTGCGAACTGATTGCTTTTGGGCAAAAAATTCAAGAGACATTTTTTGTTTCGAATGAAACAAAGTATTGGAAATAGATTTTTAAATGGTAAACAAATAATCAGACAAAAAGTTACATTGGAAATAAATTACATTTTTAGTGTTTGTGAGAAAAATTGTAAAACAAATTTTATGTACCCCCTTTATGGGGCTGTATCTTAACAAGGGATGCTCCATTGAAGTTTTTTTATATGAAAGACCCTATCTCTTTTTCGCTAAGGAATCACCCCCTGAAATGTTTTACACTTATTTTGTTACACCCTGTATAATAGGCCTGTTACAGCAAGCATATTTGAATTATGCAGATGCTGAAAAAACACGTCACGATTATGAAATACTAAAAAGTGAAGCATTAAATAATATATGCAATGCAATGAATGAAAAAAACAGAATACAAGACAAAACAATTAAATTAGAATATTTTGGTTTGAGACCGCTATTTACCTTGAACAGAATTTTGACATTTCCATCGGTGTTTGTGTATAAGTGCTCTATTTTTGCTTTCACACATAAAGACAAATTTAAAAGAAACAGTGACTTCCATGATTATCCAACAAGATCAAGGGATTAGTTTAGTGTCCCGGTACATAAATCGGCGGCTTTTCAGAGATCCCCCATGTATTGCTACCTGTCGGTCTACAATGGTCTTCCACAACAAGTCAGGGAGAGTACCAATATTAAAATATTTAAAAAAATGAGGTGTGGCCACCACACGACTTTCTTATACGTATGAAAGTGTTACTTCCGGTCCGAATTTTGAAATTTCATTTATACAAAAAATATTCCAAATCCAACTCTAAATACTTTTGTACTCTTCATAAATGTATATAGAATGCATAATTTACGACATATTTGCAAAAAATCGTTATTCGGTGAGAGTAAAAGTGATACTTCCGGTCCGAATTTTGAAATTTTTTTTATATAAAAGATATTGAAAATTAAGTTCTAAATACTTATGAATTCTTTATAAATTATTCTAAACTTAGTAATTGACGAAATATTTGCAAATTTCGATTTTTTCACTGAAGTAAACTACTACTTCCGGTCTGCCGATTTTGCTCAAAATCTAACCAGTTCTCAAGAGAGAGATTATATTCGTAAATACAAAATTTGGAATTGATATGTCCAGCGGTTTGACGGCTATCGTGGTCACACACACAGAGACACACACACAGACACACAGATATTTTTGTAAAAACCACTTTTTCGATATCAGGGGATTTCAAAACGTGGACATCTGCAAAAATCTCGAGGTCGAAAATTTTCATCATCACAATACTTCCTTATACTACGTATAAGAAAGTAAAAGAGTTAAAAATCTACTGATTGAAAACTGTTTGTATGACTTTGGTCAGTTTTTGTAATGTTTGTTTTATTTCGTTTGTATATTTAGTGTTTCTTTTATTAACTGTATGTAATATATCTTTATATTTGACGTAGCCGATATCACTTTGTGATCAAATGGTTTTAAATAAATTTATTATTATTATTATAAGATATTTGGTACATTTGAAGGATATAATGACTTATAGTTTAATAATAATTCAATAAATAATATAAAAACTGAAAATGCTTGTAGTTCTACCTGTCACATGTTTTTACAATATGCTGTTAAATACCTACCTATTTAGTATTTTGTACAAGATCTATAAAAGTAAACAGATTTTCATTTTCTTACATATTTATTTAGATAATATGAAATCAATACACTGGTATATTACTGGTAATGTATGGATAACATAAATAGTAAGTGATGCAAACTATCTATTACAATGATAGAATCTATAGTGATAAGAAGCACGCTTTTAAAAGCAACAAGTTATACCACACAAGCAATTTTATGTTTATGTTTATTTTATACAGGACAGAACAATTTGCTCCAGAAGTATCTCTTCATCTTCCTATTAATTTTACAAGAAAAGTGAGGCGTGGGCACCACACGATTTTCCTATGTGAATGTGCTGCTGAATTTTTCAAAGCAAGATTTTCCAGTACACTAAAGATTGCAAATAGTAATTAACATATCTTTCCTCACAGTAGTTTTCAATTTCATAAAATTGCCAAAATTTAATTAAAATTATTTCTGATCAGTCTATTTCTTATAGCTCTGCCATCTGGTAACCAATTATTTGCTTGACATTCTATAAAAAAGTATATTCAAATTTGTAATTGTTCACACGAATATTGCTAAACTACATTCAGGTTATTCATAACATGCGTGCATTTACTTAGCAGGCATGTTCTTTCTGAATGTTATTCGAGAGCTGATATGAAAAAAAATAACGTATACGCATAACATGTTTACGTTATATAACATGTACGCTATAGGATACATCATACGATTTTCGGATTTCGGTAACAGGCATATGTTATATGGAGATAACGTACATGTTATTTATAACAGAAATGATACAGCATAGGGCCGATTGACAGTTATATACAGCACAAATTTGCTGCTTCACTTGATCAGCTTCACGTTTTTTAATGTAAGACATGGTAAATATCAGTAAATTCTCAATTTAATGTTGATTATTCACATTTTGAAAGCGATTATTCTCAATTTGAAGTTGAAAAGGTATAGTGGAAAAACTAAAGAGCGACAATTTAAATTTTGACATATTATTCCATTCCTTTGAAGACATCTAAACAGTATTTTAACATTATTATGTTGCTTTTACTTTCGTATACGTATATTATAAGAAAATAGTGTGTTTTGACCTCTTCAGTCTAGGCATTGCAGATGTCCACGTTAAGTATCTTGATACCAAAAAATGTTTTTTAAACAAATCTGTCTGTCCACTCTGGCGGCCAAACAGTAATAAATATCTATACCAAACATTATATTCAGGAATATAATATCTCTTAAAAGATCTGATTAAAATTTTAGTGAGATCGGTAAACCGAAATTAGTAGTTTACTTCAGTGAAATAATCAAAATTTTCCAACATCTTGTAAACTACTAAGTTCAGAAAAATTTCTAAGGCATATAAAATGACTCAAAAATTAATTCGAGAATAATTTTTTAAAAAAGTGCCTAAAAATAAATTAATGTGTCTTAGTAACATAACCTCAAATTAAAAAAAATAGGTTTTACGAACAATTGTATGAGCGAAGGAAAGGCGTTGCCAACAACAACGCGGCTTAACGAGAGAAAATTACTGTGCTCTCATTGAAGAAGTTAAGTGCTAAGGTTGCTGAAAGACAGAGCCCAAGAATGCACTGGCTCCTGAAGCACTATGACGTACTTCTGTTCATGGGATGGAAAGAGTGATAATGCTGCTCAATATTGAATCAATTAATGTAATATATTACATCCATGACAATGACTTGTTTATCACTTTGCGAGAAGTACACACATTTACAGATATGTTCAGTAACTTTGAATAAAGAAGGATTATTATATAAATTTTGATCCATAAGTATAGAATTTCTTAATAACTTGACTACAGATATAGCATAGCTATGAACCATCGTCTCGATAAAACATATGGTATGAAAATGACTTAAATCGGTCAAGTTGTTCAAAAGTTACACGATCACTAACAAACGCACCAACGATTATATATACAAAAAAAATTCTTCAGATCTGCCCCCTTTTTTTTCCAATTGAGTTATTTCCTTCTCTGGAGCATAAGGAACGAAACAAAAAAAGAATCAGCTCAATGTGACGTTCCTATCCTCAAATATTATGATTTTTGTCATTCGTCTAAATTTTCCGAATTTCCTTTGTAATTGTCCCGAATTTTTTTACACGAAAATGAATTACACATATCCATCGTTCGAATCGTGAGTTATGATCTTGAGTCCATACAAAAATCCTATAGAAAAAAACTTTTTTCTCGAACTTTCCAATTTTCCGGGCAACTTTCCCAATTTTTCTTTCCTTAAAAATCACATTCTGACAATTACAAACATTTTTAAAGAAAGATTAGCCAAATTTGCCATTCAGTTTTATTTATATAGGTGTCACTCAAACTTTATGGCCCGAACTAAAAAGCTGGTACAAGAAAAACCACGCCACAGCTAGAGACAGGAGAGTGTCGAATGTGCCAACCAAAATGTGGGGAATATGCTAACTACCTACCTGTATGTTGAAAAAGGAAACAAAGCTTGGAGCCGATCTAAGATACATACAATGTATGAAGAATACATCTCTGCATTCTGAAATAAAAAGGTTTCCATATGAATCCATGTTCATGAGCAAACCAAAAATTTGATTCATAATTTCAAATATTCTTTTACAAACCATGGGTTGTGTGACAGCTAAAAAAGATTTGGAAAATGTAATTAAATCTATTCATACTGAAAAGGCACAATCCAAGCAATCGAAGTCGCAACAACTCAAAATGGGCAGTGTTACAACTAAAGAAGATTTAGAAGATGTGGTTATATCCATTGGTACTGACAACGCTCAAACCGAGCAATTGCAATCGCAGGAAT
Organism: Amphimallon solstitiale; assembly: GCA_963170755.1. Classification (NCBI taxonomy): domain Eukaryota; kingdom Metazoa; phylum Arthropoda; class Insecta; order Coleoptera; family Scarabaeidae; genus Amphimallon; species Amphimallon solstitiale. The sequence continues at coordinate 15,500,133 of OY720675.1, forward strand.
CAGCAACGAGAAAAGATCTACCACCAGAAATTGATGATCATGGCCAAGAAATCTCGTATGCAATATGGGGTATTTGCTTTAATGCCACAAATCATGGCGCTTCAAATGTTGACATTTTCGGAAAATATTTGCAATTTTTGCAGTAAAAACAGAATTATTGCAAATGTCAGAAAAGCTGTCTATGATGAATTACAGGTACAGGTAAAACGAGCAAAAGTTCTTTTCTATAGGCTGTCCCAGCTAAGACTTTCGGGTCATATATCTGCATTATTACTGAACAAATTTTTTTTGAAATTTAAAATGTAGATAGATGAGGATTATTCTGTTACTTTTAAAATTAGTGAAAGATAAAAAATGTAATTTCCACTCATCGTTCTTTTTTTTTCGAATTCCACCAAAATATATTTAGATGGTTAAGCACCAAAAATCAAGCCTCTACAGAAAAAATTAAGTAAAACAAAATTTTGGTTTCAGAGAAAATTTCAAATTATGTTGCTAAAAATTTAATTTAATTATTAAGACAAAGAGCATAGAGAACTTTGAGAACAATTGAATAACGTTGCCGGGATTTAATTTGTACATACCTCATAATTTTTGAAAAAGTCAAATGTCATTGTCGACAGTTCAGTAAAAAGTGTTAATTACGATTTTTTGTTTTCCTTTTCGAATAAAAATGGCTGAATTGTCTATGTATCTCAAAGAAGAGATGATTTTCACTTATGGTGAATGTCACAAGGACTTAAACGAAACCGTAAGAGTTCTTGTCGAACGTTACCCGAACGAAGGCTTTTCAAAATTTAAAGTCAAAAGAATAATAAATTTATTTGAAGACACAGGAAGTGTCGGCGAATTAAAGCGTATAAGAGAAAAACCAGTCACTGGGAATCAAGAAATAGTGGGTGCTGTAGTGAAGGCACTCGAAGAAAATCCAACAAGAAGTGTGCGAAATATTTCTCAAGTTTTGGACGTGCAGGTTTCAAGAAGTTCCATCCATAGAATATTAAAATCAAAAAAATATCATGCTTTTAACATTTTTGTTATTTCATGCTGCAAACCATTGAAGATGATCCTGATTTTATCAGGAGGATGCTTTTCTCTGATAAATCAACGTTTAAAAGCAATAGTGTTGTAAATCGCCACAATATGCGTTACTGGGCAATTGAAAATCCGCACTGGGTCCAGCATGTTGATAACCAGCGCCCCATGGGGTGCTGTGATCAGAGAACATGTAATAGGGCCTCACTTTTTTGATGGAAATTTGCATGGCGCCATGTACCTATTATTTTTACAAAATGAATGTCACAATTTAATTGGACATCTATAGTATTTTCATCGTAAGAATAGGTGCACGTCATCAATGACGTTTGCACAATGTTGTCAAACTGATACATATAAAATATTAAAATGATATAAACAACTGTCAAATTAGAAGTATAGGTTACGAAAACCAATTATAGTACGACCAAACCAATTTGGCCGGCGGTCAATAGGCGAACTATTATCAAAAACCCCTTGCCCCTCACCTCCTTGACCTATATACAGGGCAATCCAAATTAAGTGTTCACCATTGGTAACTTTGTTATTATTAAAGATACGAGATTGTTTAAATTAGCAAACTTGTAGTACTTTTAACGCTCTTTAAGATGGAAGAATAAAAAAAACAAATGAGCAACGCGTTTTCGAGTTTTGCCGAAAAATATTTTTTTTTCAAATGGAAACCCCTGTATATTATATCATTTTCTGCTAGAACTTTAATTTTTAAACAAAAACTCTTATAAGAAATTTTTTACTGGGATTACAAATACTTGAGTTATAATGAATAAACGAAAACAGCTAAATTAGTTTTATAAACTTTATTTTATACATAAACTTATCATTAAAATAAAATAAAAATCACTGATTTTTTCATAGAAGATGTTCAAAAATACCACCTTGTAGTTCAATACATTTTTGTACACGCTTCCGAACTTCTCGAACTGCCTTCAGTATGGTCCTACCATCTATTTGGTTTATCTTTTCACTAACTGCAATCTTTAGGGCGTTTACGTTTTAGTACCTTTGCTTATAAATCTGGTTCTTTAAATAACCCCATAAAAAAAAAATCAAGCGGCGTTAAATCTGGCGATCGGGGAGACCACTGAATAGGACCATTTGTTCCTATCCATGAAGTGTTAAAAATAGTATTTAGAAGTTGATGAGTACCTCTGTAGTTGTGCGCAGGTGCGCCATCCTGCTGAAAATGCAGATTCTGTCTACTTATGAGATCCAGATCGTCTAAGAAATTATTCAAAATTTCAGTCAAAAATTCTATGTAGCTTTCACCAGTTAGAGTGCCCTCATAAAAGAAAGGACCAACAATGCATGAACCGATTAAACCGCACCAAACATTAAAACTGAAACGGACTTGTGGACGTCTTGGATTTACTAAAAGAAGATTTTGCTTTGACCAGTAATGATGATTTTTTTTATTGTACATTCCAGAATTTGAGAAATTCGATTCATCGGTCCATAAAATATAACGAAAGTTGTTTACATTTTGGCGACAAAAGTTAAGATACCAGTGGCAAAAAAACATTCTCTCTGGATCCTCTGGCAAAAAAACCTGAACTGGTTTGTACTTATAAGGAATGAATTTGTGTTTCTTCAGAATCCTATGCACAGTACCGTGACTCAAATCAGATTCATTGACAATATCTAGTATGGAATTCTCACGGTTGGCCTCAAAATATGCGATAACTGCAATTTCCTTGGCCTCGCTTTTTATAAATGTCCTTTTTGTCCTTGTTTTGGCAAAAACACTCTCATTGCCTCTAAATTTTCGGTAAAGTCTCAGAAAATATTTCTCATGTGGTTGTGTTCGGAGTGGATATAATTCAGCGTAGTGTTCTTTTGCCCTCCTAGAGGATTTTCTGCACACTAAATAAGATTCTAACATATCACACTTTTCTGAATGGGTAAAAATCATTTTTTTGTCAAATTAATAACTAGCACAATGAAACTTATGAGTGAAAAACTAATAAAACTGTACTAATATTTGACGTTTGGTAGAAAGACTTATCGTCGTTTTCATAGATACATAGAAATGCACTTGACTTAGCTGTTTTTGTGTATTCATTATCACTCAAGTATTTTTAATCCCAGTAAAAAATTTCTTATAAGATTTTTTGTTTAGAAATTAAAGTTCTAGCAGAAAATGATATAATATACAGGGGTTTCCATTTGAAAAAAAAATATTTTTCGGCAAAACTCGAAAACGCGTTGCTCATTTGTTTTTTTTATTCTTCCATCTTAAAGAGCGTTAAAAGTACTACAAGTTTGCTAATTTTAACAATCTTGTATCTTTAATAATAACAAAGTTACCAATGGTGAACACTTAATTTGGATTGCCCTGTATACGTATTTATACTGATACAGGTATTACAAACATGCCTAAGAGAAAATTTGACAAGAGCGAAGCGCTCGCAATGCTGCAGAATATTATAACATTTTGCGAAAATGAAAAGGCGGCAAAAAAATATACATTTTCTGTTGACCAGGTTATAACTCGTGTATCGGCAATGACAGGGAAATCCGAGAGAACAATTCGCCGAATTAATCAGATCTTTGGTAATAAAAAAGAAGCAGCTATACCAGGACAGCCACAACCATCATTCATCCTCATCATCGATGGATATTGTGAGAACGAATCCTGTGAAAAGGATTCCTCGTATTATTTTAGACGATGCAGACAAATATTAAAAAATGAAAAGCTTTTTGCCAACTAATTTTTCATTGTTGTAGATGTGTACTTCGCAATAAAATTCATTCGCTATACACAGTTGACAATACTGTACCAACTCTAAATATCCTACATAAATATATGCGGTAAAGGAAACTCGATTCAAAGAAACATTACGGAAGCTCTTTTATCAATGAAATGAATTTTGTTTATGAATTGTTCAATAGTTGTAATAGTGTAAATGGCACGTTATATTGCCAATAAATATAATGTAAATAATGAAGTATGGTCATACATTATCATTTTTAAATCCTTCCCTTTAATGTCTACATAAACGTAATACATTGACATTGGTTACAAGACAAACGACAAACTTCAACAACCCTAGAATTTTAACTCGGAGTGTACCTTTCAAAACGACTGTGCTGCTTGAACGGCCACATCGGACTGGTTGGACTCTTAGTCTATTGGAAGTTTTTATTGAGGCTGATGCATTAATTACTAAAACAAACTAAACGATTAAAAAATATGATTGTATTACGTAAACAAACATTAGTTCATAAAATGATCCACTAATTTTCGATTTTCAATGGCAATTTTATCGCAAACTGTATTTATTACTAAGCATAAAAATCGATATTTAAAAAAAGTATGATATTAATAATGCTTTAAAGGTTTTCTCCAAGTCTCGGGTGTGACAGATTTTAAGGAATTTTGCCATGTTTGTTGTACACTTTCTATACATCGTCCATGCTCTCCAATATGTCTAGCATAATAACTTTTTGTTATACCCCAAATGTGCGCGATGGGGTTAAAAATGCAGTGATATGGTGGAAGAGTATCATATGACCATACTGTTGTGCAAGCTGATCTACTTCATAAACAGCGCAAGGTTTATTTCCGTAGAAAATTAAACTTTATAGATAAAGATATATGAAAACAGATTGATGCTACTCACTTGTCAACTAATTGAAGCAGTTGAATTTTCAATAAACTCTCATCATATTCAATATTGTTTTCCGTTGACCATTGTTGAAAGGCAGCTTTGGTGGATACAGCTGTGGGTGGCTTATTTAAAATTGTAGTATGGTAACTAGCATTATCTAAAACTATTGCAGATGGCCTTTCAAGATGGCGAAGCAGTTGGTGCTCAAACCACCGCAAATAGTTAGTTCGGTTCATGATAGTCACCAGAGGTACTTGCAGATGGAAAAGGTCTGCACCATCAATAAATGTAGAATATAATCATATGTAAGTAATTAATTAACTAATAGAATCAGTTTGTTACCTTTTTCCACCAATGTTTGATTTGCGAACGCTCCTTACATCCTCATCTTGCCATGATCGTGCCTGCGTGCCATCTTGAAATATCCATGTTTCATCAGGAAAAACAAACTGATAATCTCTAGACTGTTTTATACGACTATATTCTGATAAAAAGTTTACACGTTTTAAAACAATATGTGGTATTTCCATTAGTGCTTGTTTTGGATCATCCTTTTTGTAATGAAAGCCTATATTTTGGAGGACTTTCCACAATGAAGTTTGTCCACCTGTGAAAATATCCTTCTCACGAAGTACAATACCCAAGGATTTGAGAGTAATATTTTGCTCTGTAATTATTCATAAATTAAGTGCATTTTAGTACAATACATATTTTAGGAAACTTACTGTTTCTGTGCATATCTTACACAGCATTTCTTATAGCGCACTCAGCAAAGTTGTCAACATCATCAACAGGCTTCCCTTTGTTACGCTTGCGTTTGGGACTGACAAGTACATTTCCTTTTTTGACCTCGGATGATTTACTTAAGCTTCATTCAGAGTGGGAGCGTTGAGCGTCGCGTTGCGTTAGCGTTGCGCTGAGCGTCGCGTCTGTTAGTAAACTATTCCGTATATTTTAATACAAATGTTCAGAGTGACAGCGTTGACGTAGCGTTGCGTTCGGCGTTGTGTGTGGCGTCTGCGGAGCGTTAGCGTGAAAAACAAGTCGGTTTGTTTTCCATAGCGTTCGCACTTAAAAGATGGCTTTGGAGGAAGATACTGCCGAGGTGCTCATAGCCGAAGTGCAAGCAAGGCCTGCCTTGTGGAATAGTAAGCTAACGACATATAAAAATAAAAACCTAAGGGATAGATTATATGCGGAAGTGGGAGAAATTTTAGGAATATCAAGTAAGTATCGTATGTTAATTATCAAAGATATCAGAGGATTTTTTTAAATTAAAGACGCAATTTGATACATAATGTTTGTTTATTGTTATTGTTATTCGTGGAAAACATTTAATAACATGGTGTCTAATTAAGGCCACTACAGAAATAGTTTTTGAATGAATTTCGAATATGTATAGCCATATTAGTTGCTCTGTTGTTTCTTACATTTAGGTTATGATGAATATTTTGCCGGTTGTGCCCATCTTCTTGGTCGACAACGTGAAGGTAATCGGCATCATCATTTCCATCGAAATCCCTAATGAAGTTGTGAAGTATACATGCACACTTAATAACCTTTATTGCAGTTTCCTCTTTAAGTAAAATAGATGTATCGAAGATTCCAAATTTTTTATATAATATGCCAAACGCATTTTCAATGCACTTTCGAGCGCGTGATAAGTGATCGTTAAAAATCCGTTTTTGATTATCTAATAGTCCATTTCTAGGACGAGGATAGGGCCGCATTAAATACTCTTTTAAAGGATACCCTTCGTCTCCTATCATAATGTTCGGTACAACAATGTCGGAATTAGGTAATGATTGTTCTGGTGGTACATTAAACCGCTTTGACTCTAATAAGCGATATAATTCTGACGATTGAAACACACCCGCATCACTTTCAGATCCCCGGGAGCCAACTTCAATTGTAATAAAATTTTTTTTCGCATCAGCAACACCTTGCTTGGACTGCAAGTCCAAGAGAATAATATTTCAAGTAATTGAAATACATAGTTCCGGTTTTCGGTGGACATTTGATTTGGCAGTGCTTGCCATCAATTGGCCCAAAACAATTTGGAAAATTCCATAACATATTATACTCTTGGATAATTGTTTGCAAATTTTGTTGGGTAGGAAGTGGCATGTAGGCTTGCATTAATTCTTCCCAAATAATTTGGCACGTTTCCTTAACTATTACCGAAACCGTTGAACATCCAACACTAAACTCATGTGCCAAATGATGATAAGTAGCTCCCGTTATAAGAAACCTAAAAACAAAATAAAAATTGAGCTCCCAACATTGTTATCAAAAGTCTATTTATTTTTAGAAGAAGCAGTAGCAGGTCGCTGGAAAAATAAAAAGGACAAGTACCGGCGTGAACTAAAGAAAGTCCCAGTTTTACATTCTGGAGATGCTGCAAACAATTACAAATCCAATTGGCAGTATTTTGAAATGATGTCATTTCTAAAAGATGTCATGACTCCGGCGGTAAAATCTGGGAATTTACCAACTATTGAACACATGCAAGACTCTACAGCTTCTTCCGATTTGGAGGAAAATGAGAATCAGACACAAGCAATGACAGACGTTTCTCTGTTATCTCCACCAGAATCTATAACTTCACAGGAAACGAGACCTTCAACAAGACAGTCAGATGCATCATCAACATCACGACAAGGAAAAGCAAATAAAAAGCGATTGTGTGATGCAAGGGATGATAAGTACTTGGAAATAGAAAATACGAAGTTGCTGCTGTTGGCAAAACATCTGGGTGATGATTCAGAGAAGTCAGAAAGTGAAGAACTACTTTCTTTCAAAAGCTTAGTACCTTATATGGAAAAATTTAACCCCATTCAAAGATTAAGGGTTAGGAATAAAATTCAGCAGGTCGTCTTGGATGAATTAGTATCAGCTGAAAGTCCGAATATTCGCCAGCCTACAGTGGCCTCAAGTAATCAGTCCCATTCTGCCCCAGCAAATAAGGGATTGTTAACTTTACAGAATTCTTCATCTATTGCCTCTGCAGAGAGGCCAACATTCTCGGCGTATGCGCCTCAGTATTCGTATGAATATCAATTTAATTAGTAAATAAATTCAGAAAATGTTCTCTTACCTTAGTGTAATCACAACTTGTTCTGCAGGAGAAATATACCTCTTTTTGACATAATTTGTTGGTGTTTTTCTAGGCGGTAGCTAACTTTTTGTAATAAATAATCAAATGTGCGAACAGACATTCTCAGGTAATTAAAAAATCGATCTGGATAATTTCTTAGCTCATGGTACAGGTGGTGGTATTCACCATGTAAATATCTTTTTCTGTTTATAGGGTGAATTCCAATTTTTTTGTTTAACCTTTTTACGGTATAATATGGTGTCTCAAGCAAGAACAGCAAATGCACTGCTTTCAACGGAGCCATTTTTAAACTGAAACATGTAAAACTTTTCCCAATTAACGCTTGTCAGACGTTATCACTCTGAATGCGCATGACGCAACGCAAACGCGCCGCTCGACGCACCGCAATGCAACGCTGTCACTCTGAATGAAGCTTTTTACAGTTGCCAAGCTTACATCCAAAGTTATAGATGCTAGCTGTAAACATATAAATAATTGTAGTACAGTATATGACAAAAATTTGTGCTGTTTACCTCTCGTACTGAAGATAAAGGTAATACAAGTTCACAATGGTCACGTTCTGCTTCAAACTGTGAAATCGTAGATGCATTCATTGATTTGCAACGACTACAACACGCTTTTGGCATAATTGTATATGAATAAACGTCTTTTAGTTATGAAAATAACTGTTTTGTAAAAAGCAGGATCAAAAAACGGCAAAAATTAATAAAGAACACGTGTGAAAATATTTGACGCTCTATAACTTAAATGACAGAATGGTATTTGACAACACTGCCCTGCTTACTTTCAGTACAGACAACTGTTAAAAGTGCAGTAGAGTTGGGTAGAGTTTTAAGGTTGCATTTATAAGAGATGGCGTTATAGGTACTTAGTATTTGGTATGTTTGTCATTCCAAAAGTTCTGTTGATGACGTGCACCTATTCTTACAATGAAAATACTATACCACGTATACTTTGAAATGAAATGGTCTTTATGCAAGATGGAGCGCCGCCACATTTCGCTAGACCAGTCCATGCTAATTTGGATACAACTGTTGGACCTCGATGGGTAGGAACAGGAGGCCCAATACCTTGGCCGGCCGCATATTCGTATGTAGCGGACGCAAAACAACATGTCATTACGATCGGGCCTGCCGAAGCACAATTCGTATGTAAGAGGCGTATTAGAAGTAAAATTGCTAACACGTCTGCTACATAAGCAATGTTTAGATCGTTAGTTAATAAGCAAAATAAAGCATTGTTCGATATTAGTCAATTTATGTGTGTCCATATCGGATGCTAAACACTTTTTTAAACATAATATATTCCATGATAAATAAGTATGAGTGAAATAAGTCAGAATTGGTTTATAACAATTTAGCGTTTTATTCCAAAACCAAAAAGCAATAAAACTACTTTAACTGTAGATCAAGAATATCCATGTATTATTGAATTTCGTCATACCCACAATGCTGGATGTTGTTGAAGCGCTTGGTAAACAACCTCTAGGATTTGACGTAAAAACAAGAATAATTGAATTATTCGAAAGGGGTCATTCAGTCTCCTTTGCTTACCATACCTACTACTGTATGAAAATGGAAGAGCTAGGAGACAGTTATGAAGATTTTGTTTTTGGCAGATATTACTTTCTAAAAAAAAAAATGATGATGCAATTGCACTTTGTACGCCAATAATGCAAAGAACACTTGATTTACCCCAATGTTCCGAAATAATGTTTGTTGATGTAACTGGCAATTGCGATAGTCAAAATCACAAAGTGTATTTGGTTTATAACGCAATCTGCAGCTGGAGGTTTACCAATAGGTTGTATTATCAGCAGTAGCCAAAAATCAGATATTTTTGAAATGAGTGTTGAAGGCCTTTTTGAAATCCTTAAAATTAAAATAAATCCTAGTATCATTCTCACCGATTATGATTCGGCAGAAAGAAACGTATTGCATAAATATTGGCCAGACTCAAATTTGTTATTATGTACATTCCATGTAGTAAAGCATGTTCGCGTTGGCTAATAATGCCAAAAAATTCTGTACCAAAAGAAAAATATTTTGTATTCTAAAACTAATACAGACCTTGAAAATTCAAAACAGCACTTTTTTAACGACTGGTGACCATGAAATTTTTAAAAAATATGTTGAGAATATGCTAAGCAGAAAATAGGAGTGGGAACTTTGCTATCGGCAAGACCTCCATTGCGAGGCACGGGTACAAATAACTATACAGAAGTTATGTTCCGCTTATTGAAAGATATTCCACTAGAACGCACAAAATCCTTCAACGTAACTCAATTAGCAGATTTTGTTGTTACTAGCTTTGAGTCATATTATAAACAAAGGATTCTAGATTTAATTTTTGGTCGAGAGTCAAAAGTGGTTACCTCTAGGTATCTAAAAAACTATGATACGAACTGTAAAGTCATGTCAGTCAATATAGAGAAGATGGAGTTTAACGTCCAGAGTGAAAAAAATAATAAAATAATTTACGAAGTGGATATGGTATGTTGTAAATGTACGTGCCCTGTAGGATTTAACGGCAAATATTGCAAGCATCAAGCTTTAGTGGTTAGAAATTATAATACTTTAACGGTTATAAATAACCTCTCCACAAACGCTAAACTAAAGTTGTACGAAATTGCAAGCGGGAAAAATGCATCCGAAAGAATATTTCTTCCGCTACAAGATACTAAAATAACAGAACCTATTTTGGAGCGCGCTTTACCATCATCAACTAGTACGTCACACGAAAATGAAATATTTTCTAGAAATGAAATACTGCAGCTCAATAAAGAAGTGTATTTGCCTTCGGAAAGTGAAATTGCAGAATTAAAAGCTAGGTGGTTAACATATTCAAATGATATTGTCACTAAACTTGAACAAGATCCCCAACAATTTTATCCAACTATAAAATCATACTTGCATAATGTAATGCACACACCACCAATTAATTAGTCAGTGGAATGTATACTGCATTCAAATATAAACGCATTTCTTCAAAAAATAAGTCTTCTGCAGCAGCAATACGTCGAAAAAGGAAAACAAATTCCTATTCAGCCAACATCAGTAGCAAGGAGAAAAATGGGCGGAAAAAACATTTTTTCTGGAAGAAGATCTCTTGGCTACAGGGGGAAGAAAAAAGGCAGCACACTCTTTAAAAAATTGCGTAGATAAAAACGTGGGGCTTGGAGGTAATAAGTCCAGAAAATAATGATAATCATTTATATTTGTAGTAGTAATGTTAATAAATCAGTCAGTATTTCCTTTATAAACATCAATGTTTTCTCTTTATTCTTCTATCACAAAACGATTTTGTTAAGCTCACTTACGTAATGACATATCTAAACATGGCGTATGTAGGAGACGTGTTAGCAATTTTTCTTCTAATACGTCTCTTACATACGAATTGTGCTTCGGCATGACACGATTGTAATGGCATGGTGTTTTGCGTCCGCTACATACGAATATGCTGGCCGGCCTGATCACCAGACCTCACCCCCTGTGACGACTTCCTGTGAGGATACGTCAAAACAAAAGTTTATTCAACACCGCGTACAACTCCTAAAAATTTGCGGAACAGAATCCGAGAAGCATTTGCATCAATAAATACTAACATGTTGCGAAACGTAAATGATGATTTTAGGATTCGTTTAGAGAGATGTATTGAAGCGGATGGTGGTATATTCGAACATCTGCTATGACATTTTCATCTGATTTTTGTTTTAGTATTTTTGTTTTTTGGTCGTTCTTTGTTATCAACTTTTGTTATTAAATTGACTACTTTCAGACCTGAAATTCAATGTTTTAACGCTCTTGTTGCCCCGAAAACCCTACTTAATCTTTATTGGCAGTTTAATGGAGTATTTATGAGTGTTCTGTGAGTTTAATTGTTTGCACTCTGTAAAGACATTAACAATAAGATTCACTGAAAACTGGAAAGACTGAAATCAGTATCTTGCATTTAATAAAGTATGCTGCCTTTAACTCGCCTGAATAACAGGAAATAAAAGCTAATTGAATTCACGTTTTAAAGACTATGGTTGTTTCAGTATAGCGCAACGGTTTTTCACTTAATAAATTGTCTATATTCCAAATTTTATAAAAATTCGTTCAATAATAATGGAGATATATGACCCGAAAGTCCCAGCTGGGACACCCGGTATACGATCTGTAACAAATATAAAAATCAAAAAAATCATATAATGTGTTACAATTATCAAAATATATTAAAATATAAAAAAATCGGAGAAATAAACGTTTAACAAATCATTACTTAATTTCACAGACGTGGACATTTTAATTGTGGTAGATTGTATTGATTGAAATAAAGAGCATTCGAGATTATAAGATAAATGTAAAAGCACTCAAAACTGATAATTTTACGTAGAATTACTCTAGAGAAAACAATCTTCGCAAATATTTCAATTTTAAGCACTCATTATTAATGTTCTGCTCTTATAATCAGTCAGGGGGGTCCGGTATTGATTACTATCTCGCTTATTTTACCGTCAATTATTGGTAAATGAGTTTATTATATATTGGCGATGGCGTGTGAATGATTACATTTAATATTGAACGTTGAACCGATTATAATGCCCGGTTAGATAAAATCGAAATCATAATTATAAGGAACAATATAATATACAGAATGTTTGGTGCATCGTTTACCAAATTAAATTTGCCAATAAAAGGGGTTATTTGCTGTTTCATAAGACCCAATAACTCAATATTAGTCCCACGGTTTCTTTTTCCGACTTTTTAATTTTTATTTTGCAAAATCTCGAAATTCAGCACTTAAACTTAAATTTGAAAAAAGTTATAGGTATAGGCTCCAAATTTAAGTTTAATTTTAATGTGTACCAATTACTTAAATAGCATGTAGTTTTTATTTTATTTAAATTTTTAGAAGAGGTAGAAATAAACATTAAACTCAATTTTACATTGCAATAGAAAAATAACTAAAAGCGATCATTCTTTTAAAAACTTCTGTTGTGTATTTCCTATCGAACGATATGCAATATGCTATAAAAACCTTGATTACAACTTCAGGAATTCACTACATTTCTGTATCGAGACACATCAGGCTGATATTCGATGTTCGAGATGAAAATTTAGAAACTATTATCTCCCTGCTGGGCACCAGAAATCAATATGTGTCCATTTCCGATATAATTTTAAGGCGGTAAAAAACTATGCTTATATCAAATATGGAATAGAACTTCGAATAATTGACTTTAAGCCCGTTTAGGCATGAAATAATGTATATTTTTTTACAATAGCCTATATTTAAGAAATAACTCAGAATACATAATAGTAACTTAAGAAAAGTACATAATATAATTAAAAACTGCACCAAGTTAGTGGTTTTACATCCATAGGATGGTGTTGTGTTTACACATCATCATCTATTTCAAAGCTTTTAATGCCTACGGCAGGGCTCGTGTTGTCGGTCTTTCTTCTAAATGTGGTTTCTTCAAACTTTGACAGAGGGTTTTCACACTTCATTACCTGCAATTGAATTTCATGCGCCTGTCAACGTTTTTCCTAGCGTTTAACACAACCTAACCGACCTCCATATTGGAATCTCGACTCTAGTTATAACTATTATATAATTCTATAGAAAAAGAAGTACTTTCAGTTTTTCCCGAATTTTCCAATTTTCCGGGAAACTTTTTCTTTCCCTAAAAACCTTAGTCAAAGTACTACAAACATTTAAAAAAAAATAACCACATCGGTCCAGACATTTTCAAGTGATGTGCTAAAACAACGAACATCCTTTTATTTTTATGTATATAGACTAAGGAGTAAATTTACTTTATCAGAATGCTAAATCACTCTGTATTTATATAGATGTCAGTAGAACCTTTTAAAGATTATTTTATAGGTAAAATAAGCATCTAAAAATATCAATATAATTTCATTATTTAATTTACAACGTGTAAAAGTATTAAAATTACATTGTAAAACACATCATCACTTAGATAATTTCCCAATCAATTATTAAAGGATTAGCGAGTTAATTGTATATATATGGATAATTGTATTGCTTACTTAGGATGTATGTTTTTAAAATCTGGTGATTGGAAGCGTTAACTGATTACCTACTGACGTTTATTGTTTATGCATTTGTTATATTCATGTTTTTTTCCCATATGTAATTGTTCGTTAGATATGATATTACCAAATTTATAATTAGTTTTTGTTTTTTATCAAGTAAAAGTACCGAATTGAACTGTGAATGGTATAACCGGTCTTTAATATTTTAAAAACAATGAAAATATGTCATTCTTGTACATTATGCTTTCCCATAATATAATTATAATTTTATAAATTCAATATGGGCGTTTGTTTGAATCTAAAACAAGATTCGACTTCACCTGTGATTGTCAGCAAAATTTACACGCTAAAAGTTAACAATCATGGGCTATAAATAAGCATATTTTAATATTTAAAATGATTCAATTAATCAGTTAATAATATGAAATATAATTGATCTAAATGTTTTTCCCTCCAGTTGTGTTAGTGACACCATAACAACACAGAATATAACACAATTATTATAATAATAAAAAACAGTGAAATAAACCCAAAGAATAACAATAAGTAACACGGCCTTCAATCTCAAGGAAGACGAGTTCCAGAAATTTTTCTCTGCTCTAACTGACCCCGCAATATTTATTATACTTTTATAAATAGTATAAAAACTTAAACTTAATATTAATCTACCTAAATACTAGCTTAATACAGAAAAATATTCAGCTGCTCATATTACGTACGTTCAGCCGTATAAAAATACAATGGACAGCAAGTAGCACACATCAACGTCATACTGCGCCCAGGCACACTCAAAACTGACTCTGAAAGAGTATGTTCCTCACACGAGATCTAAAGGCGACAGCATCTGGTCCTTTAAGGTTTACATCCAAATTACTGTAACTACTATAAATATTAATAGAAAGGGAACGTTTACAACATAAAGTTCTAAACAGGGGTGGTGATAACAAGACTGACACTATGCACGTCAAACCTAAACCTGATTCTCAAGTACAAATACGTTGGTGACCTAAATAACATAATTCTATGGAAAAAAAGTTAGCATTTTGAATTCACGCCTATTTCTCACATTCAACCAGATTAATAGAGAAATATGTTCATATTCCTTCATCCCAAATATATATCTCAGATATGAGTTCTGCAACTTTTGATTACGATTACAGTATGTGAACTGTAACAGCATCATCACCTCGCATAATTTGATTTTAATATTAATCAGCAGCAAAACTCAATGCGAATAAAGTTTTTTTTTTAAATATACAGTGCGGTCATGATGAAAGGAACAAATTTGTTTAAAATCCAAGTAATTATTTTGCAGAAAAACGCTCGGACAGGTAATAAAATTATATACAGGGTGTCTAAAGAAGAACATATGCAGCAATCATTGTTTTTTTTATATGAAACATACTATATATTATGCCATATTTGAATTGTATGGTAAATTCTCAACACTTTTTGTGTAACATACCATATCCCCAAAACCAGCGGTTTTCGGAATAATGACATTTGAAATGTGATAAATTAAAAAAAATACATGAAAATCGATTACATAATTTGAAGTAGAGTTTTTTGTTGAAGATAAAATTTGCAATACCAGGTTGTTTTTGTTGGCTTTTAAAAAAATGTTCAAGTTGTCCTTGTTCAATTTAAACATTTTATTTCATTACATATTGCCGTGTCCCTATATTGGTTAGGCATTATAAGATAAATAAATAATTAAGTAATAGGATAAGGAAACAATTTTTAGTAGTAAGCATAATTATTGATAAATGAATTATGAGTTGCATAACTGCAACGGCGTAATGTTATTATGTTAGATATATGATAATTAAAATTGAAACAAAATTTATTTGAAAGGTACAAAAATAAACACAAAAATAAAATTCATGTATTCTATATTTATGAATGATGAAAGTGGTAACGAATTCATCTATAAACATAATAAGGGATGGCGTTAATGGAAAAAAGAATGTACCTACCCAAGATAAGAAAATCGGAAATGTGCAAAGACATTAACAATAATAAATAATTTATGTGCGTGTATTTTGTGTAATTTCTAAATGTCAAAATGATATGGGTACAGGTCAGCCTAGGGAAAACATGAAGAAAATAAATATGAGCAAGTCAATGCCAACATAAACATTAGTGCGTGGATTGTGGCGCTGCAGATGAAGAATGTTTTTTTTTTCAATGACCGAGAACGAATAAAAGACCGGGAACGACGGAATGAAGAGAGAAGTCGCTGATCTTTGGGAGAAGTTACTAATCTTTTAAATTGTTCTGTTTGATGATTGCAGGCGTACAGATACACTGCATAGAAATCATTTGTAGTAAATGTATTGATTTATTTTTGATTTTCAATAAGTATTTTATCATATTATAATTAGTTTATTGTCATTTAGTTTAATTTCATTTTTCCTTATCATCATTAATATGGTAGATCAAGAATTTGATGAAATGTATGAACATTATAAGTAAGTTCTTCTTGAAATAAATTATGTTAAAGATGCTATGTGAAAATATTCATCTTTAGCAAAGCGATTAACATTGTTAATAATTTGAATAGAAATATTATTTACTTTGCTATAAGTAGATTAATTTAACAAGTCATGGGAGTATTGTTAATAATGTTAAAAGGGCATTGATGGCACAACGTGGGAATGTTTGTCAGTAATGTTAACTATACATTATTAACAAGTTATTAAATAAAATCTTAGTAAGGATTTAGTATATTTAATTACGTAAAAGGTAAGAACATTTTTGATGGACAATAGCCACTTTGTGGTATGTACAACGTGTAAATATTTGCATGTGATGATTGGTGACAGTCTTATCAAGGTGTTTTCTGCTCTGCGAGATTTTGTATCTTCAGGGGCATTTCGTGAGAATGAATGTCTTTGTTGAAATGAAATTTCTGCGTCGTAAAGGGAAAAATTTATTTCTTTGAAACTATACAATATTAGAAAATTTAAACGTAGCAAAGGGTAATATTTTATTTTAAGAATCTATATGATATATTTAAAAAGCAATGTGTTATGCGCATTTATAAAGCGATGTGTTTTTCGTACATGTAAAAATATGAATTTTTGTTGTTGTTTTGTGATTGGAAAGTAAAAGGATAATTTCTTTTACAGCCACATGTGGCAAAGGAATTTATTTATCGACGCTATTTAGTATTGAATAAAATACAAATATTTTATGAGATTTAGTTTTTTTTTGTGTAACCTTATCCATTTAATTTAAGTAAGAAATGTTGTCGGCAAATAGAGGAGAAAACACTGCTAGAACTCACAAAAATAATACAAATGTTTATAGGGATTGAATTTATAAATTTATTGAAGTAGTTTTTTTTTATGTCAACGCAATCTCTGCATTTGTTATATATTATGCTGCTTTGTATTAACTTTGTTTTGATTAATTACTGTTAGTATAAGATTATTATTTTTAATTTGAGACAAAGGTATATAGCAATATGTGTATTTTAATTTATCACAAAAAATTATTCCGAAAACCGCTGATTTTGGGAATATGGTATGTTACACAAAAATGTGTTTAATGTGTTTAGAATCTACCATACAATTCAAAAATGGCATTTTATACAGGGTGTTCCATTTAAAAAAACCAATGATTGCTGCATATGTTCTTCTTTAGACAGCCTGTATATAATTTTCTTATGTCAAAAAATTCAAAACTAAAAATACTAATCGACCTGTCCGAACGTTTTTCGTCAAAATAATTACCTGAATTTTAAACGAATTTGTTCCTTTCATCATGAACGCACTGTATATATACCGATTTAATATTATTTGTGATCTGCAAGCGAAACCTAAGAGAATTGCTAATCGATAACCGCAAGGTTTTAGCATCGTCACCTATGGGTGATTCTGCACTAGCAACTACCACTCTGAACACACTCCGCGGATCCCTACAGACTTTGGATTTCCCAAAAAGCAGCACTTTAGATTTCGCATTATTAAGCTGTAAATCAAATTTCAAAGAGATGTCATGAAGAGAGCTCAAGTCACATTAATTTGATGTAAGGTCAACCGCCATTCACTAGGTTTGAAAGAAATATAAAGCTGGGTGTCATCCGCGTAAATATGTGTGCGGCACATTCTCACATAATGAGTAAGCCTAGATGTGTAAACAGAGAACAGCAGCGGACCCAAAATTGAGCCCTGTGGCACGCCAGTAGCAATGCCAAGCGAAGAGAATTCAATATTACAGTGTTGTCTATTTGAGAGATAACTTTCAATTGGCTCCACATACCCAAGGTACAAGCTCAAGTGACCCAAGAACGTGGCGTGAGGTGGCAAACTGTGTCAAATAATCCAGGCAGTGATTAGAATCCTAACTGTAACCTCAACAACATCATTCGTCACACCCAGCAGTGCAGTCTCGCAACTGTATTCTTTTCTAAAGCTCGATTGCATGGTTGGAATTATGCCATTATCATTAACAAATTTATTCAACTTCATGTGAATAACTCTTTCAAATATTTCACAAATAGTCGGCAGTTTACTGATAGGTCTCAATTCATTAAAACTGCTAGCGTTTGCGACCTTAGGAAGCGGCTTTATCAACGCATATTTCTACACAGCAGGTAAACAGATTTCTCTATGCAAGAATTAACTGTGTGAGTTATAAAAGATACTAGGTATGTACCACAGGTCCTAATCATCGTTATATTAATTTCATCAACACCACTAGCACTAGAAATAGTACATACAATTTGTCGACAGATCTAGCAAAAAATGCATTCCTAAGGCAGTAGTATTGGGAAAAATAAAGCAAACATCCTAGGATTGGGAAGGGAAAACCAGAGCGTCTGTGAAAATCAATATAGGTTTGCCCTATTGAGCAAAACCTGTAATTCCTAACACGTACTACTGGTGGCAAACCATTGGCATATCCAACTTTGAAGGATCCTGAGCAACCTTTTTCTTTGAGTTTGATCCATTAAGTAGACGCTCGGAAAGGTTATCAATCCGTTTAATAGTTCTCCTTACTCTTCAAGTAGTTGACGAATTGAGTTGTAACTTATAGCAGTAGTTTTTATTGATAATGTTAGATTTATATAGATCGTAGCACTACTTAATATTAATAATATTTGTTATCAGAGAAGGATCTACTGCTATTATTATTATGGAAGAAGGCATCTCGATTGCTACTTCTAAGAATAGAGTTTATAAGATGATCATTAATCGCAGATACATCTGAAAACTCAAAGGCAACGCCCGGGCTCCCCCCTCCTATGATCCAAATCCAAACACGAAATATGTCTCCACAATACATTAGATGACGTAGTTTTGGAAATATAATTGAAATGCCCCATCTTCTCACGTTTCGAAGTAGATGTCTTTAAATTACGCAAGCTTTTATAATACTCCCAATAAGCAGGAGACAACGACCTTCGAAATCTTGATTGAGCTCTGTAAATAAATTTCGTATTACTAATATTATTGATTATTTTTTTTGTTCGCCTTCCCACCTATAGAAAACCTTACTGCCTACTTAACATGAATCAATAACACTACTGAATAAAACTAGATTACATAAATAAATATTTCTAAAACCAATTTCGCCATTCAATCAATATGGAGGACAAAACAAAATACGAACAAACCGTTATAAAATTGGATTTGCCTGTCCTTGAAAGTCCTTTCTTTTTAATTTTCTATTGTTCGCTCGTAACACAACCGCAAGGTACCTTTTGTAATGGGTTGGGTTGGGTTGGTAAGAATTTCTTTTTAGTATGTATAAAAGGTACACTTAGTTGCAGAAAAAAAGTTTCCAATAACCATATTGGAGAGGTGATATTCGAAATTTTAGTGGAAATTTTTTTGCAACCAAATGCACATATTTCCGTGATCTTTATATTTTTAAGAATTATAAAAATTAATAAATGGTAAAGTTATAGAATAAGAACATTAATTTTTCGTTTAAAACGTATATTCTGATATAATAAGCATAAGTTAAAAGTTTTACAACAAGTAAAAATGGGTTGCCTAATTTTTAAGGGGCAATGTCATTAAGAATATGTATATATATAAAAATTAAGCTTAAATATTAAAAACTTAAATATTAGGCAAAAGACAAACACAAAATAAATAAAAGAATTCTATATTTAAAGAGAGTGAATCATTTGAATGCCATTAAATTGTATGAGCAAGGCCAAACAAGGCATGCTCGAGATGAAAAAATCAATTTAAATGAACAAAAATAGGTTTCACACATGCATAATAATCTCAATTCATGAGAGAGTTTTACGATCATATTTAAAAACATAGTAAATACCTTATATTTATATAAAAAAATGAGGTGTGGTCACCACACGACTTTCTTATACGTATGAGCGTTTCAAACTATACAATCTTAAGAACTTTTTTATACAAAACTTACTCAAAATCCTATTCTAAGTACTTTTATTCTCTTAATAAATCGCAATAGAATGCATACTTTGCAAGATATTCGAAAAAAAGTGCTACTCGCTAATAGTAAAAGTGATACTCCCGGTCCGAATTTTGAAATTTCATGTATACAAAAAATATTGCAAATATAACTCTAAATACTTTTGTACTCTTAATAAATATATATAGAATGCATAATTTACGACATATTTGCCAAAAATCGCTATTCTGTAAGAGTAAAAGTGTTACTTCCGGTCCGAATTTTGAAATCTTTTTTTATACAAAAGATATTGAAAACTATGTTTTAAATACTTTTATACACGTAACGTACCTGTCTAAAAAGCTTGACTTGCGAAATATTCGCAAAAAAACCGATTTTCGATAAGAGTAAAAGACCTACTTCCGGTAGGAATTTCGAAAAACTTTTTAAATAAAATTATTCTCAATTTTAATTTTAAGTACATATGAATTCTTTATAAATTTGTATAAACTTAGTATTTGACGAAATATTGGCAAAATTCGATTTTTACACTGAAGTAAACTGCTACTTCCGGTCTACCGATTTTACTGAAAAACTAATCAGATCTCAAGAGGCAGATTATACACGTAAATACAAAATTTGGAATTGATATCTCCAGCGGTTTGACCGATATCGTGGTCACAGACAGACAGACAGACAGACAGACAGACACACAGACACACAGACACACAGACATTTTTTAAAAACCACTTTTTTTGTATCAGGGGACCTCAAAACGTGGACATCTGCAAAAATCTCGAGGTCGAAAATTTTCATCATCACAATACTTCCTTATACTACGTATAAGAAAGTAAAAAACATAAAAAGGATATATATGGAAAGGTACTCTTCATCCGAGATGACACATTGATACGTTTATGTATTTTATTTTTTGTATGCATAAACACAAAGGCTTCAAAAATAGCAGAGTAAATCATGTGTGGTTTAAAAACCTGCAAAGAAGAAAAAACATCAATATTGTTTATAGTTGTCTGCAAATAGACATACTAGAAACAGAGAAAAACTGGATAGAGGTTGAAGGCAGTGCAGTGGATGCGAGTACTCGTTGTAATGCAGTTTTCATGAAGAAAATTCCAGTGGTATATAACGTGTTCTCGATTGTATTCAACAAAGGTATCTACAAAAAGAAGATAAGAATAAATTTGATTAATGGTAAAAGAAAATACATTACCAACAATGAAAGAGGCAATGCCTTTGTATACAAGTACAATGAGGGATGGCATTAAGGGAAAAAGAAGAACACACCCAATGAAAAATGAAGAATAACAAGTGTATGTAAACTTTTAATAAACAATTTTTGAGAAACGCCATTCGTATATATATACAGGGTGTAACAAAATAAGTGTAAAACATTTCAGGGAGTGATTCCTTAGCGAAAAAGAGATAGGGTCTTTCATATAAAAAAAACTTCAATGGAGCATCCCTTGTTAAGATACAGCCCCATAAAGGGGGTACATAAAATTTGTTTTACAATTTTTCTCACAAACACTAAAAATGTAATTTATTTCCAATGTAACTTTTTGTTTGATTATTTGTTTACCACTTAAAAATTTATTCCCAATAGCTTGTTTCATTCGAAACAAAAAATGTCTCTTGAATTTTTTGACCAAAAGTAATCAGTTCGCAGCAAAAAATTACTTTACGAACAACTACAGAGATACATCGTCATAAAACGAAAATGTAAAACTAATTTATTTAGTAGGCCGTTAGTAGTGGTATCACGCTGTCAGTTTGTAAATTTTTGAAATTGAATTAATACTTAATTGTGTGTCGTTGTTTTGTTCGTAATTTGTTAGTTTAATAATTCACTTGTTATTAAAATGGCATACACAAATGAGGAAATGGCTGATATGCATTACGTTTACGGTCTATCGCAGGGGAATGGGTTAGAAGCTTCCAGAAGATATGCTGAAATGTATCCTCAACGGCAGCTTCCTTCGCATAGAATATTTGCCCGACTTCATCAACAATTACGAGAATATGGTTCATTCGACAAAAGAACGCAGGATTGTGGTCGCCATCGAGAAGTTAGAACAACACATCTTGAAGAAGCAGTACTTAATTTGGTTGAAGAACAACCTACTAGCAGTACTAGAAAGATTGCGTTCGTGTTAAATGTTGATCATATGACGGTATTTCGAATTTTAAAGGAACAACTCTTATACCCTTACATCTGCAACGAGTACAGGCACTGTTACAACGAGATTTTCTGAACCGTCTTGAATTTTCCAATTGGATGCTTGAAATGATTAGAAGAAATCCTGACTTTCTGAAGACGATCGAATTCACTCACAGACGAATGTACTTTTTCTCGGGACAAGATAATTAATTTTCATAATAACCACATATGGGCTGATGAAAACCCTCACGCTATTGTACAAGCTAACCATCAAGAACACTTTTCTCTTAACGTGTGGCTCGGAGTTATTGGGGATTATTTAATTGGCCCTCATTTTCTACCTCCTCGATTAAATGGTGAGGCATACACTCAATTTTTAAGAGAAGTGCATCCAGTACTGCTGGAGGAAGTTCCTTTGGGCATCAGAAGGGATATGTTTTTTATGCATGATGGGGCTCCCGCCCATTTTAGTCAAGCAGCACGTCAGCATTTAACCCAATCATATCCAAATCATTGGATAGGTCGAGGAGGACCACAGAATTGGCCCGCTCGATCCCCGGATCTCAATCCTCTCGATTTCTCTACTTGGGGCCATTTACAGACTTTGGTTTATCCTACTCCTGTTCGCGATGTAGAGGACTTAAGAAACCGCATCATCGATCCGTGCAGGGTAATTAGAGAGAATCCAGGAATATTTGAGCGAATACGTGGCTCAATACGCTGACGTCTAGACGCATGTGTAATGACTGAAGGTGGACATATTGAACATTTACTATGATTTCTACATGTTTTATGTTTCGTTATTAATAAATTAGTTTTGTTTATTCATCTTTAATCATATGTATTTTGATGCAGGTAGTAACTACAAAATAACAATACTAATCCAGTTCGCATTTATGACGATGTATCTCTGTAGTTGTTCGTAAAATAATTTTTTGCTGCGAACTGATTACTTTTGGGCAAAAAATTCAAGAGACATTTTTTGTTTCGAATGAAACAAGGTATTGGAAATAGATTTTTAAATGGAAAACAAATAATCAGACAAAAAGTTACATTGGAAATAAATTACATTTTTAGTGTTTGTGAGAAAAATTGTAAAACAAATTTTATGTACCCCCTTTATGGGGGCTGTATCTTAACAAGGGATGCTCCATTGAAGTTTTTTTATATGAAAGACCCTATCTCTTTTTCGCTAAGGAATCACCCCCTGAAATGTTTTACACTTATTTTGTTACACCCTGTATATATATATATATTGACTGTCATATGCAGGATATGTGTTGATCTGATCGAGAAAACTTAAAGGAAATAAATATAAAGCCAATTATATCAACATAAATGTTAGTTGAACAAATGTGGCGCTGCGAATAAGTAGATAGCTTTTGTTTAAAATTATATAAGGCCGCGAAAACGAACGAAGGGGGAGGAGATGAATCCTATTCTTTGAACTTGTTAGACGTATAACATTTTGAGATCTTTCGCGATAGTAAAAAGGAATGAAAGTAGGGGTTTAATAAACTACGACAAATTCATTATTAGTTTTCAATGTATTAAGTTTTGTTTTTTTTTTCAAATTCAAGTTTTCTTATTGTTAGTTAATTTTGCATTAGATAATTTTATTTTACGTTTTATTATAATTTTGTTCAAAATGCAGGACATGAATAAAATGGAATTTGACAAAATGTATGATGAATTTAAGTAAGTTTAAAATAAACTATTCAATTTTAAATAATTAATGGTGTAAGACGTACTCTAAGAAAGTTTCGTATGGGAAAGATTATTTTAAGAATCAATAAATATTGTTATAAGTAAAAATTGAAATAAATTCAAATTGAGTTCAAAACAGTTTTATTCAATTTACTACAATTATTTCACCCTACTAGGGCTTCATCAGATGATGAATATTATAATACAAAATATTTGTAGACCTTCTTATTTATGTCTTTTCCTAAATGAAGAGGGGGGATTTGTGACATTAGGTTAAGAGCGGGAGTAACTTATATATTTAATGTAATATTTAATATATATATACATAACAATATGATTAAGAATATTAAAAAAATTTTTTTTGAAAACTGATTGTTTACTGTTATTATAAAATTAAACAATTTATAAATATATATATAACTATAAGAATTATTAAGTTGATTTTAAATATTTAAATTTAACAACGGTGAATTATTCACTTCTAGTTGGTCATTTAAAATAAGGTTAAATTTGTTTAATTTATTTATTTCTAGGATTTTTTTTAAATGACCAACTAGAAGTGAATAATTCACCGTTGTTAAATTTAAATATTTAAAAGCAACTTAATAATTCTTATAGTTATATATATATATATATTTATAAATTGTTTAATTTTATAATAACAGTAAACAATCAGTTTTCAAAAAAAATTTTTTTAATATTCTTAATCATATTGTTATGTATATATATATATTAAATATTACATTAAATATATAAGTTACTCCCGCTCTTAACCTAATGTCACAAATTCCCCCCTCTTCATTTAGGAAAAGACATAAATAAGAACGTCTACAAATATTTTGTATTATAATATTCATCACCTGATGAAGCCCTAGTAGGGTGAAACAATTGTAGTAAATTGAATAAAACTGTTTTGAACTCAATTTGAATTTATTTCAATTTTTACTTGTAAATTATGGAGTTTCAACACGTATCTCCGTCTTCAATCAATTAAATATTGTTATATTAAAGGTGAAAATAGCAAGATAGTGTTTTTTTTAAATCAGTATAAAAAAATTATATGCTTTTTCTATGATCCCTTATGGTAAAAGAAAATTCTCAATATAGCCACAAAATAACAATGTTTTGTTACTGTTTTTATGAAAGAGAATTATAAACATTTTATGGAATTTATACTTGTATTTAATTATTGACCTTATCCAAATATAAACTAAATAAGGGACACACCAAAGAAAAAGAAGGAAGATCACTGAGAGAATTCACAGGAAGTTATAAATGAAATGCTGTTAAGGAATAGACTTATAGGTACAATTTTAATGTATCCTCAGCACACTTTTGAATATTTATGCAATCTTTGTAGCGTTAAGGTTACAGCAATATGTTCACTTACAAAACATATACACGCGGGATGTTCTCTTTCCGCTAAGCCTCTCTAGTAGGCGATGTTATTTTGTGACAAATTTTATATGACAATTTCTATTAGTTGTTTACAAGTTTATGTATAGTGACAGTTGTCAAATATACCTGATTGTTTGTAAGTTACATTAGTTTAAAGTACTCCTTTCGCCAATAAATCATGGAACTGGACAAGAAATATTATTGAGCGGTGATTTTTTACAATTTCAAGCGTGGTTTAAGCCCTAAAGAATGTTTTGAGGAAATCAATCGAGTGTTTGGTATTGCCTCGCTACCGTAAAGCGGTGGTACAATGAATTTCCTTAAATGTCAGTCTTTGGGCTCCTATGCCAAAAACGGTATTTACAGAAAAAATATTATTCTTGACTGTTGTAGCAGTCAAGAATAACATACATTAAATAACTTAAAACACTTTGCTTGTTTCACTATGAATTTATTAACAATACTCTGATATATACGTTTCGGTTGTTACACCATTATCAAAGAGATATACATATCTAACTTAAAGTCTATAAATGTTTGTCTTATATACTTGTCTGTTCTTGTGTATGGTGAGGTGTTATTATATTGTTAATGACAGTGTCTATGAAGGGTGTATTGACAAATTCTATCTGTGTGTTGGTAACTAATCGTTCTTGTATTTGAGCTTGTTTTATTTCTAATATTTCTAAGAGATCTAATCTTTTGCTTTTTGTAACATTTGTATTAACTCGCAATTATCTATGTTGGGAAAGTGATTGTATTCTATACAATGTTCGGCAAAGCCTGTGTTTTTCTCACTATATAATATTGATTTTTTATGTTCTTTGACTCTAGTTTTAATAGCTCGTCCACTTTGTCCGATTAGATAGCTTAACAATTTTTACATTTTAATTTATAAACGCCTGATTGTTCCTTTTGTCTAGTTTATCTTTATCAGCTTATTTTGACAACTAATTGTTTCACTATTTTGTTTATTTTGTTAGCAAGTTGGTAAGTTGACAACTAATTGTTTCACTATTTTGTTTATTTTGTTAGCAAGTTGGGGTATATATGTTATTTTGCTCCATTTTTGCGTATTTTCTATTATTTTCGGGTATAAGTATTTGTTCTTATTGTTGTGCTTTTTTATTGTTTTAACAGTTTTTCTATGATTTTAGGGTCATATCCATTACTTATTGCAATTAATTTAATTGTGTTTATTTCTTTATTAAAGGATATACAGTGTGTCAATAAAGTAAGGAACACCCTAAATATCAGCTTTAAAACATATCTCTAGCAAAAACGCTCAGACACGTATTTTTTTATTTTTGAAGGCGCATTTTCTTAGATTAAATTGAAGTATACAGGGTTATCAAAAAAGAAGATATGACGTTATCATGTGTTTTTTTAAATAGAACACCCTGTATATTTTTAAGAAAATCAAAAGAGCTTCACATGAAGATTTCAACGATATATGAGTTGTTGGGGATATCTTTAATATTTACTTGTAGAAATTGAAAAAACACTTTTGGTGGAACTACATGATAATTTTTGGTGATTTTAATCTTTGAACGTTGTCATGACAGAATTGTCAGTATGGAAGGTGGCGTCTTATCTAATTAGACAGTGACTAACCACCGTTAGTTTGTTTGGCCTTGCTTGTTTTATAATTGCCATTTCTTTTGATAAAAAATGGGTCTAAGTGAGAGAGAACGGATTGAGATTCTTATGATGATTGGTTATGGTGACCGAAGAAGGAGTACAGTGGAAGTTTGCGAATTATTTAATGCAGCGCATCCTAATCGGCAACCAATAACTCGCTCAACTGTAAGTAAAATACTTCTAAAGTATGAGGAGTACGCAAATGTTAGGGATCTACCTAAAACTGGGCGACCAAAAGTGGATGATGAAACTAAGTTAAATGTTCTTTTGACAGTGCAAGATAATCCGAATTGTGCTACTCGTCAAGCAACTTTAAATTTTAATTGCAGCCATGAGACTGTTAGAAAAATTTGGCATAAGCAGAAATATCATCCTTATAAAGTGCATCTTGTCCATGAATTGTCGGAAGATGATTTTGATCGCCGTTTGGAGTTTTCAGAAAACTTGCAAATACTTTGTGAACGTGATGAAATGTTTGCTAGAAACATTTTATTTTCAGATGAGGCAACCTTTTCTTTAAACGGAACAGTTAACCGACAAAATTGTAGATACTGGACAGAACATAATCCTCACTGGATGCAGGAAGCTCGAAGTCAACACCCTCAGAAGGTGAACGTCTGGGCTGGAATACTAAAAAATAGGATTTTAGGACCTTTCTTTTTTGATGGAAATTTAAATGGGGATATCTATTTGGATTTTTTACAGTTAGAGCTTCTTCCTGCGCTTGTGGAACTTTATCCTGATCAAAATACCCCTGACAGTCCTAGTAATGAAATCTGGTTCCAACAAGATTGGGCACCTCCTCATTATTCTCGACCTGTGCGTGACTACCTAAATTTGATTTTTAATAACCGATGGATTGGCAGACGTGGGGTTGTTGAGTGGCCAGCTCGCTCCCCTGACTTAACACCACTAGATTTCTTCCTGTGGGGTTACCTAAAAAGCAAAGTTTATGTAAATAGACCTCAAAATATTAATGATTTAAAAGAACGCATACGCCAAGAGAAGAATCACGCCAGATGTAATCAGCAATGTTCAGAATGAGTTTATTTCTCGCCTAGGCTACTGTCAGATTGTGAACGGGCAGCAATTTGAACATTTACTTAAGTAAATTTTTGTTTTAGATTTAAAAATAAACAAGTTAAACTCTATTGTAATTATTTAATGACGTTGTTCCACCAAAAGTGTTTTTTCAATTTCTACATGTAAATATTAAAGATATCCCCAACAACTCATATATCGTTGAAATCTTCATGAGAAGCTCTTTTGATTTTCTTAAAAATATACAGGGTATTCTATTTAAAAAAACACATGATAACGTCATATCTTCTTTTTTGATAAGCCTGTGTACTTCAATTTAATCTAAGAAAATGCGCCTTCAAAAATAAAAAAATACGTGTCTGAGCGTTTTTGCTAGAGATATGTTTTAAAGCTGATATTTAGAGTGTTCCTTACTTTATTGACACACTGTATATGAGTGCGCGGTATTTGTGATGGAAAACTTTACCTTTTTTCGAAAACAGGAACTTTCATACTATTATAATACAAGAGGAATAGACAGTCCTTATTTACTCTTTTATCAGATAAGAAAGACATTAATTAGTAAAAGTGTTATCTCACAAACAATAAAAATATACAATCACTTGCCGGCAAATTTGAAGCAGATGTCCAGCGAGAATTTCAAGCGAAGACTTAAAAGACTACTAATAGACAAAGCATATTATAATATCACTGATTTCTTTTTGAGTCAATTCTAAATTGCTTTTACGTTGTATCACATTGTGTGTTATTTATATATGTTTTTATGTATTTGACGTTTTCTATGTATTTTACAATATATGGAATGGAATGAATAAATGAAAACAAATACTCATCCATCAATTTAACTGCCCTCTCAGCAGTGTCGTTAATACAAGCCAATGTTCCCACGATCTTTTTAGCCTTGATGAAGTTTTGATTTTCATCCCATTTTGAGAGATCTATTAGAAGAAACCCTGTATCAATTCTCAACAGCATCCATAAATGGATACCTTCTTGAACCACGAAATCGTGTGTTGTTTTATCTACAAGAAGAGTAAAAGACAAAGAAATTATTACTATTTGCAACCAAATAAATGCAAGATAAAATTAGTCAACAATTCTTCGATCTTGATCATTTTGGTTGTGTCTGCATGCACGATGTCAAAAAGATTTAACAATTTCAGTTCTCCCGTTTCCAATATATTTCTCCGTCCTTTGTCGAATTTCATTGAGGTTCTCTCTATTCTGTATTCCTTTACGCAATACGGAACAGCTCTAGTGGGAACTCAAGCTTTCTCCCATAAAATTAAGCATTCCCGAATTGCTAAATTGACGCTATTACTAATTTTTAACTTCACATGACGCGTATTATAAATTAACACTTAAAACTTGTCCATTTGATGGCAATCTTGCACCTAGAATTTGATGAGTAATCTTACCCACAAGAAAAATATTCTCATCACTTCTCAATTTTCGAAACATTTTTCAGCAAAATATAAAGCACGTACCTGTAAGCGTACTATAAAATTATTAAGGAAATGGATCTCTGTTCTATTCGAACGTAACCTTATCGTCGACTGAAAAGGTGTATCAGTGGATATAGAGAAGCTATCACAGTTCTGGCGCAAAATCCCATAAGGTTAACACAGGGGGTCTAAATACACATTTTCTCCCCACCACTGCAACTTTTGACATCACGTGACCGAAAGCAACGTCCCCATTGGTCACCCCAAACCACGACCACTCTTACTTGTGACGTTACGTGATGTCAGAAGTTGGAGTGGTGGGGAGAAAATGTGAATTTAGGCCCTATATTATGGGATTTTGCGCCAGAACTGTCATAGCTTATCTACTCACTTATAGCTTCGTTTTTAGCTCAAAACCACAAAAACATGTGACATTGAATATTATTCGGAATGGTAAATGTTTTAAGTCCACATAGGCATGGGTTAATGTCCTCAAATTTGGCTGAAATTTTTTGTACAATGTTTTTAGGTCCCAATAAAAACAATTAGAAGGTATGCGTTTTAAATTTCAAACTTTTCAAAATTTTGGGCCACCCTAATGTATGTGTTAAGATTTTTTTTTTCTTAAAAAAGAAACCTAATGTTCTAAACCGTAAATTAGATGCATCAATAAACTCCTCATGATACATATTTACATAAATACCATGTAAATTTTTAAAAGCCAATTGTGCCATGTGTAACACTCGTAACTTGTTTTCGTTTACTTAATACAGGTGATCGGAGGATAAACACGTGAAAATATAACACAATAGACTCGTGAGACGACAAATAAAAAATATTAATGTTATTTACTTATTAACACTACTGTTGGTATAATACTTGACCTTCGTTTATCTATGTTTTAATCGATACAAATTCTGAAAACTAATCTTTAAATGTAAATAATGTTTTTTTATTGTGTACATACATACGTTAAAGGTATTAATTCTCACACGTAGGTTGTTAAAGAAAATTCCAAAATGTCGTAAGCATATGCACATTAGTATGTTGCATTTGTCTTGCACTAGTTAAAAATGGTATAACATACCGAAATAATATTTTTAAGGAAATTTAAATCACCCAGTAACACAAAACAGATGTTTTATTTTTTTAAATTACGTTTCATTCAAATTTTTCCTTCGTCTTTTTACATGACAAGTTGTTTTCTTTATTTATCATTTAGTGGTTTCAATATTTCCATTGTTTTTTTCTTTTCGTAGAATCAATATTAAAATAACACCCAAATATATAGTAATGGATGTTTGTAATAGACTCACATTGCGATTTAGAAATTTTCATGTTATTAAATCGGCAATTTGGAAACGTTTTCCCTCATTTCTTTTACCGTCAGTGTCGTGTCTAAATATTTAATTTTCAATATAAACATCATTTTATAATCGTATTAGCTGACCCGCATACGTTGTTCTGCCCTTTCCGGTAGGTGGCGCGATGAGTTTGTTTTGGTTAGAGTGCCTACAATGAGAGTGATGACATACGATTGTGGCCGCCATATTTGTTCCAATTTAACATGAATAGTATACAAGCATAACACGAAAATATTATCTTACGAACATATTCCTTGAAATTAATATATCTTCTATTTATAAATTTAAAGCATACACATATTTGAAAATTTTAAAAATATAAAGACCAATGAAATGCATGTAAAATCATTATATTTAAATAAAAAGAAAACTCACCGTCAGAAGAGACTTCATGCATAAGATGAAATATTTCATTTCAAATCATTTGCATACAAAATTAGTATTAAATTTAAATAGAAGAGCACTAATAAACAAAATAAACCAATAAATTTTACATGAACAAATATTTAATTTATTGTATCAAAAATGAGTTCATCAAGGTAATATAAGTATATTGAAATATAGGAAAAATGGTTTTTACTGTAAATATATTTACAAAAAGGTTACAGTAACAAAAAAAAAACTCAAATTACAAAGTGGAAGACATTAATGATTTACTGGCATGTAATATTTTCTTACGTTCTAGTTTTTTGCTTGCAATTTTCAGCCTAAATAAAACAAATCGTTTTATTATTTTTTGTTTTAAATTATGGCAATTTAATATAAAATCGACTTCTGATATTTCATTTAATTTCTCAATAAAAAAATCTTTTTAATTGATATTTTGTTTACAAACAGTATTGTAGTATTGTCTAAAAGCAGAATCTAGATTTAAAAAAAAGTTGAATGTTTCTTCGTTACAATAAAATAAAGTGTCTTTTTTGAAACTTTTGATTTTAACATATTTCCTGCACTGAAGTTTTATATAACTTTTTGACCCTACTGAATATACATATACAATTATCACAAACTTTTGAAGTTTTTTTAATACTCATAATTCAATATCCTGCAATACTGTATAAAGAATTTTGTTCTAAATTATTCAAATTTACATTTTGTAATTGAAAATTAGAAGGGAAGCGAACCATATCATAGGATGGTGCTGTATTTGTTGCTACTACGTCCAAAAAGTCTGCTAAAAATTCTCTTTCATCTTTATCATAACTAGATTTGGAAACATCTTTTAAATATTGGGAAACAGTTATTAATTTGAAGTTATTTTTAAACTGCTGTGCATTTGGTATGATTTGTTTAGATCTAATTGCACTAAATAAATTCTCTAAACAATCTTGCGTAAATCTAGAAGTAAGTACAAAACTATAGTTTTTACTTTCTAACAAAAATTCCTGAAGGTTAAGAACGGATTCTGTTGATATTAATAATCCTGTTTGCGATGGTTTCCACATTTTTTGTTTTCCAACTTTTAAAGTAGAAAATAGTTCTATCACTTCTTTTAAAAATGAAATAGCCTTTTCATATTCATCAATTTTTATTTTGCTTAATGCAAATAATGGATGGCGTGAAGTCATCAATTTAAACCACTTTTCTAAAGTATCCAGAAACCAGGCTGTTGTTTTATATTCCGGTCTATTTAGCTCATCGCTTAAAAATTTTAAACCACTACTAACATCATGGCTTACGACGTGGGTAGACTTCGATACTTTCATCTTTTGAAAGTGAGTCGGAGCTAAATCTTCTTCTGTTAATTTGGGTGCAAGCCGAAGATCATGATCTTTGTCAAAGTCAAAAAGTGCTTGAATATGCTGAGCAGATATAATATTTGTTGGTAAATTATGTTTTAATCTGATATTTTCGGATATTTCTATTATTTGATTCGTCATAAGCATATTCTTGATGTTTTCAAATAAATGTGGAACATCTGCAAAAATGTAAATTTTTTTCTGTGGATTAGTTGGATGCACAATAAAATTGTGGGTCTGCGAATATCTTCCTGCTGTTATTTGCCACAGTTTCCATAAGGCTTGATTAGACGCGCCCATGTCAGATGTGATGCTTAAAATATTTAAACCCAGTTGTTCCGTTTTATTAATAATTTCAAATAAAATATCTTGGTATATAGCACCATTCACTGAGTCACCTGTTAAATAGTAAGCCACTGTCTGTTTCCAACGTGCAGTAATTCCTCCAATCATAACTACCAGAGCGCGAGTTGCTGTTCCTTCATGTTTTGGTAATGTTACAGTACCCAAATATTTCTTCAGTTCTGTATCGTATGTATTTCCTGGTGTTATTGCCATCTCATCCAAAATTAGAGCACAATCTTTCTGGTGATCTTCTTTGAAACTTTCTATCTGTAACTTTAGAAACGAAAAAACTTCGTGTAAAATACCACTATCAAAATGAATATTTTGTAATCGCCTGCTTATTGTTCTAAGAGATATGGTAAAGGTATTCTTTGCCGTAACAACTCTTCATATCCACTAGTTCCACAAGAAAATTTTAGTTTTATAGCTCTCATCATGGTACTGTTAGACCATTTCATAAATTTTGTGGATTTTCTTCGTAATGTCAAAATTTGATCATCATTAAAAATCTTGCGTAATAATTTTTCATCTTCAGAATTAGAACGTTTAGTTTTCCGTTTCAAAGCCCGAACTTGGTTTTTATATTTTATTGTTTTATGAAGTAATTTCCTATAAGATGTCTCATATTGGCGTAATTTTTTATTTAATCGTAGTTTTTCTTCCACTGGTGACAATGATCGTACTGGCGATGAACTTGTTGAAGAAGAAGAAGATCCTTTATTTTCGGTTCTTGCTGTAGACGTGGATGGTTGTGGTTCAAACGTTGCTACATTTTCAGGGGCGGGGAACTGAAGTGTTGGATTTCTTCTTTTAACCGGCGACCTTCTACTCTTCTTCGGCACAGTAAAACTAAATATTGTGGGAACAGCATTATGTTTTAGAATCCTCTTGCCATCTTCTCTCGTCTTTTCCCACATTTCAGGTGCGAAGTGGATCTATAAGTCGAATATTATTAGTAATTTTTTAAAAATAAAACATGAATATACTTTTAATTAAATTTAACTTACTTCACAAAGTCGAGACGAATTAGTTGGTGTCCAACCCTCTCGTTTCACTTTAGCTGCCCATGTTTTTTTCCGATCCGGATCCGTAGGAAAGGCTTTCATAAGAAATCCTTTCTCTGACCGATTGGAGCAACCAAAAGCACAGCAACCAACCATCTATACAAAAAAAGCTTCATTATAATAAAATAACATAACAATTAAAAATAAATCAGATCATTTGCATATTCCATTAAAATTTGTTCTGTGAATTCTACTTGTTCAGTTGTATACAAAATACACAGCCCATTTATTAAAACTATTAACGAATTATTTTGTTGTCAACAATAATTACTAATATGCATGCATCAATTTAACTTACTGATTATGTTTAGTAGCTAATAAAATTTGAAGTATTCTTTAAATGAAATATAAATGTCAAATCGAAATAATGACAGCAGCAAAGGTTGGTTATGTCTCACAATTTGGTTCCAATTCGATATAATTCATTTAATAAATACTTAAAATTTAATTAATCGAGGTGCAACTGGCTATTATTGTGTATAAAACTTTACATTGTATTTATTTATTACATAAAATTGGCTTATATTACTTACCTTGTTATTAAATAATCTTCGATGCAGTCACTTATCACAAATTGTATCCTTATATGCACTTAAACTACACTAAAACTACCAAGTACATAAAAACTAAGGCGTAGTAATTAACCGTAAAAGAAATTAAACAATAATAATTATAAAAATTCAATATAAACTGCCAAACGGACACGAACTCCTATACAACGCAAGCTAAACCATGAACAGAATGGAAAAAATATGGCGGTCAATGCTGTAGCCAATGAAAATGAAGACCACCATTGGCATCACTCTCATCATTGTAATTTATTAAGAACTCCACCACATATCTATCCTGTCCAGATTTTATGATTTTCTTTTTTGTCACTAAACCAACATATATTCTGAGTATGAGTAATGTTGGTCCATAAATATAGAATTTGTTAATAACTGGACTTCAGCACCACCTATCGAATATTTTGATAGCCTATTTTACACGCACTGACGATATACATATTGCTGTGGTCTTGTTATTAGAAATAGGCTGTATATAAATATTGTCCAAACCAGAACTAGATTTATGTTAACTTAATTTTATTTTACCTTTTTTAGAATAGTCTTAGGTTAAAATTAGATTCTGCACAATATAATATATGTAAATATTTATTGTTAAATTACACTAAGTCAGGATTCAGTAAATTTATTTTAGTTTAACAATCAGTACTATAGTAAGTAAAACAATGTATTAATGTTGTAAAAATTTTGATTCTAAAATTAATATTTGAACAATCCCTGTATAACAGTTTAGTATTGATAACTAATTGTTTATTTATACCTTTAGTATAGTATGTCTGTCACCTGAAACTATTCAATGGGTAGAATCTCATGATGGTACCGAAGTAAATAATGTTTCTTCATCTGATGCTGTTCAAACCACACATGAATCATTTTTCTTAGGAAAACGCATTTCAACAATTACGGACTAATACGGACATATTTCCTTTGTTTTCTATGCAAAAGAAGACAAGAAAAATTAGAATTAAGTGATCAAATAACATGCGACAATAGTTTAATAATCATAGCAACAGTAGTAGAGAGATTTATAACCTCATTTTTGAATGGCAATAATTTGTCACTTTATGATCACTTTACGTTATAGGTGCATAAATGTGTTGCTCTACCTACCTTATTAATAGTATATTAAAATACAAGTAACAGAAGGCCTTTCATTCCAGCATGATTTCCAAATTCGGACACGAGCGCGCAGCTGGAATGGCCTTCTGTTACGAGTATTTTACACTATTTTCTCTGTTTCGGATTGTATTTATATTATTTATTTATAGAAAAATCGTTAAAAATATTCATTAAGGGAAATTTTGATAACGTGACGTAGTCGATTGGTAGCAATGATTTACATTTATATTTGACAGTTGACTTTTGTAAGAATTATTTGAATTGAAAAGTTTGCTTAAATTAGAAAAAAATCTCATATTATCTGTGGGCGGAATGTCAGACGAAGAGCGTCAATCTGCGGCACTAGAATTGCGAGACGAGGCCTCCAACGCCATAAATAATTTACTACCAGGTAAATCGAAAAGCAAGTATGAACAGATTATGAAAAATGTATGCCACCAACCTTTTTGTACTAAAATAAAAAGTTACCAAAAATCGGTGTTAGAATGGAGTCCATTCTAATACCAAAATGGCTCCTAGAATAACGTTGTTCTAACACCGAAACAGAGAAATGAAGTTCTAGTAGTAATTTACACATTCTCACACATTTACGCTGAATTTTTTTTTAATTTTTGTATATTAAATTGATAGACTCACATCGATTTAACGTTATATTTGTGTGTTTATATTGTCAAGCAGTAATGTATTTCCACGTTGTTAGTGGTGATTTTGACAACATGATGTTGGTAATATGTATTTAAGAGTGAGAATAATAGACCCACCGGGCATATCTTCATTTTTTATTAAGAAAATTGTTTATAAAAGGCATTACAGGGTATTTTTCGGGGAATTCTATTTGCAGGTGAAAATCGCTTTAGAATACAAATACACATACGGTGCCTGTACTAAAATTAAATAATTTACGGATTAATATTTTGTTGGACTTTGAATAATTTTTAACAAACAATTTTACAGAACTTGGAATATATTTCAAATCAAAATAATTACATTTGAATTATGTTTAAGGGATATCGTTATTTCAATTAAGGGCCGGAAGATTATATTTTAAGGCATGATGGCTATACGCTGCATGTTATGGTAAAGATACCGGAGTTTTGTAATAAATTTAGAATAAGGACGTTTTATTTTACAGTTTATCATAAATTTAAAAATTAGGATACATACACATTATGTTTCTTTTATTTAGTTACACAATTTAAAATAATTTTTCTTATATTTTATAATTCATTGTATATTTGACGTGTTGTTTAAAGAAAACGAGTATGAAAGGTATGAAAACATGTAAGAAGAGCTCAGGTATAACTTGGAATTTAAGAATCACAAGTCGTTTTTGAAAAACAGACAGCGTCTGCAGAAGTAGATCATCCTGGCCCACCTCATCTTTAGCCAATATATTATAGAAGACG
This sequence comes from Amphimallon solstitiale, assembly GCA_963170755.1. NCBI lineage: Eukaryota > Metazoa > Arthropoda > Insecta > Coleoptera > Scarabaeidae > Amphimallon > Amphimallon solstitiale. Next base: position 15,537,363 of record OY720675.1, read on the forward strand.
AAATAAATCTTAAGAATTACTTTTTCAGTTGGAAAGTTCTTGTTATAGAATTGTCATCTGTGATAATAAACAAGGCTGCGAAAGACAAGGTCACGGATTTTATGGCTTTGAAATATAATAAAACAAATATATAGAATATTGTAAAACATGGGCCTAGATGACTACCTTGTGGAACACCTAATAGAAATGATTTATTCCGTCGAATGCTCTACTTACGACTTCATATATACTAACTTACTAACCAATTTATCGAAGATGCACACTTACAGTGATGATACACTTTCTTTCTGTACTCCAATTGGGTTCACGAAAAATAATACCTAAACTAGTAGAATAACCCAGATTGCAATTTGTAAAAAAACGGACTATCTAGTTCTCAGCTGTCTTATTTATAAGTTATATATTTGAAAGAAACTCATTGATTATTGAAAATATATTTAATAATTGAATCATAACAAGCGATAGTTCTAAAAATAATGTTTCGACATTCTTTTGTAATTAACAGGCTGTTTTACCGTTTCAATTTTCATCTCGTATTAATAGCATTATCGATATTTATATAATAATGAATACTTAAACACAACGTATAAAATAACAAGTATGTAATAATTTAACTTGCGAAATTTTTCGATGTATTAGCATATTTAGTCTATCTACTTGAAATAGAAACTCAGATAAATCACACATTCATCCTCTTACACAATTAACACCTGCATTATGAAGCTTGGTCATTTAAATTTTTTTATAAAAATAAAATATTTGAACAAAAACATACAAGTAATTTAAAGAAAAAACTTTCATAAATACGAAACATATCGAATAAAGTACTTTCAGAGTGTTCTAACACTTGTGTTTATAATGAATGCTTATCGATTTCATCAAAATTTTCTCATATTAAACAATCTCCTACTAAGGCAATATTTATCACAATAGTATATTATGCAATGGGCATTTAATGATTGCTATTAGGACACGTGAATAAAAATTACGATACGAGCCGAATGCGAGTATCGTAATGAATACGAGTGTTTGTCCCCTTTCTTGAAGATAGGGCATATGACTGCCGCACTCCATTGTTCCGGCATTTTTTCTTCTCTCCATATCCTAAGTATTAAGTATCCTTGTTTTAAGATTTCTGCTGGTATACCACTCTCACCTGCACTTTTTTTATTTTTAAGTCCCTTAATTATTTCGTCTAGCTCGTGTTCTGTTGGTTCTTCTATTTCTTCCTGTTTGCTACATTCTTGTTGGTATTGTTCTGTTGGGGTTGTTGTTTGTTCCTCCACCACTATTTCTACATTTAGCAGTTGTTAAAAATACCGTACCCATCTACTTAATATATCCTTTGAGTCCCCTAGCAGTTGCCCATTTTCATCTCTACAGTAACTCATTTTTGTATCCTTGGTCTGCCTTGTTCTCTTGATTTCTTGGTAGACATTTCTAATCTCCCTGTTTACGTAGTGTTCCTTTATTATTTTTAACTGTTTTTCCAACATCATACTTTTTTCTGCCTGCATATTCGCTTCACGGTTTTCCTTTTTTCTTAATTTTTTAAAAAACATTGTCAAAATTTAAAAACATAGCTTTAATTTTAATAATACTAAAACTCTAAATACTGAGATGAACAATAAACCGCTCTCAATATTGAATCTTATGCAAATTAAGAAAAATTAATCAGTTTGTGTTAATGACTGAGTGAAATTAATGCACTTTAAAAAATTTGCTTTTCCTTACTGACTAAAAAATTTTCCTTTCTATAATTTCAAAAATCAGTTGGTTTGTTATTTATTTAGTACCTATATCATTGTATGCTAACTTAATCTAGAAATCATGAAATTTGAAATGATATTAATAATTTTCTTTTGAAATGTGAAGAATTTTTAATAAAATGTCGAAACGATATAAACGATAAGGATATTCATATTTCTCTATCCTTAAATTCTTAGCCTTTAACGAATAATCTATATTGGTTTTATTTTTTGGTATGGGGTCTCTTCTACATAATACGAAATAAATATTCAGTCGTTAACGTTTCGACATTTTTTAATATGTCTTCATTAAAATTCTGTAAAATATTATTTTATATATGTATTATAACAATATAAAATATAACAGTTCGAACATTTTCTTAAAAAATAAACGTTAGGTAATTAATTTTTGTTACTATTGCTATTCTTTTAATGTTGGAAAATAAATTAAGTTTAGGCACTATTAGCTCCTAAACCGCCACTCTAATCAAAAACTTGCATCTTCTTTTTTTGTCTTGAATCTCAAGTTGTATTAGAAATTGTTAAAAAAATGCAGTGTTGCCATTTATGAAAATAAGTTTTTCTAAAATAGCGCCCAATCTGGCAACAACGCGTTTATTTTTTCACACATTTTTCTTATTTGGACTAATTCCTAAAACTTTGCTTCAGGAACCATAAGTCTACATATATTTTCAAATAAAAAAGTTAGCCTATGTCTAGATTTAAAAAAACGTTCAAGCTATGTTATATAAACCTCAAACTTTTATACTCCCTTTTCTAATCATGCGGACCTCAGACCCAGGAGGAAGTTAGTAATTAAAGTTGGCTTCAATATTTTCTCTTTGAATAAAATTATGGAGGGAATATAGTTGAGTCGCTCTCGCAACCGACATGCGCCCCTAAATTAAAAAGGCGTCAAATTTGAGATGTTACAAAATTTTACCTGTCAAGTAATATAACCTACAAAAGCCATTTCGGGATTTTCATAAATAATAATATTTATACAAAATTTGTCATAATTATCTTTTGATGTTTGCTATAATTATTGTCATTTAAATATTTTAAATTTGTCAATAATGCTTGCCTTCTAAACAGTATAGCCAAATGTTATGTAAAAGGTAAGTGTAAAAAAAAAGAAAAATGAGTGTGCTTAAAACCACACGGCAGAAGTAAAAACTTCATTAAGGCTCTCCCATGTAATGGTCGCCGAAAGGATCACCAAATTGAAGATGTAATAAGCGACCACAAACACCCCCGTATCCAAAATTTCACAAATATTCATCAATTTTCAAAAAACTCTTCCGCCATTTTGTTTTTTTTTGTCATTTTAACTTTGGATTCGTGATCGGCGACCTCAACCACCCCCGTATCTAAAATTTCACATTCATACGTCAATTTTCAAAAAATTCTTCCGCCATTTTGTTTTTTTAACATTTTGACTTTGGATTTGTGATCGGCGATCTAAGACACCCCCGTATCTAAAAATTCACATTCATACGTCAATTTTCAAAAAACTCGTCCGCCATTTTTGTTGTTGTTGACATTTTGACTTTAGATTCATGATCGACGACCTAAGACACCTCCGTATCTAAAATTTCACATTCATACGTCAATTTTCAAAAAAATTATTCCGCCATTTTGCTTTTTTGACATTTTTGACTTTGGAATTGTGATTGACGACCCCCAAAACACCCATATCTAAAATTTCACAATCATACGTCAATTTTCAAAAAATCTTCCGCCATTTTGTTTTTTTGGCATTTTGACTTTGGAATCGTGATCGACGACCCCCAAAATCTAAAATTTCACATCCATACGTCAATTTTCAAAAAACTTGTCCGCCATTTTGTTTTTTTTTGACATTTTGACTTTGGATTTGTGATCGCCGACCTAAGACACCCCCGTATCTAAAATTTCACATTCATACGTCAATTTTCAAAAAATTCTTCCGCCATTTTGTTTTTTTAACATTTTGACTTTGGATTTGTGATCGGCGATCTAAGACACCCCCGTATCTAAAAATTCACATTCATACGTCAATTTTCAAAAAACTCGTCCGCCATTTAGTTCTATTTCGACATTTGAATTAGTGATGGGCGACCGTAAAAACTCCCAAGTGCTTAATTTTAATCAGAAGAGAGAGAAATTGATTTCAGCCGGCTCCGCCCACTGTGCACGTTTGCGTAATTAAAATATTAATCGACCCCTGTATAGATAAAAATATCAAGTCTTGTGGGAGACCGTTATGTATTGTGTGGAGATGAAATTCGCCGGACCGTAATACATTGATCGCCAGTGCACATGAGAATCTGATATTTATTTTTCGCCCGTCCGGAATACATTGATATCAGTGCACATTTAAACGGCCATTTTTCTTACCAAATGCTTCTGCAAACGACCTTTAAGTTGCCGGTACCTTCGATTGCGTGCGACTGCCGACTCGAAATAAGCATACAAAAGGTCCCAAAAAGCCGGTTCCTTAAGACCCCGAGTCTCGATGAGCCCTCGCAACCTTCAAAATTTCGTATTTCACGCTTAAAAGTGAATCTGTGGTGCAACTCAGTTCGGCTGTCAGTTTGACCTTTCTCGGGATTTTTTGATTGTCACGTGAATCGTCATGACGTAAGCCATTTTGCTGTTAAAACATCGAGTGCACGCTCTTCTTTAAAAGCCCATATCTTTACAACCGCTCCACTTAGGAAGAAAATCTCTCCGTCGACCGGAAATTCAATGTCGCCCGCACACCAATGCCAAAGGGCAGCTTTCAATTTCGCGTATCCAGAGAGGAGTTCTTTGCACAGTTTTGCCGATTTTTGTCGAATTTACGGTTCGTTTGGTAACCATGGCGGCTCGAGCGTTACATAGCCGAGCGTGACGGCCCAATCTCGTTCAGTGCCCACAATCAACGCGCCCATAGAAGTTTAGACTTCAAAAAAATAATTCTGTATATTATTAGGGTTAGTATGTATGCTAACATTATTGGTTTGAAGTGTTTCTTTTGTCTTCACACTGTTAATTATACCGTAAGTGGTAAAGAAGAAATATTTTTTTACCAATAGAATAACGTCATTGCAAACACTAACTCTGAATTTAATAGAACTTTCTTTGTTATTCGCATTAAAAGAAAGAAAATTATTGTATAAACATTTCATAAAGAAGTAATTAACACAAATGTTAAACGTGAAATGCATAAAAACATAACTAAAGAACTCCACGTAAGGTAAACTTGAAATTGAAGGTGAATTTATAAAATAAGTAACGCAGTTTAATTTAGATATTGAGATAGGAAATAGCGATTTAAGGAAATGTACAAGGCTAAACAAAAATTTAACTGTTTCCGGATTGATTGAACTATAACAAAGAATATCCGATATATACACCTTGACAACAAGATTGAGACGAATATCGTTGAGATAAAAGATTGCATTGATTTTTCGTAATGGATAAGGAAAATGTATGGGAAATAGCATTAAATAGAATTAATTCTCAAGTATTTCAACTGCAAGTTTGACATAAGTCCAATCTCAAATTATATAATATATAATTCATTTTCAAATAAATTTCACATTGCATATAATCTCAAGGGCTCGAACGCTAAAAGTCACAGATAACGATACGTTAAAAATTAATGAAACTGATAAAATGTATGTATCAATATCAAATTAAATATTTTTCTTTACTGCAGATCCAAATTTTGATTGATAGTTTTTTTCTAATTACTTATTTATATCTGGTAAATTATTATTAATTCTTGATGAATTTCTGTCACGCGTATTAATAATACAACAAGTGCGTAAACTGTCGTTTGAAACAGTAGTTTGATTGACACAGATTAATGATATTCAATTTAGAATGTTTCTAGGGACCACATAGGTATATGCAGGTGTCGTCTCCGAGGAGAAGGCAGATGAGAAAAGATATTTCGAGACGGTTTTCTTCCAATGATAGACACTTATTAGGAGCACATTTTAAAATTATCTTGTATTATATAGAGTGTTCCATAACTTGGTTGTCTGACCATAGTTATAGATAGTTTTTAAATGGAACATCCTGTATAATATTACATTTTTGTATTCCCCGTATAATTGTTAGTGAAAAAGTTATAAGATAAGATATAAAATTTAAGATTTTTGCTTATTACCATTTGTCTGAAAAATTCAATGTTGGACATAATTTTTGGTAGAGCTGTTTCTAATAAAAGGTCCAGTTACTAATTGAATTTGCATAAAACTGGATTAAAGTTACATGACATATTTTTCACTAAAAGTGAATTTTTTCAAATGGAACACCTTGTATATCGGTTTATTTTTGAATTGCTTACTAAATTTTGCACGAAAAACACGTAAGACGACATTATTTTAAAAGTGACCATTACTGAGCTATTGTTGTTTTCGAAATAACTTTGCTAACTTTTTATTTGAATACGGTATATTTGCCGTGAAATTGGCAATTGAATGGATGACATTTAATAAGTTGCTTTTCAGTTGTCAAGACTGATTTTAAAACCAACTTTTCTCAAAATTAGCTTAGAGATGTGATTTTTGTATGTATTGAGGTAATGACATGGGATATATCTTATTTATATATAATTCAAAGAATATGTTTTTAAAACAACAAAAAATAGTAATGGTTTCAGTAGGTATAGAAACAGGATCTGTTACGTCAGTGGAACAGAATTATAAAATAACAATAAATATGAACATTAAAATAGGTAAAAATTAAAAGTGTTTAAAGTCACTTTTAAAAGTGTTTGAACATGCTTCCGAAATGATAAATCGACATTAGTAAGCGCGGAATACTTCTATTTCTAAATATTTGACGAAAGTATTCCCTCATAACTTCTTTTGTGATTACAGGTACACTGTATATTTGCTCTTTTACGGATCCCTATGAAAAGAAAGTTCGTGATGTTTGAAGGCTCAGCAGGCTAGTCAATAGGGTTTCCACGGGCTAGCCACTTCGCTGGAAACATTTCATTAAAATATTTCGTGTCTGTAGCACAGGATGTAGGGCTTCAACGTCTTGTTGTATCTACATCTCTTCGTAAATTTAGTGGATCATCTTTCAATAATTCCACTAAATTGTTTGCTAGAATACTTATAAGCTTCGCCGTTAATACTACCCTCAAAAAATGTTAGATATAGAGGTACTGGGCAGCAGGGCACTGGGCAGCAGGGCACTGGGATTATTACAAGAGCTGGAGAAATTTAGCCACAAAATCCATTCAACGTGAAAAGAAGGCCTATTTGAACTTTACATTCACCAAGCAATCGATTAAAGATAAATGGAAAACGCTCGAGCAGTTAAATTTAAAAAAGAAAAAATTTGGGGACATTCCACCAACGTTGCAAAATGTTGCAGTAATTAATGATCACTTTATTGATAGCATAATAGTGATGTGGATCCGGAATTGGACGCATAAATTTGGTCATGATTATGAAGAATTTCATTTTAAGCCCGTTGAACAATGTGAATTGGTAAATATAATTTCTGAAATTAAAAGCAGTGCGTCGGGTTGGAACTCTCTAACTATAGATATGATTAAGCTTTCTTGCACTTCTATAATTCCATATTTACTGCATATAGTAAACTCGTGCTTAGTGGAAAACTTCTTCCCTGACTCTTGGAGAAGTGCTATTGTGAAATCAATAACGAAATCGAGTAATCCCATAGGTTTTGGCGATTTGCCCCCGATAAGGATTTTTAGAAATGTACGGGATCATGCCCCAGTTCCAGTCAGGTTTTCGAAAGAAACAGCTGCACTACGGCATTACTCAATGTCACTGATGATTTGTTGGGCGCTGCAGATAATGGAGAAACTTCGGCTTTGGCACTACTAGAGATCAGTCGAGCTTTTGACACCATCCATCACAACTTACTTCTCTCAATTCTGGCTTATATCGGTTTGTCACGATCTGCTACAAACATGATTTCATCCTACTTAAGTAACAGAGTACAATCTGTGTCACTAAATGGCTTATCATCTGATTATAGACTGGTTTCTAGGGGAGTCCCACAGGGCTCTATTCTGGGACCAGTCTTATTCGCGATTTATACGTCCTCATTTCATACGGCGCTTCGAGGCTGTGGGATTCATATGTATGCGGACGATATTCAGATTTATCGTTCGTTTCCGGTCGCTAATTATCAAGTAGCCGTTGGTGATATTAACCGTGACTTAAATGCAATTGCTGAATTGGTGCCTCGACATGCGCTGGTACTGAATCCATCGAAGTCAACAGTATTGCTATTTGGTAACAGAAATAGTGTTTCTCTTCTTCACAGAAGAGCGAATTTTAATATTTATGGCGTAGACATACCTATTAGATCTGGGGCGAGGAATTTGGGCGTTGTATTGGATACTCGCATGAGATTTGAAACGCATATACTTAAATGTGTTAAGGTTGCGTACATGAACTTAAAATTAATTTTTCCTCACAGACACTGTCTGACTGTTGAGACGAGGCGGAGCTTGTGTGATTCACTTGTATTATCACATTTTCTTTTCTGCAGCGAACTGTATGCTCCGTGCATTAATGTTAATACCATGTCACACATCCAGACGGTGCAGAATTCGTGCCTCATGCTAATATTTGGCATGAGGAAGTATGACCATGTTTCTCACAGGCTCGCTGATGTGGGCTGGTTGACTATGAGAGATCGACTGACTCTGCGGACGGCTTGTCTTTTTCATAAGATTATTTTGTACAAGCGGCCCGATTACCTGTTCAATAAGATATCTTTAATTTTAATTTTATCTACCTTAAAATAAGATATCTTTTCGGACGGATGTTCATACTCTAAACCTAAAGTTTAGGGGTACTTCAACGCCGCCTATACATCGTACCGCTTTGTATGAGCGTTCCTATTCATAGCAAATAATGAAAGTATAAAATGCCGTGTCCGACGAGTTGAAACACCGGTCCGCGGGGCGGTTCGCGTTCATGTACAGGACATGCCTGCCGTCAAAATAGACTGCTCGCTCCCTCATATCATCTGCAACAACGCTTGTGTTTATGTTTTTCAATATTTAATTTGTTTTGTATGTATTGCATAACATATTGCCGTGGTATCTCGCAAGTTTATAAAATAAGAATAGCTTTAAGAATTAGTTTAAGTTTTGAAATGAAATAAAAATGACAAAAATCGTACTTGGATATGAAAGAGTTTAAAATTTGCAACAAATTACATGGATGTATATAAAGTTGCATAGAATATACAAGCAAATAATTTAAAAGTCATTATTATTCAAGTGAATAGTGAGTAAATGTAAAATAAAAATAAATAAATATAAAATAAAAGACAAAATAAATATAAGCAATATATTTCTTTTGTAAAAAGGTACACAAGATGTATGGTTTACATATCATGAAAAAGATCAAATACGATATGCAAAAAACATAAATATGGCTGAATAAATTATTATGATTTACATGCATAAAGTAATAAAACTTTATGAAAGAGTTTAAAAACTAAATTATATTAAAAGATAAAAATTACCTTAGCTTATAACTAGAGACTAGAAATGGATATAAAAATATATAAAACGTAAACCCGATCAGCAATAACATTTTGTATAAAAAGGTAGCTGATAGCATAAATAAAAAGTGTATGTGTTTATGATTTGTTTGTAACACAATGCTTCAGAGACTGGAAACAGACGTGTACAGTTTCATGACCTACAAAAGATAACAAAATATAAAACTTGTGTAAAGTTTATTGCAGATAGACATATTACCGATGGATAGATGCAATGGAGAAACAAACGTATCTTCCAGGTGCAGGCAGTGTTGAAAGAAAAATATGCGTTCTTTTCAACGTATTTCCAAAACTACCGAGTCACAATCCAGCTACAAGAAAAGTGAAGAACATTAATAAATGGAAAAGAAAATATGTATTGAACAATGAACAAGGCAATAGGTTCATTAATAAATACAAAGAAGGATGGTATTAACAACAAGAATTAACCTACCGTCGGAAAGGCAGTACGAGGCAGTGAGAAAAATTCTTAAATAAGAAGACAATTTTCGATGTGTTGACGTTTGGTGAATAAGAACTGTCAGAACAATACGTGCGTGTGTGTATCACGGCGGCAACATGTGGGCAGCGATTTCACTGAAACATATAATCCAATGCCAACCTAAAAGATGGACTAGAGGGCGCACTAGTCAACGTTACATTTCTTTGTCGGTATAAATTCGAAAACAAGATCCGACAAGAAGGACTTCTCATTACGACTTCGGAAGAATAAGACGCTTTCAAAATAATTGCGATTTTGTTAATTGTTATATAGTCGAATAGTAATTTCTTTATTTTCTTATCACGTTCATTTATAATAGTTTTATTTTATTAATACATTTAAATTCATTTTTGAAGAGTTCAAGATGGACATTAAAAATAAACAATTTGATGAAATGTTTGTAGATAGCAAGTAAGTTTTGTTCGAAAAGAGTTATCTAAACTGTTAAACAGATATTGGTTTTGCGTGCAAATGATTACTCAATATACCGTTGAACAGTATAGATACGCAAATATTATCCTGTAAGGTTTTTTTTAATTCATTAAGTAATTACAAAAAAATATAGGACTAATGGTGTTGGGTAGTTGGAGAAATGCTGCGTGCGAATGAGTACTTTCTTCAATAATTTATCCAGGCATTATTAATCTTTTTCAAGTCATATTAATACACAATTAAACGTTTTACACGGCAAAGATTAAAAGATAGAAACAACGTGTGCAAATGGTTGTCTAAAGCAATTAATTGAAGCCAATATCAAAACAATTACGTTGATAAATAAAATTATCAATGAACAATAAAAGTTTACATTTATTTATTTACAGGATAAATATTTATTTTTTTTTGTTTAGCATCATGAATAAATAAATAAAAGATTTACATACATTACAACCGGCATCTGGTATAAATGATATATATATTTTCAATTATGTATTTGTATAGAGCATTAAGGTGTATAAAGATATTTGAATTTACAAATTATTAAATAAAAAGTGTATGATCATGTTATATAGACATTCCGTTTTCTTCCTTAAACAAAACTATTACCTCGTCCCTATTATAAGTAAGAGAAATGCCACCAGTGAAGGAGAAGGAACCACATACATTGCCAGAACCCACAATAGTTATTAGGTACATGCTATCACAATATAAATTAAATACAAAACCAATTATAAGCTTTTGGTGTAAAAAGAATAAATTTTAAAGCACAGCATATACAGATGACTATACCCACAAATATATGCTATCATAGCAATATGTATATATGTGCTATTTATGCATATTTGACAGAATTTAGGTTAATTTAATTTAGGCATGTTTTTCTTCTTAATATAATTCAAGTTTATCCAGGTGATATACATTCTGTGTTTTCCAAAGTTAATGTTATAGTTTTTGAACTTTTCTTTTTCTCGTACTCACTTTTATCTTTTAATTTTTATATTTTGTAATTTATTTTAATACAATGTTGTTCTTTTTTTTATTTTGGAAATAAACTATTATTATTATTATTATTATTAAATAAATGCGGGCCTATCAGCCAATCACCAAGAATGCCTCCCCATACATTTATGCTCCACCTAAGCTAATGATCTATTTATTAGTGAAGAAAGGGTTTTTATTTGAATAGCAATGAAAATTTCTTTTGTTAGCTATTCCGTTACTATGGAAACCAGCTTCATCCACAATAACACACTATCAAAAAGAATTGCCCTAGCATTCATTTTAATTTTTGCCGTTTGGCAGAACACTCTTCTAGCTTTAAAATGAAGGGTGCATATTCAATTGTATTTGGCATTCCTTCAGTACAAAAAGACCGTATTAAAATAAAAAAAACAAAAAAGAGGCAAAATTATATCAAAAAACGACAATAGGTCAGTAATGGTCACTTTTAAAATAATAACGTCTTACATGTTTTTGGTACAAAATTTAGAAAGCAATTCAAAAATGAACCGATATTCAGGTGTTCCTTTTGAAAAAAAATCGATTTTAGACAAAAATATATCATGTAATTTTAATCCAGTTTTCTGCAAATTCAATTGGTAATTGCAAAAAAATAAAACATGTTTGTATTAGGACCTTTTATTATTAACAAAGCCACCAAAAATTGTGTTTATCTAATATGTCGTTTTCGAGAAATATAGTATTATAAAAACATTGAATTTTTTAAAAAAATGGTAACCTTACATTTTAGGCCTATACTATCTTATAACTTTTTGACTAAGAATTATACGGGAAATACAAAAATGTAATAATACGAGGCTCATTTTTAGAAGTAAGAACCGTTTACGCATAGCAATCGCGCAGGCTGTCACGTGACGCCCGCTCAAGGTCAGCTACTCTTGCCCAATCCCCAACTACGCAATCAGTTGATTTCATGTCTCTGCCACTGTTGGTTCTATCGTAACACTGCCTTGTTTGTCGCCATGTCAATTGTGAAGTACGCTCGGTTATTCGGTTTTTAAACGGAAAACAAGGTCGTCCCGCTGAAATTCACCGGCAGCTTGTTGAAGTTTATGGTGAAGGTGTAATGAATGACAATAATGTACGTAAATGGTGTAGGCTTTTCAATGAAGGAAGAACAAATGTTCATGATGAAGAGCGATCTGGGCGACCAACTGTCATTGTTGAAGACTTGAAAAAAAAGTTGATGTGGAAATTCGCCAAAACCGGCCCTTTACGATTGACGAGCTTCATGGGAAATTTCCACAAGTTTCAAGATCGGTTGTTTATCACATTGTTTCCGACAAGCTTCATTACAAAAAAATTTAACTGTTACTAACTGGTTAAATGCTCTCAGACGGCAGAGTTCTATGGTGAGGGGATCCAAAGCTAGTGCCACGACTTAACAAATATAGATATAGATATAGATATTCTTGGTGACTATGTAGAAAAGTAAAAATATGTTGATACTTCAGTTTTTGATGCAATTTATGTTCATAAATAAAGTTGTTGTTACTCCACTTAAAAACGGTTCTTACTTTAAAAGTGAGGCTCGTATATAGGATGTTCTGTTTAAAAAACTATAACTATGATATGCCACCAAGTTATAGAACATTCTGCACAAAAAAAATAGTTTTAAGAGGTGATCCTAAAAAGTGGCTATCATATGAAACAGAATGCTTGAAAATATCTTTTCTCCTAATATCACAATCTGCCTTCTCCGCGGAGATGACTCAACCAGATTTTTGGTGCATCCAGAGACAGGTCATCAGTATCTGCTGTTATCGTATGTTTTATGCCTCCAGGCACGTCACTACCTTGAAGTTGTTTTGGATTGTCTTAGTCGGTATTGTATAGATCGATTAATTTTGGGTGCGCTGCTGGTGCCTTTCTACTAGCTTGCTACGTTAAAATCGCAGGATCTAGGTAGCAGCATATATGGCGCCTATTGGGCGCTGTTTAACCACAATAATGAAAAAGAGAAAAGTAAAGGTTTCTGAAAGATTGAGATCTCCTAAAACTTTTACTAAATCCTCCTACCAATACGAAGCTTTTTGAAAAAGTTGCCAGACTTTTTGTAGACAGTGTATAATATTTATATTATATTCACTTTTCAATATTTACATATACATGTAAAGATAAAAACTTATTTTTCCTCTCCGAAGGAACTTCAACAATTGATGTAAACAAATCTTGGAAAATATAATTTATAGCATTACAAATAACAAGCACTCTCTTCAAGCACTTTGCAATCTTGACTTTACAGTTTGATGTATAAATACTGATAATTGTATTTACAAGATGCATATCTCCTTATTATGATTAATATATTATTAATTTTTTTCTCACATTCATTACTGATGACATTTGAAAAGCCATTGTATTTTCGAGACTGCTTCAGAAGGAAGTGTGTTTTGTAAACAATACAACATACAATACATTACCACATATAGATCAATGTTCATAAACGGCATATATATGTATACTTGACCCACATATATACGTACTTATATATGTGTGTGTAGGTATATACATTTTTTAAATATTTCTCATCACGGTAACTGTTATCATGAAGTGCCAAGTAGGAAATCTTTCACTGAAAGTATGAGACTTCTTGGAAGCATAAAGAACAAATTAAAATTTTCATCTTTGGTAGTGCGAGCTGTTTCCGTAGTCATTTTTAATACTGAATGTTGGTTTTGAAAGTTTAGAGTTATCAGGGATTTTCCGTGTGCCGCTATATTTTATTTTAATATTAAACGTGGGGTACTTGGAGGCTAATGCAATCGATAGTCCATATAGATGGAGCTGGCATCAGATATTTTCTCTGTTCAAGATTCATACACACCTACCGGCCAATACCTGTCCCTTATCAGTAACATGACAGTCGACCAAGTTCTACGGTCAGTGACCATAAAATATGAAATGGTTTACAGCCAACTCAACCAAGTAAATCCCACCCGATGTTTTTTTAGGCACTATTTTGGACAAAACCAAAAGCCAAAATTTTGGTTTCGGATTCGACATCAGTATAGTGCTTCTTATGAATGGGGTAAATTTTGTTCCCACCCGATTTTTTTTTAGGCACTATTTTGGACGAAACCAAAAGCCAAAATTTTGGTTTCGGATTCGACATCAGTATAGTGCTTCTTATTGTAATAGTACGGCTTTATTCTACAATAAAAATGAATAAAATTGCCCCAAAGTTGGGTGACATATGTAATAGTACAGCCCTAAAGTTGAGCACCATATGTAATAGTACGGCTTTTAAACTACAATAAAAATGAATAAAATTGCCCCAAAGTTGGGTGACATGTAATAGTACGTGTTTAAACTTGACTGTAATTAATAAAGTAATTAAGTTGTTCTTTTGTGAGAGAAATTTTAGGTTTTTAAACAGACTCGAATATAATAGTGAAATTAATTAACTTATTGAACACTCCTCGTTACTAGCGCAGATAATAGGTCGGTTCGCATGAGAATCTTAATTTCAAGTCGGTTCGGGTATTAAGACACTAAGATTATTTTTATAGACGTACTATTTTTATAATCCTTATTTTTATGTTAAGGTAACCAAATAAGATGCAAAATGATATTTAAATATTGTGCATATATTGATTAAAAAACAATCAACAAAGATCAGGTTACAAAACAAATATTACAAAGCGAAACACAATTCAAATTGTATACATCAATATAAAATACACATTAGTTATGTAAAATGCATGCATGATATAGGCCTCTAATTAGATTGCACGTTGGGTACCTTTATGATGATGCTATGAAGATGTAGCGGCGTTCCCATTCGTTGATACTGGTAGTTTCCCAGGATAGATTGATGCCGTCTTCGTGGCCTGAACTGGGGCACACACTCGTTTTAATTTTACTTTTACCTCGCGGATGCACACTATTTGATTTATTGTAAATATATCTATTTTCTCACTAGGCTTTTCTTTTTACTTAAGGAGTGCTTTGAATTACTATATTTTTATTAGCACTATTAACCTGCGAGATCGTTCCCTGTGAACTTATAAACCTCAGGAAATTTCTTCTGATGCGTGTATAATTAACTGGGTGGGGTCCAGCCGATTTAGTTATTCGACAAGAGGGACCCGTGAACCTGCTTCTTCACTAGTCGGGGAACGTCTAACTGCCTCTTCGCCGCTTAAGGTGCGTCTCTCGGTATTCTTTACGGGTATTCCCCGCGCCACTCTTAGGGACTTTACTTCTTTTCCAACTTGTTCGTGAGAAAAAGCACTTCGTAACATGTTTGTTTATTTAGCATTCAAGGTTGACGACACATGTGTTTCTTTTATATAGATACATCTACGCACTCTTTTTTTTAACACCACAAATATATACAGAATTTACATGGAGACATTTTAAGAAAGAATATAATAATTTAATACAAATAAATGAATAATATATGTTTCCCGATCTGTGTTGTTTAATTATATACATTAATTTCATGATATCATTACCTTAACATAAGTACCTTTGATGTTATTATATTTATATTTTATTTATGATATACAGGGCCTACCGTTACATTATGAATGGGGTAAATTTTGTTCAGTTTTTTCCAACTACACTAATTTTTTAATTTTTTTTTTTTGAAAAAAGTATTGGCGCCGGGATTTTCCAAATAACTTAAGGTGAAGAATGAGTTGTAACATTTACCGTATGAAGAGTTCATTATTCTTGATTTACTTTTTTCTTAAAAATGATACCAATATATCTTATGGACAAATACCAAGGTCGAACCCCAACCTTAAGGGGTGTAGTAAAGAAAACTGAAAGTCTGATGTCTTCGCTGCGGGTGTTGGGTTTTGGAAATTCTTCACTATTTATTAAAGTTTAGTTTTTTTTATTTTGTTCTATTTCTATCGTAAACTATATTTTATTCTTTTAATATCCACATTCACATTTAATAATTCTCGTCCTTTTGATAATGATAACCGGTTTTCCGAAACCTGTGTTAGAGGAATCTAATAAAACTTGTTAATAAGCAAACTCGAGTTTGATTTGACGGTTTGATAATGAATGTTTGAATAGTCATTCAAAACGTTTAAATATTTATAACATAATAATCCCCCATACCTATTAGTGCAGGAACAATAAATTAGCAGCATTTAATTATACTTCATTTACTTTGTGTTGTGTTTCAAAACTAGTACTTATTTTTTAGTTCTGTACTTTGAGGGAAATAAAGCCATATAATTATTATTCTTATTATTATTTTATTGCTATTTATTCCCTATTCCTTGATACAATGAAATTCCCATATTCACTAGATTTTAACAAACTATTGTTTTCGATAAGGAGTTACTATATATTTTACAGCAATCAAGGTCACCTGTTCATTTGAGTATCTATAAGTAAAATGTTATTTGAAAATTCACAAAAGGCAAATTTCGATTAGAATTTACTTTATTTCTAATGTTCATAATTAGTGATAAGTCGAGATATACGACTACACTGCCTTACACATGCTGTGATCACATTGTTCAACGCGCGTGAATTTATATATACGCCATATACAGACCCTGTATTTTGTAATATATTTTTAAGCCACTTCAGTATTAAAAGTTTTATTAAAAAACAAATCGATGGAATTTTTTAAAATTTTGTATGAGTTTTTAAATATCGTAAGTACTTTGTGAATTATTTCTACACATAGTAACAATTATCATAATATTAATATATATTAGTCATTAGTAGCCGCTTCTTCGATTGCTCTTTTGTGTTTTAAATAAAAGAAAAAACAATTAGTGGAAAATTCATGGTTGCTTAGGACGCATATTATAAAAATACATTGAGGTCTGACGCATTTCCGGCATGGAAATTAATTTTTTTAAATGACATCCTATATATTTTTGGATTTTCTAGTACTACGTTAAATTGCCTATTCAACAGTTTTTTTCTTTTTCAAATTTGAGCCAATAGTTTTTGAGTTATTATTTTATTTTAAAATATTTAACCAACACTTGTTCAGAAAAAAAATATTTTCTAATTGTTTTTCAAAGTAAAAACATTAACTTTGGTGGTGCTTGTAGCCAAGAAAATTCTGCATCATTTGGTGTAATTTGCACAATACCTCAAACAACTTTGTTTTTTCAAAGCCTACTTCCGAAATTTTCACATACCAAAAACTTGTCTTTTTTTATTGAACACCCAGTATTTTATTGTGGCATTTTGTTCCTTTTTTTATTCTCTTTAATTTTTGTTAACAATATCCGATACCTATCTTTTGTAATTTCTAAGATAATCACTATAGGAGCAATAGTGGTCAAATAAAGAACTACTAGCACTGTGATATGCACCCAAATATTCGTCTAATAAAGGATGGAATGCGGCCGACTGCCTGAGTCATCTGTTAAAGAAAGTCAGTAAACATTTATGTCAAATTTATAAATGCCTCGCCATTAGCTATCATCAAAATAAATTATTCTTATGAAGAGTTAATAGATATGAATGACGTTTTGGGTGAATCTGAAAGAAACTCTTTGCTAGCGTCCAGACTTTATGTACAGCGATCCCTGGTAGAAGTCAACCGAAGCCAGAAATCTTCGAAAATATAAAGGAAAGGTTCGAGTGAACAGAAAGTATTAAATATGAAAAAAGAGCAGACAAAATCATTAACTGGTAAGGATAATAAGTTTATGGTACTTGCGAGTGTAGTCCAACACCCCCATACTAGTATAATGAAAATTAGTCGTCAGTTAGATGTAAGTCAAATTTGAGAATCCAGAATAATTAGGAAATATGTAATTCATCGGTAGCATATTCATACACAGTGTTAGATGAAAGAAATTTTTAGAATCCCTTACATTTTTGTCAATGGGCAGCAGATAAATTAGCCTTTTCTATTTTTTGTTGTTTACCGACGAAGCCACCTTTTATTAAAATGGATACGTTAATCGTCACAATTATCGTTATTATAACACATAAAAACCCCTACTTTCTAAATCCACAGGATTAAATCCATTAAATTTGTGGGAAGGAATAGTGGATAGTTACATAATTGGACCTTACTTCTTTGATGAAAATGTTAATGGAGAAGAGCATCTTCGTTTTCTACGAACGGATTTCAACACTTTTTGAAGACATGAACATTAAAATCAGAAAAGCGTTTCAAGAATATGTCAAAACGTTTTACGCAACGCTAGTACTTCTTTGGAAAACAGAATACCTCACATGCATTGCACAATGAATAGATCCTTTAATAAAATTGGTTTTTCTATAATAGTTTTAGGTTATTTAAATTGCGTTATTTTGTTGTTAATTTTTTTTAGGTCATCAATTTATAATTTAAAAAACTACAGCCATCTATATGAAGAGCTTCAACAATGGAAGAATACGAGCAATTAGGCAAATTAACTTGAAGATAGCAGCATTGTTTAATGCATCTTGAAATATGTTGGTAAACACAATCTTTATTTTATTTCGTTGTTAACCAACAGTGTAAAAAATGAACATCTGTACATTGCCGGAATTAAAAAATTGAAATGCGATGCCCTTCATTCTGCAAAATTATCACTTTTGCGATAGTTGGATTTAACCTTTACTTTGTTTGACAGTTGACTAAGGAAATCGGGGCCCATTCCGGCCTCCCACAGGTTACCGAATATTTGGGTGCACACAACAACAGCGCTCCTAGTTCCTTATTTGACCGCTAATTGCTCCTATAGTGATCATCTCAGAAATTACAAAAGATAGGTATAGGACATTATTAACAAAATTTAAAGAGAATAGAAGGGGGAACAAAACGCCACAATAAAATACTGGGTGTTCTATTTAAAAAAAAATAAGTTCTTGGTATGTGAAAATTTTGGAAAGTAGACTTTGATAAAACAAAGTTGCTTGAGGTATTATCGAGTGCAACTTATACCAAATGATGCAGAATTTTCTTGGCTACAAGCACCACCAAAGTGAATATTTTCACTTTTAAAAACAATGAGAAAATGATTTTTTTCTGAACACGTGTTTTGCTCAAATATTTTCAAAAAAAATTAATAACTCAAAAACTATTTGCTCAATTTCGAAAAGGAAAAAACCGTTGAATAGGCGATTAAAGCAGTACTAGAAAATACAAAAATATATAGGGTGAATCATTTAGAAAAATTAAATAATGTGAATTTCCGGTAAAGTATTTTTAAAATATGCGCCACAAGCAAAAATGAATCTTTCATTAATTGTTTTTTCTTTTATTTAAAACACAAAAGAGCAATCGCAGAAGCGGCTACTAATGACTCACCCTGTATATTTTCTTTTCTTTGGTATGTGGAATATGTATTGAAAATTAAAAATAATACATTTTTTTTACATCTTTACGTTTCGATGCATTTAGCATTTTCTTCAAAAGTCACTTTTAAAATTCATTTTGTCAAAACATTATAAAATATGTAAAAATAAATTTCAATGTTCATTTTAAACGTTCTAAGGAATAATGTGTTTATTATAAGAATTATTTTAACATCACGTTAACTCGTACAAACTTTAGAATATGTAACTTATACTATTGAAGCTGCTACCGCTTCCGAACGAATCATCAAAAGAAGTAAAGATTATTTTAACCCAGAAATCAAAAAAGGATAATAAACGACAGTCGTGAAAACCTAAGACTTAAATTAATTTTATAAATATTCTTATAAACTATAATACCTAACACTAAATTTAACATAGAAACAATAATGTACCATTAGTTTCTAACTCTACAAAGAGATATGATATTCAATGGTCGTTTTTTTTAATTAATACTATTTGAGTACACAATAACAAGAATGTAATTGCATTATTATCTATTACTCTAACAACTATGGGATTAAATGTCAAAATTTACTTTTCAGGAATATATGTCGACATATTATATTACAAATAATCTGGAACATTTTATTGAAAAGTAGGTTATTATTGTTTAATTGAGGAAAATTCCTTTATAAAATTCCATAATTGCCACTCTAAAATATTTCGATATGTACTATCAAATAAAATCTTATCCAATTAGTAGATACTTGAAGGAAAAGCAAAGCAATGTAATTTGGATTTAATACTGTTTAATTAAGAACATCTGAAAAATGTATGATTTATAATTTCTGAGAATAGTCGAATTCCTTCTTAGTCCGGTCAAATTAGACCAAAAAATAAGAGTAAAGTTACCTAAATTCCCACCAAGCTGAAAATCGGTAAGATTGTTTGAAATATCATTAAAAACAAAATTTGAAACTTCCCCATCTTTCCCCTGTAAGGAAAAAATTTTATTCAAGGTCAAAGGTCAAAAAAATGAGTTTTTCGCGATTTTAAGCAAAACGGTAAGTTTTATCATAAAAATATCTCAGACAAAAATTGTAGATCATAAAATTATCTACAAAAAATTAATTAATACTTTTTTTTCTACGAGCTACCGTTTTTGAGATATAACGATTCAAAAAGTTGTAAAAGTTGTAATCGTCATAATATGCATGAGTACGCCACGTATATATACATCTCTATAGTTGTAATATATGTAAAAGTATTTTTCTATCGGTTATTGTAATTTACACTACTAATATAAAATATACATAAGTTATAACTATAAGAATATCAGGTAAAATGAAGCCCAGTCCCTTAATTTATACGCCATTGAAACCTTGAGAAAACATCTGTCCCCTGTTCAATTGTGTGCGTGGCTAGGGTCTTATACCTGCTATAATAAATGAAATACTGTTAGTCTTGAACGCCAGTTAGTAGTGAAAACACGTGTTTATCCTAACCTATATTGTGCTGTTTTGAGTTTTATAACAAAAATGTCAGATTATTGTTTTATTTGCGCTAAACTTTTAACTGAAAGTGAAATTGTTACTGTTGAACGTGGTATGAAGACATTAATTAATGCAAGTATCGAAAGAGCAGATGAATTTTCGGAGTATCTAAAAAATCAAAAATCTGTGACAATACATGAAAGTTGTCGTAAGAATTATACTCGAAAGTCTTCTATTGCTGCAGCTAATAAAAGACAACGTGAAGAACAAGAAGCCAGTACATCCACAGAAAGTCCTCCTCGTACTAGATTACGTTCGAATGAATCAGCTTTTTGTTCTAAAAAACAATGTCTATTTTGTGGCCAGGAATTGAATGAAGAGTATGAGAAAAAAAAACCCTCAGATATTCGCCGTCGAATCAGTCAAGTAAGTACACTTCAATTTAAAGATTCAATTCTGGAATTAGCTCAGACCCGTAACGATACTACAGCAAAAGCTGTTCTTGCTCGACTCGAATTTGAAAATGATTTAGTTGCTGCAGAAGCTAAATATCATCACGATTGCTATGTTTCTTTCATGAAACCTTCCACTGGACTTAAAATCGGTCGTCCTAAAGACGAAGCTACGAATCGGGCAATGGAGGAAATATTTACTTACATGGAAAATAGCGATGACTGTCAGTTTACTTTAAACGAATTAAAGAATATTTGCAAAACTACGACTTTAGATAACAGAACGATTAAGCTACGACTAAAACTGAAGTATGGTGATAAACTTATTATCACTGAGAAATCGGGAGCATCAACATTCATAAGCTTAGTAGATAATCATCATGATATTTTGAATCAAGTCTGGTACGAAAAAAAAATGAATAAAAAAGAAGAACGACTGAGAGTCCTAGAGGCAGCTGCAGATATCATTCGCGAAGATATTCAAACCGCAGTGTTTGATAATTCCAACTACCCTCCACCAGGTCGCATGTTTGAAGATTTAAATAATGAAATCCCAGAATCGTTGACATATTTTGTAGAACGAGTGATTTTAAAGAATAAACGATCAAATTTAGATCATTTAAAATTAGTATGCACAAATATTTGCCATAGTATCATGACTGCTGTTCGACCAAGGTCTTTTAAGTCGAAACTACAATTAGGCCTCGCAGTTTTTTTTCATCGAAGGTTCGGTTCAAAACGTCTTATACAAATCTTTTCGTCATTTGGTTTATGTGCATCCTATAATGAAACAATAATGTATGAGGCAGCAGCGGTTTTTCATCGTCCTCCTCATGTCCTATCACCAGAAAGTGGCACACTCATTCAATACGTTGCCGACAATGCTGATATTAATGTGAATACGCTCGACGGCAATAACACACTCCACATAATGGGTATTATTCAAATTGTAACTCCTAAAAATTCAGTTTTACTAGAAGAGCCTATGCCACGAATAAAAGAAGCTCTTTCAGCAAAAGATTTCGAAGCAAAAGCTCATGTGCCGATACAGATCTATCAAAATGACGGTGTAGTAGGTTACAGTAAAATAAATGTTACAGATTTTGTTTATGGAACTGAAACGGTATCTTTCCTCAAAAAAGCTGATGCAGTATGGTTCTATGGGAAATGGAAAAATGAGTCTTTACCTGGTTGGAATGGTTTTATTGAACGTTTAACAAATAATCATATAAATTACTCTAAATCTCAAATTTCATTTTTACCGTTTATTCACCAACCAGCCAGTAACTATAATACTATCTATACGACTTTACTTTGTGCATTAGAGAATACAAAACGGTATGGCCACAATGTATGCATCGTGACTTTCGACCAGCCCCTGTACGCTAAAGCTCAAGAAATTGTATCAGCCGCACCTGAGGGCTCTGAAGTATCAAAAATCATCGTTAGACTCGGAGGATTCCATCTACTGATGTCCTTTCTGGGAGCAATCGGTCATATTATGCAAGGAAGCGGCATGAAAGAAGTACTCGGAGAAATCTATGCGGTCAAATCATTAGAAAAATGCTCAATTGTCATGCTTACGCAAGAGCTATTCGAGCTCATACACTCTTCAGCTTACTTTAGCAATTATAATATTAAAAGAAGTTGAAATTGATGACATCATGGATGCAGATCTAATCATAAATATCGAGCACATATTAGATAACACTCTTTCATACAATGATATTGAAAATGATGATGAAGTATCTGGAGCTTTACTTAATAAATTGAATCAAAAATTAAAAGAATATGAGGAACGAGGACCAACTGCAAAACTTTGGATTCAGTATTTTCATATGGCTTCTATTGCTAAAGAGTTCCTAAGAGCTGAGCGTATGGGGGATTGGAAAGCTCACTTAAACCGCGTCAAAGAAATGCTGCCTTATTTTCACGCATCTGGACATTTTCCTTATGCTAAGTCTGCACACCTTTACTTGCAGAATATGCTACAGTTACAAAATTCGATAGATCCTGAAGTTTACGAAAGATTTTCAAACGGATTTTTCACAGTTAGGCGTTCTGACAAATTAAGTTGTGGAACTTCAACGGACATGGTAATCGAGCAGTCTATGATGAAAGCCATGAAGACAGATGGAGGTATTGCTCGAGGGAGAAGTACAAAAGAGAGTGTCATAAGTAAATGGGTTTATAGTATGCATGTTATGAATACCGTTTGTGAAAAATTAGAAGATCTCGCTAACGTTAGGATGGATACGACCGAGCAGCATGTTGATGCAAGTGATTCGCGAATAAAAAAAGATGCTAAAGATGTACGAAAACTTTTAGAGTGGTTCTCAACGCATGATCCTTTTCCAGACGTTAGCAAAATTGTTTCTATTGCGAGTGGTGTCGTTGGTAATGATAAAATCAATTGTTATAAAGCTCGTGAAGTTGGGCTTGCTTCTATGGCAAAAATGACAGGACTCACATTCAATAATATTAAATTAAAACGCTCTGACAAAGTTGTTCCTCTTTTAGCTATGACTAGTACCATAAAAGTTCATGAAGAAAAAGTACCTGTTGACCCTGTATTGTTGTTCCAACGCATGAGTATTACTGCAGCATTTCAAGATGAAATAGAAAACTATTTTGAATATGAACTATCTCCCTATACCCTCTATCGTTATTTGATGACATCGGGATGCGTAAAACACAGAAGTCTGCAATTTACGATTGTTTCGAAAAGGTAGACTTTGATATTAACAACACAAATGCGACATACATCATTGACGGAGGATACCTACTACATCGCGTTGTATGAGATAGTGAACAAACATTCAACGTTATATTAGATAAATACGTACAGTATGTACGTCGACATTTTGGTTCCCGAGTTACTGTCGTATTTGATGGCTATAATGATTGCACGAGAAATACCAAAGCTGCAGAACAGCGTCGTCGAACTTTAGCAACATCTTCATCAATTGATATTTTATTTGATGAAAATATGACAGTTCCAACCAGCCAACAAAAATTTCTTTCTAATACTCACAACAAGTCTCGGTTCATTTCAATGTTGAAAGAAAGATTTACTACGGAAAATATATTGGTAAGACAAGCTAATAATGATGCTGATGTATTGATAATTGAAACAGCAATTGAGCAATTCAATTTGACAAATACAACTATTGTTGTTGGTGAAGATATAGACTTACTCGTATTACTGACTGCTCGAACTCCAACTGAAAAAACTATTTTCTTCTTAAAACCAGGAAAAGCTCAACATCAATCGGAAATGTATTCATCAAAAAGTTTATCTACTTTTGCAAAGTGTCAAAATCATGTACTATTTTTACACGCAATAACTGGCTGTGATACGACATCTGCATTTTACAGGAGGGGTAAAATAACAGTCTTCAAACTATTTGAGAAACAAAATTTAATTGAATGTGCTGAAGTTTTCAAAAATAGTAATTCTACTCGACAAGAAATTATTACTAACGGCATTCGCTTTGTTCTTTCTATGTACGGAGCTCCTAAAAAAACTACCTGCTTAGATAAGTATAGATATGCATGTTTCGTTAAAAACACCAAAAGTAAAAAACAAGTACAATTAGCTTGTCTTCCTCCAACCTCAGTTGCTGCTCATCAACATCTTTTTAGGGTATATTACCAAGTTCAAGTGTGGCTTGGTTATCAGCTAGACCCTACAGACTGGGGTTGGAAGTTGGTCAACAATTTTTTAGAACCAGTGCACACTTTACTTCCACCTGCGCCGGAAAAACTGCTGAACTCGATTTTTTGCAACTGCAAAAAGGGATGCAGTGCTAAATGTGGTTGCAAAAAAGTCGGACTGTTCTGTTCTCCGGCATGTACACATTGTCAAGGCCGGTTGTGCTATAATATTGAATCACCAACAGTAGAGGATCCGTTTGATTCCAACGAGGCAACATGCGATACATCGCTATTAATGCAGTTTACATCCACTCAGGATGAAGATGAAGAAGAACAAGAACAAGAAGAACAAGAACAAGAACAAGACGAACAAGAACAAGAAGATCAAGAAGAAGATTTTGAAAGTTACGACTCGGACGATTAAATTTCACTACTTTTTTTTAACTTAAATTGCTTTTATCTTTTCAATCTCTGCTAATATCCATTATTTTTCAATAGTTTCAAATTAAACAAGATCAAAACTGACCCGTGGAATAGGCCTACTGGGGAAACCACAAAAAAAAAACGCGCTAAGTACACTACCTCATAGGTGGCGAGGAAACGTGTGCATATTATGACGATTACAACTTTAACAACTTTTTGAATCGTTATATCTCAAAAACGGTGGCTCGTAGAAAAAAAAGTATTAATTAATTTTTTGTAGATAATTTTATGATCTACAATTTTTGTCTGAGATATTTTTATGATAAAACTTACCGTTTTGCTGAAAATCGCGAAAAACTCATTTTTTTGACCTTTGACCTTGAATAAAAATTTTTCCTTACAGGGGAAAGATGGGGAACTTTCAAATTTTGTTTTTAATGATATTTCAAACAATCTTACCGATTTTCAGCTTGGTGGGAATTTAGGTAACTTCCAATGTCTAATTTGACCGGACTATTCTATCTGTGAGCCAAAATTAATCATAGAGTAAAAAATTGATTAATTTTTACTACAATTTATTTAAACAAATTACGTATTTTTTAAAAGACTGATACAGACTTTAAGACAATCTATATAAAAAAAAATGAAATGCTGAAGATTTCACCAGTTTTTTTAAAAAAAAAACTTAATAGTCCGAATAAGACTTAAGGCGAAAGAAAAATTGGAAAAGTTGTCCGGAAAATCGGAAAAACTGAAATGGATATGTGTAATTCCTTTCTTGTTTTGTTCGTTATGGACCTAGGAAAGTTTTCAGGAAAACAAATTCGGAACAATTACAAAGAAAGGTCGGAAAATTCGGACAAACTATAAAAATTATAATTTTTGTATGCACTCGTGGTCATAAGTGACGATACGAACGACATACAGGGTATATCACGACGAGATTTCCTTAAAACAATATAGAAAACTAATAAGAGTTGAATTTTGAAATTTCGCAAATATTAGTTTCGCTTTAAAATATTTTCGAATTTTCGCTTCTTCTGGTTACACCGGAAATGGATATCAACTTCCTTATTTTAAATAGAATACTCCATTTTTTATGATTGATTCGTATTCCCAACTTAATTTTAAGGCTAGTTTATCTAATAAACTTTGCCTCTGAAGTTAGCCACTTTCGAAGTATTTCAATTTTTGTAAAAAAATTGCTAGCTGCAGGCTATTACTCATAAGAACATCCTCAATAATTGAATGCATGCACAGATTTAAAATTCTAGGCAATTATTTTGGAAAGTATACTGCTTCAAATGTGATATAACCTTTTCAGGAAACAATGTTAAACATTCCCTCCATAAAATATCAATATCTTGTTATTTTTAAATAGCAACCTACATTTTTTCAATTTCATTGGATTCCACGTTCAAAATTAGGGGCAGTATGTATTTACTTCCCTATAACTAAACGTCTTAGTTTCAGAGTTATTTTGGAAAATGTATCAATTCCTTTAAAGTTTTATTTTGTATGATCAATTAGACTGTGGAAATTCATGTAAATAAATAAAGACAATTGCAATCATATTAAATGTACTGGTATTATTCAATGCTTTCTTTATCTTCTGTTTCTGAATACCTGAAAATGTCGCGATCTGGATTTAATAACGAAGATTTTTTTGAATGTAATAATTACATATGGTAAATGCAATAAAGTAATCGAGAGGACATGTCGTGTTTATGCAGTAAAATATCCAAATTGTTCAAGACTTACTAAGAGTATCTTAAGCAATCTTTTAAAAAATTGCATTTTCTTCGGATCATTCTTGCCGAAAACAACCAAAAGAAAACCTATTGTTGATAGTGAAAATGTGGAGTTAACAGCATTTGCTTCATTTACAACACATCCTAATAATTCCCTATGCAGAAGCTGAAGTAAGTGTATCTATAATGAGCATACAAATGGCATGCTTACAAATTTTAAGCCGTTCAACATATTAATGAAGTTGATTTTGTAACAAGAGCGCAGTATTATGAGTGGTTTTTAATGAAATCACAAGAAGACAACGATTTCACAAAAAATCTTATATGGACAAACTAAGCAAAGTTTTTGTAGAAATAGAATATTCAATCGACGCAATAGCTATTTTTGGTCGGAAGATAACTCTCGAGTTGTTAGGCAACGACGTTTCCAAGAGTCTTGGAGTTTCAATGTATTTTGTGTTATTAAACATGACAAAATATTTGCTTTTTATTTTTATGAAGTAAATTTAAATACTGAGCGATTTATTTACATCTTAAGAAACGTCATAAATTTAAATTTAAATACACTCTCGGCAGAAGAAGCTCGTTGTGTATGGTTGCAGATGGCTGGTGCACCAGCACATAGTACTAGAGCTGTTGTAGAAGAAATTCTATATTTTTGGACTAAAAAAACTCGCATTCACAATATATGATGGTTTAGTGGTGAAAAAGAAAATCACAAAATCTGGATCCGATAGGTGGCGCTGTGATTGACTCATAGTTCCACCTACCGGAAAGGGTAGAACAACGTCTGCCGAGCCAGCTAGTTTATTATAAAATTTTCTTAATTAGAATCATCAATGTCTAGTAGAAACTAAGATTGTTGTTTACTAGTTGTTCTTTCTGCATATTAGCATTAATAAAGATCACTGTTATCAATGTTGAAACATAATTTAAATTAAGTTGCTTCGATTTGTTGTCATCACAAGATAAAGCTGGTGATGGAAGTGGTCATAAAAGTTGGCTTGTTATACGATCACTATAGAATTGTCTTAAAAAATTGTTGTGTTGTTAATAGAAGACAAAAAGAAACACGTTTTCAGTTCTCTTGATATTTCCTCGAATGGTGACCCTGTTTAAAGTTTGACTGACGTAATTACTAATGAAACTGAAGGCTCTTGCATCTAATGTCGCTAGTATTGTTATCAACTAAATCAACTAAAATTTTAATTAAGCTAAGAAATTATAAGGTATAAGAGTAATTAATTAACTTACAAAAGAAATTATGGCAGAACGACATCTCGCATCACATTTAAGTCCCTACAGTCATTACATGGTGTAGATGTATAATTTTGAAAATAGAACGAATAATTAGTCAGCTATATCACTTCTGATAACCAAAAAAAATAATTTAAAACTTCAAAATTTAGGTTACGGTCCTGACGGAATTACTAACAATTAATGAATTTACAGATATAAGCACAACATATTCTAATAAAAATTAATTAAGCAGAACAGATCAATAGGTTAACAAATAAAAATGATTAAAGATACGTAACTTAACAATGTATTTGGTCCTCATGGGGCATCGGTTTTCTATAAGGTCTCCACCATGGTAACAATTAATTCCGGGTCCAAATAAGGCAAATTTTATGTACAAGAACGGCGGATGGGTCAAATATTTGCAGATATAATTAAACGTGGTTACGGAAGATATGCTAACAAGATGGCGGCATTACTTCCGGCATTCCAACACGTGCTCTCACACAAACGCAATCGACAGTACGATATCAGGTAAAAAGAAAAGCGATCCAGAAGTCTACTTCAAACAATATGAAAAATCCTGCACCATGCAGTAGGAAGCTAATAAACTACTAAAAGCTTAATTTATCACTGTTTAATCATCCACGATTTATCGTGAGAATTATACGGCAAATGGCAAAACAGACCATTAAATACAGTGACACTGATTGAAGTGGACAGATCACTTCTTAAATCAACTCAACGGTGCGATTGATATTGATTGAAAGACAATTACACGAGGTCGGTTTAAGAAGCCATCCGCTCAAGGTGGAGCGACATCTAGCAAGTTGGAAGAGAATCGTTACATAAAGTATTTAAAATAAGGGGCAAATTAGCACAAAACAAGAAATAATTAATTAGAAATAGTCGCAGATAATTTGGAATTGACGTAAGGAATAAACAACATAAAATGAAATGACATTCATAAACAACATCTACTGACATTACCCTCGCCCACACGAGATGACGCCAGCGCTGAAAATTAAAGAAAATAAAACCATAATAATTAAAAATGAAGGAAAGCCACTCAATTACACGAGGTAATTAACAAAAGAAAACAATCTAATTATTCCCAATAACATTTAAAAATAATTCGAAAGAAAATGTGCAACTCATTCGAACATTAAAAGAAAATTCTACATTCCACAGAAAATATTTATACGTAACTCAATAGTAACAAAAGATTATTCAAGGTGTAATCTAATATGCATGGAATTATATAAGGCAAGTATACCTCGTCACTTGCCGGAAATGCAACAAAATGATAGAATGCTGATAAGGTTAAGATACACAAAAAAAATGTAACAGTGCAAGAGAAAATAAACAAAATTATGTAATCATTTGTAGAGGGGCAATTTTACCACTGTATCATGGGCATACTTACTCGGTTTACCCTAAAGTTATAGTGATTATTAAAACAAATGTGTCAGGTCGACCGCAGTTCGCAGGTAGCTCCGTAAAGAAGGTTTCGAGGAACACTGAGGCAATCACCCTGTATTACAAATGGTCGTGACATAAATGTCCAAGACACGTAAACGTATAATGAATGAGTATAGTCAAATATAATTTAAAAAAGTGTGGTTGCTAAAATCCATAAAATTGAGCACATTACTGGTTTGTCGGTTTCGAAAACCTTCAAGACTTTGGATTACATAAAATTTTCAAATAACACTCGATAGTTTCAAATGTGCCACTTCGCAATTATTACATAATGGTCCTCCCCCGCAGCTATAATTTAATTGATTTATGATATAAAAACTGATTATTTCCATTTACCTTCAAGGCTCATTCATAACGCTATTATATTAATATTATTATCGATTAACATCATACCCACTTGTTGTTATTCCACTTAAAAAAAAATAACCTAGGGAATTCGATAACTTTTTACAATTGCGCCCAGATTAATTTATGCATCATTAAAAAAATGTAAACACAAACACTCCAAGATGAAATCTGAACTTAGTAGTTACTAAAGATTTATCAAGGTAACTTTTAATCTAGCGACCAGTGGGAGGTATTTCTTTTTTCTCCCAAATAAAAAAAGACATAATACCAATCACTGTGCGTTCATTACTGATTAGATAAGAAATTAATTCTCTGTGTGCAAAATATATTTTACACCAGGAGTATAAAATACTTCACTGTTCCTAGTTTAAGTCTTGATGGGCAGTGAGCGAGCAAGAACTGTCAGTTTTCGTGTGTGAAGGTATTTTTATTCGTTGTGCGTATTCAAGTTCGACATTTTAATTGTTCAAATTGGAATAATTTATTGATTTCTCCTTTGCAGGATTGCATTGTTGAGAATCAATTTGAAGCATGGACCAGAAGAAAGAGAATTCTCATGTTAATCTAGCATACGTACCAGATTTGACTACAAGGTAAGATTTTTTTAGAAGAAATATCGGATTTATTCGTCAAGTGTCATGTTTGTAGTTATTACAAGTTACAAAAATAACTAATTGAAGGGGATGTTACTTGTTGAAACTCTATATTAGAATAAATAATAATCGTAAAAAAACTTTCAAATAATTTTTATTGTTCACTACAGTATTGTTTCGCCAAACTTTGGCTTCATCAGGTGATGATGGAATAATGAAATTATTACAGCGTTATATATTTTAATTTCCATAATTGATGTTGCAGACACTTCTTGGTGAAACATTTTAATAAATTAATTTAATTGTCGAGCTACTTAGCCTATATTTTATAGTTTTATTAGAATTTTCTAGCATATGTTTCGGCTGTTATGCCATTATTAAATTATCTAAACTAACCTACAGTAAGTAAGGATATCATTAAGAGCGAGGTGTATAAGTTGTACCCTTACTTACTCTAGGTTAGTGTAGACAGGTACATTTATTAGTCTATATGTATCATAGATTAGTATGCTGCTAGTTTGTGAGAAATTGGATGAAAAGAATTTATGTGTATAGTTCTGTCTGTGTGTGTTGGTCAAATTCATGTATATCTGTTTTGTGGGATATTGTTAAATATAAAAAATTGATTGACTTATGTTGTTCTTTTTGCGTAGTGAATTTTGTTTTTGGATGAATGTTGTTAATATGATTTTCAAATGTTTTTAATTGTCTATCTGTACCTTTGAAACAAATTAAAATATCGTCTACGTATCTGTACCAATAAATAAATATATTAAATAAGGGCTGTTTACTTATCTTCTTTTCTATATGGCTCATAAAAATTTCTGCCATTAGAGCACTTAAGGGATTTCCCATTGCTAGACCCGAAGTTCCTTATTGAATTGGAAGTAGTTCTGTTTTTTGCAAATATTCAATAAATCTAATATTTATGTTTTTATGGTTCGGTTAACTTTATTTTGTTTGAGTTTAAGGGTGATTACCTCCTCGGGGCTATATAGCATAAACCAACACACACAGACACAACTATGCACATACGTTTTTTTCATCCGATTTCTTACAAACTAGCAGCATACCAATCTATGATACTGTAACGAAACCACTCTACAAAAAAAAAAAAGAAAGGCAAATATTCAGCGCGACTGGTAAACAAGCCGTAAAGCAATAAATCACATGTACTGAAAGGCGACGAAGAGTCTCGAATGTTTCCCGGTCTGTCGAGAAGAACACTAGCGTTTTTCTGGTGTGTTCCAGATGTTTCGTATGCGTATATAAAAGCAGTTGAACCGATGGATGAGTTATTCCGGAATAAGAGATTCATTCAATAGTCTCGTTCGGAACAGGCAGATAAATAAATAAACAGTTCCTTGAGTGGTAGTCGAAGAGTAAGCATAAATAAGTGAGTGTAGTTGTTACTTAAATATTACGGAATATAAATAGAAGTGATATCAATACGGTACAGTGTTACATAAATAACAGTAGTGAAATAAATACATGTGTTAATTCATTTGTAATAATTTTTCATTTTTATATTTTGATTAGTTTTATATTTTTATATTGTAATTAATTTTACGTGTGTCAATATACAGACTCTTTCAAAAATTTGCACGAGTTGTTTATTGCGAACCCGAAAACGCAACAATACATAGACTAATAAATGTACCTTTGAGCAATCATTACTTTAACATAGAACTAAATAGAATATACAATGTAGCAGTCAATAATAGATATACAATAAAATTTAATAAACAAAATTCTAACACAAAAACAAAGATCGCAAACTCTATCCCTAATTTGTCCTAAACTTACCAATATAAATAATATATAAAGTCCTATATAATTTAATCACATATTTAGGACCAATATCAGTCAAGATCGGAAATCTATAAATTTGAATTTTAATTATTTTTAAAATTCTGTTTTTCTCAGCGGAGAAATACCTAAATTGATTTTTCTGCTTCGCGTTGAGTAAATTAATTAGGAAATTTTATCACAAAAATTTGCCCACGATGAGATTTGAACTCATGACCTTCTTAATGCCGTCAAGATGCGCTACCAACTGCGCCACGAGGGCTTGAGTTCATATCTACTTAAACGTCTTGATATCATCAAGTGACAGATTGAAATAATACATTTTTATCCGGCAGTTCGGAAATGAATGTGTAAATTAGAATTTTAATTATTTTTAACATTCTGTTTTTCTCAGTGGAGAAATACCTAAATTGATTTTTCTGCTTCCCGCTGAGTAAATTAATTAGTAAATTTTATCACAAAAATTTGCCCACGATGAGATTTGAACTCATGACTTTCTTAATGCCGTCAAGATGCGCTACCAACTGCGCCACGAGGGCTTGAGTTCATATCTACTTAAACGTCTTGATATCATCAAGTGACAGATTGAAATAATACATTTTTATCCGGCAGTTCGGAAATGAATGTGTAAATTTGAATTTTAATTATTTTTAAAATTCTGTTTTTCTCAGCGGAGAAATACCTAAATTGATTTTTCTGCTTCGCGCTGAGTAAATTAATTAGGAAATTTTATCACAAAAATTTGCCCACGATGAGATTTGAACTCATGACCTTCTTAATGCCGTCAAGATGCGCTACCAACAAAACAGAATTTTAAAAATAATTAAAATTCAAATTTACGCATTCATTTCCGAACTGCCGGATAAAAATGTATTATTTAAATCTGTCGCTTGATGATATCAAGACGTTTAAGTAGATATGAACTCAAGCCCTCGTGGCGCAGTTGGTAGCGCATCTTGACGGCATTAAGAAGGTCATGAGTTCAAATCTCATCGTGGGCAAATTTTTGTGATAAAATTTCCTAATTAATTTACTCAGCGCGAAGCAGAAAAATCAATTTAGGTATTTCTCCGCTGAGAAAAACAGAATTTTAAAAATAATTAAAATTCAAATTTACACATTCATTTCCGAACTGCCGGATAAAAATGTATTATTTCAATCTGTCACTTGATGATATCAAGACATTTAAGTAGATATGAACTCAAGCCCTCGTGGCGCAGTTGGTAGCGCATCTTGGCGGCATTAAGAAGGTCATGAGTTCAAATCTCATCGTGGGTAAATTTTTGTGATAAAATTTCCTAATTAATTTACTCAGCGCGAAGCAGGAAAATCAATTTAGGTATCGGAAATCTAATTAAAAAATCCAACAATGAATTCGTATCAATTAAAACAAACTCGCTACAAAAGTACATTAGGAATGTCAAAGACAAAATAGAAAGAAAGTCGAACTCAGGTGTCTATATGTTAACATGTGAATGCAACAAAGTCTACATTGGTCAAATAGGACGTACCTTTGAACAGAGAATTAAGGAACACGAAAAAATTTAAAAAGTTTTCAAAAGATTTTGGATGAAAAATTTCTATATCTCCAAAACAGTTAAAAATCAACTAACAGGACTATCATTAAACGCAAAACAAATCAGTCCATTTAATAAAACGTAAGTTTGTATTCGTTCATCGTTGTCGGACATTCTGTATAAATAAAACAAATCGCTATCAATATTATTAGATACCAGTAATGAACTTTACCGCATTCCTGGGACAAGATTTCATTAGAATAATATAGAAAATTAGGAAAGTTGAGTTTTGAAATTTCGCGTTACGCTCTTTCTGAAGTTAGCTACCTTTAGAGTATTTCAATTTTTGTAAAAAAAAAAAATTGATAGCTGCAGGCTAATACTCATAACAACATTCCCAATAATCAAAAGCATGCACAGATTTAAAATTTTAGGTAATTATTTTGGAAAGTATACTGCTTTAAACGATATTATAAACTTTTCCAAATGATACAGGGTTATCAGAAAAAAAAAAGTTAAACATTTCATCCAGAAAATATCAATATCTTTTTATTTTTAAATAGCAACCTACATTTATTCAACTTCAATGGATTCCACTTTCAGAATTAAGCGCAGTACATAATTACTTCCCTATAACTAAACGTCTTAGTTTCAGAGTTAAGTTTTATTTTGAATAATCAACTAGGGGTTATGGAAATTCATATAAATAAATAAAAACAAATTGCAATCATATTACCTGTCATTAGTAAGGTATTTACTGGTGATATTAATTGTTTTCTTTGTCTTCTGTTTCTGAATATGTACTTCAAAATGTTGCGATGGGGATTTAATAACGAAGATTTTTTGAATCTAATAATTACATATGGTGAATGCAATAGAGTAATCGACAGAACATGTCGTGTTTATGCAGAAAAATATCCAAAACGGTCAAGATATACCAAGAGTATCTTAAGGCTATACGCCCGGCCTCGAAATTGTTTTTCCCATTTCCTAATCGTATTTTTCATGAAAACCTTACCGAATTTACACGCTAATTTAAGAAAAAAATGCCTTTCAATGGATAAATCGTAATTTCTTCGAAATTGTCCAAAGGGCCCTAAATAAAAATAAAAATGTAAGAAATTTCAAAAAACAAGCCTTTATTTAAAATTATGTAACACTCAACAGCAATACATAAATTTTATTTTTTCTTAATTTTTAAAAATAAGGTCACGAAACGGAAAACAAAATTTTGAAATTTGGGCGAAATTCACTGAAATCAAATAGAGTATGTGGTACGCTCGAACATTGTGTCGAGAGGTAGCTCCGCCTACCATTTCGGGCAGTTTCTACGCAGTTTGTAAAATACTTCTGAGATCGGTGTATGTTAAGAAAGTAATCGTTACTCGGACATTATTTTATCGAAACCGTTGATATTTTCTTTACAATATAGTGTACATATACAGTGTCAGCGTCACAATACTTCCTTATACTATGTATCAGAAAGTAAAAGCAATATCTCTTCCCGTCCCTAACGCTATACCTGCTAGAAGCGCATGCTAGGACTCACACGGCTTGCGGGCAGGGAGTATAATTATTATATTTGACTCGCAATAATTTGCTTCTGAAACGATCTAGAAATTTATTTTTTGCACAAAAAATAATTTTGGAATGTTGGCTTTATTTTGTTTCACATATATATGGGTAAATTCTGAAAAATAAGATTAGTTACTCGATAGCTGAAAAATACCTTACACAAATTGGTCGTCTACTAAAACTTTTTTTTTTTATAAAATTTACACACCATAAAGAAAAATCGAAAACACTAGTATCAGCCAAATACTTTAGGGTATAGCCTTTAAAAAAAACAGATCCCTAGCTCTCTGCATTGCTGAGATATCACGAGATAAGTATTAAAAATTGAAAAAAATGAAAATTTTAAAATTTACACAAAAAAACGATTTTTCGACCTTTTTACGATTTCGATTTTATTTTCCAACTCAAAATTTGAATCCGGCAGGTGATTTTACATATTCAGCTTCACTTTTTTTGTGTTTGAGAAAATATAGATTGTCTAATTTAGGGGAGGTTGCTTCCCGACTGTCAAACATGTGGGCCAACCGGCGATTATCTGAGACCATAACGCAGCCATAAATTACAGGCAGATTAGATTAGGTGACAAGTTCTTTTCTCTATCTTTTTCCTCAGCATAAGACAGAGCACGCGGACCCTTAAACATTTGTCTTTTATTACAGTTGCACGAAAAACAGTGGTACGCCCATTTCAAATCGAACTCAGCTTGAAGCGGGCGTTCAGCCTTAAGCAATCTTTTAAAAAATTGCACTTCCTTCGGATCATTCTTGCCGAAACAACCGAAGAAAAGTTGTTGTTGATACTGAAAATGTGAGGTTACAGCACTTGCTGACTTTACAAAACATCGTAGTAATTCTCTAAAGGATGCAGAAGCTGGAGTAGGTGTATCTAAAATAAGCATATATCGAATTTTGAAAAAGAACAAGTCGTGTTCAACGTGTTAAAGAAGCCGATTTTGTAACAAGAGCGCAGTATTGTGTGTGGTTTTTCATGAAATCCCAAGAAGAAGACGATTTCACAAAAAATGTTATATGAACAGCAAAGTTTTATAAAAATGGAATATTTAATCGACACAATAGCCATTTTTGATCGGAAGATAACTCGCGAGTTCTTCGGCAACAACGTTTCCAAGAGTCTTCAAGTTTCAAAGTATTTTGTGCTATTAAACATGAAAAAATATTTGCTTTGTTTTTTTATGAAGAAAATTTACATTGTGGCGATTTTTTACATCTTAAGAAACGTAATAAAAACTATTATTAAGACTATTACTTTTTGATATTATCTAGTTTTCGTTTAAATGTTTTAGATTTTATACAATGACTTGTTTTATTTTTTCTTTAGGCGCTTTGCGCTGATTGTAGGCACTGAACAAGACTGACTGCAACGCTCGGATATGTAACGCTCGGATATGTGTAACGCTCGCTCGGGTAAAGTCGGCTAAGGGAACAAGCGAGTATATATATCGTCTATTTATACATACACATATGTTCGAACCGACCAAACGTAATGGCCGCTCGCGTAAATGTAATAAATGTGCGAATATGTTTTATTTAATACGTTACTGAATATTATACGCGTGTATTTCGTATTATTGAAAATTGACGTATGAAAGTGAAATTTTAGATACGGGGGTGTCTTAGGTCGGCGATCACCAATCCATAGTCAAAATGTCAAAAAAGACAAAATGGCGGAAGAGTTTTTTGAAAATTGACGTATGACTGTGAAACTTTAGATACGGGGGTGTCTCAGGTCGCCGATCACAAATCCAAAGTCAAAATGTCAAATAAAAACAAAATGGCGGACGAGTTTTTTGAAAATTGACGTATGGATGTGAAATTTTAGATACACGGGTGTCTTAGGTCGGCGATCACCAATCCATAGTCAAAATGTCAAAAAAGACAAAATGGCGGAAGAGTTTTTTGAAAATTGACGTATGAAAGTGAAATTTTAGATACGGGGGTGTCTCAGGTCGCCGATCACAAATCCAAAGTCAAAATGTCAAAGAAGAACAAAATGGCGGATGAGTTTTTTGAAAATTGACGTATGGATGTGAAATTTTAGATACGCGGGTGTCTTAGGTCGCCGATCACGATTCCAAAGTCAAAATGTCAAAAAAGAAACAAAATGGCGGACGAGTTTTTTTAAAATTGATGTATGGATGTGAAATTTTAGATACGGGGGTGTCTTAGATCGCCGATCACGAATCCAAAGGCAAAATGTCAAAAAAGCAAAATGGCGGAAGAATTTTTTGAAAATTGACCTATGAATGTGAAATTTTAGATACGGGGATGGTTGAGGTTTACGTTTTATTTAATACGTTACTGAATATTATACGCGTGTGTACATATGTAAATGTAATAAATGTGCGAATACTTTTTATTTAATACGTTACTGAATATTATACGCGTGTATTTCGTATTATTAACCTCGCCTTGATGAAGTTTTCACTTCTGCCGTGTGGTTTTAAGCACACTCATTCTTCTTGTTTATCTACGTGAATTTCCACAGCCTATTTATTATACAAAATAAATCACTGATCATCCTGTATTATTTTACAAAAATTGAAATATGAAAAAAAAACGAAGTCGATATCCATTTCCGGTGTAACCGGAAGAACCGACGATTCGAAACTATGGAACAGGCGTAACGCAAAACTAATTTTTGCGAAGTTTCAAAAGTCAATTATTATTAGTTTTCTATATTGTTCTAACGAAATCACGTCGTGATATAGTCTGTGTAGGTACAATATGACATTATGTATCTGTCAGCCTAATAATTGCAGAAAAGCAATAGGTATAGTAAAGGACAAGAAAATACATTTTTGCACGACCCTTGCATAATAGGCACGTTCACTCCCTTAAATGAGGGAGTGAAGTGACTCTTTTGCTCCCTTGGTATAAAAAACATAGCCAACTCAATTTATGAATTTAATCGTTTATTTAATATTAATATTGACATTAATGTTAGTACCACCATTAATAGTGAACAAAGATGTTAATGGACTAATCACACGTTGCTTAAAGCCGCTAGAATTGGACAGTCGATTTTCTTTTACATTAATATCCACTTGATTTGACCCACTGGAAGTTGACGGTCGATTTTCCTTTTCCGAGTCTTTTCCGATTAGAATTTTTTCGGAAATCAAATTCTTATTAACTAATGAATTTTCAATATATCCCTCTGCGACAGTATCAGATTTCCATCCGCCATGACGTTTTATAACTCCAATTTCAACACCTGAATCGGCCAGAAAAGATGTTGATGAGCGCCGAAAGCAGTGGCCGGTGTAGGAAGATGGATTGGGTAAATTGAGGTATGAAGCTATTTGCTTAGGCAATCCTCCAAAAGTATTCTTACCTACGGGTTGTGTGGAACATTTGTTATTTCTGTAACATACAAAAAACCGTCTATGATCTGTGTTTTCTTTCCGCAGAACCATATATTTTTTACAAATAACAACAAAATCAATTGCACAGTTTTCTTTGGAGACTATCGTAAATGCTCTATTTACATGATTTTTGGTATTGTTTACAGATACCAAAATAGTTGATCCCAAGTCTTGGACATCATCTACTGTCAATTTTACCAGTTCATCCGATCTTAAAGCCCCAGCAATTCCCATAATCATTGCTACCTGAAATCATAGTGTATAATTATCTTAAATTAGAAACATTAACTTTTTTAGTTTACCTTAACCATCAAGTACTTTTCTTCTGGAGCGTCTATTAGAAATTAATGAACTTGCTCCTTAGTAAGAATTTTTGATTTTTTTGCCTGGTATCCAGTATTTTGTCTTTTAAGGAATGCTACTAATCGTGAGTACTTGCTGATGTCGACATTATTTTTCACGCTAAGAGTAGCTTTTATCATTGAATAATGTGACCACAGTGTTGAAGCCTTAAAATGCTTCGCCTTTTCGGCAAAATATACCAGGAGCACACTCTCGCTATGAATTTCATCTACTTCTTTTACCAGACACCAATCACAAAATTCCTTGAAGCACTTTTCGTAGATCTTCCTAGATTTTTCTGGCAATAAATTCACAACTATTTTTGAAGCCGTTTCTTCAATAGTTTCGTCACACATTTTTCCAATGCTTATTTAACGAAGCGAAGAAAATACGGGCAGTTTCTCGATATTCACAAAAAACCAATATGGCTACCCTTATTTATCGGTCGTCAAGGGTTTCCATCAGAACCAGCATGATTTTTGCGTTCGACAACTGGAAACGTCATGTTGACAATTTTTAAAAAAAGTTAGATTTCTTCAATTAAAATCGTTTGGGTCGTGCAAAAAATAGTATATACACCTCGGGAGTGAATGAATTTCTCCTCGGTGCTTTGTAGAGCCCTCGGGCTTCGCCCTCGGGCTACAAACTGCACCTCGGAAAAAAACATCATTTCACTCCCTAGGTGTATAATATACTATTTCTAAATGCTTGTATATAAAAATAGCAGTACTTCAACTTTTCTATATCCTTTTACATGTGGCTAAATTGAGGCGGTTGCTTTAAGTTTTTAATCTTTAAATCATATTATTTACTTCTAGCGAAAGATTAAGCAATAGTATAATTAATGCGGTAATATGGCAAACTGTCTACAACTGCTATTAAGAATTTCTGGCATCGTAAATCTAGATCATGAATATAAATAGTGAAAGGTAAACGCTCTGGGTGCCTTTTGCAGAATGTCACATTTATTAAAATATCTAACGTATTATTACAGTAATTACATAGACACACTTTTAAATATAAATTAAGCAATCTTTTCGACAACATAATACATACTAAATCTGTCCAAAAACTTGCTGCTTCTTTAATATGTTCATTTCAAAATACTTATTTCTCAGAGTAAATGTGTATTGTTTAAGGACATAACTGGAAATAACTAGTTTTCAGTTTATTGCGCTATACAGGCTGAATCAATGATCTGACAAAGTAAATTTACTATTTAATTCTTGATATAATAAAAATACGCTTATACAGGATGATCTATAAATCATTGGCACAAATAAGATGTATTTTTTTTAAATTGAACAGCCTATATATAAGTTCAAATATGGATTATGCGTCAAAATAGAAATATTTTTATATAAAGAGTAATTATTCGTAAAAGTTAATAGTTTTTGAGTTATTTATCATTAAGTGACATTTACAGATGTATTTTTAATTGCGTTTAATTGAAATGTGCCATGACGGGACACAAAATAATTTGGTATGGCATACACACAAGGCGCGTTAAGTGATACTTATATGCAGAACCTGTTTTAATTTATACTGGGTGTTTGCGAAGGTGTTGCATAATGACGAACCTTTAAACACAAGAGATTTAGGTATTTATTTTTACACGGAATAAAATGTATTTTTTTTACTCAATCATATTTAGAACACCTGATACTATTTAATTTTTTTTTTGTATTTGTAATTTACATCACATATCTGTGATAGTCAATGTAATACTTAATCACACTTTAGCATCACATTCTGGTTAAAGTAAAAAGAAAAAAGTTGTACGTTGGATTTATTTTGGAAATATATTAAAAACACAGTTCATAAGGAAAAACTAACAAAAAAGGAGAATATGAAAACAAGAATAAGAACTGTCGAATTTCTTCGATAAGAAGAATATAGAATAATATTATTTTTGATTGTGTAGATACTTGATTTTCTCCTTCAAGCATCATCTGTGAATGTTAAAAATTACAAATTTTCTACCGACCAAACTTTGTCTCATCAATCCAAATCATTGCCTCTATATTCTGGAGCAAATTTTTGATAATATTATTTTAATATAACATATTTTGCGCAATTCATTTTCACAAAAACTATTTCTACGGAAAAAACCACCCTGGCTTAATTTTTGCGGATTTATAGATGAGAATGAAAGAATTTGTAGAAGTGACAAATTACTAGCATAGCAGAGTATACAAACTTTAATACCACTGACGACGTGTGATATTTGGTTTGAGGATATCCTTGAAAATATCATATGGTATGGTAATTTGAATATGTTATGTTCATTGCCAGTAGATTTTGCGCACGTAATTAGTCTAATGACTTTCCTGAAATTTATGATAGTGAAAACTGGTCCTTTATTATCATCTTTGGTAAGTTTTCAAATTACAAATTTAATTAAGGAAAATATAGCTCAAAAGATCCACGATAAATAATAGTACATAATGTTACATCAGGTCTAACAGAAAGAGCATTATTCTTAAGTAATGAGCAATGATTTCTTTTCTGCGTTGCATAATGCTGTGGTTCGCAACATTATAAATTTTTTTGTATATTTAGTATAATTTCAAAATCAAGATATTTTTGATATCTTAACTTTATGATTATTATGTAAAATAATTGTTAATTTTTACTATTGTGTTGTCAAAGAACACTCAGCATGCTTTAAAAATAGCGATAATTCGTCGAGTTATATACAGGGTGTCCAGAAACTCTCCTGACAAACGAAGACCGGAGATTCCTCAAATAATTTTAAGACAATTTAATCCAATTCACCCTAGTCCGAAAATGATTCCTAAGGGAGCTAGAGCTCTTTGAAGATGGCGCCTTGTAATTAGTTTTTTTTTAATATCTCCCGAACGCTTCTATTTAGAAAAACAAAAACTGGTATGCTTATTTATCCTCCAGAGATGAATCGATTCCATCAATTGCGAATTTCTAGTACCGGTCATAGGCGTCCGTTTTGGGTAGGTAAACGGTTATTTTAACGCATAACTTTTTTGTCTTTAACTTTTAAGCATTTGTGACACTAGATTTTTAAATTTTCAGGTATTCTAGTACTAAAAGGTACTCTTACTTTAAGTCGGTAGGATACACCGTTTTCTAGAAAAATCGACTTGAAAATTTTTCGTTTTTTCGTCATTTCATCTTCGCGAACTGACAACAATTTGACAATTAAAAACGTAGGTTTTATTTCTGTTCGCAGTTCAAAGCGAACTAGTGCAAAAAATAATAAATTGAATTTTAATGACGAAAAAACGAAAGATTTTCAAATCGATTTTTCTAGAAAACGGTGTATCCTACCGACTTAAAGTAAGAGTACCTTTTAGTACTAGAATACCTGAAAATTTAATAATCTAGTGTCACAAATGCTTAAAAGTTAAAGACAAAAAAGTTATGCGTTAAAATAACCGTTTACCTACCCAAAACGGACGCCTATGACCTTAGGAAGCATTTTCGGACTAGGGTGAATTGGGTTAAATTGTCTTAAAATTAACTGAGGAATCTCCGGTCTTCGTTTGTCAGGAGAGTTTTTGGACAGCCTGTATATAGACGTATATTTTAATATGAATTTAGGCGATGTTTTGCATTTAAATAAGACGGGTATGTGCCTTGTTTGCGGATGTGTTTTAATACTTTTTCTATATGGATAAAGAAAAGAAAAAAAGGATTTGACTAAAAAGAAAAACGAGTGAGCTGTTAAAAGGCATTCGCACGAAAGCAGCAGTTTAGATATGTTGATATTTCAGTTTCAAAAAGTTTAAATGAAATTTAAAAGAGTTACAATTGTTAGTAGTATATATAAAAGAGAAAACAGTTCTGTAAAGTGCATACTGTGTAATTGTGACACAGAAATGATGAACATTGCTAATTTATTGTGTAAAAAATTGTGCTTCAGTAAATTTGACACCGATTGAGCATCCTAAATATATTAAAGGTACAATTGTTTTATATAGATAGTAAGATATTTACGATATAACATATAATAAGACACGGTCATGTAGCTGCCAACAAAGTGACCTCTTTACATTTAATTTGACGAATTAAAAACACCTTTAATGTATACAAGGTTTATCTTTTATTTTTTTTAAAAAAATAATACTTTAACATAAAGCAAAAAACGTGTAATGTGTGTAATTTGTTAATACTTGAGAAAGAGATACTAGAGAGTATTATAGTTTATTTTAGATATTCAGTAAAATAATAGTTTTTTTTTATATATACAGCAGACCGATTTTCATGTGGCCGGTGTGAGAATTTGTACGTGCGTCAAGTAAGGGTGTTTATCGCTTAAAACGATGTAAAACACTGAATGCCAGAGGTTCCCCTACCTATGAATTTCGTGCGCATCTCGAGCGCGGTACTTCTAACCGGCCACATGAAAATGGGTCTGCTGTATATAAATATACTTGTTCTATAATGTATTGTTTGTTTTAAAATTAATCCTTGCCGCACCATATCAAAATTAGAATATTATATTTGTTTTAAATAAATATATATATAAAAATAAAAAAAAACAACACCCTGAGAGAAAGAGAGGCGATTTTGGGAAGCGTTCTTGGAAAGGTAAAAAAGACAAAATAAGTGTGTAAATCGCTGTAAACCCACGTACATGTAGTTTCACAATATATCTGTGATCATTTATCTTAAAAATAATTAATTAAATTCACTAATTAAAAATAATTAAAGGTCACAGCAATATGTTTTGCAAATTCTGATTGGATGAATATTCTTATATATTCCTATACCAATTTATATCACTTCAATACTCAACAGTAGATAACAATTCCATACACTGAAATTAATGCATCCCGATATCTTACTAACTCCTATAGAATAACTACATATCAGAAAGCATTTCTTTGTACATATTTATTATGTGAGTTTGTATACATTACAGAAAATATCTTACCTTTAAGCAGATCCAAAAAACAGAAAACACGAAAAATAAACACAAATCACAACTACATAAATAATTTATATATGCACCCTTTACTACCTGTGGAAAAATCACAATTGTTAATCGCCCATGTATTTTGTACGGATTCTTACGTTTTACGACGCAAAGGAAACCTTATTAATATTTGTTTTTCATTACAGTAACCCGAAGCTATATGAAGTGGAAAATGGCAAGA
This sequence comes from Amphimallon solstitiale, assembly GCA_963170755.1. NCBI lineage: Eukaryota > Metazoa > Arthropoda > Insecta > Coleoptera > Scarabaeidae > Amphimallon > Amphimallon solstitiale. The sequence continues at coordinate 15,582,019 of OY720675.1, forward strand.
AAGCTATCGAAGCGGAAGGTGATTACGATCCTTATTTGCATAGGGAGGTGCAACATCCCACGACGTGAGTATCTTGGAATTTCATGTATAAGAAATTACAAGAGAATTATCTTGTATTTATTATTTCGATTTAGAACAAGAAATATTAATAATAATTCTAATATCGTACTTTTGGTCAAATAAAAAAAAATGAAAACTACAACATTACTTTTTATACTAATTATTAATTAGAGAATTAAGGAAAAGTAATACGTAAGTTTACTACAATCGTTAACAAAAGGTTTCCTTTTGTTAAATATGTATCGAATTCGTTATTCATAAATAATAATTTACAATAAATAGTTCTGTAAATAACCTACCGTGTCTTCAAATACTTTATTCATTAGTGTAGACTGTTTTTTATAAGTTTGTCAAATAATGAATGTTGGTGTACATGCTAAGCTTTTGAAAACTTCCAATTCAGACAGTTGTCATACTTAAATTCAAATTATAGACGCTTTGGGGACGCTTATTATTATTTACGTGACATAACCAAACAATCAAAATTATACGTGTGTGCCTGATTACATGCACTGTCACCAACCATTAAAAAAAAGCATGGCCGTCTCTAATGAAAAAAATATTTAAAAGCACGGTACTTGTACTTAAGTGATTGTCAATCTCAAACATTCTTGTCAAAATCCCCTTTCTTTTATGTCAATAAAATGAGTTTTAAAATATGAGAATAACTTCATCGTGTATCTTTACCAGGACAGCCAACATTATTGTTTTCGTAAATTAGGTGAGGTTGTAGGTTATGTGATGTGATGATTAAGCTTGCAATTAATGTTTTGAATTTTAGTAATTCGTCGTTTATAAAATTGTAAAATGGATGTCGATACACTGAATAAGTTATACAAGTACCGGGTGGCCAACATTCAGGGAAGGTCGTGTTAACACATATATTATCCAAAAAATTATAGATTCTAGTAGTATGGAAACTAGTAGGTTCATTTAAAGTAATTATTATACCATATGAATCAAGTGCTCAAACTTAAGCACATGATGTAGGGTACAGTTAATATTAAAATCACCGGTCAGAACTAAGTTATATCCCCTGTACCTTTGAAGGTACTGCAAAGTTTCATCTAATTTACTCAAGAATATCTAAAAGTCACCCTTACCGCTCCTGTAGATTGCCGCCACCAGCAACTTTAAACCAGGGAACCCCACTCTTGATACATCACATTCAAAATGGAGGTCGACAGAAAGTTCCCTAATTGCGTCAATGCTACTACTATATCGAGCTATATTATTGCGCACAAGAATTGCTACACCTCTGTGCCTATAATTATTTCTACAAAAACTATCTATCAAGCAAAAGCCCCGTAATTTAATGTTTTCTATAGTCCCTGAAATACATCAATGCTCCGACACACAGAGTATATCACAATCCCTTTCCAAAAACACATCAAGTTCACCAATTTTATTACTAAAAAACACTGTACATTATGGTGCACAATTGACATATTTACTAGGTTAGGTACTCATGCTTATCGAATCTTCCCCATATTCGCAGTCAACTTCATTAACTTCTAGGATTATGTTGTCAGTTGGCGCTTCCTCTTCCATAAAAAAGTTTCCGATGAGTCGCAAATTTCAATAGAAGCAGTCGTAGTGTTATCACAATAAAGTTGATCATTTAATTCAACGTATATAAGATTTTCCTTTACAATCTATCTATCTATCTCCATTTTTCTCCCTCGTATAATGTTGTTAATGACTGCCATGATAACCAGAAAATCTTTGTCAGACAATGAGGCAATTGTTTGGTCGACACCCCCAATCACCTCCTCAAATGTAGCTCCAGGTTTTCTAATGGAGATCATAGTTTTTCAAACTGTCAATGTTTTCAATTGTATCTAACTTTACCATAATTGTCACTCAGTAAAACTATTTTAGGCTTTTTATACTTTTGTGTTCTATAAGTTTGGTTTCTTGTTACAGCCTCAACACATACATTCGCCTTTACTTTGGGCCCCACTTCTTGTTCTTCGGAATTTCGATTTTTAAGCTTAGTTTTAGCAATATCGTTTGTCGGTGATACTTTAATATTTCGTGTTTTTTTCCTTTAATTTTGTTAACGTCATTTGCAAAAATTTAATACGATTTTCTAATGTTACTATTTTATTTATAAGTTTAAAATATTATTACGCTTTCCCTCGCCTCGGATCGACCTGGCAGAGAGGAGGCGTAAATGGCGCTGACGAAAACTAGATTAATGTCATCCGTTTGAGAACTAAGGATGTGCCCGTTTGTCGGGGTTTCACACCTGTAGCCTCGTCCAAATAAAATTGTGAAAGTTTCGGAAATTTTATTGTGTGTCACCTTCAACCTGCCTTACCTATCACTTCCCTAGTGCGCGTTGGAAAAGATGGGGTGGAGCCTGTGCCTCTAACTCTCGGATTTAAAGGTGGGTCATTCAGATTCCTGAAGGTGGATGACTCTCACGCGCCAGCCGTCTAAGTTTACTTAGGCCCACTCCAAAAGCTATTTATCCTGACGGCAGAAATAATTAAGGGGGTGCACTAGGTATAGCAAGTCAATAAACAATATGAACCACAATCACAAAATTTATTTCCAACAATAAGAAATGAAAAATTCCCATAAGCTGCGCAAAGGAAAATATTGATAATCTACTAAGGGGTGGATCACCCTGTATAATCTTCTATTTAAAATTTAAAAGAACACTATTATTTTTAAGTTATAGCAATCAGTGAATTACGAATAGCTTTCATATGTTTTGGAAATTATTATGAATCGGATATTGAACAAAACTGTCTAAATTTTATTTACCAATTAAAGTTAAAACTCAAGAACTTAAATGCGTTCAGTAATTTCCAAGTAACATAAAAAAAATAATTTGAATCTTAGTTATACAGGGTGTATTTGAAATAAGGGGACAGAGTATGATTAATGGAAAGATGTAATTTTATTAGACTCAAATCCAAAATATTTTGCGCAAATTCCCTCGCTGACGCGAGAAAAAAAATTACAATGATATTTTTAAAATATTCGTCGCGCCACTGCACTTCAATATGACTGTAGGGTATGGAAGGGTGGGTTAGTAAGTAGGAGTGTGAAGGCGTGCGAGGTCAGTCTCGTTCGATTGTTACGTGTGGATGTTTCGACTATGACTTACACAACACACGAACTGAAATAAATTACGTTTTTTTTTTAATTCACTTGCGTCCAATTAAAATAAAAGTTTCTCATGAGTAGTTGAGCAAATTTTACAACACAAATTTGTTTCTGTGAGAAATAATAAGTAAAAAGTCGTTGAATTTAATCATCATAACAGTAATAGCGGAACAAAACGTAATATCTAAATAATCCTGGCAAATATTAAAATAATTACAAAATTCATACAGTCGGCATCTCAATAAAAATAATTCTCGTTGTTGAAAAATAAGATATTTTAACAGCTGATATTTCATATTAAGGTTCTTGAACTCTTAGCATGAACACCTGGGGTGCGTTCAGAAATGTTGGATAGGATACTGGCATGGTCAGGTAATATTTTACGAAGTCATCCACTTGGTAAACTTGGAGCGCTTTACAATTCTGAACGCCGTAGAGTGAGTCGAGTTAGTTTGTGGCAAAAGTCAAAGGTCAAAGCTAAGCATTGCAGAGTTAGAGATTATGTATGAAAAATAAAGTCATCAAAGAAATAAGTAAACTAATTAGAACAATGGATCATAATCGAAAAAAATTGTGGATCAAATTAATATTGTCCAAAAACAAACTGTTCAAACTCCGAGAAACACACATATGACCATATGATGTGAAATTACATGAAATTATAACCTTAAAAAACACTCAGAACCGCGCTTTAAATACCCCGACTCGAATGCCCATAAATCGCCCGCTATTAACCATCACAAATAGGTGGGTGATGGAAGGAACACTCCGAGCGTCGCACCAATCATTTCTGAACACTTGGATAACATTCTTTCCTTTTCTGAACGCACCCCTGTTTAGAAATAGTAAACAATGCTATCATTGGGGTTTTTATAACGTCTACAGTTGTTATTGCGTATATCTATGCGTGTTTATTTAGTTCGATGGAAATATTTATTACGTCTCCTCAACCTGTGTGGAACCGCCGACGTCTGGCGCGATACTTATGACATAGGCGACACATTAAACACTTATCGGTGGTTTTTAATTTTGGCGTTCGTGTCGTCATTGACTCACAATTTTTGGGATTTATATCTACAGCATTGCACCTTTCCATTTATCATACTCTGTCCCCTTATTTCAAATACACCCTGTATACTAAATCTACCAGAGAAATTCGGCAATACGAGATCTCGTTTACATGGAAGCCTATAAGACACTACACACTGTATGTGTGCCTTTAAAAATGTAAAAGAAAAACGAATCGAGTAATTAAAATTTATAACTATAACATGCAAGACTAAAGCTGAAAGCAATTAAATTAAATCTATAATTTAGGGTCTCCAGTTGACCAACAATCAGTTAAATTTGCTTCAAAACTTGTCGAGCACCCTCTTTATTCATGTTAAAAATTAATAAACCATAAGTTATACAAAAGGTAATTCACAACTGTAGATCAGACTGCTGACCCGACAGTAATTAACAAAAGAATTAATTTGTAAAGCTGAAATCAAGCCGATTCCAAAAGGCATCGGACAAAAAATTATCTAGCCTTAAAATTTTACTCAAATCGGTAATGAAATGTACTTTACAAACAGCAGTGCAACTTATATTCATGTAATTATTAAACACTAACAGGTAATTAAGTTCCAATCATCAAAAAAAAAAACAATTAACTATATACATAACTTGACGAGAAGTTGGTCCGAACAGACATCAGATCCTTCAATGAAATTGCATCAAATCTGTCTCCAACGTGGTGGAATTTAACGTTCAACAGCATAAAACCTCCCAGGTATTCCGATGGAAATGAATGTCCATGTGCTCAATAGAGGATGATAATCGCAATGGCGGACGACTTTCGTTTTTCCAACACGAGGTCGTGCCACAATACAGACGGCAATTTGGCATATAGTAAAAAAAGTTAAAAAGAAAAGGGGATACACGAAACAGGCGTTAATCACCAGAATTAAATTGCGATCCCTAAATATACTCCAGACTAATTAATCCTGCCTAAGCAGCCATAAAACTAAGAAATTACCAATAATTTACTGTCACTGGCGGGTCATCCACGATGTACGTGTTAATTGCACGATAAGTGGACAATTCTAGTCCCTAAATTATTCAATGATTACAGATTGAAGTAAAACTAGGATCGCTTTTTAAAAGTCAACTTATTTGATGCACGATAATGAAAGAAATGCAGGAACGCCACGAGGTTGCAGATGAATAAAGCCGTTCAGATTAGGGCGACACAGTGGCGGCTCGTGCTAAAAATTTTAAGGTGTTCTGCAAGTTTTACAAAAAAAATTACCTTGCACGGGCAGTAAGAGGTTGTCTCCCATCGAACTTATCGTGCTTTCTTCGCCTTCCGCACTGAAGTAATGGATTTCTGGAACGATTGTCAATTGTCACACAAAAAAATAAGAGTCACTAAGCACTACTTTACTAACAAATTATTTCTTATAAATTAAATCTATTCTACGTTCTTTTCGATTTGCAAATTTTGTTATCACTTTGTCATTAAAATTGTCTATTTCGGAGATAAACTTTTTTTCGATAGATAGCATGGAAAGAGATGTTAAACGATCTTCTGTCATTGAATTTCTGAGAAACGTCTTAATTCGATTTAGTGTTGAAAAGCATCGTTCGGCCTCTGATGTTGTCATGGCAATTTCTAATAATTTTCTAGTCTCCTTCAACGTATCTCCCAGATTGTTTTTTATTAAAATATTTAGAAGAGGTAGTGCGCCTTTTAAAGATCTACAATCAGTTCTTGAGTAAATAACAGACAATTCAGTTCGTAATCTTTCTTTATCAAGGGTGGGATAATAGGAGCATGCGGAAATGAGTTTGTCCTCAGGAAATTTACTGCAATACTCTCCAAAGCATTCCGAAAAAAAAAGTGATACCACTACTAGATGCTCTTTAAAATGAAATCGATCTTTTGCACAATTTAGAATAACATCACACACCTCTAAAGCCGAAATTCGATGATTAAATCTGCTGTTATTTGGACGTTTGCGTTTTTCTGGTGGTGGCTCATCGCTTATTAAATCTGATGCTTCACTTATGATGTTGTCAATATTATTTCGAACTTGGCCTATACTGCGTTCAAAATTTTCGATAGCGTCTTTTACTAGAGTGGGTTCAATTTTTCTTTGCTGCAATTGATTAAACAGGATATCTACATGGGGCATTACATGATGGAAAGAAGTCAGCCAAAAATTGAAGATCGGATCATTTAATGTACGGCGAATAGAGGTGGCTGCACTACAGACTGTGTTGTTGGAGAATTGTTCTTCTATTTCTTCCATACACCTATTTTCGTACACAACATTAATGGTCCTGATATTAAAATTCCAACGGGTTGTAGCGCCGTGGGGGATCCTTCTGTTTACAATCTTGTTTACACTTCTACTCGTTGGGGTGAATTATTAAAAAAGCCGGGAATGTCTTGTAGATTTCCAAAAAATACACGCACTTGCGAATTTGCAGAAGCAGCTTTAGACATAATTAAATTTAATTGATGGGCATAGCAATGTACATAGTGCGCAAAAGGGTACTTTTTTTGATCAATGCTTGAACGCCTGCGTGTTGTCCGTTCATCACCGCTGCTCCATCGTAACTCTGTGCAATCAGTTTGTTAGGTGAATTTTGAATTAAAGCATCTATGACACTTAAAATTGTTTTGCTAAGTGTTTCTGCATCACATTTTTCAGGAATGACGTAGTTCCAAAAACGTTCAATTGGTTCACCATAACGAACATATCTAAAAATAACTACCATTTGAGTTTTTGCAGCAACATCCGTTGTTTCGTCCGCCATGATCGCCAAAAACGGAGAATTATTAATTTCCTCAATTATTTGTTCTTGGCAGACTTCAAGTATGCACTGTAACAGATCATTCTGTATTTCTTTGGAAGTGCCTTTAAATACCGAACAATTTTTTAGGTGCTCACTTAGAGTTGCATCTAATTCAGCCGAAAAATTAATAAGTCCACGAAATATCCCCGGATTCTCGGAAGTATCGCTCTCATCATGTCCCCGAAGGGCCAATTCAAAAGCTCCACAAAATTTTATACAATTAATAATTTTTGATAAAATATACCGATTCTTTGACACATTTTCATTATGTCTCTGTATTTTTACCCAATAAGCAGAATCTAGTTGAGCCATAATATTAGTTGACCCTAGTATCGCAAATTCCATACAATTATGAAGATGGCTTTTAGAATACCCATGGCTTTTTATTTTCAAACTCAAGTGCTCTAGATCCGTGACACCTATTTCCGTCCAAGCTTTATCGCCACCAAAAAGTAAACAGGGAAAACAATATAAAGCATTTTTTTTTGTTGCATCCACAAATCCATTCGTTTTTTGAATAAATATCGCTACTAAATTTACGTGCATAATTTTTCCCTCTATTTACACCAGTTTTTTCAATAGTGATATCTACTAATGGTCTACCTTTTGGTTTTAATTCTATCTTTTCTTCGTATGAATATTTAAAGAATCTCTTCACATTAATTAAATTAAAGACCACCTCCATAATACACAGAGTTTATATAAATTGTCAACAATACACAAAAACAGAAGCACGCGCACTCTAATATTATTGTTTTTACGTTAAACTCGCCGCACCGTAAAAAAAAGTCGCGAAAAAATTAAATATACCGAATCATATCGCCCTCCGCGCTGGACTAAATGCAGCGAACAGGCCTGCTAAAATCACGCATTGGTTTTAAACAGCCGCGGGGGTAGCGGGGTGCGCGCGGGTGTTTGAAAGAGCTCTGAGAGCACGTTCGTGTGGACCAGATAAGGAACAAGTGAGCGATCGCGCGAATTAGGTTGGTTATTCCACTGGTCGCCTATTGAATACTATTTGATAAGTTGCACCAATGCGACTTTGATGTTTTTGCTTTCATTTTATGTTGGAATTTCGGAAGCGAATATCTCGGCTTCTACTGATCGGATTTTGATGATTGAGGTGTCAAATTGTAGGGTTTGATATCCTCTACAGGATGATGTAAATATGCAAATTTTTTGATATACAGGGGGAGAATTTTCACAACAATATGTTACGCTTTTATAAACATCAGAAATGTCGGAAAAATTATGTAAAAGAAAACTGGTTATAACTAATACAGGTTCGCCCGCCCAAGTTTTTGGGAGCTCTGCAGCACTGCAGCGCTTATGCGCTAGCCGCCACTGGGACGACATCTACTTTACTCGAAAGGAAATGTTACGTGAAATTTATTTCAAAGATAAATTAATAAGAGTGGAACAAAGAAACAAATAAATAGAAAATAACCGCGGAAAATTATACATTGACGTAAGGAATAAAACAACGTTAACCGGAAAAAGATTCTTAAAGCACCTTAATAGCATAAACATTCGCACTCACAAGAAGCTGCAAATTGAAGGAAAATAATTCTAAGTTAATTAAAAATGAAAGGAACCACTTAATTACAAGAGGTAATTAAATAATACATACCGTAGAGCATATTGATCGTATTTCCAAAAGTAAACGAAAGATTAGGCGTGACCTAGATTACACGGAATTATATAAGGTAAATATACAGCACCACTCGTCAGAAATGCAACAAAATTTACAAAATGCTAATTAGGTACAAATAATAAAAGAGAGAAAACAAAAAAGAAATGTAACAATTTGTCTTTTTTGCATTTACGCTTCTTTTTCTATGAGCTTTATCTACCACTGTTTCGCAGCTAGAGTTGTTGCTAAAGGAATTATCGCATTCTATGTACGTCAAGTTGTTTTTATTTCCTACCTTTAATGTTACATATTTTGTGTTTAAATATACGAGGTGTGGCAATTATATAACGAGACTGATGTGAAAAATGTGATTTATTGCAAACAAAGTTACAATACACTTTCATCCCCTTCAACATACTCCCCTTCCCTATCTATACACCGTTGCATACGTGCCTTCCATTGTTCGAAGCAATGATGTAGGTCATTCTTTGTGATACTGCGCAACAACCCTGCCGTTTTTACTTTTACGTGTTCCACCGACTCAAAATGTGTTCATTTCAATACACTTTTCACTTTTGGGAAGAGATAAAGTCACATGGAGCAACATCAGGCGAATACGGAGGATGTTCTAGCACAGGAATGCACTTTTCAGCTAAAAACTGCTTCACAGACAGGGCGTTGTGGGCTGGCGTGTTATCTTGGTGGAGAATCCATGAGCAGTTCTTCCATGCATCTGGTCTGTTCTTCCTTACACGTTCCCTTAGCTTGATTAGGACTTCTGTATAGTATTGCTGATTTACGGTTTTACCCCCAGGAACCCATTCAATCATCAGAACACCCTGGATATCGAAAAACACGATCAACATTGCCTTCGGCTTGGATTTGCTCATTCGCGCTTTTTTCATTCTTGGCGATGAGGGGGTTTTACAGTGCATGGATTGACGTTTAGTTTCCGGGTCATACTGGAAAATCCATGTTTCGTCACATGTGATGACATTTGTGAGCAAGTCTGGATCATCTGCGAGTCGTGCCATGATGTCAGAGCAAATGTCTTTCCAATTGTCTTTTTGTTCCTGAGTGAGGTTTTTCGGAACCAATTTTGCACAAACTTTTTTCATGTTTAATTCATCATGCAAAATTTGTCTCACTGTCTCTTTGTTAATGTTTAACATGTCGCCAATTATCCAAATACTCAGACGTCTGTCTTTCCGCACAATTTCGCTGACTTTCTGGACGTTTCCTTCACTTCTGACAGTCACAGGTCGTCCGGGACGTTCATCATCTTCAACTTCTTCCCGACCTTCAGAAAATCGTTTATGCCACTCAAACACTCGTGCACGTGACATAGCATTGTCACCCAACACCTCCTTTTAAATTTGAAAACATTTCGTGGGTGATTTCTTTAATTTCACTAGGAATTTCAGGTTAATGCGCTGCTCGACTTTTATATTCACCATGATCGCGGCACCACTACACAACAGTGTCCCCTACAACCAAGTCTCAAAAGCAAACTAAAGCAGGTACAACGACGGAACGAAGTATGCTTGCTCGGGAAGGATCAAGGTTGACTACATTCCACTGACAACCTCCCACCATGCGACCACGGGGTAGGAGGGGCACAGTCTCCTTATATAATTGCCACACCTCGTATTTCCAATCCATCCGCTGGAATTCCTCTTTTTGTTAGCTCGGTTTTTAGTTCGTCCTTCTTGAGGTCTGTTATTTTGATGCATTTACCAGACATTATTACCGACAATTATGATTTACACAGTTTTTCACAAAGAAAATCAATTAAAAAAATATATACAGGGGTACTTCGATCTTACTTAAAACTTGTGTACTAATTTTTCTTACTTTACACTGAGCGGTAACAACAAATATGCACAGAAACACGGAGCAACAACAGAACACGTGTTTATCGCTAGATGCTAGTCTCGATACGTTTACTTATAAATGTATATATGTATACTTATGATAGTATTATCCGTTAATGTACGTTACACATTCAAGTATTTTATATTGTTACATTGTATTTTATCGAAATGACATTTACCTCTTGTCTAACATTAATAATGTAATATACAATTAGGACTTGGTCATATTTAAATCAACAACTCGACATAATTTCAAGTTTTTTATCTAATCTAAAATGATTACAGTTTTTTTTTTAGTTACCAAAAGGGGTTTCGACAGTGGCGGCTGGTGCCCCAGATTTGGAGGTGCAGTTGCGTGGACGGGACTGGTTCGTTTGTTGTCGGTGATATGCTCGACATCTGGGAGTACATTGCCGATAATGGGCGAGTCGGTCTTGTCTGTGTGGCTGCTCACGCCCCGAGCCGCCACTGGGTTTCGATACAATCAAAATTTTTTTATAAACAGTAAGTTTTTCTCATAAAACTCATATCAAAATATTTCTTCTTATAGAAAACTTCATCACATTACATACTATATATTCAGTACAATATTTGTTTAAAGATATTTCAAGCAGTTACATATATTCTTTCTGCAGATAGTTCATGAAGTTTGTATGAATATTACATTGCATATAGGTCAGACAAAATTGTTCGATGGATGTCACAAAATCTTTTTGATCTTGATCTACATTTGAGGTCCTTGGTATGTCGTTATATCTACGCCGAATAACTTCAAGCGTCTCATCATATCTGCGCGTCCCTGCATGTGGACGAATAGAATCAATTAGAGTCCATATGTCGAAAACTTCGAAATGCTCTCGGTTTCTTTTGCTCAAAAAGTCCTTTAAAATTGCACGTGCAATTTTGTCTTGAAGACAGTGTTCTATGCACTGATTAAACTTCTTAAAATCATTTCTACTAAACTTGATACACATCTTTGGTTTGTATTTTATATCTGAAACTATAAACAGGAAATCGTCATATTTACTTAATATTTTTAGTATTGTGATGACGAGAACATTCAATCTCGAGATTTTTGCAAATTGATTCTCTTCATAGCGATCATAGCGAAAAAATGGTGGTGTTGGCACCACACGAATTTCTTATACCTGTGTGCTTATCAAATTATACAAAAGTTCTTCTAAATTATGCCTTAAATAGTTTGATCTTCTTAAAAAAAGTAAACCTGTGCCTAAATGTGTGACTTTGATTGGAATTTTGGAAACTTTTTTTACACGAAAATTATTCAAAAGTACATCTGTTCTCTTAATAAATCTCTATAGAAAGTATAATTTGAGAGATATTTGAAAAAAAGTAGTATTCGATGAGAGTAAAAGTGTTATTTCCGGTCCGAATTTTGAAATTTTTTAATCAAATAATATTGAAAATCAAACTTAAAATACTTTTATACTCAGAATGTATTTGTCTAGAAAGCATTACTTGCCAGATATTTGCGAAAAACTTATTTTCGATAGGAGTACAAGATCTACTTCTAGTAGGAATTTCCTTTATAATAAAATCTTTTTTGCACGACCCTTGCATAATAGGCACGTTCACTCCCTTAAATGAGGGAGTGAAGTGACTCTTTTGCTCCCTTGGTATAAAAAACATAGCCAACTCAATTTATGAATTTAATCGTTTATTTAATATTAATATTGACATTAATGTTAGTACCACCATTAATAGTGAACAAAGATGTTAATGGACTAATCACACGTTGCTTAAAGCCGCTAGAATTGGACAGTCGATTTTCTTTTACATTAATATCCACTTGATTTGACCCACTGGAAGTTGACGGTCGATTTTCCTTTTCCGAGTCTTTTCCGATTAGAATTTTTTCGGAAATCAAATTCTTATTAACTAATGAATTTTCAATATATCCCTCTGCGACAGTATCAGATTTCCATCCGCCATGACGTTTTATAACTCCAATTTCAACACCTGAATCGGCCAGAAAAGATGTTGATGAGCGCCGAAAGCAGTGGCCGGTGTAGGAAGATGGATTGGGTAAATTGAGGTATGAAGCTATTTGCTTAGGCAATCCTCCAAAAGTATTCTTACCTACGGGTTGTGTGGAACATTTGTTATTTCTGTAACATACAAAAAACCGTCTATGATCTGTGTTTTCTTTCCGCAGAACCATATATTTTTTACAAATAACAACAAAATCAATTGCACAGTTTTCTTTGGAGACTATCGTAAATGCTCTATTTACATGATTTTTGGTATTGTTTACAGATACCAAAATAGTTGATCCCAAGTCTTGGACATCATCTACTGTCAATTTTACCAGTTCATCCGATCTTAAAGCCCCAGCAATTCCCATAATCATTGCTACCTGAAATCATAGTGTATAATTATCTTAAATTAGAAACATTAACTTTTTTAGTTTACCTTAACCATCAAGTACTTTTCTTCTGGAGCGTCTATTAGAAATTGATGAACTTGCTCCTTAGTAAGAATTTTTGATTTTTTTGCCTGGTATCCAGTATTTTGTCTTTTAAGGAATGCTACTAATCGTGAGTACTTGCTGATGTCGACATTATTTTTCACGCTAAGAGTAGCTTTTATCATTGAATAATGTGACCACAGTGTTGAAGCCTTAAAATGCTTCGCCTTTTCGGCAAAATATACCAGGAGCACACTCTCGCTATGAATTTCATCTACTTCTTTTACCAGACACCAATCACAAAATTCCTTGAAGCACTTTTCGTAGATCTTCCTAGATTTTTCTGGCAATAAATTCACAACTATTTTTGAAGCCGTTTCTTCAATAGTTTCGTCACACATTTTTCCAATGCTTATTTAACGAAGCGAAGAAAATACGGGCAGTTTCTCGATATTCACAAAAAACCAATATGGCTACCCTTATTTATCGGTCGTCAAGGGTTTCCATCAGAACCAGCATGATTTTTGCGTTCGACAACTGGAAACGTCATGTTGACAATTTTTAAAAAAAGTTAGATTTCTTCAATTAAAATCGTTTGGGTCGTGCAAAAAATAGTATATACACCTCGGGAGTGAATGAATTTCTCCTCGGTGCTTTGTAGAGCCCTCGGGCTTCGCCCTCGGGCTACAAACTGCACCTCGGAAAAAAACATCATTTCACTCCCTAGGTGTATAATATACTATTTCAGATTCACTTTTGAGTACATTTGTATCATATATAAATTTCTTTAAACTTAGCACTTGACGAAATATTGGTTAAACTTGGTTTTTTCACTGAAATAAAGTGCTTTCTGGTGCACTGATTTTACTGAAAATCTAAGCATTTCTCAAGAAATAAATTATATTATATATATTATATATAAAATAAAGTTTGATATTGCTAACTTTAGCCGTTTGGCCGCTATAGTGGTTACACGCACGCACGCACGCGCGCGCGCGCGCACAGAGAGAGAGAGAGAGAGAGAGAGAGAGAGAAACAGATCAGGGGCTACAAAACATAGACATTTGCAAAAATTTCGAAGTCGAACATTTTCGTCATCACAATATTCGTATTATAGGTACAGTCAGGAGCGTTAAAAAGTAAACGAATACTGAAGCTGTTTTGCAATATTTTAATACGAAGTGATCTATTCAACCTTCCACAAGAGTCTTCTATACCTCCTCATTGCATTAATTGAAAATGAGACTCATTTGAATAGATTCAGGTTCGGCTAATATGAAAAAAGGAAAAAAGACGTGTAAGACACGGACATATTTTTTATAGTTTCTTGAAAGCTGCTCTGTTTTCGAGAACGGCTAAGTTCATCTAAAAAAAAAAGCAACTGTCTAAGCTAGATAAAAGTATTATACCTAGTACAAGTAAAACATATAAATAAATATTAATAAACTCAATTTGTAGCTAGGGACTTCTTCAAGGCCAAAGATTAATTTTATTATTTAAAATTGTTAAATAAACATACTGTGTTTTATGTTATATCGTTCTTTTTCAACCGTTTACTTTTTACTTTTCATGACCGGAGTACGTATAAGAAAATAAAAATAAAATTGATTACACCTCAAATATCTTTATACCCACTTTACTTACATTTCAAACAAAAATCACTATATTAGACTTTCGGTACACGTGTGAAATACATATGTTGGAGCTTCTTGTGAAAAGTTTATATACGAAAAATTTGGACAAAAAGAGATTATTTTTGTTGATGTACTAATATGCATACAATAAAATTAAATATTATCTTATCTTTTGTATTTCATATTATCATAATTCTTTTGTATTTAGATTATCATAGTTCTTTTGTCTGTCCAATTATTCTAACAAATACCGGAAATATATATATGTACATATATTGTTAGATTAAAGATATAATTACTGATAATTAGCTAATATAATATAGTATGAAATAATTACTACTTTAATAAAAGTAGAATTTTGGGCTGGATAGTTGATTCAAACACAATTGTTGGCTAAATAACGTTTCGGAAATATATTTATTCCTTCATCAGATCTACAAAATAATTAAATTATGGGCAACTGTTAAGTAAACTATAAATTATCTTACAATTGCCACACTAGGACATAAAATATATGTGTTTGACAAACATTAAAAATATAACATGATATGACAGTGACTTATAAGTATAAATGTCAAGATGACATATACACAATTGTAAAAAAAAAATTACAAAGCGCACATCAAGTTTCAAACTTCAGATATATCACACTGTTAAATTTATGTGTCTTATTTAAAAAAACAATATTTTATATACCTATAATCGTAGAGGGAATATATATAGAGCGCCCATGCAATGTTATTTTTTGGGCACGCCATTGTGGATGTAGAAGAAAGAACGGCTACATCCAGAACTAGCGGCAGCACCTGCTCCTGGGATTAAGCTTATGCCTGGTAGAGTCCGTGAAGTATTTTCAAATATTTTTTAGTATTAATATATTTATTATTATTATTATATAAACAAAATTGTACCTAAAAGTTAGTATTAATTCACTAATACTTAATAATAAATTTTATTATTTAGATTTATAAATAAAATAAATACAATCTGTTATATAAATTCCAACAAAATACGTATATAGCAAAGGCAAGAACCTTATTAAAATACGCATATATAAAAACTTATGAATGAATGTGTAAAATCAAGGCCCACTAGAAAATCAATTAAAAAAATATATACAAGGGTACTTTGATCTTGTACCAATGAACTTGTGTACCAATTTTTCTTACTTTACACTGAGCAGTAACGACAAATATGCACAGAAACATGGAGCAACAACAGAACACGTTATTATTATATATAATAAAAAAGCCGAGTAGCCAATGGCAACCAAACCCAGTCAAAATCGACGAAAATTGGGTACGCGGGGCGCAGAACTCGTCTCTGGATACGCGAAATTGAAAGCTGCCCTTTGGCGTGAAGTTACCGATGACCTTGAAGGGTTCCTCGACGGAGAGATTTTCTTCCCAAGTGGAGCGGTTGTAAAGATACGGGCTTTTAAAAAGGAGCGTGCACTCGATGTTTTAACAGAAAAATGGCTTACGTCATGACGATTCACGTGACAACCGATCAAAATCGTAAAAATGTCAGGTATGACAGGCACGCGCGAAAGAATTGTAAAAGTTTTACATTGACGAAGAAATTTCAGGCAGTCGAGGTTTAGAGTGCGGAAAGAGGGTTGGAAACCAAAAGAGTGGACTTTTCCGCGACGATTGAGTGCACTGTCCACGTGCCAAATCTGTCGCTGTGGAAGGTGCGATTCATTTAAGGCTTTCCTGCAGGGTAAAAAAATCTCGCAATGACGAGTTTGCGTGTCATTAATGACTATATATATTCACGTTCATCCATCGGTTGTCAAGTTTAAATGTCAGAAGGCCGACAAATAAAGAGATTACGAAGAAGAAGTGCATTTTTAATTGAAACGTGGTACCTTTCAGATACGTATTAGTGTTATTATTATCAATCGTTACTATTTCTTTTCTATATGAATATATGAACAAAATGCCGACGTGTATTATAAAATAAACTTAAAGTGTATTGTCGCACGTAAGTACAGTAATAAATATAATTTGAATTTGAAATTTACATTTTTGAAATTAAAGAAAATGAAATTTCAATTAAATAGAAGAAATGCCCATAAATTTGAAAAAGGAAATTTTGAAACACAAAATGTACAGTGCAATCTCGATTGAGTGCACTGCCCACGTGCCAAGTCTGTGGCTGTCGAAGGTCCGATTCATTTAAAGCTTTTCTGCAGGGCAATGCGGTATAAAAATCTCGCGATGACGAGTTTGCGTGTCATTAATGACTATATGTATTCACGTTCATCCATCGGTTGTCAAGTTTAAATGTCAGAAGGCCGACAAATAAAGAGATTACGAAGAAGAAGTGCATTTTTAATTGAAACGTGGTACCTTTCAGATACGTATTAGTGTTATTATTATCAATCGTTACTATTTCTTTTCTATATGAATATATGAACAAAATGCCGACGTGTATTATAAAATAAACTTAAAGTGTATTGTCGCACGTAAGTACAGTAATAAATATAACGATTTTGCTATCTTTTATTAAGATATATTAAATACAATGACACTCTATTCATTATATATGTCATCGAAATGTAAATTTCATACAACGAAGAACTTGAAGCAAGCTTAAATAAAGAAGAACCATCTGAGTTTTGCCATTTGGGCCTGTCCAATTACGTTAGATGCACACGAATTATACAAAACCTAAATGTCAACAGAATGTTGGAAATGTAAAAAGCAAGTATTTAAAGTGTGCGACTGATGGTTGGCACCAACTAATCAGAAGTACATATTTGGTTAAATGGTACGACAGTGTCTAGCATCAACCGTATAGGAGCCAGCAAGATTTTCGATTGCGTTTTAGAAAGTATATTATTAAAGCCTAATATGAAAATGAATTAATTCTCTCAATGACCTGTAAGTTTAAAACATGTTTTATTAAGTTAGTCTGACATTTCGTTCTCGCAAGTTTATGTGTGAACAAATACAGTTCAACGAACTATTGTCACGATGACAGGTGGAACGACAATTTTGGTTAAACATCTTGATGTCAGCTGTCTGATTTTTCATTGTCATAGGTATGTGTCATCGAAATATCGTTACGATGACAGTCTGTCAGAAAATTTGAATTATACACTATTTCAATCGTAAACTTGACACAAAGCGTAGTACCAATTTTATAGAACTAATAACATGAAACAACATTCAATTATTTTTTTTTTGTGATGTCGACGTTCACCTTGGACTAGATGTACACAACTGATACAAAACCTGAATGTCAATAAAAAAATTTTAAATATCAGCGTTCATTAAATTATATAGGAATATTGTTCGCTTTGTGGGCAAAGTCTTAATAATAAATTCATTTGCCACCATAATGTATAATCCATTTCTAGAGATATTTCTTTAAATTTAATCTTCATTCATTACAATAGCAAAGTTAACTACATAATTATCCTCCACTGTCATTCATTCATATAGAAATTAAAATACCGTAAATAGTATAGGTAATAGTGAATACAACCTAACCAACTAAAAAGAAGAAGCGTATGCGGTATCATAAAAATTAAATTAACATTATGAATGACATAGGTACTCCGACAATTTTATGTATTATGGTTAGAGTTGTTGCCGATATGCCATACGATTTTTTAACATATACACATAATCTGACATTACGTCAAACCAGTGAGCTGTAGCAGTGAAATCAACTGTTCACAGGGACAAATATTATACGGATCTAAATTCTAATTAGCTCCCTTATTTTCAGAAATAGCGTACCGAAAATAGTTATACCGTATGTTTTTAGTTGTTTTTTAATGAAATCTGCCTTATGAATTTTAACGAACATTTTTATAGGGGAAATGATTATTAACATTTAACATTCATTAAAACAGCATGCGACCAGCATTAATCGCATTACCAATGAGATGCCCTTACAGCCTTACATATAATATTAAAAAGATATAAGTACAAGCGAAGAGGCGAATCAAGCTCGAAGAGCTCCATACATCACTATATCTAACAATGGTTGCTTTCTGCAAACACGAGAGTTGCGAAATTGTTCACATAATTCTAACTTCCCTTTATTGAAATTTAAAAGTTCTTTATCATAAAAATTAACACAAAAACATTCATAAATTTACAAACTATATTCAACGTAATGACTATAAAAACATCATCAAAAATAACTCAATAATAATGAGTAGTATAAATACATCGTACCTATACTTGCCCATACTTAATTCAATATAATGATTCCTTTCTATAATTGCTTCCTTTGCGACGAGAAATCATAACAGAATTTGAATTTTGAAAAAAATTATCAACATACAAACTGACATCGAAAGTCGTAGGTACTTATATTTACATACAATTTTTAAATATTTTACTAAATTTTTCTATTATATAAATGCTTTAAAAAAGTGTCATTTCCGGTACGTTAGATTTATGTTATTAAATTTTGAGAATTTTTTAATTGAATAAAATTGATGATAATTATAACAAACGTCCAAATATAATTATTTTATAGGTTATGAAGATAACTGACATAGAGGTGGGCAAAACGGCTCATTTCTTTGACTCGGTTCAGCTCCTCATTGTGAGCCGGGTCACGGAACCGGCTCATTTGAACCGTGTGGATCCGTAATAGCATACCGTTCATGAACGTGTAGGACACATATAATACTCGGCGCCGTCGTCGACTCAAACGAACCGGAATGATAATTTCGGCTGCGCGCACACCAATTGTACAAAATGTTTGACAAACAATTTATTTGAAGCTAAAATGCACACAAATTTGACAAATTATTAGGTTGTTGTACACAAATTAAACAAAATATATGTAAAACTAAATTATACATTCATTTCTTTAAATTATAATTTCTAAATTATCACTGTAGAAATTAGATTTACAAGTAAGCTATTTAGTTATTTTTACATTTTGATATTCAGTTCAGTATATTCATTTTATATATTTATACAATATGCAGTTGTATTGTACAAAAATAAATATTTTAGTGGGGAGTGCGTACCCTACCTGTTATATAATATCAAGTGATCCGAGATCCGGTTCATTGAAATTTAGTGAACCGGCTGTCTCGGTTCCCTGCTGGGATTCGGTTCACTGAACCGGTTCGTTCGCGAACGACCCACCTCTAAACTGACAAGGACTTGAACTTGATTAACATGACTTCAATACCAGGCTGATTTAAATGTAACATGAAACGTCAAAATAAAAGGTCCAATAATCTGTCTTAACATTTAATTTTGCAACGCCAAATACTATATTTTACGACACGGGCCATCATAACCATTGATATCGACACATCGATGATTATGTTCTATAATATACATTAACCCGAGTGTGTCTACAAATTTTACTTTGCAGGAAGATAGACAATGTGTAAATTTCAATTCAACTTAAGAATTTGGCGTATATAAAATGTGCATCTGGATGAAAATGAACTATGAAGCATGTACGAATTGTGAGCATCATGCTTTAATCGAAAACGCTATCATTAAAATGCCATAAATATCTTTTATTTCAGGTTATGTCCACTAAAAATCAAATTTGAACTGTTATCGCTTGGACGACAGCACATTTGAAATTTACATTTTTGAAATTAAAGAAAATGAAATTTCATTAAATAGAAGAAATGCCCATAAATTTGAAAAAGGAAATTTTGAAACACAAAATGTACAGTGCAATCTCTACAAACGGATACACAAACATCAAACATAATATGCAAAATTTCAATAATCTATAATTAATCCATTTAAATTTCATCCAGTATGCCAATGTCGATGTCAGTTTATTGCAAGTCAGAAGTGTGCACAATTGCCTGAACTAAACAAACTGCCAAAGTCAATAATTATAACTAGGCTAGAGAACGGCAAGAACATTACAAATTGCATTAAAATAAATTTTAATGAAAACACAATAGGTACTGTTGAAAAAACGAACAAATTTATGAAATTAAAATAATTTAAGGTAAGCAACAATATAAACATTTTGCTAATTGTACTTACTGCTTGGGCATGTGGCTACGGGCGACATTGAATTTCCGGTCGTCGAAGAGATTTTTTCCCCAAGTGGAGCGTGTGCAGAGATATCGCCCGTGGAAGAGGAGCGTGCATACGGTGTTTTAACAGCAAAATGTATAGCAAAATGGCTTACGTCATCATGACGATGCACGTGACAATCAAAATATCCCGAACAAACGTCAAACTTGCAGGCAAACTCAGTTGTGTTCAGAGATTCACTTTTAAGCGTGAAATACGAAATTTTGAAGGTTGCGAGGGTCCAACTAGGACCGGGGTCTTGAAGAAGGGGCTTCGCGGGATCAATTACATGCTTATTTCGAGTCGACAGACGCACGCAATGAAGGGCACGATCACTTTCAAATTCGTTTGCAGAAGGGTTTGGTCAGAAAAATGGCCGAAAACGTCACAGATTCAATGTGCATGTGATTCAATGTACTGCGGTCGGGTATCAGATTAATTTATCGGGTCCCACAAGTTCGGCATCTCAATCTCGACATAGTACATCCGCTTGATTTAACATTTTTATAGATATACAGGTTGATTATTGTTCTTTTAATGATTATATATTTGCATTATTAAAATACTTTAATTCCAGAACGCGTACGCCTTAATGGGGAAAAAGATAGCTTTTAACATTTATGTGCCCTTATGACAACGATTACGCATACATGCAGAGTGGGCGGAGCTATCTGAAATTAATTTCTCTCTTCTGATTAAAGTAAAATTCGGCACTTGGGAGTCTTTGTGGTATCATGGATCACGTATCCAAATTCTAAATGTCAAAAAAAAACAAAATGGCCGAAGGATTTTTTGAAAATTGACGTATAAATGTGATATTTTAGATACGAGGGTGTCTTAAGTCGCCGATCACAAATCCAAAATCAGAATGTCATAAAAAAACAAAATGGTGGATGATTTTTTTGAAAATTGACGTATGAATATAAAATTTTAGATACGGGGGTTTTGGGAGTCGCCGATCACGATTCCAAAGTGAAAATGTCAAAAAAAAAAAAATGGCGGAATATTTTTTGAAAATTGACGTATGAATGTAAAATTTTAGATATGGGGGTTTTGGGGGGGTCGCCGATCACGATTCCAAAGTCAAAATGTCAAAAAAAAACAAAACGGCGGAAGATTTTTTTGAAAATTAACGTATCAATGTGAAATTTTAGATACGGGGGTTTTGGCTTATGTTTAACATTAAATTATCTTTCTCGTTCTTGAGTGTGTACCGGTTTGTGTTAAAAACAGTTCGAGAAGAATTTTAAATAAAACATCCTATTGGGTTAACAAAATATATGTATATACAGGAGTGCTTCAAAGGTGTCTAAAAGTTGACATTCTGAAAAGCGTCATACCAGTGATCGCTTTTTACAGGAAAGGCGCTTCAATTTAACACTTGGGCTTTTTACTTTTATTATTATTTTGTGCTCCTTTATTAACGATAGTAGTATAATAGGCTTTTACACTTTCACATCAAAATAGTATTGTACACTGTCTTAATAAAAATGTTGCGCTTTTTGATGTCATTGTGTCTTTGCATACTTTAACACGACTTATGTTTAACATTAAATTACCTTTCCCGCTCTTGAGTGTGTACCGGTTTGTGTTAAAAACAGTTCGAGAAGAATTTTAAATAAAATATCCTATTGGCTTAACAAAATATATGTATATGCAGGAGTGCTTCAAAAGTTTATAAAAGTGGACATTCTTAAAAGCGTTTTTTACAGGAAAGGCGCTTCAATAGGGCTTCAATTTAAAACTTGATCTTTTTACTGTTATTATTATTTTGTGCTATTTTCTTAACCAGAGTAGACTTCGAAAAGATTGACAGGCTTTTACACGTTCACATCAAAATAGTATTGTAAACTGTCTTAATAAAAATGGTGCGCTTTTTGATCTCATTGTGTCTTTGAATACTTTAACACGACTTATGTTCAACACTAAATTACCTTTCTCGCTCTTGAGTGTGTACCGATTTGTGTCAAAAACAGTTCGAGAAAATTTTAAATAAAATATCCTATTGGCTTAACAAAATATATGTATATACAGGAGTGCTTCAAAAGTTTATAAAAGTGGACATTCTTAAAAGCGTTTTTTACAGGAAAGGCGCTTCAATAGGGCTTCAATTTAAAACTTGATCTTTTTACTGTTATTATTATTTTGTGCTATTTTCTTAACGAGAGTAGACTTCGAAAAGATTGACAGGCTTTTACACGTTCACATCAAAATAGTATTGTACACTGTCTTAATAAAAATGTTGCGCCTTTTGATCTCATTGTGTCTTTGCATACTTTAACACGACTTATGTTTAACATTAAATTACCTTTCTCGCTCTTGAGTGTGTACCGGTTTGTGTTAAAAACAGTTCGAGAAGAATTTTAAATAAGATATCCTATTGGCTTAACAAAATATATGTATATACAGGGGTGCTTCAAAAATTTATAAAAATGGACATTCTAGAAAGCGCTGTTTACAGGAACGGCGCTTCAAAAGGGTTTAAATTTAAAACTTGGGTTTTTTACTTTTATTATTATTTTGTGTTCCTTTATTAATGATAGTGGATTTCAAAAGGGTCACACTTTACATCAAAATAGTATTGTAAACTGTCTTAATAAAAATGTTGCGCCTTTTGATCTCATTGTGTCTTTGTATACTTTAACATGGCTTATGATTAACATTAAATTACCTTTCTCGCTCTTGAGTGTGTACCAATTTGTGTCAAAAACAGATCGAGAATAATTTGAAATAAAATATACTTTGCTCTTTTATTAATGATAGTGGACTTCGAAAAGGTAGTAAGAAAGTAATATACTTTATAAATTAAATTTACTTTACCCATTCACATACATATGTTTGCGAGCTATATGTTTGAAGTTCATCAGCATTCATTAGCATTCTATAAGAATGTTTGAAAGCGACGCCCATTTACCAAACAAAATTTGTTGTAAACATGTTAAACACTATGGTGATACTACGTATATTTGAGCATGTCAATTAAAATGACGAGCCCGCGATAGCGGGCGAGTAGTATATATGTAATTCATTGAAAATTTAAAATGTTCTTCAATACAAGTCCTTCATTTTTAATTGACGTGCGAACTAATTTTGAGTATGTGACAGACGAATATTTCAATTACGCTGACCAAACTTTCATAATGAAAGCGCTGTTCCACTTCAAATAATTTGGGTGAAAATATCTCAGTGTCAAACTGATTATTAGGTTCTTTTTTATTAATATTGTGCATGCCTATATTAAATTGTTTCTGAGCAATTGAC
This sequence comes from Amphimallon solstitiale, assembly GCA_963170755.1. Classification (NCBI taxonomy): domain Eukaryota; kingdom Metazoa; phylum Arthropoda; class Insecta; order Coleoptera; family Scarabaeidae; genus Amphimallon; species Amphimallon solstitiale. The sequence goes on from OY720675.1 coordinate 15,605,910, forward strand.
ATACTTTTTGTTAATATACTAAATTTTTCCACTGTTATTTCAATAGCGTATTATCCCGATGTCTCAATGAAAATGATGCACTTATTGAGCATATTGTTTCTTCGGATACTTTAACATCATTCTTATGTTTAACATTAAATTATCTTTCTCGCTCTTCATTGTGTAACAGTTTGTGTAAAAAAAATTCTAGAAGAATTCTAAATGAAATATACAATTGCTTTACAAAATATATGTATATACAGAGTGTGCCACAAGTCTATAAAATCTTACATTCTAAAAACCACCACGAGAGTGATCGCGTTTTACAGGAAACTGTAAAAAGCTGTAAGCGGACGCGAAAAAGGCGAATTCAAGCTCGAAAAGATTGAAGCATTAGATCACAAACATTCAACACAATAAATATTGCAACATATAATAATTGGTCCAATGATAATAGTATATAGGTAAGAAATTTATAAATTCGATTCCTTATTTGTTTATAAATACTATCTACTCATTTTTAGCAATTGTCATGACATGACTGGAGTCATTTCGTCCATGAAATAAGTTGTAAAAATACTTCAAAATATTATAAGATATTGTAAATAGAAAAAAGAAACTAAAATATATTCCTACCAGATTAAACAAGCACTTAATCATGTTGTTACTGTGCCAGGCAAATTGAGAAGTAATATCATTACCTATTCAAAAAAGATTGTTTAATTATCATTGATGAAAATGAACCTCCCGCGACATCGTCAATTAGAATAATTCAAAATAGAAATTCTATAAGGATGTTTTACAGTATTTTCGAATATAACAATATTACCATAATACATATATTATATCTATATATTCCTTAAATTGTAGGTGTACAATGCAAAAGAAAATAATTATGTACAGTGTGAACAAGGCTTTACCAACATTATTAAGCATCATACATAACTGACAGTTGTAATACAATTTACCACAAAGAAACACTGCAAATTATAAAAGTATAGGAATGGAAATCATTATAAAAAATGCCAATGAAGTAAATATTATTTGTTATAGAACAATGATTAAATGAATTATTTAAAAGTATACATTCGCGTCAAAAAAACATAATTCTAATAAAGCTATTTACAAGTTTGTATAAAATAAAATGTTCTTTTTTAAATTCTAATGAATTTCATTTAAACCAAAAAGACCAATGGAATCGACATATGTATATAGACTGAAACACTATTAACAAAAACTATCAAACCACATTTTCCAACTGATGCAAAAAACACAGATTTCGAGATTATTCTAATTTTATACCAACAAATAAAATTCAAACTATAGATAAATTAGGCAAAAGCTAAATAAATCATCGGCAAGTCAAGGCACAAAAACCAATAATAGTAGAAAAATTATAAATAGAGTGAAAACTACCGTCTGTGAGGCACAGGAAAAGTATGTAAAAAATGTCAATATAACTTTAAACGATAAAATACATCTTATTTCATACACAACCGTTAAACATTTTCAATTTAAAAACTGCTATTATCACTAAATCTATTATTAATCATTTCATCCGATAAGCATTCTGAATAAAATATTGCATAGTTGTAAACTATATACAGGGGTGTATAAAAACAACTAAGCAATATTGAACATCTAAAACACAATTATATTTAGTTATTCGCTATATATCGGAATTATATGGTGTTTCAAAAACTGAAACGCAATAAAGACAAAATTCGCAATAAATTTAGAAAAATAAAGGGGAGCGGTACCTCAACTGTAAGCGGAATAAGAGGCGATAGCGGGCCTTCAAGGCCTGCCGTATTAGCTAGTGTTTATCGCTAGACGCTAGTCTCGATACGTTTACTTATAAATGTATATATGTATACTTATGATAGTATTATTCGTTACGTTACACATTCAAGTATTTTATATTGTTACATTGTATTTCATCGAAATGACATTTACCTCTTGTCTAACATTAATAATGTAATATACTATTAGGACTTGGTCATATTTAAATCAACAACTCGACATAATTTCAAGTTTATTATCTAATCTAAAATGATGACAGTTTTTTTTTAGTTACCAAAAGGGGTTTCGATACAATCAAAAAATTTTATAAACAGTAAGTTTTTCTCATAAAACTAATATTAAATTTTTCTCCTTATAGGAAACTTCATCACATTACATACTATATATGCAGTACAATATTTGTTTAAAGATATTTCAAGCAGTTACATATATTCTTTCTCCAGATAGTTTATGAAGTTTGTATGAATATTTTTTTGCATATAGGTCAGACAAAGGTTTCCGAGGTCGTTCACAAAAGTTTTGTCATTTGGATCTGGACCTGACAAACTTGGTATGCCGTTATATCTATCCGAAATATCTTTAATCGTCTTATCATCTCTGCGCTTCCGAGTAGAATCAATTAGAGTCCATAAGTTGAAAACTTCGAAATGGTCTCGATTTCTTGTGCTCAAAAAGTCCTTTAAAATTGCACGTGCATGTTTGTCTTGAAGACAGCGTTCTATGCACTGATTAAACTTCTTTAAATCTTTTTGACTAAACTTGTTACACATCTTTGGTTTGTATTTTATATCTGAAACTATAAACAGGAAATCGTCATATTTACTTCATATTTTTAGTATTGTGATGACGAGAACATTCGATCTCGAGATTTTTGCAAATGGATTCTCTTCATAGCGATCATAGCGAAAAAATGGTGGTGTTGGCACCACACGAATTTCTTATACCTGTGTGCCTATCAAATTATACAAAAGTTCTTCTAAATTAAGCCTTTAATACTTTCATCTTCTTAAAAAAAAGTAAACCTGTGCGTAAATGTGTGACTTTGGATTCGAATTTTGGAAAGATTTTTTACACAAAAATTATTCAAAAGTACATCTGTTCTCTTAATAAATCTCTATAGAAGGCATAATTTGAGAGATATTTGCAAAAAAAAAGTGGTATTCGATGAGAGTAAAAGTGTCATTTCCGGTGGTCCGAATTTTGAAATTTTCTTAATCAAATAATACTGAAAATCAAACTTAAAATAATTTTATGCTCAGAATGTATTTCTCTAGACAGCATTCCTTGCCAGATATTTGTAAAAAACTTATTTTCGATAGGAGTACAAGATCTACTTCTAGTAGGAATTTCCTTTATAATAAAATCTTTTTCAGATTCACTTTTGAGTACATTTGTATCATATATAAATTTCTTTAAACTTAGCACTTGACGAAATATTGGTTAAACTTGGTTTTTTCACTGAAATAAAGTGCTTTCTGGTGCACTGATTTTACTGAAAATCTAAGAATTTCTCAAGAAATAAATTATACTCGTAAAATAAAGTTTGATATTGCTAACTTTAGCCGTTTGGCCGCTATAGTGGTTACACGCACGCACGCACGCACGCACGCACGCACGCACGCACGCACACACACACACACACACAGAGAGAGAGAGAGAGAGAAACAGATTTATTTCAAAAACCACTTTTTCAGTATCAGGGGCTTCAAAACATGGACATTTGCAAAAATTTCGAAGTCGAACATTTTCGTCATCACAATATTCGTATTATAGGTACAGTCAGGAGCGTTAAAAAGTAAACAAATACTGAAGCTGTTTTGCAATATTTTAATACGAAGTGATCTATTCAACCTTCCGCAAGAGTCTTCTATACCTCCTCGTTGCATTAATTGAAAATGAGACTCATTTGAATACATTCAGATTTGGCTATTATGAAAAAAGGAAAAAAGACATATTTTTTATAATTTCTTGAAAGCCGCTCGGTTTTCGAGAACGGCTAAGTTCATCCAAAAAAAAGCAACTGTCTAAGCTAGATAAAAATATTATACCTAGTACAAGTAAAACATATAAATAAATATTAATAAACTCAATTTGTAGCTAGAGACTTCTTCAAAGGCCAAAGATTAATTTTATTATTTAAAATTGTTAAATAAACATACTGTGTTTTATGTTATATCGTTCTTTTTCTGACTTCAACCGTTTACTTTTTACTTTTCATGACCCGAGTACGAATAATAAAATAAAAATAAAATTGATTACACCTCAAATATCTTTATACCCACTTTACTTACATTTCAAACAAAAATCACTATATTAGACTTTCGGTACACGTCTGAAATACATATGTTGGAGCTTCTTGTGAAAAGTTTATATACGAAAAATTTGGACAAAAAGAGATTATGTTTGTTGATGTACTAATATGCATACAATCAAATTAAATATTATCTTATCTTTTGTATTTCATATTATCATAATTCTTTTGTATTTTATATTATCATAGTTCTTTTGTCTGTCGAATTATTCTAACAAATACCGGAAATATATATATGTACATAAATTGTTAGATTAAAGATATAATTACGGTACTGATAATTAGCTAATATAATATAGTATGAAATAATTACTACTTTAATAAAAGTAGAATTTTGAGCTGGATAGTTGATTCAAACACAATTGTTGGCTAAATAACGTTTTGGAAATATATTTATTCCTTCATGAGATCTACAAAATAATTAAATTAGGGACAACTGTTAAGTAAACTATAAATTATCTTACAATTGCCACACTAGGACATAAAATATATGGGTTTGACAAACATTAAAAATATAACATGATATGACAGTGACTTATAAGTATAAATGTCAAGATGACATACACAATTGTAAAAAAAAATTACAAAGCGCACGTCAGTTTCAAACCTCAGATATACAGTGTGACCAGTGAAGTCCGCATCATATGGGATTTTTTTTATTAATATATTTATTCTAAATTTGAGTTTGGCATCAATTTCTGCTACGATCAAGATGAAAATTAACCAAAAAAATAATAGTCACGTGATTCGCATTATCTGTCAAATTTAAATTTTTTTCCAAAAAAAATTCAAAAGTGGGGTTATTTCTCAAAATATCGAAAAAAGTTATTAGAAATATATGCAAAATTTCAGCTGCATAAGATAATTTAGATTTTTTGTCAATTTTTTTGTAAATTGCACCACTGTTGCGAAATAAGACAACGCAACCTACATAAAACTTCTTAGTTTTAACAATGCTTTATTCCAGACACATTTGCTTTAAGGCAGCGTCATATTCAATGTGTGTTTTTCTATAAAATCCAAATAGGGCTATTAAAATTTGGTCACATGTGATGCAAAGTTTATTTGTTTTTGACCTTGTATAAGGTAACTTCATAAAATAACTATTTTTGAACATGTAGTTTGTGTCTAAAAGTAATACACATTAATATTAATACAGACAAGTACACAGCGTCACAAGTAAAGTCTGCATTAAGTGGAAAATAAATTTTCGTTTAACTTTACGTAAGTTTAACTAGTTTCAATGATTTAATTTAAAACCCCTTTATTAAAATTTGTTATGGAGCTATGTTATAAAAAGTAAAAATAGTCTTTTATTATTTAAGTTCAGTTTCCAAAAAATTAACTAGTTTTGTACCTTACGATGATGCACCAAACACAAGTTGGCCGCAAAACAAATTATAAACAACAAACCCTTGCTTTATTAATGACAGTCAAATGGCTTTCTGTTTGTCATAGTGGCTTTTAATTAATATTGCGTATTAAATAAAAAATATTAACTGTACAGGAAAGAATTGAAATTGTATTAATATGTGGTGAAAACACAAGTCATCGTGTAGCGGCCAACATTTTTAATGAAAGGCGTCCAGGCAAAAATGTGCAACAATCTACTGTGAGTAGGATTATGGTGAAATTTAAATCAACTGGATAGGTGGAAAGTTCATTTAAAAAACCTCACAATCCTATAAAACATAGTGAAGAAGTCCAATTAAATGTTTGCCTAGATATTGTGGAACATGGTCAAACTAGTATTAGACATGTTTCTCGCAGAACTGACGTGCAAAGAGAGAGTGTAAGGAATATTTTGCACAAAAATAAATTTAAGCCGTATAAACCTAAATTTATAAATACTCTTAAGGAACAAGATTTTGACATACGTTTGGGATTCTCTTTTTGGTACCAGGGGGAAAAAGAAGAAAATGTGTCCTTTCCGTTTCACGTTTTATGGACCGACGGGGCCACTTTCACTTCAAACGGCGTTGTTAGCTCTCAAAATTATAGATGGTGGGCTCAAGAAAATCCAAATTTTTTAATAGAATGCAAGGACCAGTATTCCTTTAAAACTAATGTGTGGTGCGGTATTTTAAACGATCAAGTTGGTGGGCCTTATTTTTTTAGAGGCAATTTAAATTCTGAAGAATACCTACGCTTCCTTAACACCGAGGTCATTGAAGTTTTGGACAATATGCCTATTGAAATAAGGCATAATTTGTGGTACCAGTGTGACGGTGCTCCCATCCATACCACAAGACGGGTTCAAGAACGCCTCTTGGAAATATTTAGGGGCAAAGTAATTGGGCGTAATATGGAGCAATACTGGCCGGCTTAGTCTCCGGATTTAACCCCACTTGACTTTTTCTTGTGGGGTTACCTAAAACAAAAAGTTTACAAAGAAAAACCTTTCCGTAATGTTGATCATTTGGAAACGGTGATTCGAAACTGTATTTTAGAAATAAGGCCCCTTAGTATCAGAAACTCCATTAAAGATGTATCAAGAAAAACAATTGTTTGTATTGAACGCAATGGAATGCACACAGAAATGTAATTTTAATTTTTAGATTTTTCAAATTATGTTTAATTTAATATTCAAATACCAAAAATACATATTGTTATTAATTGAAAAGGTAGAATTTTAAATGCGTTTCATTTTTATAATGTATTGTGATTATTTTATTAGAAAATTTGACTTTTCAATTAAACTATTTTGCTTAATATTAATGTGTATTACTTTTAGACACAAACTACATTTTCAAAAATAGTTATTTTATGAAGTTACCTTATACAGGGTCAAAAACAAATAAACTTTGCATCACATGTGACCAAATTTTAATAGCCCTATTTGGATTTTGTAGAAAAACAAACATTGAATATGGCGCTGCCTTAAAGAAAATGTGTCTGCAATAAAGCATTGTTAAAACTAAGAAGTTTTATGTAGGTTGCGTTGTCTTATTTCGCAACAGTGGTGCAATTTACAAAAAAATTGGCAAAAAATCTAAATTGTCTTATGCAGCTGAAATTTTGCATATGGGCTAAAAATTGTTTTTAGAAAAACTTTTTCTAATAACTTTTTTCGATATTTTGAGAAATAACCCCACTTTTGAATTTTTTTTGGAAAAAAATTTAAATTTGACAGATAATTCGAATCACGTGACTATTATTTTTTTGGTTAATTTTCATCTTGATCGTAGCAGAAATTGATGCCAAACTCAAATTTAGAATAAATATATTAATAAAAAAAAATCCCATATGATGCGGACTTCACTGGTCACACTGTATATACCTATAATATTTGAAAAACTAATAGTGGTAATCATGTATATGAAAAAAAATTTTTTAAAAGAAACATGACAATTAGTGAATTTTAATTTTATTCAAAATTTTGTTATTAACAAATTTTAGTAAACCTGAATAAATTTTGAGAGTCTGATTTGGAGTTAATATTTGGTGTAAAAACATTAATACAAAGAGTTTCTAGAAATAATCTCTTAATCAAATTAGATTCTTTATATAAGATGTTAGTTCGATCAAATAGTATGGAACGACCAGTAGTATATACATGTGATGCTAATTTACATGCATTAGGTTTATTTCGGGCATCACTTTTATGTTGTGTATTACGTACTTTAATTCTTTGTTTAGTTTGACCTATGTAGAATTTTTTACAATCATTACATACTAAACCGTAAACCACATTACTATTATATGTCAAATCTAATTTATCTTTAAGTGGTGTATATAATTTTGAGACAGAATTAGCTGATGTGTATGCTATGGATACTTTTTCCTTAAATAAATCCCTAATATGGTTAGTAAGGCCTGGTATTTAAGATATTTTTTTATATTTTAGAGGCTCAATGTTATCATTATTTAGTTGAACTGAAGGGTTTTCAATGACTAGATTTATTATACGATTATTAACATAACTAATGTTAGATGTGGAAAAAAGAATTTGATTTACTAAAGCCATTGGAAAATTGTTTTTTATCAATACGTTTCTCAAAATTACTAAATCATCATGTTGAAAATCAGGATGTGTAATGTTTAATATTGTACTTTTTAGACTCTTAATAAGATTAACTTTATATTTTTTTGGACAATTAGAATGGTAGTTCAATAGACGGTTTGAATTTGTTAGTTTTCTATACCACCTTAATTTTATGACACTGTTATCGTGTGTGACATTTATACTTATAAGTCACTGTCATATCATGTTATATTTTTAATGTTTGTCAAACCCATATATTTTATGTCCTAGTGTGGCAATTGTAAGATAATTTATAGTTTACTTAACAGTTGTCCCTAATTTAATTATTTTGTAGATCTGATGAAGGAATAAATATATTTCCGAAACGTTATTTAGCCAACAATTGTGTTTGAATCAACTATCCAGCCCAAAATTCTACTTTTATTAAAGTGGTAATTATTTCATACTATATGTACATATATATTTTTTCTGAGTAATATCAACATCCCTAGCCTAATTTTTAATTACATAGTTGCATCTTTATTATTTGTGTATTAAATTAAATGCATGTTTATGGTAGACCTAAACCTTTTGGTGGGGATGTCCTATGCTTATTTGTTTATATTTTCATTTATACATATTTGATTTTACATTCCTTCTATGGTGTCATTGTAATTTTTTTAGATGATAGCCAATTGTCATTTTGTTATTATATGCTAATTATTCGCCACTACTGCCAAGAAAGTTCATTTTTCAATATATTTGTATATTCGTCAAAGAATTTGATATATATATATATATATATATATATAAAATGTGTTTTTTCTTGGGTTAATTGGGTATAATAATGTACACAGTTAAAAATATACGTTCATTTACTTTAACGTTTCGATGTCAACAACATCTTTCTCAAAAAGTCATACATAATTAAAACTACGAATAAAATAACAAATATAAGTATAAAGAATGGCACAGAGGTGACAAAAACTTACCTCGAAAATTCCATCACTTTCACATATGACAACATTAACTAACAGAACACAGCGAGACATTACACGCAATTTTATATTAGGCTTTTTAACCCTTTTCAATTTCATTTTAATATGGCAATTGAATTATATTTTACAGTTGTGCATCAACATATAGCTATTTTAAAATAATAATATTATTTGCGGGCTCCTCAACAACTGTCGACATCATGTTTATTGTTTTTTGTGTCTTTATTTCTTATTTGCTGTTTTTGATTTTTGTTTAGTATATCCTCCCATTTGGCAATTAACCCAACTGTATTTTACGGTGAAATGATAGTATTATTAAATTTGTAACACGTAACAATATAATAACGTTTACGTGTTACAAATTTAATAATACTATCATTTCACCGTAAAATACAGTTGGGTTAATTGCCAAATGGGAGGATATACTAAACAAAAATCAAAAACAGCAAATAAGAAATAAAGACACAAAAAACAATAAACATGATGTCGACAGTTGTTGAGGAGCCCGCAAATAATATTATTATTTTAAAATAGCTATATGTTGATGCACAACTGTAAAATATAATTCAATTGCCATATTAAAATGAAATTGAAAAGGGTTAAAAAGCCTAATATAAAATTGCGTGTAATGTCTCGCTGTGTTCTGTTAGTTAATGTTGTCATATGTGAAAGTGATGGAATTTTCGAGGTAAGTTTTTGTCACCTCTGTGCCATTCTTTATACTTATATTTGTTATTTTATTCGTAGTTTTAATTATGTATGACTTTTTGAGAAAGATGTTGTTGACATCGAAACGTTAAAGTAAATGAACGTATATTTTTAACTGTGTACATTATTATACCCAATTAACCCAAGAAAAAATACATATTTTATTTAAAAAGAAGGGGTAAAGAAAAAAAAACACAAATTGTAACTGTACTATATATATATATATATATATATATATATATATATATATATATATATTGACAGGGTGAAAACATGCACTTAAAATACAATAACTGACATTGATGTTTCAAGAGTTTACTGAAGTTTATAAAATTGTGATTTGGATTTAAAATTTAAATAGTTGAATTGAGAGATAAGTTGTTTGTTGCATTCAATAAGAATATAATTTGTTAAATTTACATACAATTTAAAATACAACCTATATATGGAAAAGTAGTACAGTTTCATTTTTCATTGTAGTCAACCATAATCTGGAAAGAAGAAATTTAAATATTAATTGTTATCTTAAGATGTGTATTATGAGTTTGTTGTTGATGTGATCAGGCAATAAGAATTTAATTTGGATAGATAAATCAATTATTATGATGATAAGTTCGCGGGAAAAATTCAAATTTAGGAACTGACATTTGTTTGACATTTGAAAATTAATTGATTTGAAATAATTTGAGATATGTTATTATGCATAAAAATGTTATTAAATTATAGAAAGAATTAAAATAATAAGTTTATATCACTTTAGAGAGTATTAAAGGAACATAAAAGTATTAAAAGGTATGTTGATTATAGAAATAGTGGTGTAAAAATTTCATTGGCTAAATTAATTAAACGCCGAACGACAAGAGAATGGTGAATGGACATATTCAGTACCGCACTGCATCAATGATTTTCAAAATGCCTTCCCTAATTTTCCTGCGGATTATCAAAAATTAGTCCAAGAAATTTACACATGTGTGGCGAAATTTCGTAATGTTGGAACTGTAGGTAGGAAAGCTGGTAGTGGCGCGCCTAAAAAAAGGACTCCTGAGATTGTGGCAGATGTTGCAGAAAGAATGAAAGAGTCTCCCAAAAAATCTCTTCGCAGATTAGCCCAAGAAATAAACCTTTCATATGGAACTTGTCAAAAAATTTTAAAAGAAAATTTAAATCTTTATCCCTATAAGATTAACGTCGTTCAAGAGCTATTCCCTCGAGATTTTCCTGTACGAATAGAATACTGTCAGTGGTTTTTGAATAATTTAAATAACAACAACACTTTGGATTTAACATTTTTTTCTGACGAAGCATGGTTTCACCTATCCGGCTATATAAACAAACAAAATATGCGTATTTGGTCTTCGGAGAATCCTCATGAGTTTATTCAATCGCCTCTCCATCCGCAGAAAATTGGTGTTTGGCTAGCGGTTTCTAGAAGGCGTATATTTGGACCTGTGTTTTTTGAAGGAACGATAAATGCTGAGAGATATCGAAATAATTTACTTGAACCGTTTTTACAAAATCTTCATGATGACGAACTTTTACATGGGTATTTCCAACAGGACAATGCAACAGCTCACAAAACATGGGAAAGTATGGCTCGAATTCGCGAGTTTTATGATAATCGAGTCATTGAATTTCCGCCTCGCAGTCCGCACTTAACAATTCTTGATATTTCATTTATCCGTATCTGAAACACACAGTTTACAAAAATAACCCACAAAATCTTGAAGAACTACAAAAGACAATTTCTAATGCATGTAACGCTATAACCGTTCAGATGTTGGCAAATGCTTTTGAAAATATGAAACGGAGGGTTAACAGTTGCATTGCAACAGGGGGAGAACACTTTGAACACCTTTTGTAATTCACAATAAAACTAATTTATCTTGTAATGCTTTCATTTCCATTAAATCTAAATCGATTACACATAAGATTCACAAATGTCACAAAGTATAATATAACCGCAAATGTCAATTAATCAATAATTGACATTCTGGAAAACCTAATAAAAAAACCCGCCTGCTATAATTTAGAATTTAAATGATCGCGTGGTATAAACATTTCATCTAGGACTTCTAACGCTTCTATTTTTGAAAATGTCAGCCTTGTCCACCCAAAAAATATTATTCCTAATGACAAGTTACAACACATTGAGTTTTCTTATAACTAAATGCCCGCAGAGGAAAGACAATACATGACATCATTGCTACGTGAATACCGTGGAACGCAAGACAAAATCAATAAGCAGATAAATCAATTTCCAGTTTTCATATGAAAATGTTATAAAATAAAAGAATACTATAATTTTTACTTTTGTAAGAATTCTTGTTTATTTCTGTCGTTTTTCTATATTTCAGTAGACATAAGAAAAACAATACTACTTTATTATTGAAATTTTAATTACAATAACAATTTTATAGTCTTACAATGTCACTTGGTTTTAAGTACACGTGTAAAATTTTTAAATAGCCTTCGTACTTCTTTCGGTTTTTAAAATTGACAGGTTTTTTACATTAAACCTTTCCATAATAGAATATATTCATCCGTCCCAGTCAAAAATCGTAGCAGTATAGACCGTATCAAATTTGACCTTAAGGCAAACCATAAAAATTGCTCTGCTGCAAAACTTTTCAGAATGTACTTTAAACCCTGTGGAATTCACGTGACGAGATGTTAACTGGGGCACGTTGTATAATTACATAAAAAAATAACTTCAACTCCAAATAAAAGAAATATTTGTTTCAGAAATTCAGAAACACTCTTTCATCTACTAAAGGGAAGTTTAGGAACGGGAATTCTAGCTATGCCGAATGCATTTTACCATGCGGGTTATGTCCTGGGTTTCATAGGAACATTAGTTATAGGAATGATTTGCACATACACCGTACATTTATTAGTCAAAGCAGAATATGCATTATGTAAAAGGATTAAAAAAGCTAGTTTAACATATCCAGCAACGGCTGAAGCAGCGTTAGCAGGTGGTCCAGAGTTCCTACGAAGAGTTTCGCCATATGCACCGTGAGTTTTAAGAAATTGTATGCATGCTATAAATTTAACAAAATAATTTTCGTGTTTCCAGAGTGATAGTCAACACGTTTCTTGTAGTCTATCAAATAGGAACGTGCTGTGTTTACATCGTTTTCATGGCGGAGAATATAAAAAGCGTCGTGGATGCTTACGATACAAAAATAAGTTTAGAAATATACATGCTGATGATCCTATTGCCCTTGATATTATTGAACTACATAAAGAACCTGAAGTATTTAGCTCCATTTTCTACTGTCGCCAATTTCGTCACCATGGTCAGTTTTGGATTTATCCTGTATTACATCATAATTGATGGACCTACGTTTGAAAACAGAAAGGCTATTGGAGAAGTCAAGTATTGGCCATTGTTCTTTGGAACTGTGCTCTTCGCTTTGGAAGCAATCGGCGTGGTAAGTTCCTGTCAGTTTCTTGTATATAGAATAAGCATTTTGATTATAAAAACTTTCGAACTTAAAAAAATGGATTGTCGAATGATATTTGTTAAATTCCTTGCGTGTTGTTTGCTTCTACGCTTAGTTCAAAATCTGTTCACTTACGTTACGGCCAGTTGATCTCGATCGGAGCAAATAAAACGCTACTTACGATGCACATCGGATCACATTAATTAAAAATAGTAAGCGGGTACCAAGTACAGCGCCAAAAAGAATTGGCGATTTGGAACATTTGGACCCTTATAGTAATTATACGTCAGACTATACGAACTCTAATGAGCTATTTAAGTGGTTTTTATATAATTTTAAGGAAGTTGTAAGAAAACGTCTGTGTGTGTATTTCAACAACATTTTTGTCATGTAATTAAACTTCGTGTGTTACACAAATAACGATTTATTATTATGAAAATGCTGTAATTATTGCCAAATTCAGTTCACTAACACTTGGAATAAGTATGTTCCGATAAAATAGGTAACAAGACAAAAAAGCATCCTGAGATTACCATTTTTAATTCAATACAGTTAGGATAAACAGAAACAAATGGTATGTTGACAGAAAAAAAAAATTAAAGTGACCAATTTTATGAAATGCATTAGGAAATTGTAATCATGTTAGTGGAAATAGTACTTCGAATACATAAACAAAATTGAAAGAGAGCATAAGAATTGAAATATATATTTATATTGATCAGTACTAAATATTGAATAATTCTTTGAGTATAGTACATATTTATATAAACAACACAACAGAGCAAAATGTGGTAGGTAGGTAGGTATGTTTAGTTTGAAATTAAAAGCATCTTTATTATTAATTGAGTTAGCAGACGGTTTCTTGTTTTGTTAATAACTATTTTAAATAAAAATAAGAATGTCAAGAATTAGCTTAGTTGTTAAAAAAGAATATTAATTTTTATTTTAAAACGTTTATTTTTAAGTTTTAAGCATTAGACAAGACAGGTAACACAAGGGTATAATAGGTTGCCTATATTTAAAGGTAAACTCATATCAAAACAAATATAATTTTATTAGTATATTCTTAAGTTGAATAAGTACTAAAAAATTAAGTATAAAACAAACACAAAATAAATCTATGCAATCTATATTTTTGTAGAAAAGACAAGCGTGAGATATGGTTTGAATACACAGAAACACAACCTAATTTTTCACAAGGCGTTAGGATAGCTTTAAATATCTTGAATAATGGACCATTATTTAAAAACAAAAAGGTACTCAAAATTAACAACAGAGAAAGAGTTATGTTGAAAGATGGAACGGCAAAGAGAATAAATCATTTAAGTGACATTAAATTATATGAGCAAGATCAGATTAGGTATGCTCGAGACGAGAATACAATATTGAATAAGTAAATGTAAATTTAGACATGTATAATGATGCCAATTCACGAGAAAGTTATTATAATCATACTTAAAAATATAGCAAATACCTTGAACTTATATCAATGAATAGTAAAAGGATATGAGTTTAAACATTTATAATACGATATATTCGATGGCAGTGTTCTGTATAAATAATAACTGTACGAATACAAAAATACATTTATAAGTTTTTATACGCATAACGCAAGGGCTTCAATAGACTATGGAAATGGTCATGTGTGGTTTAAAAACCTACAAAAGAAAAATGCAGTGTCAATATTGTTTACAGCGTTCTGCAAATTAACATCATACTACCAGAAGAGAGGGCGTGGATGGAATTTGGAGACAATGTGACGGACGCGAGTGGTCTTTGTAGTGCAGGCTCTGTGAAGAAAATTCCAGTTGTGTATAACGTGTTCCCAATACTACCTAATCGGGGTATTCCTAAAAGAAAATTAAGGATAATGTTGGCAAGTGGGAAAAGAAAATACATAAGAAATGATGAAAAAGGAAACACGTTTATATACAAGTCCAATGACGGACTATATTAAGAAGAAAAAGAAAAAAGGAATATACCTACCGTAGATGTAACATAGCAA
The DNA here is from genome assembly GCA_963170755.1 of Amphimallon solstitiale. Taxonomy (NCBI): domain Eukaryota; kingdom Metazoa; phylum Arthropoda; class Insecta; order Coleoptera; family Scarabaeidae; genus Amphimallon; species Amphimallon solstitiale. Next base: position 15,621,124 of record OY720675.1, read on the forward strand.
GTTCGTGAAAGACTTTTAGTGCTGACATTTTTGTGTATGAACTGTCAAAGACAAGGTGTGCGTATTGGGTAGATGCGGTAACTTGAAGAAAATGAACAAGAGGGATTTCAAGAAATCGATGCCAACTTAAAATTTAATTTTAAGAAGAGAATCGCTGTGAATTGTTGATAGTCAATTGTCTTCATATATAATCGGAAAACAAGAATCGACTTGTCGAAGATGAATTTTGTACTTCGAGCTAGAAAGACGTAAAATTTTCTAAAAAGATAAATTTTTTGATATAGCAAAAGTAAGAGTAGGGTAGTGTACTTTTCGACTCACGATTAGTTTATTTGTATTAAGACTTAGAATCCAATTTTTAGTTTAGCTTTTATTTTTAAATAATTTCCTTTCAATTACTTTTTTTGTATTGCTGTTTATTTTAAAATAGAGTATATGAATAAGGCAGAATTTAATAATAATAATAATAATAATATTTATTAAATTGCCCAACAGAATGTATATATGATGAAATAAAGTAAGTTAATAAATAAATGATTCAATTTTGGAAATAATTAGTGGTGCTGTGCGTTTCTAAAAGTACTATGTGAAAATATTTGCTTTTAGTAAAACGTTGAGCATTACTAATTAGATAAATATTATATTGTTTAGTAATAATAATTCATTTGTTTCTAATAGTAATGAAAGGATAGTTAATGGTATTGGATGCGCTGAGAGTATTATGTGCGAATATTTGCTTTCAGTAAATCATTAGGCATCATTATTATATCGCACGTAATACCCTAGCGGTATTACGTGCGAATGTTTGCAACTAGTGATTAGTATAGGCCAATTTCCGAGCATTCACGATTGCAAAGTTCTAGATTACCAAGGCACTATGTGAAAATGTATGTTTTTGATAAAATAGAATCAGCTACATATAAACAAATTACTTATCAAGAATCAAGGTTTTTCTTATTTTTAAAAGGGCAGGATAATTATTTTATGACGATCATTATAGATATATAAGCTTTACACAAACATACAACCCAAAGATGGGTAGAATTGTTTTTCTTTTTCATTACTTATAAAATAAAAATTGGTATAGATACAGTATAACAATGCTATTTATAATTGATGTTTTAATAAAAATATAAATATGATTTTTATGTAAAATTTATACCATTTTCGAGCTGAACTAACAGGTCAATTTGTGTGAAGGGTGTTATTATATATGCCGTTATGTTTATTGCCTTTTTGTGCATAAATGTCTATTGTGGGTGTGTGTGTGTGTGTGTTTGTAAAATCTGTGTGTGTTCGTTACATTCTCTTTTCTTTGAATTGATTTTTTAATTTCTAATATTCCTAACAAGATTAATTTCGGTCCTTTCTTCACATTATGCATAAGTTTACAACTATCTATATCGGGAAAATGGAGATTATCTATACAATGTTCGGCAAGGCCTGTATATCTAATATTATGCAATAATGATCTTTTATGTTCTTTTAATCTAGTTTCGATCTTTCTGCTACTTTGTCCGATATAGGTAGCTTTACAGTCTGTGCAACTAATTTTATATACACCTGATTTGTCGGTAAGCTTAGTTTTTTCCTTGTTATTGACTAATATAGCGCCTAAATTGTTTTTATTTATGTTAACTGTTTTGATTCCTATTTTCTTAAATATTCTGTTAATTTTATAATTAATATATGGAATGTATAATGTATAATGTGTTAGTGTTTCGTGTTGGCTTTTTTTATTATTTTAGGGTAAAACTGTATTTTGAGTTTTTCTCTTTGTTTATGTTTGATAATGTCGTATACTATTTTCTCTTTAAATCCATTATTTCTAGCTATAGTTTTAATTATGCATAGTTCTGTGTTGAAATCTTCTTCACTTAGTGGTATGTTAATTAGTCTGTAAGCGAAACTATGTAGAGCTGCTGTTTTTGTGCGCCAAGATTGTTTCGAATTAGCTGGTATGATCGTATCGGTGTATGTGGGTTTCTTGTATATACTGAATTTTAACTTTTTATTGTCTCTTTTGATAGTTAAATCTTGAAAATTCTTTATTATAATTAAAAAATAAAGCGACTTCCGCAAATTTATAAAGAATGCAACGATGAAATTACGGAAAAATATAATTTTGAACTCCACAATAAATAACAACTTCACCAAACATTTCGTTTGTCAATATGCGATTAGCCGCAAATAAATTCCTGTCTTTCTATTGTCGGATCATTGCAGGACCGCAAATCTTCTAAAAATAACGTGGATAAATACAATTTATACACAGCAGAGGTAACTCCCAGCGACATCTATCTCTCAATCACGAAACACACGACAAATATAATATTAAAAACAATTTTCAGAGTCTAGAAATAAACGACATTTTAAGATTAAAAATAATTTCCACCGAGATGATTAGAGCAAATAAAACAAATAATTAACGCTGATTAAATCACAATAACAACAATTAAATAGAATTTTTCGATAATACGGCACGTTCAACAAAGATGTCGCTGAGCTTAGCAAATACATGAAAATACAAATCTAATATTTAATCAAATTGTCGAATGTATCGAAATAATCATAAATATTCAGACACAATTCTAATATAAGAATGCGAGAAAATCATGCAATACAAAAGCGGGAAATATCACAAAGTATCTATAAATAATAAGTAATAACGCTGCAACTCTTTATACACTAACGCATACAAAATCATCACAAATAAATTTAAAAATGAAAGGGTCCAATTGAAAATAAACCTTAACATCCTCTACCTACATTAAAACACTCTCGAAGATCTCGAGCTGCAGCTGTATCGTAGGAGATGCTCCTAGAACATTTCATTTGGATACAGATATTTTAATCTTCAAATCACTTCAAAACTTCTATGGAATATTGAAGTTATAGTAACTGACACATTATTTCTAGTAATACAGCGTTTAGAATAAACGAACATACACCAAATCAACTCCGGAGTACCGCAAGGAAATTTACCACAAGACTAACATCAATCAATCTTCACACATCCAATGGAGTAATAAAATATTGTGCTCCGAATTTGAACTTCTTTTTATTCCATCTAGCATCTATGACATATGCTTATTAATTAGCTGTTGACCAGAGACGTCGATATTGACGTTATACTTGAGTTACTCCAAAATATTTTTCTTTTTTTAACGCCTTTCTTTCCAAAAGGTTCAAATAAGTTTAGTTTAATTTCTTACTAGTTCATGATTTTGCTTTGGCAGTTTCAATTCCTTCAACTTTCATTAATCATAAGTCGGTATTTCTTTGTATAATCCATCTGTACCAATAGTCTTCAGCATCTCCTTTCTCATCGTTAAGATTATGTTTTGACATCAAACGTTGAGTTAAAATGTACACAATTCATCTCTATTGGAAGAACCTACTAGCCTCCCCGTTCAAAATTCTGTTTAGAGCGTTATCTTCCCCTCAAATCTTCGCAGTATCTATCTCCAATATAGCCCTGGTACTCAAAATATGTATTAACATAACAATATTTATCCCCTACATATATCGTAATTAGAAATTCAAACGGAATTTTTAAGAATTTGAAGTTAAATTAAATTTTATAAACCACGTTTTGAAGTCCCGTAATACCGAAAAACTAGTTTTTAAAAAATGTCTCTCTCTGTGTGTGTGTCTGTCTCTCTGTGTGTGTGACCACGATAGCGGCCAAACCTCTATAGGTATCAATTCCAAATTTTATATTTACGAATATAATCTCCCTCTCGAGATTTGATTATATTTTCAGTAAAATCGGCAGACCGGAAGTAGTAATTTACTTCAGTGAAAAAATAGAATTTTGCCAAATATTCGTCAACTACTAAGTTTAAACAAATTTGTAAAGAATTCATATATACTCAAAATTAAATTTGAGCAGAATTTTATTAAAAAAGTTTTTCGAAATTCCGGAAGTAGGAATATCGAAATCAGTTTTTTGCGAATATTTCGTAAGTCATGCTTTTTAGACAGGTACGCTACTAAAAGTATTTAGAGCTTAATTTTCTATACCCTTTGTATAAAAAAATTTCAAAATTCGGACCGGAAGTAACACTTGTACTCTTATCGAATAGCGATTTTTGCAAATATTTCGCAAATTATGCATTCGATATATATTTGTCAGGAGTACAAAAGCATTTAGAGTTGGATTTGAAATATTTTTTGTATAAATGACATTTCAAAATTCGCACCGGAAGTAACACTTTTACTCTTATCGAATAGCGATTTTTGCAGATATTTCGTAAATTATGCATTTTATATATATTTGTCAAAAGTATAAAAGTTTTAGAGTTGGATTAGGAATATTTTTTGTATAAATAAAAATTCAAAATTCGGACCGGAAGTAATACTTTTACTCTTAGTGAGTAGTATTTTTTTCGCTAATATCTCATGAAGTATGTATCCTGAAGAGATTTATTAAGAGACTGGAAGTACTTAGAATAAGATTTTGAATAATTTTTATATAAAATAATTTTTAAAATTGCATGACTTGAAACGCTCATACATATAAGAAAGTCGTGTGGTGGCCACACCTCATTTTTTTTACTTACCACAGCACTATTATATAATACACTTCAAGTAACTTCTCTAAATTAAAGGATTGATTTCCACAGAAGTGGTTTAATTTTTCCTTGTTTAAAAATTAAATAAAATGAATATTTTGGCGCCCAACGTGTAGCATAAAAAATGAAATTTATAATTTCTTGTTATTATTTTTCTATTTCGAGCATATAAATACCTACAGGAAACGTATAAAATTTCAAATATTTTTAATGTAATGACTTTTTAGAGTATATATAATTTACAATAAATTCTTTCCTTTTACAGATTATGCCCTTGGAGAACGAAATGAAAACGCCGAAAGACTTCGGTGGTCCTTTCGGTGTCGTAAATAAAGCCATGATCGTTATAGTGTCTTTATATGCTGGTATGGGTCTATTAGGTTACCTGTCTTACGGTAGTGAAGCTAAAGGATCAATTACACTAAATATTGGAGAGAACGAAATGTAATAATTTTTACCATCTACGTAATTTTGAGTATGTCTTATATTTTTTTTTGTTTTTCTTTCAGACCAGGGCAAGTTGTTAAAATACTCTATGCCGCGGCTATATTCATCACTTACGCTTTACAGTGTTACGTGGCAATCGATATAGCTTGGAACGAATATTTATTGAAAAGATTTGAAAAGAGTACAAAGAAAACCTTTTTCGAATATTGCACAAGAACAGCGATTGTATTGATTACATGTAAGTATTAAAAAATATACATACATGGCGGTGCGCTAATCTTATCTCTTTGATAATAGTGTTACCGAAGCATATGTTAGAAAAATATAATCAAATTGTGAAGTCGATTTTTATTTGAAATTAGTTAACCAAAACTTTTAAATATTTACAATGTTTCACCAAGAAACTATTGTAGAAAAAAATAACAGATATTGCTTAAAAACGAAAAAGTAAAAATTGCTGGTAATAGCGTCTTCATGGATGTTCATAAAGTCGTCAATCAAAGTCACATGATTTGCATTGCACAATTCAACACACTTATTAAACGAAAACGACTGTTGAACATTGAAGATGGTTTTCTGCTCGGTGATTATTTTTTCTTTCAGTTTTGATAATGACATTTCATCTTCTTCATCATAAAACTTATACTTGCTAAAACCTGCTTGCCCAAAACAATTTTGCATTGCTTTAGGAGTAACATCAATGTTCCATACTGTGGTTATAATATTAATGCAATCAAGAAGATCAGTTTTAGGAATAGAAAGATGGTTTTCAAAATTGTCCAAAATTTTCTCCAAGATTCTGCCTCTGTAATGGAACCTAAAACATTTTATGCCTTAATTGTGAATGTGCAGAAAAGTTATCAATAATGAGCAAAACTTTTCTGTTGTGACCAGTGGCGGCCCGTGATTTTTTGGGACGGGAGTGTTTAATATCAAAAATGAAGTACAGGCAAAAAAAATAAACTCAATATGTTATTTAATTGACTTGTTGAAAATAAAATCCAATTGCCGTACCTTACGATTAGGAAAATGATTAATAACTAATTCATTGAAGTTTGGTATTGATATCAGTAATTGTTTTTCAATGGAACACATTGCTGAGGCACATAGGTAGTCTGCTTTCCTGCATGGTATTTATAGAAAGTGTTTTTATTCTGTTCAAAGTTGAAAAACAATATTGCAATATTCTTATTTTATAAGACACACAAATAGTTTTCAAGGAATAGCCAGTGTCTGTAAAGATAGGTTATCTTGGTTGTTTCTATTGCTTTACGATCGGGAGAGTAAACAGTATATTGTAATTGGTTTAATAAAAATTTGAGAAACGACTGTGATTTGTCTCATTTTTAATGTGAGCTAATGTAGGTTCAACTTAACAGTTTTGTGAATTATAAAATTTATTAAATTAGGCCAGCACAAAGCCTTCATTTACTGAATGAAATGCAGTTACATCAAGTAAAGAAAATAGATGTTAAATATATGGCCCAACTTTTAACTCACCTTGTCTGAGAAATTAATGGTGAAAACTCACCAGTGGACACTTTTGCAATATAATAATATGTTTGCAAAAGTTATTTTGGATTTTTTGGAAGATGTTTTTATAACAATGTGATTAATATAGGACATTGATTATCTTAGAGTTAATTACTGTATAGATTACTTTTTGCAGGTACATTTAAAAAATAACATCTATGGTGATCAATTACATAATTCAGATAAACTAAAAAATGCTCTTTCAATAACAGTGATAGAAATTACAAAAGAGCAGGCGCAAAATGTACGTTGAAAATATGTAGTGGTAAATAGATACTTCCCTTGTTCATAGAATTTTTTATCCAATAAATTTAAATTTTAAATGAAATTACAATTAACATTAAATCGCTACTCCTGTGAGGACTTTTTGTACATGTAATGGTTCATGGCCTATATTTTTATAGTTTTCATTATAACGTTGTCAGACATGTATGTTCTTCTTTGTTTACACATGTCACTGAAATAAATAAATAAATAAATTATTATTATTACATTAAATTTATATTCCTTTATTCTATTTAAAAGTTAACATTAGCCAAGAACTAAATTACAAATATTCATTTATTTTACAAATGTTTAAAATTGTACCTTAAACTTCAATTATGTTGAATAAAATTAACATTTATATCACTAGTTTATGTGAATTACCGTAAAGTAACCGTCAATCAATTTTTTAATAATAGAATATCGGAAGTAAACAGGAATTGCCAAAATATGACTAGAATGGTAAGGCAATGAATGTAGCAATGCCACATTAACAATTGAATCTCAGAACATGCATAAAATAACTACAAATACTAAATTAAGGCAAAAGTTATCAATTTTTGTACATTTAATAAACAATAATTTTTCCATAAAAATAACACACATATCGTATAACTCTTACAGAGGACCTATAACAATGCTCTTATTATCATTTCTCAATAAACTGCGATTTTATATTCTCTTGTACGTTCTCACTGCATGTCCACCATAATCGGTATCGAGGGTCTTGAGATTAAAAAAAACGTTATCAAATTACATCATTGCGCCTTGATTACGTGTTACTTACTACAACTAGACCGGTATCGGTTAAATTCGTATATTCTCTTAAACCATTTCACATTCCGTGATGAATTAAATATCAATTGGTTACCATCCATGGTTGGCATCAGTGGCGTAGATAAAAAATTTAGGCCCACCTGGAAAATTTTTAGGGGGCCCTTCCAAAATACTTGTTTAGAGATAGTAGCATAGAATGTGAATATCCGAGTAATTATAATAAATTTATTTTATAATAAAAAAATCTGAATTATATTTAGTTATTTATTTTATAATAATACATTTGAAAACACAAAAAAAGCTAATTAGAAGACAAAATGCCGAAACGTCTTTTTTTCAATAGTAGGAAATTTTCAACTAACACTTCCAAATCAACGGACTACTTTGTTCAATACTTATAACAACCAAGGCACTTAACCGAACTTGTTTAATGGTGCTGCGTAAATAGGTTTTAATTAATTTTAATTTCCAAAAGGATCTTTCTGCTGTTGCTGATGTTACCGGTAGAAGATTTTTGTTTAATTTCATTAAACAAAACAGTCTTAAGATTAATTAATTGAATCGGCAAATCTTCTGAAAAATCAATTCCATATTTGCTCAGAATATGTCTTCCGTTTTCCACTATTTCTTCATTCGTTAACTTAACCAATTTTGAGGGATTAAGAAACGAGAAAAGGTTTACAACTTCATTTATGGAGTAAAATCTTGTAGATAATTGGTCGATAATAATATCAAGTGACGCATTAAAAACTTCTATTTGAAATTTTTTTTATCAGGTTAGGAATTACACAGTTGTTTTCACATTCATCAAAAAACTTTTTAATTCTCTTCTGGCGTTTATATTTTATCATGGGCTGAATATTCCAAGATTCTGCTAGATTTTTAGCTTCTTCTTCTAATTTATCAAAACTTTGTCGCAGTTCTGTCAAGTTTTCTTGACCATTATTGAGCAATTTGCACGTCTCTTCTAAATCACATGAAGGGCATGAACAGTTTCGAGGATTTTACTCTGGAAAACTAGCAATAGAATAAACTCATAATTATCCATTTTATTCTGCAGAGACTTTGCTTCATTTCTGTCATTTTGCTTTTCGCGCACCAGAATACAATTTGACAAACATTGCATTACAGACTGATAATTATATTTTATTGACAGTAAGCATTCAAATCTTGAAGACCTTCTTGTTACGCACAGCTTTTTCAGTGTGTACTTAATTTTACTTCCATGTGGTGCAGCTTGATGAAGGACTTGCCAGCGTGGCAAGCTTTCACTAAAAAACACATAAATGCTTTGCAAAAGATCATAAAAACTCATTTAAGACAAGGTTCAAATTATGAGCTGAACAATGAATATAATCAGCTGTAGGAACTCGATTCTTAATTCTCGGAATGGAAATAATTTTTCGTATTTATTCAGTAAAATATTTTTTTACAACTAGATCATTAAACCAAATGTGCAAATGCAGTTTTATGAAATAAACGTGCCTTTGCATAGTTTCGTAATTTCAAGTTTTATCTATTAGTTTATATACCTACAATCTATATGCATAACATAGTCATATAGTTTCATAGTACATGTAAAATGCAAAATTATTATCGTTGTCTGTCTCTAATGAATTTGTAATTTCTTTTTAGCTCATAAAAGCATGGTATTTTATACGGACTATATACTACCTACTTGTTAGAAAGCATTTGTGACATCTATTGTAAAACTGTAAGACGTACAGGCGGTGCAGGCCAAAAGTTAGGTAAAAACATAAACCTTTTTTTATATGGACCTGTGTTAAGGCAGAAAATGTAGTCATACTGTGGGTTTCTATATAAGTAGAGATATTTCATTTCTTTTTAAGAAAGAACAAATTGTCAATACCAGATGTGATATTTTCTTGGAACTGAAAAAGAAATACGAACAATAAAAAAATAAAACTGGACGAATGTTTTCAAAGTAAAAAGTACAAATACACATACTGTTATAATTTTTAATACTAGAAAACAAGTACATTTAAAATAACATACATATTTTTTTATACATGAAGGATAAAACAGAAATAGTTTTGTAAATTTCATTACTAGTGCGGGGTCCTGAATTTTTGCCCCCCCCCCGAATTGCGGGTCCTGCGAGCGCCTTATCTACGCCACTGGTTGGCATCCTCTACAACAAACTTAAAAAAGCAATTCATATCTACTAAATAAAAAAAGTGCTACATGTACTTAAAATATCTTATGACCAGATGATAGCTCCTCTCTTCCAGTATATTAAGAATACTAACTAACAAAAAAAAAATTCCGGATGTTAAATTTTTTAAAAACAACAGTTGTGATTGAAAATGACTTTAAATTATAAAGAATATCGTTTAGTGCCACTTTTACTCAGCAAGCAACACATTTTCTGAATATTTTGAGAAGTAAAAATACAACATCTTCTTTCGTACAGTTTCCATTATTGATATAAACTACAATTTAACTGGCACCTTTACTTAATATTCTTTCGTAAATTGTAAGTTATAAAACTTAGACAGGTTATATCTATACAACAATATACAGGCACACATCAAAAACAAAACACGCCATTTTGAAATGTGCCCTTGTTTGATTTTGCGCACAAATATCGGAATTATGCAAGTGAGGCTTTTGTCACTTCCGTTATTCTGTGATATTACATACTGGATGTCATCCGGCATCACAGTGTAGTGCCCGCTCGCTGACATATACCGCTCTCGCCCCGCGCCACTTTTTATCCACTCGATTTCTAATACAAACGGTGCAGTCGCGCGAGATGCCCCGGGGCCTACGTCAGACTGTGATTTTTAAACGCGCTGAAGAGACGGACTGTTACTTCCAAAAAAATCCATAAGCAGCAAAATCACAATTTTAAAGAAGGATAAAAATATATATTTGCTAATGTAGGACAAGTGTGCATATATTGGTTTTGCTGCTAGGGATATTATTTGTTATCAAACAAATCAGAAAAATTACATACAAATTAGGTATTTATAATTCATTTATCTGTTAAAAGAAATTTATCACGGGTGGGGAGGGGGGGCAGTCGCCCGTTGCCCTCCCTGCAGCAGCCGCCCCTGGTTGTGACTTAAAATATACTTGCCCAATTCCAGAAGCCATGTTTCAAAAAGGGTCGGCGGCCACTCATGCTCTTTTAATGCTTTTATAAGTAACAAACAAGGGCGTGATCCTCGAAAACATCGTGGTTTACCACTTTTTCTATTATGAAGATCTTTCGGTACCAGTCATATTTCTCGCCAGTAAAGAAATCACCCTTTCGTTGCTGAGTTTGCCTCCGTGGCACTTCTCATATTTAAATGTTAACGTTTGATCTTGTAAACACTTAAAAAAGGGAACAGTTTCGTCTGCATTGAAGATGTCATTATCATCATATGAGGCCAAAAGAGCTGGCAAGGTGTTATGGATCCACGCATCACATTTTTCTGCATCAATTGCCACACTTTTACCGCAAACCTTTTTTGTGGTATGCCGTACCTAGAATTGTATGAATATCCACAGTGTATGATAACAAACGTACTCCTAGTTCTTACTTCTTTTTAAAATTTTCATGTCACCCTGAGCTAGCTTTAATTCTGATCTTCTAATTTTTCAGCAAAACATAGTGCTTTTTGTTGCAATATCGAACCTGTTGCACCCAAATTTTCCATCCTAGCAGATTCAAACCACTTTATCAAGGCTGTATTAACAGTTTTTCTAGACCTATTTCGCTTGAAAGTAACTCGATCTTTTTATTTTTCACCGAAATTTAATATAGCAGTCTTATTTTTAATAATTGTAGAGAATGTACTTTGCAGTATATCATACGCTTGAGCAATAATCTTTTTCTTAGCATCACTTCCCGCTTTTTTTTTTTAAATTTCTGCCTCTGGATCGTCAGAAAGTTTTCATGGCGAAGATATTTTATCAATACCGAACGCTCTATTTGCACTTCTAGACGTAATATGTGGTAAATGTGCAGAAGAACATAAAACAAAGGAATGTCAAAATGAAATAGGTAAATGTATTAATTGTACGAAAGTTTCTGAAAAGCTTAATATAAAGATCGACAGCAGCCATTCTGCATATGACTTAAACTGCCCATACTACACAAGATTACTAGAAAAAGAAAAACAAAGTAAAATACATATAGCAATCAAAGCATGATTACTCTCACAAAAAAAGACTAATTACTGTTTTTAATTGTCAGGGATTTCTAAATAATAAAGATTTGATAGTTGATTTAATAAATAGGTGGGAGCCGCTAATAATAGGGTTAGTTGAAACCCACATTGATAATGATGTAATAGATAAAGAAATAGCCATAGATGGTTATGAAACGATAAATGCGACAACGAATAATAGAAGGAAGGGTGGCATATTAGTATAAATAAGGATATACTTATATTATGACGTAAAGAATATTTTTGTTTGTGATTGTCTGTGGCTAGTATCTGTTGAGACAAAAATACATAATCAAAAATACTTGTTAACATTTATTTATCACCCACCACAAAAATTGAAAAAATTTGATTTCGATGGAAACATTTTAATAATGGGTGATTTCAATATTGATTATAAGAGAGATACATATTACAGTTTGAAGATTAGAGACATCTTATATAGAGCAGCTCTGTATCAAGTTGTATCGGTACCAACAAGGATTACTAATACTAGTGAAACAATTATTGATTACGTTGTAACTAATAGGAGAGACATTACATTTGAGGTTCAATTGACACCTAAAATTAGTGATCACAATATTTTGACCGTTGATACAAAAGTGCTAATGAATACAGAACATATAAAAACGTTTAAAATCAGAAGTTATAATAACTACAACATTAATGCCTTTCATGATAGGATACTAAGTTGTGAGTGGTCGAATAATACTAGCGAGGTGAATATTTTGGCTAGACAATGGTTAATGATCATTGAGGCAGCAGTGCAGGAATTATGTCCAATCATTGAAATAACCGTAAGGTCTGGTTTTCCGAAAAATAAATGGATAAACGCAGAAATTATACAAGAAATGAATATAAGAGATAATAAATACAAACTTGCAGTGATAACCAAAAATGAACAACATTGGGAAGAATATAAACGCAGTAGAAACATGGTCACGGGATTAATTAGATCAGAAAAAGAAAAATATTTTGTTAGAGTATTAGACAAGAATAAATATAATCACAGAACATTATGCAAGAACCTAAAAACCCTTCTTCCTGGGAATAATGAATTATGTGACAAAGCAATAATTTTTGAAAACAAAGAAATCAGTAATAGCTTCGAAATATGTGAAAATTTCAATAAATATTTTTTGACGAGTGTGGATGATATTGTGGCTGCTATACCAAAGAAAGTAGGTTTGGTGCATAACGACAATACCGGTAGTTATGATAACGGGTTCTGTAATTTCGAAAACATCACAATGTATGAATTAAAGAATATATTAAAGGAACTCAACAATACAGGAGATGCAGCTGGAAATGGCAATAACACATCCTTGTTGTAAGATGCATGTCTAGTAACTGCGAATAGATTGTTAGATGTATTAAATCAATCACTAAAGAGTGGAGTATTTCCTGAAGGATGGAAGACATCATACATTATACCAGTGCCAAAGGTGAATGGGTCACGAAAATGCGTGGAGTTTCGCTCAATAAATACAGTGCCGGTGTATGAGAAAGTCTTAGAACGTGCAGTAAAAAATAGACTTAGTTCATATTGTAATGACAATAATATAATAAGGAAAGACCAGTCGGGCTTTAAAGAAGATCATTCATGTGAAACATTATTAGTGAATTTAATTGATAAGTGGTTAAAAGAACTGGATAAAGGCAACATTATCTTAGCAGTCTTTTTGGATTTTCGTAGAGCCTTTGAAACAATAAATAGAGACACTTTAATTAAAAAACTGGAATCAATAGGTATAGGTGGTACAGTTCGAAATTGGTTTTCTAGCTATTTAAATAATAGGACACAAATAGTAAAATATAATAATAGTGTATCAAGTGCGATAGAAACTAGGTATGGAGTGCCCCAGGGAACTGTTTTAGGCCCCGTTCTATTCAATATTTACGTGAATGATATGTCGTCGTATGTCGGCCGCTGTGACGTGTGTATGTTCGCGTATGACACAATGCTCTGCGTATCGGGCGATGATATAGAAGATATGGTTAAAGTGATGAATGAAGAACTGGAAGCGTTATATATATGGCTATGTAGAAATAATTTAAGTATAAATATTGATAAGTCCAAGTTTATGTGTATTGGAAGTAGACATAAGTTACAACACAATGATAAAGATAAGATTAAAATACTAATTAATAATGTTGAATTAGAGTCAGTAACACAAATAAAATACCTTGGCATAATAATTGATGAAAATTTAAATTTCAAAAAACATTTAAGCTATGTAATACCTAAGTAAGATATCTAAAAAAAAGTAGGGTTTTTAAATAGAATAGGTAAAAACTTGTCAAACTATGTTAAACTTATGTTACATAAATCGCTTATAGCACCACACTTTGAATATTGTTCAACAATTCTGTTCAATGCAAAGCAAAATGAGGTACAACAATTACAAAAACTACAGAATAAATGTATGAGAGTAATACTGAAATGTAGTAAATATACACCCATCCAGATAATGTTGGGTGCACTACAATTAATGAACATTAGACAGAGACTAGCATATAAAGTATTCGTTTTTACTTTCTTATACGTAGTATAAGGAAGTATTGTGATGATGAAAATTTTCGACCTCGAGATTTTTGCAGATGTCCACGTTTTGAAGTCCCCCGAAAAAGTGGTTTTTAAAAAATATCTGTGTGTCTGTGTGTGTCTCTCTCTCTCTCTCTCTCTCTCTCTCTCTCTCTCTCTCTCTCTCTCTCTCTCTGTGACCACGATAGCGGTCAAACCGCTGTAGATATCAATTCCAAATTTTGTATTTACGTGTATAATCTCCCTCTTGAGATCTGATTAGTTTTTCAGTAAAATCGGTAGACCGGAAGTAGCAGTTTACTTCAGCGAAAAAATCGAATTTTGACAATATTTCGTCAACTACTAAGTTTAAACAAATTTATAAAGAATTCATATCTACTTAAAATTAAAATTGAGAATAATTTTATTTGAAAAGTTTTCGAAATTCCTACCGGAAGTAGGTCTTTTACTCTTATCGAAAATCAGTTTTTTGCGAATATTTCGCAAGTCATGCTTTTTAGACAAGTACGTTACGGGTATAAAAGTATTTACAACATAATTTTCAATATCTTTTGTATCAAAGAAATTTCAAAATTCAGTTAGGTCAGGCACCTTCATATTTAACGGATAAGCTAGTACAAGTAGGAGATACGCATCAACGAAGTCAAACAACAACAAGTGTATACGTTGATGGTTTGAAACTTTATAATACATTACCCAATAGTATAAAAGAATGTAATAGACTAAGTTTATTTAAGACGTTGGCTTATGAGCATATACACTTGAATTATTGAATTATTGACTTTAGAAGTTGGTTTGTAACACATATATCAAATTAAGATGTTATATTTGAACATACCGTTTGACTGAAATAAAAGTAGATATAGGGAAACACAGACACGCACACACGTGCATGCAAACATGAAATGGAGGGGTACGATAATAGGGGAATACACATGAGTTCATATCGGGCGGACACCGGATACCGAGACCGAGGTAGGGTTGCGCATCGAAAGCAAAACATCGATGGTGCATCGATGTTTGATATTAAATACAATCTATCGATGTCTTCGATATATCGTACAAAAAACATCGATGTCTTCGATACATCGGAAAAAAATTTCATATTATTTAGAAATCCCAAAAAATATGCATTTACCATTGTGTTGAAGCACTAACTTTTACAGCATGTGGATGAAGACTTTTTATGTGACCAGTTAAATTGCTGGTATTTCCCGACGTTTTAAGTTTTTTCTTGCACAATCTACAAGTGGCTGTACCATCTGAATGTTTTTCGAAAAACTTCCACACATAACTTTTTCTTATTGAAGACATTATAAAGTAGGAGTAAAAAAAAGACGCGTATACTTAAACTGAACAGTATCGTAATATGTATCAAAAATAAAAATGAAACAGGTTCTGCATGCTGGCCCTATTCTTACTTTTACGCTGTAAATCCCAGAAATGTTAACTGGTGAACTACTTACCCCTTTCAGTCATCTCTTCCTTAGCCAATGATGTGCCGTTTCGAGTCCGTAAATCCCATAATTCTAAAGTTTTGCGATCAGAAAAAATAGTAAATTTCTGGTATGAGTAATTAGGGACTCCACTCCCCAAACTGATGACTTTTAAGTCGCCAATGAGTTTGAAAAGAAATATTACAACATTATAGAAAAGATATTTGTCATTTCATAAAACTAGTTATGTTACGAATATAAAATATTTATTTCAGTGGGCCAAAATAGTTCTTTCAAATTTTCTGTGTAAAATATGTAGGTAATAACTTGTGTAATCTTCAGTTCATTTTTTATATAGATATTATTATTATTATAACCAATATTATAAATAAACGTTATAGATAGAAATATGTTTAAACTATAACCTTGTACAGTATTCGTTAAAGTAATTGTGTACGTTTTACGGTTTTTTTTTTATAATTAAAATAAATTTCATTATTGGACACACTATGTGTTTATGCATTACAACTATAGTAATAGTGCAGTTGGACTCAAATAAATTGGTAAATTATAAAAAAAATTAGTAAATATATCAAAAAGGTATTTTCAGTTGAAAAATTAATACTACTTAGAGCCGTATGACAATTTAAGAATGTCTGTGAAACTGAATCTATTAAACAACCCTCTAACACCAAGTACTTGGTTTTATTATTAATTTGAGATAATTTAAGTACATGAGAATCTAGATATCTGTTTCTTTGCTGTTACGTTTCCTCGTTTCAAATTTACAAATTTTGATCCCACCGGCAATATAGGTTTCTATAGATCATTGAACATCGATGTTTTAGACCAACATCGATTTACATCGATTTATATCGAACTACTAACATCGATGTCAAAACATCGCAACATCGAATTACAGACATCGATGTTTCGAAAACATCGGTGTTCGATGCGTATCCCTAGACCGAGGCTTCAGTGCAAAACGTTGAAAGTTGGTATGCAGACGTTTGCTTTAAGGAATTGCTCCGCTATTTTGGTAATTGATGTATAATGTATTAACAGTGAACTGAAACAAAACTATAAAAATTGTAATTAAAATAAAATTCTCACATTTAAAACGAAACAAAATATTATAATGAACTATACAAATAAATTTTGCACGAATTATGCTTCGCATACCATAACACAATCTGTATTTTTTCCTCGACAGCTAAGGACATTTTATTTTAAAATTTGCGAGTTTGCTCAGACACAATGTAAGTTCCTGCTCTAAAGATCCGGAACGAATGCCATGTGCGCATGGTGTTCGCGCTCTCGGGGAGGTGGTGTGGGTAAACCAAGAGCCACATTCTTGAACTGTTGTATACATACATACATAGGTACATGTTTATGTGTGTGTATTTGAAGATGCATATTAACTTTTAACTACGACAATCTGTATATTTATCATGTATACATAATAGCAAATTGCTAAATAAAGACATTATTATTATTATTATTATTACATGACAGTCGTCGACTACTAACTATGCCGTACTAAGCGAAACGACTACGAAACAAAATATTGGTAAATCACATGGCATTTTGGGGATTGCCACTAAACTACGCAGGGAAACTTGATTTCACTAGCGATCGTATGCCGAGATCAATGTCACCCTACTTATTCGACTTATAGAGATGCTTGTGTTACTGGGCCGTGTTGGCAGCTTCGAATTATAATGGTTTTCGAATTAGGGAAATTCGAGTTAGAGAGATTAAAATGTACAAGGAATTGTAGATAAGTGCAGGGGTCAAGAGTAAATTTTGTCTTGCAGAAAACATCGACTTGTGGAGGTTCGACTTACGTTTGACTGTATCTCGAAACTACCTATGAAAGCATCGAAATTTGCTCACCGTGAACATAATAAAGAATATTGGGCCTAATACTGCATCTTGTGGTATACCTAATTAACGAAACATGCATATGTCATTGACTTTAGTAAAATAATAAATAATGATTTCTTTTCTAGTTTTATTGGCTGTGGCTGTCCCTAAACTGGAGCTCTTCATATCTCTGTTTGGAGCACTTTGTCTATCCGCGTTGGGCATCGCCTTCCCAGCACTCATCGATATGTGCACCCATTGGAATGAACCCAGGAACCTTCGATTTAGGCTTTCCGTCTGCAAGAATTGTCTGCTGATGATATTCGGATTCGCTGGCTTGATTATAGGGACGTACACGAGTATATCTGAAATTGTGAAAGCGTTTACAGATAAACACTAGCCCTGGAGTACCTAAACGATATCTAATAGAAAATTAAAAAATTCTCATCCAGACACTATACTAGTGTCTGTATAATTTATAAGCTAATTGTGTATATATACAGTGTGATGTATAGTTTTTAAGAATGTTGATATATGCAAAAGCGTGAGACTGTAATTTTTAGGTTGTGAGGTTATGTATTTTAAGGAAAAGAAGAAACTGAAAAGAACTGCATGCCTGCTAGTTTTGTTTTAAGTTTCTGTTTCATTGTGAATTATTTATATTTTATTTTTTAAAAACTTTTAATTGTTAAACAATTATATGTTTTATACGTAGGTACTCTAAACAAATAAATTATTCTATTCTTCTACATGTGCTTGTTTAATGATTTGTTAATATTTCTCTGAGAGGGTATTATAGAAATAAATTGGACGTATCACCTTAAGGGCGGGTCTTTACAACACAGATTACAAATTTGTGTTTTTACAATACCGTTTAGCATGAGTGTCGTTTAGGGGGACAAGAGGGGGTACTTGCACCTCCCCCTAAACAACAGCCAGGAGACTCCTTTGGCAAAATTCAATATTAATTTTAAAGATGTAATTCCCACATGACAACGCTTGTCACATTTGTATATATCAAATGTATTTCCCTTTTGTCAAAACATGTTCACTATTTATCGAATGATTTTCCCTTTTTCTAATCATATGAAACTAAATTTATTTAAGGTGGCCATCTGATAGAAAGAGAATCCTACTGTGTATCTCTGTCCTTTTCCAACCATTAGGCGTGTATTATGTGTTGCATACGTAAGTGAATTTTTTTTAGCCATCTGGTTGCAAGTAGCAGCCGTATAATTTGTAAAACAAATTTATTGGATAAAAGATGACACTACTATCGCAACATATGTCTTAGATTGCAATCAATTTATTCACAAACCAGAGCGTTTTTTTGTGACTGAAGTTTTTGTCGTAGTTCTCCAATACCAGACAACTTGTATTTGAGGTAATATAAACATAAATGTTAGCATGAAAATTTATTTGAATTGAACAAATAGTATTATATCAGTTCAATTTCATGTTATTTGTATATATGCGATTGCGATTTTTTTCTTTAAGAGCCTACCGCAGCAGGTCGGTCACCATCTACGGTTTTTGAGGTGTGAAGGGGGAGGTAAAGCGAGACGCCTAAACGTTCGTGTGGAGAAGCGACTGGCAAATAGGCAACACACAATTCAAACCCCCTTCTATTCACAGTTTTGTAATGTATAAGACCAGGCATAGGGAAGGTATATCTGGTCAACTGCAATAATCTGAAAACCAAATAAACAGACAGTCCATTCAACTTTTTTTATTACATTACATTAACATAAGAGAATATACCCAACTGGTTTATAAAAGAATTACTCAAGCAAATATATTTTAAATGTGCCTATTTATGATTTATAGCATGATAATATTGATATATTGATTTATTAGATAACATCTTTTTGCGGTTTTTATCCTTTTGTCTTTTATTGTCAGGTGAATGAATGTTTTATTCAGATATCCGCTTTCTTTTGTCTTATTATTCTTGGTCTAGAATAAATATATACTATAGGTATCTGGCCGTTGTGCGTTGTTATTCTTTTGGTGTCTGACAGAAAGACATATATAACGTAATTATATGACTGAGTAAGATATACAATAAGTTTGTCTACACTATGTGCGGACACTATATTTGCAGTAGACATTAAAATTTTGCTACATTCAACTAAAGAGCGCCCCGAATATTCTTTAAAACTAATATTATTGTTGGCAGCGCCCTCTGTTTAAGAATTACTGCACCCATCACCCTGATTATGATATATGGAATCTACTTTTCTTATTAAAACATGTCCAGATATGTCCGAATCAATCGAAATGCCGTGTGAAAACAATTAAAAGCACAAGGCAGCTATAAAATACGCTTAATTGCTTTGTATCAAGCATCAAAAGAAAGAGAATTTATTTCTCCAGGGGCTAAGCTACCTAATATCTGGCAATTATCTGTATATATAATACTATAAAATACGCTTAATTGCTTTGTATCAAGCATCAAAAGAAAGAGAATTTATTTCTCCAGGGGCTAAGCTACCTAATATCTGGCAATTATCTATATATTCCAAGTAATTACGAAATAAAGTAGCAGATTTTTGGTATAAAAACTTCCTCTTTTTTAACATTTTTTCCACATTAATCGAACAAACTTCCGTTATTAAAACTACCCAGTCCCCTGGAGATAAGCTTGTAGATTATGCTCGTATTTTTAATTGTCATTTTGTTGCTTACTAACGGATTCTGGTGCGATATGTTCGCAACATGTTTGCAATGTAATTGAGATGAGCGAGATGGCCACCTTAACACATACACAATATTGTTTTCTAAGAATAAAATACGTAAGAGGATTATATGTTTAATAGTTATAAATTACGAAACAACTTTGGTATTTCGCCTTCTTACACGTTCGGCACTAATTGCGCATACAAAGTGAAACACAATTAACAGATTGTGAAAATGTTTTAATAAACATTTGATACAAATGTGTGACCAGCGTTGTCTTGTAGGGATTACATTTGATAAATTTTGAAATAAGATTTAATAAATGGTGAAAAGCAATTGAAAAATCTTGTATAAATAAACAAATTCAACATTTTAGGGCTTGTTATATTGTTTTATATTTATACGTAACAATGTCTTCTATAAAAGCTAGAAAAACAAATGTTTAAAGTAAAGAAACTTGTATTAATTATAATTGAAGTTTCTCTATTTGTAAATCTAAAAACTCGCGTATTTTGACCGTGATATATTCGTTTTTAATTTCATGCCAAAATCAACTATGTGCACATAGTCTAAAAAATCTAAAAATCCCCAAAAAAATCTCCTTTTATTAGTTGCATTATGAGTTATAAGATCCATTTATTTTCTGAGAATCATTCTCAAATCTATTGCATTTAATTGTATTCATATTTTTATCGATTAACAAGATACAATCTGACACACGCTGCTGATCTAGTTCAAAATCAGGTCTGGAGAATTTGATGAATCGACAGATTATAGAACTGGTAAAATACATATCTATAGAATTGGTAGACGAAAACAACACTCTCGAAGAGGAAAACACATTTTTATCACAATAATTAACAATCAAGCAGTCATCTGAAGTGTATTTCGTTTTCTCAAAAAAAAAAAAAAAAAATTGAACACCTACCAATCACTGGCTACATATTCATCAATGATTAGATAAGATGCAATTTCGCCGTTATGCGCGAAATATATTTTACGCACTGACTATGAAACATCTTAGTTCTTGCCGAAAAGAACTCCAGAGATGTGAAGATAAATTCAAAATTTTTGTTGGTTAGGTCATTTTCATCTGTTGCATGGCTTTAGAAGGTTTCTATTCAGATTCTTTCAATATAAGTTCTAACACTTCTTCATACTAGAATTTTGAAAGGATGAGTCAAAAAAAGAAAAAATCTCTTAGCAATCCAGCATTCGTTCCAGATTTGACCAGAAGGTAAGGCTTTTTTTGTTTTAAATTATAAGATTTTTGTTACTATACACACTTACTTAGCATATTCTCTAACAAAGCTTTTTGACAGACCCCTAACTACATAGGGCGCGCTATATATGCAGATTGTGCTTGTTCAATTATGCCTTTCAATATCATGTTTTCATTTTGGCTATAAATGAAAGGAAGTGCATCTAAACAAGCCACGCGTTATTGAATAAATTTAAATAAAACCAGGTATTTCAAATATGAATGAATCAGGTGGTGTTTGTACAACAATCTATCTCTCTGTATAATTCAGGTGTTCATTTTTATCTCTAAATTCTGTAGAAATTATATGAAAGATGTGCTAGTGAGATATGGATAGTAATGAACAATGAATATTAATTTCGAAATAATGTAGAGTATTCTAAACACAAACCAAGTTATTGAATTTCCTTCTTATAATTGCTAGGAATCGGCAGTCAGGTTTACATTCCCGGAGTGGACTTAAATGAATAATGTAATTCGTAATTTGGGCACAATAATAGCAGTAATACAATGTAATATTCTAATGTACAGTTCTTTTAACAAAAAGGTTGACAAACCACACGTGCCGAGAGCATTTAAGATGGACATTAACTTGAACGCATAAGAATCATCCATTCATAAATTGATAACTCAAACGATATTACGAAAGACACATGTAGGGCACGATACAAACGCACACAATAACCAGCTTGTTAAACTACATCAAATATATAAAGAACAAAAAATCTGAGTGCTCCAATAACAAGTATTAAATGTATAAAAAATACGTTATACAATTTTTTGTGTATATACAGCGTGTCCAGAAACTCTCCTGACAAACTGACTCAGATAATTCTAAGACAATTTAACCCAATTCACCTTAGTCCGAAAATGCTTCCTAAGGGAGCTAGAGCTCTTTGAAGATGGCGCCTTGTAATTAGTTTTTTTTTAATATCTGCCGAACGCTTCTATTTAGAAAAACAAAAACTGGTATGCTTATTTATCCTCCAGAGATGAATCGATTGCATCAATTGCGAATTTCTAGTACCGGTCATAGGCGTCCGTTTTGGGTAGGTAAACGGTTATTTTAACGCATAACTTTTTTGTCTTTAACTTTTAAGCATTTGTGACACTAGATTATTAAATTTTCAGGTATTCTAGTACTAAAAGGTACTCTTATTTTAAGTCGGTAGGACACACCGTTTTCTAGAAAAATCGATTTGAAAATTTATCGTTTTTTCGTCATTAAAATTCAATTTATTATTTTTTGCATTAGTTCGCTCTGAACTGCCAACAGAAATAAAACCTACGTTTTTAATTGTCAAATTGTTGTCAGTTCGCGAAGTTTATCTTTTAATTTTTTACTTTGTAGCATTCAAACACAACGATTTCAATTTAAAAAAAAATGGTTTTTACTAATGAAGAATACGCCGATATGCATTTAGTTTATGGCGAAATGAGGTGTAACGCTCGAGCAGCGCAACGTATATACGCTGAAAAATTTCCCAATCGTCAGCATCCCACTCACTCAACATTTACAGCTCTTCATCAACGATTAAGAGAAACAGGTTCAGTGGTCCCAAAAAAAAATGAAACAGGGAGACATAATGATGTAACAGTAGAACATGAAGATGTTATTTTAATGGAAGTTGAGGAAAATTCAGAAATTAGCGTTCGAAGACTATCTGCCATGTACCCCACAATTTCAAAATCTTCCGTAGGAAATATCTTACACAAAGAAGATTTATATCCTTTTCATTTTACAAAGGTGCAAGCACTGCTAGAAGGAGATTTTTCTGCTCGTGTAGAATTCGCTAGATGGTTACAAAATCAGATAAATCAAGATGAAGATTTTTTTCAGGTACATTTTGTTTGGTGACGAAGCTTCATTCTCAAAAAATGAAATTTTTAATGTACATAATGCACACTATTATTCGTACGTTGGTGACAATCCCCACGTTGTTCAAGAATTTAAGCATCAGCATAGGTTTAGCATAAACGTCTGGATTGGAGTAGTTGACGATTATCTACTTGGACCTGTGGAATTACCTGCTAGTTTAAATGGTGTTGATTACTTACATTTCCTGCAAAATATTTTACCTGATTAGTTAGATGATGTGCTTTTAAATATTCGGCAAAACTTATGGTTTCTACAGGACGGCTGTCCGACCCACTTTAGCAGGAATGTACGAGACTTTCTAGATAATAACTATGAAGACCATTGGATTGGAAGAGGCGGTCCAGTTGCTTGGCCAGCAAGGTCGCCGAATTTGAATCCTTGCGATTATTGTGTTTGGGGATACATAAAAGCATTTGTTTATTCCGTTCCGATACAAAATCGTGCACAACTAAGGATACAAGATGCTTGCAACGAATTTAGAAATAACTTTGGAATTTTTGCAAGAATTCGGCGTTCTCTAAGCAAAAGGGTAAATTTATGCATAGAGACTAATGGTCATCACATCGAGTATCTTTTGTAACTATCTACCTTTGATACTTGTTCTTTTTTTGTTAGTTTCGTTCCATTGTAATTAATCCTTTGTTTTTAAAAACCTTCAGGTAAAATTTTGTTTCAAATTGATTTTTGCATCTTTTCCCAAACTTTTTTTTACGAATTGTGTGCTGCATTTATTGAAACAAAAGATGATTTATTAAATTAATTTTCATCCATGCCTTGATAGTCCTAGCGAACTTCGTCGCTAAAAATAAGTAGGTACATAATAAATTGAATTTTAATGACGAAAAAACGAAAAATTTTCAAATCGATTTTTCTAGAAAACGGTGTATCCTACCGACTTAAAGAAAGAGTGCCCTTTAGTACTAGAATACCTGAAAATTTAATAATCTAGTGTCACAAATGCTTAAAAGTTAAAGACAAAAAAGTTATGCGTTAAAATAACCGTTTACCTACCCAAAACGGACGCCTATGACCGGTACTAGAAATTCGCAATTGATGGAATCGATTCATCTCTGGAGGATAAATAAGCATACCAGTTTTTGTTTTTCTAAATAGAAGCGTTCGGGAGATATTTAAAAAAAACTAATTACAAGGCGCCATCTTCAAAGAGCTCTAGCTCCCTTAGGAAGCATTCTCGGACTAGGGTGAATTGGGTTAAATTGTCTTAAAATTATCTGAGGAATCTCCGGTCTTCGTTTGTCAGGAGAGTTTCTGGACACCCAGTATATATATTATATTAATTCAAAAGTTGCTTTATTTATTTGTAATACGGAATATCACGTAACGGCTTCTAGTATTAATTTATATATATATAATTTCTAAATAAATACTGTGCTAACAAATTATTTATTCAAAAATAATACAGTATAAATAAAATCAAAAGAATATAATCCAAATTATAAAATTAGATAAAAAAAATGTAAAGAGTCTAAGAACAGAAAAACGGTTTCATATTTAAATATATACATGTACTGATAAATAGATATATAAATTTCTACAATATATTTTCAAACCAAGTAATATTTACAATTACAGCAAAGCTTCAAGAAATCACTGAAAGTGTTACACGGGAAAAACAGATAATCTTTAGTAGTTAGTCCAAGCCCCTTCATTTTCAATGACTTCTTAAAGTCTAGAGGGCGTAGAGTCAATAAGTTTTCGACAGTATTGCACAGAAATTTCCTTGTCTCAATCTTCTCCCATATTTCGTCGGAAGTACGCGGAGCTAATTCCTCCAACATATCTTTCTTCGTGATTCCCCAAACATTCTCAATTGGATTAGGTCGGGATTGTTTGAGGGCCGGCAAAACTTCAACATTTCATGTTAAAAACCACTGTTCAAGTAATAGCGATCTATGAACGGGACAGTTATCTTGCTGGAACACAAAATTATTTTCACTCATCACATTAACTGATGGTAGCATAATAATGAACAATATGTCTTGATACTGCACACTATCCAAAATATTTTTTATTTTCCATATGGATCCCGTTACAAGACTTGATATCCATTTCCATAAATTGACAGCAAAACTAGCACTACGGCTTCGTTCCAGTATATTATTTATATGATAACGAGTGTTTTGTTGTCGATACACTTTCCGTTTTGCTTTCGAATATGATTGGAAACTTGATTTGTCAGAAGAAACCACTCTATTCCAGAAATCTATGTTCTTGTCAAGGCAGGTTTCTGCAAGTCTGAGTCTTTCTTCTCTTTAATTTCCAATATTTGCTTCTACCAATCTGTTGCGAGAAATACTTACACTTCCACTAAATCCCGTTACCTGACTGGCTCTGCGACAGGTTCATAGAGGTTATTCTTCAATGTAACGCGTCAGAGCATTATCTTCTTCTGGACGTGTTACCCTTTTTCTTCCTGAACCACCGACCAGGACGTCTTGCTACAAAGTGGTCTACCAAACCATTTCTGTCGAAGTTTAGAAATACTAGTGTGGCTGACACCTAATTCTCTAACAACGCCTCTAATGGACCACTCATATTCCAGCATTGCTACCGCGAGTTCTTTTTCAAGTGTTGTCAACTTGGTGACTTGATATTTCTTTTTTCTTTACGATAGGAGGTATAGGTAATAAAGCTTGGAATCATTTTACATACACGTATTTGCAGAACAAAGAATTTATTATGAATTAATAATAATAAAACTATAGCTAGCTCGACCTACAAATATTAGACAGAATTTGTACTTTACACTGTCAACCTTTTTGCTAAAAGGGCTGCACATATTTTTCCAAATAAGGTTCGCCAATGCGACGTTACTGGCTTCTCCATCCTTGAACGCCAGTGGAACATTAAAAATTCAATGTTATGCTCATATTGTTAATTTTTCGTAGGTTGCATTAGGTTAAAGTGTTTTATCCTTTGTGTGGTAATACATTCATTTGAGTTTCGTTCAATACTCTCTATTCTTACATGTATTTCATAATTCAGTCAACGAGTTTGTTTTACTAGAGCTGCAATTGAAAGAAATTTCGCTATTTCTCTTGCAATATCTGACAAATCATATCGATTTATCTACAGTAAAGTGAGTAAACTTATCTACTCATATATCAGTTACTTATTCCACGCTGTAGGTAAAGTTAAAAACTTGTATAAATTAGGCAATCATAGGATTATAGACCGACAAACCGATTAAATGTATGTTGTTATAATTTGATAAGGAACAATCTTTAAGCACATGGAAATTATTTCCATTAAACCGATATACTAATTATCTAGTACGTACGCGTGACGCACATTTTTAAGGCATTCTGATCACATCGACATCAACTGCAACTGTAGGTACATCATTTCACCATTACATATTTCATTCTGTTTGTTTTTACAACACGAGCTTTGTTATCTTTTATCAATGCCAAGTTGTTATTTTCCTTAATTTATCCATGAACTACATTGTGAATTAATTGACCACGACTTCTGTTTCACAAAATCTACACCAGCTCTACCAACCACGTCGCAAAGTTTGTTATTTTCCCTTTGTTTTAATGTAGAGTTAATTTGTTGATATCTATAACGTTTGCTTTGAATTCTTACAAATGTTTAAGTCTTTACAGGTTTCCTATGAAAGACGAAACGTGGAGAAAAGAAAACTTGAATTTCTACTAAATGTCTAACAATTTAGAAAATTAGTAGAACATAGTAGATAAAGCTATGCTTGGGTAACAAGGACGTGTAGTTCGCAAGCAGACATTTTTCGAAAGAATCGTATCTTTAAAGTTATGCTTAGTTTGTTTTCAGCTTTTAATAAAAACATGTGCTTAAACACCTATCTAACAAACCCGAAGTCAATAACAAACATAACCTTACATCTCATGAGGTGACCTTCCAAAAATTAATCCAATTATTTGACGTGAAAGTGTTACAAAATGTTACATTTCATTTATATTATATAACTTCTTCAAACCCGGCTTTCGTAATTCCTGTGGACGCCACACGACTTTCTTATACGTATGTGTGTGTCGAATCTTTTATACAAAAATTGTACCAAACTAAGTTTAAAATGTATTTATCTTCCCAAAACAATAAATGTGTAAAGGTGTAACATCCGATTCGAATTATAACCTTTTTCTTGATACAAAAATTATTCAAAATCCAGCTTTAGATGCATACCTAAATTGCAACATATTTTGTGATTTCTTTTCTAAAGAAATTGTTCCAATTCGGGCTCTAAATAATTTTATACTGTAGATAAATTTGTATTGAATGCACAGTTTGCAATGTAATTGCAGAAAACTACAATTTGATAAAAGTAAAAGTTTTACTATTAATCGGAATTTTAAGTTCTTCTTTATACAACAGTTATTTCAAATGCAGCTATAAACACATTTTTGTTCTTAATCACAAAAGTCTATAAAAATCTCGAGGTTAAAAATGTCTGTCATCACAAAGCACAATACTTCCTTATACAAAGTATAAGAAAGTAAAAAGAAATAAAGTTAAACTGTCGGAATCTGTCAAAATGTTTATAAAGGAATCATGTTTAAATTCAATTAAAATGCCCCAAAGTTGGGCGACATAATGAACAGGAACCCCTATATACAAATTAATATATTTTAATGTAAAGTTTAAATATCAAAATAAAATGTAAAATGTTTTTTATTTGCCAGCTCAGCTCAGTTAGGATTATGTCAGGACGATTCGGATTAATAAGAAATGATTGATTAAAAGGGTTCCTAAACATTAATTGATTTTAATAAAAAGAAAAATGCCATTTTAAACTTTAATAATACTTATATTCAAAATCAATGAATCATATATATATTTTTACAAACAACAAAAGAAACAAAACATATTTAAAAGAAAATTTCAATACACTTTTTTACAAATAATAAACTGACACAAATATTAATATAGATTCTTTGTTGTATTAGAACGTAAACAAAAAAAGCTAGAATTAACTACGTACGCTGCATATACAAGATTTATGTATGTTTATATACACATACCACAATGCTAAGACAGATCAAGTTATGTTATATTTTATCTTACGGAGACGACGTTTATTTAGCAATTATATTTACTTAATTCGTCTCTACTTGAAAATGATTTAGAATCTTTAGTTTTTCTTTATTATCAAAAATACATTCATCATACAATAATTGTTTAAAAATGCTAATGATTCTTCTATTTTATCTCTTCTATACTGCTTTCAACGGAAACTTGTTTGTTCTACGTTGTCTTCAACGGACTTCGATTTACTCTGCCATATAGAACACAATTTCTTTATTATAACAATATAACGCAGATTTACTATTTATGTGAAACTTTAAACACTATTTTATTACTTTTTACAAATAACCACAATTCTTCTGACCGTAGCCGACTATCCCAGTAGTCTTTTTGCTTGGCGTTCGCCTTTCGATACAACGTTTAACATATCTCGCCTTCGACTCTTGACATTTGAAAGCGTATTTTCTTTTTATATAAGAATGTCTGTGAATCCCCGCTTTCTACATAGTCCGGTTGTTTCCATTCACATTGCACACGCACACCTTCTTTTAACTGTGAGAATGTTTATCATTATCGGAGCGTTTATCGCCTTAATGTAAACTTTTGGCGCCACAATTCTTATTCATAAATATATACTAAACTTATGACGAATTGAAACTAAATATTACAATAATACGTTCATTGATTTTAAATACTTCTTTTGAAAATATTAATAAAAAATATACTTAATTAAATTCTTTAAAATAATAAAATTATAAATTAATATAGGGAAATGGGCTGTACCATTACATGTTCTCATGGGATATATAAAGATGTTGAAATGCTGGTAGTTTTAACATCTTTTCTTATTGGTGACAATTTATCTGAATAACGATTTCTGCTTCTAGTTGAAGCTGCTGAAAATAGAGACGCACTGAATTTGTTTCTACTCATAATTTTACAATAACATATAACAAACATGTTGATAAAATTAAAAAAAGTGTATGTTAACAAAACCTATTCTTTCGTAAATATGTGCAATTAATGTTAGCAGCAGTTGGAATCGCAGCACAACCAACATATAAATTTCACCTTTTCTAAAACCCGTACATAGTGAAAAACAGAATGTGCTACAGAAGCATTTTTAAAATTCTCTTTGACGAAAAGAAATACTTTGGATATTTTCTAAGACCCCATGGTATTATCAAAGTTAGACTTTACGGTTGACTCTACATTAAAAAAAAATCACAATTGTCACAATTTATTTTTACACATTCATAAAATAATCTGCTCTCTCTCGTTACAGTAATCCTAAACTACACGAAACAGAGAATGCCCAGAAAACTATTGAAGCAGAAGGCGATTTCGACCCCTATCTACATAGAAATGTCCTGCATCCAACGACGTAAGTATCATTTCAGATTGATTGAACACCCATCGATGCAAACTAACATTGAACTGATAATATATCATTTGTATATTCACACGTCATTTATATTACACTGACTTTGCACCGTTTGATTGATATTTATCCGACCGGAACCCGTTAAACTGTGCTACTAGGGATCCTGCATTCAAGGGATTGCTATTATATTCAATTATATTTAATTTTAGTCTTTCTATCCTTATAACAAGTTTTTTAACTCAAATAAAAGGAGGTGATTCTTCAACAGAACTGGTTACACAACCATAATTCTTACAAATAAAGGTGTAATATAAACGAAATTAATATGCTGCTCGAACACAGCTTAAGATTGTTATTCAACTCTGAGTAATTAGGCAATAATAAATTATGAGAACTATGGGTATTTCGTTAAGACAATTAAAGAAATTAAATCTGCTTGGTATAATAACGTCATAGAAAATAAGTAAAACACTTGTTGCAGGGACGCTGAAACATTACTTCATTTGTTGAAAGGAAGTTTTGGGACTGGAATTTTGGCTATGCCAAATGCATTTTATCATGCTGGATACGTATTAGGTCTCGTAGGAACGATAGTAATAGGAATAATTTGTACTTACAATGTGCATTTACTAATCAGAGCAGAATATGCGTTGTGTAAAAGAGCTAAAAGAGGAAGTTTAACATATCCGGCCACAGCTGAAGCAGCTCTAGCAGGAGGTCCACAATTTCTACGGAAACTTGCACCATATGCTCCGTAAGTAAAGTAAAACTATGTGTATACCAGTATTCTTGATATTCCTGGATCTTGTTTACACTTTCTGCATTTTTCAAACTTAACATCAATAATTAAAGATACTTAATTTTATACATCTTATTCGTTAGAAAATATTAGAATTCTTGTAATATTATCAATGGTAAATACATGCAAAATGATGGTGACACTTTCAGATATAATTGACGCCATCCTTATTTTCTCAAGTGTAAAACTTTATTTCGACTTCATACTTAAATTATACAATATATTGTTATCATAACATATTGCTGTGATCTTTATAGTTTAAGAATTATGAAAATTATTAAATGATTAAGCTTTAGAATAAGAACATAAATTTTAAGTTGTAAGTATAGTTTTTAATATAGTAAGTACAGAATCAAAAGATTCAAAAGGTGTATAATGAGTTGCATAACCTTTAAGGGGCAATGTCTTTATGAGAAATATATATATAAATTTAAGTTTAAAATCATTAAGAAAGGAATAGAAATAAACACAAAATAAATTCATGTATTCTATATTTTTTTATAGAAAAGACAAACACAAGGTGTGGTTTGAGTATACAAAAACAGAACCAGCATGTTAGAATAGCATTAAATATTCAAAGAAATTGACCAATGTTTAAAAATAAAAATGTATTAAAAGTAAACAACAGAGACAGAGTGATGTTGAAAGACGGAACAGTGAAGAGGGTGAATCATTTAAAGGCCATAAAGTTATATGAACGAGGCGATATTCGACATGATCGTTGTGAAAACGTCTATTCTAATGAATAAAAATAGATTGTAAATTTGCACAATAATTTTAAGGTATAAGGGAATTTATGATCATAATTAAGAATACAATAAATACCTGATACTTATATTTGAAAGCATTTTAAAGGATAGACACATATTTGAAATGTTATAATAAATGTAAGGGCATCAGAGATAGCAGGACAAATTTTGTGTGGTTCTAATTATCTACAAAGAAGAAATAACATTAACATTGTTGACAGTTGTACGGAAATCAACATACAAGAGAACGAGAGGCAATGGTTAGAGCACAGGGATGATGCTGTCGAAGTCTGTGTTCCTTGTAATGCAGTCCTAAAGAAGAGGATTCCAGTTGTGTTCAATATATTTCCGATCATATCCAAAAAAGTCACCTACATGAAGAAAATATGAATAGTTTTAAGTAACGGAAAAGGGATGTACATAACCAATAATGAAAGAGGTAATGGGTTCATTTACAAGCATAATGAGGGATTGCGTTAAGGAAAGGATAAACCTACCGTAGACAAAAAATCGCAAGTGTGCATGGACTTTTAAATAAACAATTTGTGTGTAAACATTTAGTGCATTCTTGAACTATCAAAAGTACGATGGGTATGTGTGACTAGGGAAAACTTACAGAAAACGAATATGAAGTGGATAATGCCAACATAAATATTAGTATGAGAGTCGTGGCGCTGTAGACGGATAGTCGTCTTTTGTTTGAAAACCGAAGTTATAAAAAGGCGCGAAGAACGAGATAAGAGGAGAAGCTGCCGAACTTTCGAATTTATCAGACGTAAAATTTTTGATGGCGTTCGCAAATGATAGTAGGGGAGTAGGGTACTTATACCGATTCTGGAACACACTCCTCCTCCTCCCCCTCTCACCCAGCTCCCCCTCACCCCCCTCGCCCTAGTGGCGCCCTCTGCCAACCCAACTGATGTGGCGCCCCCTCGCGGTCGCCAACCCAACTAGAAATTGCAGATTTCATCATTACCAACCCAACTAAAATTGCAGATTTCATCATTACCAACCCAACTAAAAATTGCAGATTTCATCATTACCAACCCAACTAAAAATTGCAGATTTCATCATTACCAACCCAACTGATGTGGTGCCCTCTGACGGCCACTAACCAAACTAAGAAATGGCAGATTTCATCATTACCAACCCAAATACCATGACGCCCTCTCACAGCCACTAACCAAGAAATGGCATCTCCCATCACTACCAACCCAACTAATGTAGCATCCTCTCACGGTCACTAGCCAAACTAAGGTGACGTCAGACAAATGGCGGACCATCAAGATGGTCTTTGCTTCTAGAGAATTCCTGAATAAATTACCAGGCTTGCTATCGCGCTTCTCAATGTACTTTAAACAGGTCTAAACATGTTTCCAGCGGAAACCGCAACGGCTGTCTGCTTCTGTGATAGCCGCATGCTTGAAATGTATATCTTACTTATAAAATAAAATAAAACAAACAATATATTTTTTAAGAAAAACAATGTATTTATTATTATTAATTAACAATATGACCAAGTTTCATACCCTCAAGATCACACTTGTAATGATATAATATAAAAACTATTTGTAAATACAATGTCATCCAAATAAAATAGAATTCCATGTTTTAAAATGTATTTATAATAATGTTTCGAGATACATTTCACCATTTTTTCTCAAATTATAAAATGTAAATACAATCGCTGATGTACAAAAACGTAAGCTGTAGAAGATAAAGAAGCATTTTGAGAGCCAGTATATATTTTTTTTATCTGCTGTGAAGCGTATCTTGTTTTTTTTTTATTCTCTTTTTTTAATACTATGTGTACATTGTGTTTCAAAATTAGTTTTATTAGGCATAAACTATGTTTTTGTGTAAAAAATCCCTAAATTTCATATTAAAAAGCCGCTCGTTAAGCATATTTCTTCTAATGATAGTGCAATGCATGAAGTGTAAAAGATAGACTCATTTTATGAATTTATGTTAATTCAAATTGAAATTAAGCATGGGATATCTGTAAATGTGAAAATGATGATAATTTTTAGCTCTTAAAATATTGATAAATAGCTTGGCAAAACATCAATTTTTTTAATTGTTTTTAAGCGATACTTTTTCAAAACATTTTTATGTAATTGAGACCAAGGATTTATTATTTTCTAGTGTAATTTAATATGACTTCAATTCTTTTTGGTTATAGTGTTAATGCTGTCTTTATACTAGTTTTTTTTGTGTATACTACTGTTGTTCAGTGGTTAAAATTTAATGAAAAGCATATTTCTTGTAATGATATAAAAACTATTTGTAAATACAATGTCATCCAAATAAATGAAAAATAAAACTTTGCTACATATTGAAAGCCTGGTGTCCGTTTAAGCTTAGTCACAAAATTCCTGGTGATATAAGCAGTGTATAAAATTCAATCTTCATTTAATGTAGTGCCTATATAAATTTTATATTTTGTATTCATTTAATGTGAGACTTCTGCTAAATTTTTTATTAATGAAATATTACTAGCGAAATATGTTGACGTTTTAACGCTCTTTAAAGTAGGTCTTCTATGAAGAGAGGTAGATATAGGAGGGGTTTTGATTGCTATATATCTTTTACCTATGGATTTATATGTCATAATTGTTTATCGTTGTAATTGGTTTGTTTTTCCCTATGATTGATATGCTACATATTAGCTATAATTCGCATACAAAATGTGGTTATTATTTTTAATAAATTGTTTTTTCTTAAAATATGTTGTTCCTTTTTATTTTATAATATAGATATATTAAATAAGGTGACTATCACAGCGGTGTCGACTTATTTCTTGTAGTGATATATATAAAAGTATGTATGTATACTTATGGATGAAAATAATTATTATAAGTCTATCAATTTATTCATATGAGGATTAGAGTGTCTATGTATTTATGTATGTGGTATTAAATATCTAGGTCTTCTATGGAGAGAATGATGTTTATTACCTATATAACTTTACCTATGGATTTATATGTCATAATTGTTTATCGTTGTATTTCGTTTAATGTTTTTCCCTATGGTTGATATGCTATAATTCGCCTACAAAATGTGGTTATTATTTTTTAATAAATTGTTTTTTCTTAAAATATGTTGTTCCTTTTTATTTTATGATATAGATATATTAAATAAGGCTACTATCATAGAGGTGTTGATAGCGATCAAACGTTGTGGTTTCCATTAGAAAACATGTTTAGATCTGTTAGAAATATGCTGGTAAGCTCGATATCAAGCTTTTTGAACTGTTAGGCTGCACAAATACATTTCATTTATGTGTCTATCACTGAA
The DNA here is from genome assembly GCA_963170755.1 of Amphimallon solstitiale. Classification (NCBI taxonomy): domain Eukaryota; kingdom Metazoa; phylum Arthropoda; class Insecta; order Coleoptera; family Scarabaeidae; genus Amphimallon; species Amphimallon solstitiale. Next base: position 15,655,820 of record OY720675.1, read on the forward strand.
TGTATGATTTGAATGTATTGTTTTGGAATGATGGCTTTTAAAGGGAATGATTTGATAGTGGTTTTAATAGATTGATGCCTGATGCCACCTTAGTTTATTAGATTTTTGGCGGTCATCTTGGATTCACCATCTTGCTTTTCTAAAATCCCTACTTTGAAACGTCCTGTATATTCATACTTGGTTGCTATGTTATCCAGTATCATACTGTATATTTATTTTATGATTTTGAGATGGTATGCTGATGTCAGATATAAATCCTCGGTGGTGGTGTTTGAAAGTATGTTGGGTTTGACCTAGATGTATCTTCCTAAGTTGATCTGGTGTTGTGGCGTTTTGAAACTATGTTGGGTGGTTGTTGTTGTGATGCGTGATACGGAGTTGGGTATTTTCTAGAAGTTGAGTTTATATCTTGATCGATCATATTGATAGTCGGCTATTTCGCCTGACGTCACCTTAGTTTATTAGATTTTTGGCAGCCATCTTGGATTCGCCATCTTGCTTTTCTAAAAATCCCTACCTTTGAAACGTCCTGTATATTCATACTTGGTTGCTATCTCGTCCAGTAGCATACTGTATATTTATTTTATAATTTTGAAATGGTATGCCGATCTTAGATGTAAATTTTATATTTTTATCGATCATATTGATAGTCGGCTATTTCGCCTGACGTCACCTTAGTTTATTAGATTTTTGGCGGCCATCTTGGATTCGCCATCTTGCTTTTCTAAAAATCCCTACCTTTGAAACGTCCTGTATATTCATACTTGGTTGCTATCTCGTCCAGTAGCATACTGTATATTTATTTTATAATTTTGAAATGGTATGCCGATCTTAGATGTACAGTTTATATTTTTATCGATCATATTGATAGTCGGATATTTCGCCTGACGTCACCTTAGTTTATTAGATTTTTGGCAGCCATCTTGGATTCGCCATCTTGCTTTTCTAAAAATCCCTACCTTTGAAACGTCCTGTATATTCATACTTGGTTGCTATCTCGTCCAGTAGCATACTGTATATTTATTTTATAATTTTGAAATGGTATGCCGATCTTAGATGTACAGTTTATATTTTTATCGATCATATTGATAGTCGGCTATTTCGCCTGACGTCACCTTAGTTTATTAGATTTTTGGCAGCCATCTTGGATTCGCCATCTTGCTTTTCTAAAAATCCCTACCTTTGAAACGTCCTGTATATTCATACTTGGTTGCTATCTCGTCCAGTAGCATACTGTATATTTATTTTATAATTTTGAAATGGTATGCCGATCTTAGATGTAAAGTTTATATTTTTATCGACCATCTTGATGGTATGAAGCTTGGAGATATTGTTAATTTAAAATAATATTGTTAATTTATAAATAATAATAAATAAATTGTTTTTTCTTAAAAAATATATTGTTTGTTTTATTTTATTTTATAAGTAAAATATACATTTCAAGCATGCGGCTATCACAGAAGCAGACAGCCGTTGCGGTTTCCGCTGGAAACATGTTTAGACCTGTTTAAAGTACATTGAGAAGCGCGATAGCAAGCCTGGTAATTTATTCAGGAATTCTCTAGAAGCAAAGACCATCTTGATGGTCCGCCATTTGTCTGACGTCACCTTAGTTTGGCTAGTGACCGTGAGAGGATGCTACATTAGTTGGGTTGGTAGTGATGGGAGATGCCATTTCTTGGTTAGTGGCTGTGAGAGGGCGTCATGGTATTTGGGTTGGTAATGATGAAATCTGCCATTTCTTAGTTTGGTTAGTGGCCGTCAGAGGGCACCACATCAGTTGGGTTGGTAATGATGAAATCTGCAATTTTTAGTTGGGTTGGTAATGATGAAATCTGCAATTTTTAGTTGGGTTGGTAATGATGAAATCTGCAATTTTAGTTGGGTTGGTAATGATGAAATCTGCAATTTCTAGTTGGGTTGGCGACCGCGAGGGGGCGCCACATCAGTTGGGTTGGCAGAGGGCGCCACTAGGGCGAGGGGGGTGAGGGGGAGCTGGGTGAGAGGGGGAGGAGGAGGAGTGTGTTCCAGAATCGGTATAAGTACCCTACTTAGGGGTTTCAATACACTACGTTGAATCATGTTAGTTTAAATGTATTAAGGTCATTTTTGGATTTCAATAGAGTTTTTAGTTTGCATATTGTTAATTATTTGTTACATTAATAAATATATAAATATCAAAAATGGTAGACATCAATAAAAAGGAATTTGATGATTTATATGAGGAATATAAGTAAGTTTTTCCTGAAATAAATATACAGTTTGAATAATTGATGATGTTAGACATACTCTAGGAAGTACTATGTGAAAATGTTTACTTCTGGCAAGGCGTTAAACATCATCAATACTTAAATAAAATATTGTTTTGCTAAATTATATTGATTTTTTTGTAAATTGTGGAAAATTGTTAATGGTGTTGAGGGCACTAGAAGTACTATGTGTGAATATTTGCTTTCTGTGTATCACTGGGCATTATTAATGATTTGTGGTAGAAAATTTAATAAATTTCAAGCAGTTAAATACGTATAGATATGAATATTCTTGATGGACAAAAGCCAATCTGTGGGGTGTACTATGAGCAAATATTTGCATTCGGCGATTAGTAAAGGTCTTTTTCAAGGTATTTTCTTCTTTGCGAAATTTTAGATCTTCGAAGACACTACGTGCGAATGTATGTCTTTGTTGAAATAAAATTTAGCTTCGTAGGGGAAAAATCATTTTTGAATCTATAAATACAATATTAAAAGATTAAAAATAGCAAAATAATATTTTTCTTGAATCCACATAGAAAAAAAGGAATTATGTGTTTCTAAGTTTTTCATGATTATGAAGCGACATTTTTTAACAGCCACATGTTCTAAATAAAAAATTTTTTATAATGTTGTTTACTGAACTAGAATATGAATATAAATGTTTAATGAAATTTTAAAAACTTATTTATTATTAACCTTATCCAAATTAAACTTAAATGGGAAAAACACACCAGATAAATGAAGGAAGGATCACTGCTAGAACTCACGTAAACAAATTGAATGCTAACAGGGATTGGATTTATAATTTATAGGAGTATTTTTTTTACAATATTAATGCAATCTCAGCATTCATATAAATATTATGTAATTTTGTATCGTTAAGGCTACAACGTTAGAAGTGTAGTTGCATTAATGCAACCACAGCAGTATGTGATCAGTACATTTCTATAATGGTGTTTGGCATAAGTCACATTTTTGCAAATTATGAGGTTTGCAGGGCTTATAATTCCTGAACTATTGAAAATAAATAGATGATTGTTTTAAATTTGATTCTTAAAGATTTAACAAATATTTTTCGTTATTATAACCATATTTACTGTGTTTCATGCGCCTACTGCGAGTTAAAAGTTGACAAACATAAATATCAGAAACTTTGTTTTCTAAATGGCATCTACTACTTTTACTGTTAAAAACCAATCAATAATTGAATTTTAAGTCGACTTTTATTATCATTGTATAAAAAAATCTTCTTATGTCAAATAATGGTTAATTTTGTCATTTCAGATAGATGTAGTTTTTCAAATTGAACACTAAGCATGTTTTGCTAGCTATATTGAAATTTTCAGCTTAAATCTCAAACAAATCGAATATATCATTCAAAGAATGATCCATAATAAAAATTGAACAGAGTATCTGAAACAGTAAGGAAACAGTGGCAGAACAATGGCTTAAGTTTGTCATTTTTTACAAAGTCTACTAGCTTTTTTTTCTATCAACATATTTCCAATAACTCAAAGACAACTTAGAAATAATGGTAATAAAAGTGATGATAAAATTTAATTTTGGAATGTTTTTTGTCAATAGAATAAAGTTTCTGATACTTTTTATATATCAACTTTAAAATGTTGATGCAGTAGACTTGAAACATAGCAAAATGTGTGTGCCTACTAGTACAAAATATTGATTATATCATCATGAATTAAAATAAAAAAATCATCCATATATTCTCAACGGTTCAGGAGTTAGATAAGTTTTTTTTTAAAGAACACAAGTAATTCGGATTTTTTGCGAATAATATGACACATGTCAAAAACTATAACTTAAAAGTTCTGATAACTGGTTTTGTCTAAACTCACAATTATATATAGAATTAAATAGGCAAACTAGTTAAATTTTCTTTAGTTAAGTTTATTATAAATATTTATTTTCAAATTTACCATTAATCGAGTTTCAAGGAAAATAAAACAACTTCTGCTGGATTTATCTTGAGATTGCGCTTGCATAACGGATAAAATAGAAATCTTGCTTTGGTTTTGCTTTCTGGACTTAGCTATTTACTTCATTTATTAATTTATATGTATATATATTCTGTAATAAGGACGCAATAAACATTATTATTATTATTATTAAGTGGGGGTTTTCCGATTGTTAAATAAAAACTGGTGTTAATTTTCAGTATTTCCTGCAGTTGATTTTGGCCGGTTACCAAATTTCATATTAATAATATTCCGTGAAATCTAATATTTTCTATTGAACGTGTTAGGTTTATCACCCTGTATAGTAGAAACAACACGTCACATTAGTTTAACTTTCAGGATCTTTGTCAACGTCTTTCTTCTGATCTATCAGATTGGAGCGTGTTGCGTTTATACCGTGTTCATAGCTGAAAATATTAAGAGCGTCGTGGATGTCTACGGTACGAAAATCGATATAAAACTGTACATGTTGATGCTTCTACTACCTTTGATTTTGCTAAACTATATAAGGAATTTGAAGTATTTGGCTCCGCTTTCTACTGCCGCGAACGGAATCACAGTGGTCAGCTTTGGATTTATCCTGTACTATCTCATAACTGATGGGCCCACGTTTGAAGATAGAGAACCAGTCGCATCCCCCAGGTATTGGCCTTTGTTTCTAGGGACTGTATTTTTCGCCTTGGAAGCAATCGGTGTGGTAAGTTTTTTTTTTCTAAAACGTGCAGGTATATTATTATTTTAAATTTTGTCACAGTTAAAAATGGCACCCAACGTGTGGGGTACGAAATTTATCTTTATCAGTTTCTTTCCAAATTTTACAAATATGTAATAATAAGAAATATAATGTTATTTTGGTGGATTTAATATCTTTTGTCACTGTACTCTCTGAAATCATCCAAGCTGGCTGTACACCCAAATTCCTTCAATTCGCACTCCAGTTCGAAAATAGGCTTGAATCGTGTACGTTTTTCCACTTTATTGTAAAGAACTTATTCAAGCACAATGTTCAAACTTGCTTTCAGCAGTTCTATCACATTAATAGATGATAGTCAATGTCACTGTCAAAATAATTTTCAAAACCGTTAAGTCATAATACCTGGATTGAGTTCAGACATATATTTTCTATTTCAATGCCATCTTCGTCCCGGAAAATTTATATCACGGTACAGCGTACCCATAATAAATTAAAAAGAAGTTATATTCTAATAAATTATACTTTTACAGATTATGCCGTTAGAGAATGAAATGAAAACGCCTAAATCCTTCGGTGGTCCGTTTGGCGTTATAAACAAAGCCATGTTCATCATAGTGACTTTCTATACAGGATTGGGATTTCTAGGTTATTTAACTTACGGCAGTGATGCTAAAGGGTCCGTCACTTTAAATATAGGAGAAGAAGAAGTGTAAGGATTGTAAAAACTTTTCAAAACTACATCAAAAATGTTCTCTTTTTTAGACCAGCCCAAGTTATTAAAATACTTTACGCAAGCGCAATATTCATCTCCTACGCGTTGCAGTGTTACGTCGCCATTGACATAGCATGGAATGACTATTTATTGAAAAGATTCGAAAAAAGCACAAAGAAGACCTTTTTCGAATATTGCACGAGAACTGTCATCGTGGTGATTGCCTGTAAGTAATGTGAGAATACGCTAGTCATTATTTATCATCAAGTATATACAGAGAGGTCGTAAATGGTTGACCGTGCCGCTTTATAGGCATGGTATAATTGCCGCATATATCATATTCTGAATTGTATTTCGTCCGTCCGGCATCTATTATTTTACGTATGAACTATATATTACAGTCATTTTCTTTTGCTTTTCCGCTATATAAAAACAATAACAAAACAAGAAAATGGGTGTGTTTAAAACCACACAGCAGAAGTGTAAACTTCATCAAGGCGAGGTTAATAATACGAAATACACTTTCTTTTTCGTTCTATATTACATTTAAATAATCGTCCGCGAAGTTACCAATTCGCGAACGCAACACAGTTCGCGAAATACAATTTCGCGGCCGTTGCTATGGCAGCGGCCGTTAAAGTAAATACACATTTTGACACATGTTTAATCACACATTCTACGACTTATTTTGACAACTATCAAGTATTTGTAGTTTATTATATTCGTCTCATTTCCATAGTAACGCATGTAAAGCAAGTAAACCACTTTAATTTAGCACCTTTAGAACTAAATTGAATTAAATTGTGTCTCAATTTAAATTAAATCGATTGAAAAATTTAACGGTTGCCCAAAAAATTGTGTGTATATCTTATCCGCGAAAAACGTACTCCAGATTGTCTTGCCTCGGCCGCAAGCATTATTAAGGAGATTTTCGGACGCATGTATATATATATAAATAGACGATATGAAAACTGGCTTTCGACTCCCGCCCTTGGTCTAATGGTTAAGTGCTGGCCTCTCACCCAGGCGACTCCGGTTCACATCTGCTCTGGGACATGAATTTATTTATTCATTTAAATTTCAATTTAATTGAAATTAAATACCTCTATATGATATATTTATTTATCTTGTTCCCTTAGCTGACTTTACCCGAAGAGCGTTACATATCCGAGCGTTGCAGGTCAGTCTTGTTCACTGCCTACAATCAGCGCAACGCGCCTAAAGAAGTTTACACTTCAAAAAAATTGTCAAAACAAGTCTGAAATTTGTGTCTGTTTCTTGGGGTTTTTTAAAATTTCGGGATTAAGATGATTTCAAGCTGCCACTAAGTTGATTACTTAATCTGACGTAAGTTTAAGATCTAGGAAGTAGAAAATTAACACTTGCCCAAGGTACAAACGAATAATGAAACCAGTGTTCGAAAATTCTAGAAGTACTCCAAACCAATTTTGAATATTCAAAGTTCACCGGATATTTAAAGTTTTTAAATGATCTTGGGTTCGCAACTTTACCAGTAAACAACGGCTTTACTTTATGAGACCCAGTAGCATTACTACGTTCTAGAAGTGTTAATCTCTGCTTTTCCGTTTTTCTGCTAATAACAGTTTTCTCTTCCGCCTTGACAAATATTTTGTTTGCTAACAATTTACAATAGAGTTCCATCTCATCAGCAATGTACAGCTGCTCTAATGTAATACCAACTTCTATTTTATTTTTTAAATGGATATTAAACAGATCCACGAGTTTCGGGTTGAGAGAACAATTTTTTCTCAGATGTTCAAAAAGGGAATTCCAAATTGCTTTTTAATGCGTTGTAGTGATGCATCATTGGTTATAAAATGTTTAATATTTTCTCTAATTTGTGACTGATTTATTTTTCCTTTTTTGCTTCATTATTTCACCAATTACAATAATATTTTTACATCTTTAGTCAAGAAACTATTTATAGAATATTTTGTCCATAAAATAATAAAAAAATAAAGAGCCCAACTAGGTTACTTACTGGATTGGCTATTGAAAATTGAATGAATGAACAACTTAACTGACGACGAAGATGATTCTGAACAATGCAGTGGTGGCATGAAATTATAGGTTCTACATACATTTTGAGTACATACATTTTTTAATTCTATTTTGGATTAAAAATCTTGTTCTTTTTTTGCTACAAAAAACAGCACTAGATGACTGGCCTTTCCAAACAGAAAGATTTTTTTTTTGAAGTGTAAACTTCTATGGGCGCGTTGATTGTGGGCACTGAACGAGATTGAGCCGTCACGCTCGGCTATGTAACGCTCGAGTCGCCATGGTTACCAAACGAATCGTAAATTCGACAAAAATCGGCAAAACTGTGCAAAGAACTCCTCTCTGGATACGAGAAATTGAAAGCTGCCCTTTGGCATTGGTGTACGGACGGCATTGAATTTCCGCTCGACGGAGAGATTTTCTTCCTAAGTGGAGCGGTTGTAAAGATATAGGCTTTTAAAGAAGAGCGTGCACTCGATGTTTTAACAGAAAAATGGCTTACGTCATGACGATTTACGTGACAATCAAAAAATTCCGAGAAATGTCAACCTGACAGGCGAATTGAGTTACACCACAGATTCACTTTTAAGCGTAAAATACGAAATTTTGAAGGTTGCGAGGGCTCATCAAGACTCGGGGTCTTAAGGAACCGGCTTTTTGGGACCTTTTGTATGCTTATTTCGAGTCGGCAGTCGCACGCAATCGAAGGTACCGACAATTTAAAGGTCGTTTGCAGAAGGATTTGGTAAGAAAAATGTCCGTTTAAATGTGCACTGATACCAATGTATTCCGGACAGGCGAAAAATAAATATCGGATTCTCATGTGCACTGGCGATCAATGTATAACGGTCCGGCGAATTGCATCTCCACACAATACATAACGGTCTCACACATGACTTGATATTTTTATCTATACAGGGGTCGATTAATATTTTTTTGTACTCACCGCCTGTAAAGTGACATTTGGCGCATGTGTAGCTCATCGACATTCATATTGGCAGTTCGGAATTGTATGAAAGTGAAATTTTAGATACGGGGGTGTCTTAGGTCGCCGATCACCAATCTATAGTCAAAATATCAACAACAAAAAATGAGGTGTGGCCACCACACGACTTTCTTATACGTATGAGCGTTTCAAACTATACAATCTTAAGAATTTTTTTATACAAAACTTATTCAAAATCCTATTCTAAGTACTTTTATTCTCTTAATAAATCGCTATAGAATGCATACTTTGCAAGATATTCGAAAAAAAGTGCTACTCGCTAAGAGTAAAAGTGCTACTTCCGGTCCGAATTTTGAAATTTCATGTATACAAAAAATATTGCAAATATAACTCTAAATACTTTTGTACTCTTAATAAATATATATAGAATGCATAATTTACGACATATTTGCCAAAAATCGCTATTCGGTAAGAGTAAAAGTGTTACTTCCGGTCCGAATTTTGAAATTTTTTTTATACAAAAGATAATGAAAAGTATGTTTTAAATACTTTTATACACGTAACGTACCTGTCTAAAAAGCTTGACTTGCGAAATATTCGCAAAAAACCAATTTTCGATAAGAGTAAAAGACCTACTTCCGGTAGAAATTTCGAAAAACTTTTTAAATAAAATTCTTCTCAATTTTAATTCTAAGTACATATGAATTCTTTATAAATTTGTATAAACTTAGTATTTGACGAAATATTGGCAAAATTCTATTTTTTGACTGAAGTAAACTGCTACTTCCGGTCTACCGATTTTACTGAAAAACTAATCAGATCTCAAGAGGGAGATTATACACCTAAATACAAAATTTGGAATTGATATCTCCAGCGGTTTGACCGCTATCGTGGTCACAGACAGACAGACAGACAGACAGACACACAGACATTTTTTAAAAACCACTTTTTTGGTATCAGGGGACCTCAAAACGTGGACATCTGCAAAAATCTCGATGTCGAAAATTTTCATCATCACAATACTTCCTTATACTACGTATAAGAAAGTAAAAAACGAAATGGCGGAAGATTTTTTGATGATTGACGTATGAATGTGAAATTTTAGATACGGGGGTGTCTTAGGTCGCCGATCACAAATCCAAAGTCAAAATGTCAAAAAAAAACAAAATGGCAGACGAGTTTTTTGAAAATTGACGTTTGGATGTGAAATTTTAGATACGGGGGTGTCTTAGATCGCCGATCACGAATCCAAAGTCAAAATGTCAAAAAAGACAAAATGACGGAAGAATTTTTTGAAAATTGACGTATGAATGTGAAATTTTAGATACGGGGGTGGTTGAGGTCGTCGATCACGAATCCAAAGTCAAAATGTCAAAAGAAACAAAATAGCGGAAGAATTTTTTGAAAATTGACGTATGAATGTGGTATTTTAGATACGGGGGTGGTTGAGGTCGCCGATCACCAATCCATAGTCAAAATGTCAAAAAAAAAAAAAAATGGCGGAAGAGTTTTTTGAAAATTGCTGAATCTTTGTAAAATTTTGGATACGGGCGGGATGTTTGTGGTCGCTTATTACATCTTCAATTTGGCGATTCTTTCGGCGACCGTTACATGGGAAAGCCTTGATGAAATTTTCACTTCTGCCGTGTGGTTTTAAGCACACTCATTTTTCTTGTTCAATTCAGACTATCAAAGATTATTTACACTATAATTTTGTTATAATTATTGAAATTAATAAGCAAACAATACTTTTTTCGTCAAATTACTAATTATTGACGTTTGCAATTTACAAAAATATATACATTTCTCGTAGTACATTTTCTATTTTTTGCAAATTAAGCAAGTGTAAAATGTCACTTGAAATTTAATCTTGCTTAAAAGTTAATTTCCTTTTTCGTGTCAATGGAAGTAATAAAAACATAGAAATGCATTTACGTTTTGTTTTATTTAAATACTTTTTATTACAGTTTTATTGGCTGTGGCTGTTCCTAAACTGGAGCTCTTCATATCTCTCTTCGGAGCTTTTTGCCTATCAATTTTGGGTGTCGCCCTCCCAGCACTAATAGATCTGTGCACGCATTGGAACAAACCGAGGACAACTCGATTTTGGCTTACCGTCTGCAAAAATTGCATTGTCATCGCGTTTGGATTTGTGGTACTAGTTATTGGAACCTATACTAGTATATCTGAAATTGTGAAAGACTTTACTAAAACGGACGCCTAAAGAAATTAGCAAGATGTACTAGAAAAAAATCTCATTCAAATACTGCAATAGCGTCTCCTCAAGTTGTATATATTCGTAATCATTTATAAATTATCCAGTTATTTAAGGAAATAATTATTTTTTTTATTTATCCCCTTTCTACATACAATCTCTCATAGCATAACATACATTAAGTATTTTTTTGTATATTAATGATTTATGTCAAAACTTATTTGTCAACATCAAAATATAGCCTACTTAGTTGTAAGTTTTATTACAAGGGCATTCTTATATACAGGGTGATTTTTTTAAAGCGGTCGTTAGACGTTTCTCGGAATCTACTAAAGTGAGACGAACGAAATTTGGTATGCGTCTATAACTCTGCACAATCTATCTTGCTAAAATATTTTCATCAAGATTCTACTTCCGGTTATACCGGAAGTTGCCATCAACTTTCTTATTTTAAATAGAACCATACATTTTTTTTATCATCATCGAATCGACCATTCAATTTGCTTAATTGCCAATCTAGGTTGTGCCAATCTAATAGCCATGGTTTTCAAGATATTCAATTATTTTGGTAAAAATAGCTGCTTGCAGAGTGTTTTTCAAAAAATCGTAGTTTCCGAACCGCTCTTTATAATAAAGAGGAAAAAATTGTGTTCTATAGAAAAAAGTACATTTTATCAGCTCAGTAAACCTCTGAGTTCAAATCGATGATTAGGAAGACCGTTAAAAATTTTTGAACTTTTAAAATTAGAAAAGCAAAAAAAATAATTTGTTCAAATGGAAGCACTATTTTTTTTTTACAGGAATCAACAGATATTCTAATTTGGAAGATTTTTTCTTTAATGGTCGATATGGCTTCGGCCAACCGTTTTCTAGTAATGGGCACTTTTCTGAAAAAAATGTTTCAAATTTGTTTTGAAAGAGCGTAGTAGCCTTTGGACTATGCGATTTTCGGTGTTGCTATGGTTACCATCATAAAAAAATAATGATTTAATAACAAATAATAATTTAATAACAATTTAATATTAAATGACAATTTAATATTTTAATTTTAACAATATTACAATAAATGCTCTATGTGTTCGCCGTTTTCCCGCAAACACATTTCCATTCGTGAATGGACTCCGTGCGTAGTCGCTATAGACAGCTCTGCCGGGTCAATCTCTTCGAACGCAACGTTGATACGGTTGATTAGGTCCTCAATAGAATCGACAACTCTGTCATAAACTTTGCTTTTTATGACACCCCATAAGTAGAAGTCCAGAGGCGTTAAATCTGGTGATCTCGGTGGCCACCGCCAGGGTCCTTTATTTCCTAACCATCTGTCCTCAAACATGGTTGTCAATTGCCGATCCACAGCTCTTGTGTTATGCGGAGGGGCGCCATCCATTTGATACCAACAGCTTCTCATCTGTTGTAAAGGTAAATTATCAATAAATGGCACCACGCTGTCTTGTAAAATTTCCACGTAACGTGCTCCGTTTAGGTTGTCGTTGTATAATACAAATCTAATTTGGTCATACAGGATTAAACAATAGACATTAACTTTAAATCTTTGTTGGTTGTCAACAGTTTCTACAATTCGGGGATTTTCATACGCCCAGAAGTGTCTATTTCGTCTGTTTGTAATTCCGTTTTGGTCGAATTTTGCTTCGTCCGTCCAAATAATATTCCTCAAAAAGTTTTGGTCCTCTTGAATTCGAAGCAACATTTCTTCACAAAATTGGACTCTTCTAGGATAATCTGTTCTCCGTAGCTTTAGCAGTCGAATAAACGAAAACGGATGCTTCTTTTGCTTTCACAATATTCTCTGAATTGTGGAATAATGCAGCCGAGAATCCAGAGATGCTGATCGAATAGAAGCCCGAGGATGGGCATCAAAATAAGCCAAAATATTTATTTCAGCCTCTTCTGTCTGGACCCACCGCGTGTTTCTTCTGTTAAATGTTGTTTTTCCAAAATTTATAAAATTGTTTTTCAATCTTCGAAATTTATTCGGGGTCATAGCCGGCAAATGGGGATATTTTTCATTGAAGAGTCGACATGTTCTAGCTACAATTCGGTTACATTCACCAAAACATAAAAACAAATCGAAAATTTGCTCGTTTGTGTAACGAAAACGACGATTAACAATTTCGTTCTGCATTATAAGAGTTATTTGCGTAATAAAGACAAAACTAATACAAAACTGACAAGTTTTGACGCGAATATTATGATGGTAACCATAGCAACACCGAAAATCGCATAGTCCAAAGGCTACTACGCTCTTTCAAAACAAATTTGAAACATTTTTTTCAGAAAAGTGCCCATTACTAGAAAACGGTTGGCCGAAGCCATATCGACCATTAAAGAAAAAATCTTCCAAATTAGAATATCTGTTGATTCCTGTAAAAAAAAAATAGTGCTTCCATTTGAACAAATTATTTTTTTTGCTTTTCTAATTTTAAAAGTTCAAAAATTTTTAACGGTCTTCCTAATCATCGATTTGAACTCAGAGGTTTACTGAGCTGATAAAATGTACTTTTTTCTATAGAACACAATTTTTTCCTCTTTATTATAAAGAGCGGTTCGGAAACTACGATTTTTTGAAAAACACTCTGCAAGCAGCTATTTTTACCAAAATAATTGAATATCTTGAAAACCATGGCTATTAGATTGGCACAACCTAGATTGGCAATTAAGCAAATTGAATGGTCGATTCGATGATGATAAAAAAAATGTATGGTTCTATTTAAAATAAGAAAGTTGATGGCAACTTCCGGTATAACCGGAAGTAGAATCTTGATGAAAATATTTTAGCAAGATAGATTGTGCAGAGTTATAGACGCATACCAAATTTCGTTCGTCTCACTTTAGTAGATTCCGAGAAACGTCTAACGACCGCTTTAAAAAAATCACCCTGTATATGAGTAAATTTATTCATAACTATTAAGGTTTCAAGATCCAGTTAGACTACTGGTACAAAAAATAGTATACATACTACGATTGAGAAGACTATTATTGCCCGAGTGGCGAGATTAAATTCCCCAGGAATTTAAACCACAACCTTAATAGATATGTAATATACCTACTATTATTTTACAGTACGATAAAGTGTTTAATTTACCTCCGTAAAACGCTATGATAAATGCATCGCTTTATTGACGGTTGGTGATAAATTGCATTTTGCGACAACTACTTTATAACTTCCTTCTTATTCCTCTTTGCGTTGGATTTTACACAGATTATAGTATCATGGTCAGAATCAAGTACAAACAAACTTACTAATAAATAGTATATTACATACTGAGGTGGAAAGTGTTTCATTACGTACTGTCGAGATATTAATTAGTTAACCGAGACGCGAAGTGAGACAGTAATGAAACTTTTCACCGAGGTTTATATACTATTTCATTGACAACCATAATTATTATATTTATTTGTCATAAAAATTCCGATTAAAGTTTTGACATATCGAGTAGTCAGATTTGTGATGTTCTAGCGTAAACGTCAAATAAATAAACGTCAGTTTTTCGGTGAATAGATTACCTATCTATCTATTATATGTTGATTCCTACGAGGAAAGAATAGAACAGGAGAGAGTCTCCTTAATAATAATATTTGTCCAAAGTGGTAACTCAATATGGCCGCCGCAATACATAGGCGTGCATAAATATTTTGTACGGGGTATATGTACACTTCGTATGTTCTTGAAAATCGTTTAAAATAGGTCCTTAGTTCAATAATAATTAAAGTAATATCGTGAGTGCATTATTTTTTCAATCCTTTAATTCTTTTTAATATAGTAACATTTATTCTAACTGTATTAAAGAAAACATTAAAAAAAAACATGTCTAGAATATGTATGTTACGCCACTGAACACATAATCAAACATACCGGATATACAGGGTGAGTCAACTACGTGGGTAAGGCCGATTGTACCTTTACGAGTAAAGATATTTTGAAGCGGTTTTTTTCTTGTGGTAGCTGTTCATTAGGGGCACATTTTAAAAATATTTTTTATTATACAGAGTGTTCCATAACTTGGTGGCTAACCATAGTTATAGTTTTTTAAATGGAACACCCTATATATTATTGCATTTTTAAATTTCCCGCATAATTTTTAGTCAAAAAGTTATAAGATAGTATAGGCCTAAAGTGTAAAGTTTTTGACTTATTCCCATTTTTCTGAAAAATTCAATGTTTGTATAAAATTATATTTCCCGAAAACGACGTATTAGATGGACAAAATTGTTTGCAGTATTGTTTACAATAAGAGGTCCTAATAGAAGCATGTTTTATTTTTTTACAGTAAGTAATTGCATGTGCAGGAAACTAGATTAAAATTAGATGACACGTTTTTGTATAAAAGTAATTTTTTTAAATGGAACAGCCTGTATATCAGTTCATTTTTGAATTGTCTATTAAATTTCATGTCAGAAACATGTAAAACGTTAATACTTTAAAAGTGACTATTACAGAGTTCTTGTCGTTTTTTGATATGTTTTTGTTAGTTTTTGCAAAAAAGTTAATTTTTTCAAAAGGATGTATATTATTTCATTTTTAAATTTCACATAAGAAACATGTCAGACGTTAATACTATAAAAGTGACTATTACTGAGCTATTGTCTCTTTTTGACATAATTTTGTCAGTACTATACTATATTAGTTAAACCACAAAACTGACAAAATTATAATAAAAAGAGACAATAGTTCAGTAATAGTCACTTTTAAAGTATTAAAGTCTTAGATGTTTTTGATGTGAAATTTAATAAGACATTCAAAAATGAAATAATATACAGGGTGTTCCATTTGAGAAAATTGCAAGCATATCAAAAAACGACAATAACTCTGTAATAGTCACTTTTACTGTATTAACATCTTACATGTTTCTGACACGAAATTTAATAAACAATTCAAAAATGAAGTTATATACAGGGTGTTCCATTTAAAAAAATGACTTTTATACAAAAACGTGTCATCTAATTTTAATCCAGTTTCCTGCACATGCAGTTAGTAACTGTAAAAAAATAAAACATGCTTCTATTAGGACCTCTTATTGTAAACAATATTGCAAAAAATTTTGTCCATCTAATACGTCGTTTTCGAGAAATATAATTTTATACAAACATTGAATTTTTCAGAAAAATGGGAATAAGTCAAAAACTTTACACTTTGGGCCTATGCTATCTTATAACTTTTTGACTAAAAATTATACGGGGAATTCAAAAATGCAATAATATATAGGGTGTTCCATTTAAAAAACTATAACTATGGTTAGCCACCAAGTTATGGAACACTCTGTATAATACAAAATATTTTTAAAATGTGCTCCTAATGAACAGCTACCACAAGAAAAAAACCGCTTCGAAATATCTTTACTCGTAAAGGCACAATCGGCCTTACCCGCGTAGTTGACTCACCCTGTATGACAAGTTATTCAAAATACTGATTTTATAAATTATGATTGGTCAATATTGCCATAACTGACCTGCCTTAAAGTGGTAACTTCCGTCTAAATAATATCTTTTCCCCCACCAGTTTATTATCTCTCCTGTTCTATTCTTTCGTCGTAGGTAGATTCAAGCATCTAATAATTCTAATGTAACAACCATACGCGTAATGTTGGCATTTCTCACTTTTTAAAAGTTTGGAAGTGTGACTTTGTTCACGTTTACTTCCCGCCATCTATTACTGCCCTTATTTCCCAACTTCAATGTCAATCACAAAACTGTCAACTCGATATGTCGAAACCATTGAGGAAAAGTACTATGGAGACGCTGTAAAGCATTTTTGCTGTACTCTCAAATCGGGGGCATTGGGTGAGGCTAAGTGTGGGACCAATATGGTTGCCTCACCTAGTCCGAATTACTCAAAATTATAATCTGTCATCCCACACCTATCAGGCTTACACTAACCTATGAAATGTTATTTCATACGAATTCTTCTTATCGACGCCGTCTCCGCTGTTGCAGCTACGTAGAGCACAATAAACCATAATGTCTTTTAATATTTAACTTATTATATAACTCTAATACACGATGCACTTAACAAACACTCCACTTTTTACTAATACTACCTGTTTGACGTAAGTGTAGTATCAATATGGCGGACCTGTACCCAGTTTGATCACGTAACGTCGTCTCCCTACCTATTTTTTCTCAATGGTCGAAACCTTATCGGAATTTTTATCACAAATAATTATTAATTGTATATTTGTAAATAAACTATTTTGCGTGTATCTGGAGTTGGCGTATTCACTGTGGCATTCCTTTCTTATTTCATTCTGTTGGCACAGAATCTAAGCTATGAATATAGGTTATGTTTATGTTACGGTACTATACATGGCATATGTACTAATATGTTCAATTTGTGAAGAGTTTTATATTTATTGTGATTGTATCTTATGTAATTATTAGAAAACTATTTCAATTTGCGTTTGCCTTGTCTATTGTTATTCTTATTGGTTCTTTTAATATGTCGTCTCCAATCGAAACACCCCCAATCTGTTTACTCTTAAACAATCACTAGATGGCGGGAACATAACCAGAGAAGAGTTTCAAAGCAATGGCGTCCAACGCTCGCTGTATTTATATCAGTATGCCGCTACCTAATATCTAATACAGTTCACCAATAATGTTTCGCAGGAGCAAAGCCTCGAAAATCGTTACGTAAAATTTCCCGGGCGGTAAGTGGCATGACCGTAGCGTGCGTCTGTTTAGTTTTGAGGTTAGCAAAGAAAGAGAAAAACAAAATAGAAACATGCACTTCCAAATGAAATATGTACGTCCGATATTTTCACCATTAGTTCGTTGGCCAAAATGTAGTCGATTAATTCTGCCTTTTACTGTTTGTTGATTTCTCATTTTAAATTAATTATATTAGATTTGCTAAATATTTATGTTTACTGTGGTAGTATGTGCACTAATAAATGTTTTAAGTACTACATGTAGTTGTTTGTTGTTAGTTACCGCATGCGAAATGCTTTTATTACATAACCGTAGCGATTTGTCATGGGTCGACGACCCGAGGCCCTTTATACAATCGATACTATAAACGTACCTTTTAATATGAGCAAACGGTCATAGTTGTAAGAAATAAAGCGTGTATGTTTACCTTTCAATTTAAATTTAGAGTACGAATTAAAACAATCACCTTTCTCCCTCTATAGATAAAGGATGTCTTTTCATTATGTTATAAATAGGGGGCGGACACGAACGGTTGATGACTCATCGCTCATGGGCGCACTATTGAAATGTTGTATTTTTAAAGAGGTTTTAATTTTATTTATATAATTGGATAAGAAGTGGCTGGTGATCTATAAAATACAAAATACCTTATTATTTGTTCATTTTCTCTTCTGTAAGACTTGTGCTCTTTGAATTAAGTACATCCTTGTAGACAGAAAACGACCTTTCTACATCGCAACTGGTTATAGGTGCGTACTGGAAATATTCTTTTATATCAGCGTATTTAGCATACACAATTGCCGCAATGTTATTAAATTTGGATTTCTATTAATACGAAGTCACTTGGAATACTTTTGAAATTATTAATAGCCCACATCTAATGTGGTTATTCCATCTTTTAATTTGAGATTTCGATTTTCAAAATATGTGATTAGTTTAGGCAAATTTCCAAAGTGTTCCTGAAGGAATAACAACTGATTTCTTAAATTTGGGATTTGTGTTAGTTCCTTGCACTCAGAAATACTTCGAGCATCGTCATTTAAACATGTAACGAAATTTTGTAAACTATCGAAATTCTCTGCACCAAAACTATTTCTGTGTATGTTTTAGCAAAGCTGAGTGACGAACTTGCGATATTTTGGCATTCTGTAACGATATTTTACAGACTTTGTAATAAATTTCGGGATCACTGACAATTCATTTTCATATCAGAAAAAGTAACATAAACAATGTTCTAAATAAATGATAACTAAAAATGTACGCGTATGTTATTGAAACTAAACGAAATCCAGTACACACTTACGTCTAGATAATTGGGAGAAGTCGATTCAATAAACCGGTATGTAACAGACTATTAAAAAAATTACGAAGTACGTAATTAACAGTCAAAACAATGAAAAAACGAAACTAACGTAAGTATGGATAATTTTTTTATTCTTGCGAAATATAAGGTAAATATAATAAATTTAAAAAAAAACCTCACGCTCCTATCTACGCCGATGTAGAAAGGATTTTACTCATAAATTCCTTATTTTATGAGCATTTTTTGCTCTCATTCTCGGGCATAAACTGATGTTGCAGTTCACCATATGAATTATTGCTATTCAGTAAGTGGGTGTTTTATTTACATTATTTTTTTGCTCCGTTGTAACTTCGTCGTAGTTTAAACCGGTCATGCCCCCCCCCCTAGTTATCAGTAGGGGGCGGACACGGAAAATGAATTGTCAGTGATTCCGAAATTTATTATTTATTTAAGTCTGTAAAATATCGTTACAAAATGCCAAAATATCGCACGTTCGTCACTTAGCTTTGCTAAAACATACACAGATATAGTTTTTATGCAGAGAATTTCGATAGTTTACAAAATTTCGTTACATGTTTAAATGACCATGCTCGAAGTATTTCCGAGTGCAAAGAACTAACACAAATCCCAAATTTAAAAAATCAGTTGTTATTCCTTCAGGAACACTTTGGAAATTTGCCTAAACTAATCACATATTTTGAAAATCGAATCTCAAATTAAAAAATGGATTAACCATAGTAGATGTGGCTATTAATAATTTCAAAAGTATTCCACGTGACTTCGGATGTGGCCTTCGGTAAAAGTTAGACGTAGTTTTTACTAGTAATCTAGATTTAATAACATTGCCGCAATTGTGTATGCTAAATACTCTGAAATAAAAGAATATTTCAAGCACGCACCTATAACCAATTGCGATGTAGAGAGGACGTTTTCTATCTACAAGGATGTACTTAATTCAAAGAGAACAAGTCTTACAGAAGAGAAAATGAACAAATAATTAAGGTATTTTATATTTTATAGATCACCAGCCACTTGTTATCGAATTATATAAATAAAATTAAAACCTCTTTAAAAACACAACATTTCAATAGTGCGCCCATGGGCGATGAGTCATCAACCGCTCGTGTCCGCCCCCTAGTTATCAGCGCATGCATTCGGCGCCTTTTATTTCTTTTATTTCTCACTTGTTTTCTCAATTGTTTTCCACGTATCATTATTTTTCCTGTATTTCCATCATTATTTCGTCTTTGTTGTATTTTATTCTATTTATTTTCCTCAGTGCTCCTGTTTGCTTCAATGTAGGGGTTATTTTCTAATTTATGGCGTTGTTTCTATCATCCAAATATATTTTGTGTAATGCCGGATACTTTTTTTGTAAAATAAATGAATCTTTTAAGAAATTCCATATCAAATTGTTGCTGTTATAAATTAATATTATTATTATATATGTTACCTATACATTAATATACCTATACATACGCCTGAATACTTAATATATACCGTGTGGTTGGTCGTACGTCTGAACATATCCCTTTTACATGGGAAATCATGTATATGCATATTCCTGCTCCCCATCTTCACCGATACAAATTGTAATGACATAAGGTGAAAGAGAATAACAAACCGCGTTTTTTGGTACTAAAATCTTCTCTTAATACCTTCTAATTACTTCTTTATAAAGTAATTAATATTATAAGTCCAGCTACTAGAAAATATGGACGGCCGTGCTTTCTTCGACACAATTTACAATCTATCAGATTTTGACAAGTGGATAATTGGTACCATAATACTTCAGTTGAAATGGATTTCGTTTATATCGAGTGGTTGGTTATACCTACGTCTGAGAACATCCCATTTACATGCTAACCATGTTTCTGTTCCTCATTTGCAACGATAAATATTATAATGACATCATATGAAAGAGAATAATAAACCGCGTCATTTTATACTAAAATCTCTTAAATCTTGTCTTTGCCTTCGTATAAAGCAATTAATATTAAAAATCCAGCTACTATAAAATAAATTATTTAAGGTGAATTCCATCTACTCGGTATGTAAGAACTTACAAATTTTAAATTGAAAATACATAATAATTTGTACGTTTTAATACACTATTGTTGCGTACATAAATAATAAATAAATAAATTAAAAAAATAATAAATTAAATCCATAATAAGTATTCAAATAACCCCCCGTTTTCAATTAAACAATAACCAAGTCTGTTGTGGAAAGAACATTCGCTAGTTGTCTGTTTGTGATGAGAGCGCATACTTCATTGATTGCATTCCACAAAGAATTAATGTTTGGGTGGCGTCTTTTATAAATTTTATTTTTAAGGTGACCCCACAGAAAGAAGTAGCAAGGTGTCAAATCAGGTGATCTTGTTGGCCAGTTTATTGTCCCACTGCAGCTGATCCAATAATTTGGAAAGGTTTGGTCTAAATAAGTTCTCACATCCACTCCAAAGTGGGCTGGACATCCGTCGTGCTGAAACCATACTTCCTGATTATCCCTGACTGCTTCATTCGAGGCAGGGCCAACATTATTTATTAGCAACTCCAAATAAGATAATGAATTTAAATTTCCGTCAATTTCGAAAGGTCCGATTATTTTATTATTAAAAATCCCAGCCCAAACATTAATTTTCTGATGGTACTGTGTTCTAGTACACAATTGTAACCTAGGATTTTCTTGGCACCAGTACCTAGTATTCTGTGCATTGGGTTCGTTGTTCAATGTGAACGTTGATTCGTCTGTAAAACAAATGGATGAGAGAAAGTTACGATCTTGATTTGCTCTTTCTTGCAAATATTCGCAGATTGCTCGTCTACTTTCTTCATCCATAGGAAAAATTTCTTGATGGCATTGTGCTTTGTACGGATGGTAGCCATGCTTTCTGAGTATCTTCAAAACTGTTCCGTGATTAGTATTGCACTCGCGAGCAATGAATCTTGTACTCGTATTCGCATTTGCAGATATTAATGCCAAAATTGTTTCTTCTAATAGATTGTGTTTTCGGTTTGTTCAATTACCTAAAAGATAATATAAGCCTTCGATTAAATAAAAAGAAAAAACAACATTTTTACCTTTGCTATTTTCAGCTACAATACTTGCTGTGGTTGTGAATTTATGCACATAATTTTGTATCGTAGCAATTGTTGAAATGGGTCTATCTTCAAATTGTATGGAGAATAAGTCCATAGCTCTGCGTAAACTATTGCCGGCATAAAAACTTTTTATAATAAAAACCCTCTCTTCGATAGTATATGCTGCATGACATGGAAAGTGCAACACCAAGAATGGGTGCGAATTTTTTGACCAAACTTGGTAGAAACGTATAACTAGTCAAAAGCAATAATTGATTAAAATTTTGTTGCGATAGATCAAGTGGTCATGACACATCTGACACTTCATTCAGTTTTCGCTGACATTAATGTGTGGTGTATTAATTGTTTGTTTGAAATTAATTTCAACGGTTTTGTCTTATTATACCTTTGTTTAACGTGTTTAAAGAGTTTTATTATGCCTAGAGTGCGGCAACGTGGAAATTATCGCCAATTAAGCGAATTCGACAGAGCTCGAATTGTTGGTTTGCGAGAAGGTGGTTTTTCATATAGGGAAATTGCAAATCGCCTTAACCGGAACCAATCCACCATTATGCGCTGTTATCAATCATGAACTAGGGAAGGTCAGGAAAGACGCCAAAGAGGAACCGGAGGCCGAAGAAGAACTAATGAGATACAGGACCGCCGCCTTCGCTTAATGGCACTAAGAGACAGTTTTTCCAGTACCAGATCAATTGCTGACGTGTGGTTAGGTAATATTGGTCGTCCTGTAACCCTTCGAACCGTTTATCGTCGAATTAGGGGTTTCGGCTTACAATCTTATCGTCCACATCTTGTGTTACCACTTACGGCTCAACACCGACAGCAACGTTTGGAGTGGAGTAGATTGCGACTGCACTGGAACGTGGAGTGGCACAGGGCGGTATTCAGTGATGAATCTCGATTTTGTCTAGGGATGCATGATGGCCGTATGAGGGTCAGACGAAGACGTGGGGAACGTCGTGATATTCAGTTTTCCGTTGAATGGCATGTGCATCGAGCAGTGGGTGTTATGGTATGGGGTGCTATAGCATATGGGAGTAGGTCTCAATTGGTGTTCATCCAAACCACCATGAACGCCCAGCGTTACATTGATGAGGTGGTAGAACCCCATATTCTACCATATCTTCAAACGCTCGAAGACGCACTTTTCCAGCAGGATAATGCCCCTCCCCACGTAGCGAGAATTTCTATAAATCGCTTGGAAGAGGCTCATGTCAATATCTTGCCATGGCCACCCAAATCCCCCGACCTCTCGCCAATAGAACATGTGTGGGACATTATGGGTGAATTTAGCCAATCCCCCGCAGACACTAATAGCTCTCCGGCATGAATTACAGGTTGCTTGGGACACCATACCCCAAGAGGATATCGACCACCTAGTCGAATCAATGCCACGAAGAGTGAGGGAGTGTGACACTAATAGGGGCGGTTCAACACATTATTAATAAAAATTATGTTAAATTGTGTTAGTCTTTTGTTTTCTTTCTTTGAAATTTTAATCAATTATTGCCTTTGACTAGTTATACGTTTCTACCAAGTTTGGTCAAAAAATCCGCACCCCTTCTTGGTGTTGCAGTTTCCATGTCATGCAGTATACACTGAGTCCATGTCAACTGACGTATTGTATGTATCTATTAACCAGTTGTCAAAATCTGATAGATTGTAAATTGTGTCGAAGAAAGCACGGCCGTCCATATTTTATATTAGCTGGACTTATAACATTAATTGCTTTATAAAGAAGTAATTAGAAGGTATTAAAGGACGATTTTAGAACCAAAAGACGCGGTTTATTATTCTCTTTCACCTTATGTCATTACAATTTGTGTCGGTGAAAATGGGGAGCAGGAATATGCATATACATGATTTCCCATGTAAAAGGGATATGTTCAGACGTATGACCAACCACACGGATATAAAATAAATTGCCAATTCCCATCTTTGCAATTTTGCAGTGTATTACTTCAACTAATATAATACATCACAACAACGACGGCAATATTTACCTAGAGACGTGAGATGTTCAGTTTCAATATTTTATCGCCAGTTGTCGCTATCGTACAGAGGAAATTTACGTATTTACTCCGCGGTAGAATCACCTGGTTATTATAAAAAAGACATGCTTAAATATACGTTGAATGTATTGCTGAATGTATTGATAAGATTACGTCGGTCGCCTTTTTCACACTTTATTCACTAACCGCGACACAGTGCGTTGACAAATTTGCTCTGAAATTCCCCAAAACAATAAAACTTTAAAAAGTCATTTATCTTGTTTTAGGGGGGAAAAAATTGTAAACATTGGCGCCGGTATCTTCTAGATAAAGGTCCGTGGTTTCTACAAACGGAAGATCAAATCAAAATTCTTAAATTTGGCTGGTATATTACACCGCCAGTGTTATATGAATTTAACATGCGATATACCGGTATAGAAGACTAAAAAACACACTTTGCGATAAAAATAATTTATATAGTAAATTGATTTAGAAAATTGGAAGTTTGCTTTATTTTTGCAAACCACTACATATTATTTCTATGTTTCTGAGTTAAGATAAATTCGATATAATTAAATATCTAATAATAGCAAACTCTATAAGTACATCTCGGAAACTGTCAGCTGATATACAGGGTGTTTAAAAAAGATGTGGCAATATTAAAGGGATTGATTGTCCAGGTCATTTTATACAAAAAAGTTTATAATAAACAAGGTCCGCAAACGCTTCGTTACCGATCTACAGCGTGTTGAAGTTTAATTAAAAGAAACAAGAAAAATTAGATTTCTCCAAGACGGCATTAAAGATCATAATGAAATTTTAGGTGTGTTATTTTTCAAGAGAAAAATAGGATGCCGCTGATTTCTCTAAAAATAAAAATATGTTTCTATTCTTTGTTCAATTGTGAAGAAAAAAGCTCTCTTAACTTTTTATCGTACGACGTAACGTTTTTTAGTAAAAAAAGCACATTTTAGTGCATGTACATTTATCATGCTTACAAAAATATTTTTATACAGTCCTGTTTTATTCACTGACATATTGAATGACATATGATTAATAATTTTGTATGTGTCGAATTTGTTGAATTTCCTTATCATGAATCGCTATACAAATGCAGAGATGACCGACATGCACTACATTTATGGACCTGCTGATGGAAATGCATTAGAAGCTAGGCGGTTTGTATACTGAAAGATTTCCTGGCCGTATTGCTCCTGATAGAAAAACTTTCGAAAGTATTCATCGGCGTCTTTATGAAACAGGCACATTAAGACGAAATGGAGGAGCAGGAAGGCCAAGGACAGCAAGAACGGTAGAGCCGGAAGAGGATGTGCTAGACATGATTGAAGAAGATCGAGGTACTTCTACTCGAAAAATTGCTGACGCTTTGGATGTAAGTAATGGGACTAGTTGGCACATTCTGAAGGAAAATTTGTTGTACCCATTCCATATACAACGCGTTCAAACATTACTTCCTGCTGATTTTCCTCCTCGCATTGCATTCTGTCAATGGCTTTTACGGGAAATCCACATGAAATTGTTGAAAATCGTTTTCAACATCAGTTTTCTTTGAACGTTTGGCTTGGGATTGTGGGTGACTGCCTAATTGGACCGGTTTTTTTACCAAGGAGACTAACCGGAGAGGTGTATCGCAACTTTTTGGAAAACACGCTCCCTGGATTTCTGGAGGACGTACCATTAGCAATTAGAGATGCAATGTGGTATATGTACGATGGCGCACCAGCCCACTAGTCAAGTAACTCGTGATTTCTTAACACAAGCATACGGAAATCGCTGGATTGGCCGAGGTGGACCACACTTATGGCTTGCACGATCCCCGGACTTAAATCCCCTGGATTTTTTCCTGTGGGGCCATTGAAGTCATTGGTGTACGCTACTCCATTGGAAAACGTAGAAGACTTAAGAAATCGAATCATTGCTGGGTGCAACTCAATTGAAACCGATCCTGTTGTTTTTGAGAGAGTTCGCCAGTCAATGAGGAGAAGATTGGATTCTTGCATCCGAGCTCGAGGTGGTCACTTTGCACAGTTATTGTAATTTTTGCTTGCTAATATTGTTGGTATGGTAAAATATTTGTTTTTGCCCTTAAATAAAACCCTTGTTATTTAAAAAAAAAAAATTCTGTAATAAATGTACATGCACTAAAATGTGTTTTTTTTTACTAAAAAACGGTACGTCGTATGATAGAAAGTTAAGAGAGCTTTTTTCTTCAGAATTGAACAAAGAATAGAAACATATTTTTATTTTTAGAGAAATCAGCGGCGTCCTATTTTTTTCTTGAAAAATAACACGCCTAAAATTTCATTATGATCTTTAATGCCGTCTTGGAGAAATCTAATTTTTACTGTTTCTTTTAATTAAACTTCAACACGCTGTAGATCGGTAACGAAGCGTTTGCGGGCCTTGTTTATTATAAACTTTTTTGTATAAAATGACCTGGACATTCAACCCCTTTAATATTGCCGCATCTTTTTTAAACACCCTGTATAAATGCTTGACGAAAATATTAAACTGATTATATTTGAAAGAATACAACTTATTACCAGTATGGCAGGATTATAAAAAAATATCAAGAAAATGCTATCTTCATGACGTATCGATCTTGATGAAAACCTTTATACGACCTTTATTAAACTAACAAAGACATATTAATGCCTTTTATTACATTAATTTTGTAAAAAAAAATATTTGCTCATGTTTTAGCCAAAAATAGTGTTTGGTATTTAAAAAATTTTGACATATTACTTTCAATGTATTTATGATTGCAATGCGAATAGTTTAACACATAAAATACTTGTATTTTTAGATTTATAGACAATATGTGTTTACAACAAACAGGGACTGTTTTTTATTCATTATTCTGTTGGAAATCTTTATGAACTGGCAAGTTTAACTATACCAATAATACAAAGCAATGCACTGCAAGGAAAGAAACAATATGTATTTAAATTGTATCCAGCATAGAAAGTTATTTTAATATAGGTTTTACACACACAAGTTCAGTAAAATTATTTGATAATTATAATTTCATGTTTTTTTTTTGAAGAATCTAAATGTGAAAAGATTAAATTACGTGCTAGCTAAGTATAAATAGAATCTTTCTCAAAAAAAAACAGCCACAGTTTATTGTAAACACAATGTTGTATTGTCTATAAATCTGAAAACAAGTATTTTATGTGTTAAACTATAGTAAATTATTAGAATACAATTCATATAATTTACACGGGGGGAAAATGGCGCTTCAGCCAGGATGTCCTCGATATTGAGGATGCATCCTGGCTGAAGCCTCAATTGGTAGTCTGTCTCCTGTACATTTCTCTGATTGTTGCTTTTCATCTCCAAGGTTATCCCATCTTATTTTTTGGCTACACTGCACTGACGAGACCCAATGAGTTCGAAACACATGTATGTCTGCAATTGCATTTTCAGCGGAGTTTCCCCATGAAATTTTTTACTTGTATTAGTCTAAGATCCGCATAAATTTTTTCCTTATTTGGTACCTGTGGGTTCAGATGGTATGCAGGTTGACAATGAAGATGAATATACTTAAGCAAAAAGGCCCGAGTATGAAAAAGAAGTGTACAAACACGAAAAGGTGTGTACAAGTGTTACTTTCATCAGCACATTAAGAAGAGGACTTAACTGCTGCATTGTACTTTAATTTATCATAACTTTTTCAACAAAACATGTATAATCACTATAACCCACATAATTTGGAGAAAAGTAATTTCTTGTTTTTCAATATATGATCTATTAACGGTTACATATTTAATCCAATGTTTTTCCAATAAGGTTACTTCTTTCACCTATAAGAAAAGGACGACGTCCAGCTAATGGTTGCTGGTTATAGTCTTCTTCTGATAATGCAAAGCTTTCTCAGGTATTCAATCAGTAAGATTATTTCCATATCTCAAAATACCGTCGCCATCAACTTATCTGATGACGCAGTGTTTCTTTTGGTGTAAGCAAATTCGGAATCCAATCTATAACATCTGATGTCCCAATTTCATTGGCAATCATTGAAACCTCAACATACCTAATGTTTTCGTTGATTCTTGCTTCAACAGGACTTCTGCATCTTGTGTTATCTTCAATTCATCCTCTAGTACATATTTTTTTCTGCATTTCCTTTCCTCCACAAGGATTTTAATGACGCTTCTAGCTGATTTTTTTTCATTCTTTTCTTAGTTAAAAGCTATACAAAAATAACGAAAGTCTTTGGATGTGAACCCAATATGATTAATAAATATTAAACACACAAAAAAACTTGACAGCAAAAATTTAAGGATCGTTACTTCTTTCGTCATGGCTAGCTAGATAACTAGATAAATATTCCCTCGTATTTTACGAATTTACCTAAAAGAAAGTCATGTTGTGTCCAAAATTTATTATTTTAATCGGTTTTGTTTGTGATTCAGTAAAATATGCTTTACAATCAATATCACAGATTACAACGGCCTCGCTTAGGACAGGTTCGTCATGTATGCAAGCTATACATGAAAAAAAAAATAGTTCAGCTTGATTATTACACAAATAAGAATATGTAAGAAAAGTAAAACTATAGGTACAATTAAATGTCATTGAAACATGTAATTATTCTATGACAATTAAAATAAAAAATAATCCTAAAATTTCACTTTTACTTTTGCGTGAAGAATATTCTTTTATTAAGAATTAGGCGAATGACTTTTTCGAATCAATACTGACCTGGAAATTGCGTTTGTGGAAACCCATTAATCTAAGTATATCAAGAGAGGTATTTCGTGCAACTTTTATTCAGCCAATGCAAACGTGAAAGTGACTATAGTAGAATCGTTTTAGCAACAGACAAGGCCAAACAAATAACTACAGACGACGATTCAATGCCACTACAAATTGACATAGACCGGAATAATTTCAGAACAAAGAAATTGAACTAATTAATTAACGTTTAAGGGTATATACGATGCCATAAATGACATTATAAAATATTCTTTTTTATCAGTTTTGTGGAATATCCCTTAATTAATTTTATCAGTGGTGTTAACTTGAAATTTATTTCCCGTAATTTTACAATAATAAAAATAAGCTTAAATTTATGAAAATTAACATTAAGATTCTGCGATTATAATCATTTTAGTTTTTATAAGAGATATTTACATTAGTTTTAGTGATGTATTTGATCATAACGAAAATGAAATCTACTTATATAATCATTTGAGAAAACTTTTTTATTTGCTTTATTTTAGTGCTTCAATTATTAACCATTAGAGGGCTGTTCAGTATTTTGTTATACGTTTGTATAATTATTGCATATATGAATAACATCTATTCCCTGAAGTACATAAATATTTCGATATTATCATATAAAATTTTCGATAAGTAATTATTCTAATACTGTCTCTTACACGCTAATTTTTAGCGATAAAGAATTTAAAACTTTAAATGTCATGAGTTCTGTTCGAAATCCAATACCACTACCTTAAGAATTACATAACCTGCGTGGTGCATTAAAAGGAAAATACAGAGAAAGTATGATTTTTCAATAAAAGGTTTACAATGGTTCCTCAGCAATAATTATTATCAAAGTATCCCGATTTGCAAAAATAGAGGTGACGATAGTTCCGATGAAGAAGACGATGATTAAATTTTGTGTTGTACTGTCGTTTTGTTTAATATATTTTTTGAGAAGAAACATTTTTCGAGTATTTCTTGTTTGGTAATAATATTTTTGATAATAAATAAAACTGGTTTTGCATGATAAAGCATTATTTTTATTATTACTTTTATTATTACCTGCTTTTTTGAATAGAGGTAAAAAATCGTAAATCCAAAATTAAAGTACAGGTAAATATTTAGCAATAATATAAAATAGCTATCAAAAGAATTCAAAGGGTTAATTAAAATACTATAATGACACATTGCTTCGGAGAAGTTTCTCAAATTTTATAATTCTTTAGCATTTCGAAAAAACGAAAAAACACGACATTGTCAGTAATGAGCAAAACAAGTGCTCTTTACTGAAAATTTCGCTTTCTGAACTTATATGATTGTTTACCTCTCGCCTATAGATTTAATCTAAGGAGTATTCTTCGTCAGTATCTTAGTGGTACAGAGAGATTGATTTTCTGCTCAACAAAGGTTTCCCAATTTGTCAGTTTATTCACTAGAGTCGGACGTTTTTCTTTATGATATTTCGACAGAGAGTTAACAGGATTGGTGAGCTATTTGAAAATAGTTTCATGATATATTTTTAATAATAAAAAAATCTATTAAGTCTAGTATCTTATTTGCATATATGGGCCGGCAGGTAGGTTTATCTGTTGATAGCAGATCACAGTTATATTCTCTAATTGCTCCCAGCAGTTCTTTGCCATTGGTCGTTGCTAACCTAGATCCTCATAACAAACCTGTTGCCTTAACTTGTTAACACTTGTTACACCTTCGCCGTGTATGCGCAAAATATAGCAACAATTGACCAGGCAGAAAGCGCAACAAATGGCGCCATCGGAATCCAAATTATAATCATCCACGTGATATAGTAAATGAGCCCATTTATCTAAACTGAACTAACCATAACTCTGCACAAATAAAACGTCATGAAAGTTTCGGAGAATTTGGTGTGACGCCTTCAGTATGCCTTACCTTTTCTTCCCAGGGTACGGTTGTTATTACGGAGGAGGGTTTTGCCGCTAACTCGTCGGAGTCCAGTAGCGGCTGGTGAGTTCGCTTAAGGTGGGCGATTACATATACACGAGTTGACAAGACTGATTCGTTTATTATCGGTGCTATACTCGGCATCTGGCAATATAAGACCGATAATAAACGAATCAGTCTTGTCCACTCGTGTATATGTAACTGCCCACCCTAAACGAACTCACCAGCCGCTACTGCGTCGGACGTGTGGGCATAGGTCTCCTCGAACATAGTTGGATGAATGATTAAGGCGCCAGCTTCCTTATGATTAAACACCACCCCAAATAGTTACTTGACTCAGAAGCAAAATCACTAAAATACCCCCAGGTTGTTGATGGACAATCAAACTTATTTGAATTTGCCGGGTACATATATATATATATATATATATATATATATATATATATATAGAAAAACGTTTCGTTACTGCTTACCGCAGAATGATGGGTTTAGCTAATTAGTAAATAATACACAGTTTCATATGTATGTGACGTTTCGATCGTATTTCACGATCTTCATCAGACCTTTAATTAAAAGAGAAAAAAAACCAGGATATACAATATCGTCCAACATTACGTCATTTATCGACTTACACTAACAAGTACTGCTTAAGAAAAAAAAACGTCCAACAAAGAACACATTACAAAAAAAAAAAAAAAAAAAAAAAAAAAAAAACAGGAGTAACTGTGGTGGAGTAATTTTTGTAATGTGTTCTTTGTTGGACGTTTTTTTTTCTTAAGCAGTACTTGTTAGTGTAAGTCGATAAATGACGTAATGTTGGACGATATTGTATATCCTGGTTTTTTTTTCTTTTAATTAAAGGTCTGATGAAGATCGTGAAATACGATCGAAACGTCACATACATATGAAACTGTGTATTATTTACTAATTAGCTAAACCCATCATTCTGCGGTAAGCAGTAACGAAACGTTTTTCAATACATTAGTCAGTTGACTGAAAGCCACTTTATATATATATATATATATATATCTGTCTGTCAAATGATGGTCTTCCGTGTAGCTTACATCTCCAAGGTTATCCTACCTTATTCCTTGGCTACACCGTACTGACGACGACCAATGAGTCAGAAACACGTGTCTACGGTTGCTCTACAGCGGAATTTACCCGATAATTTTCCTTTTCTTGTATATATATATATATATATATATATATATATATATAACTATGTGAAAGTAGTCACAATATGTAGTAGAAGTAAGCAAGTTGTTCGCTAATGACAAATGTTATTTTGTAATATCTTAAATAGAAAGTAAACTATATTTTTACTCCACTGGCTGGCTTTATTTCAATACAACAACTAACAGGTTATCGGCCCAAGACGTGCTTAGTGCTGTGGTTTGATTTCTTTTCATCCAAAGTTATTTTGTTTGAAACCTTTTTTTCAAACATAATTATATACACAAAATGGAGGACGATAGATACAAGATTCCTTTGTTCGATGGAAGCAATTTTAATAATTGGAAATTTAGAATGGAAGTCCTGTTAGAAGAACATGATTTATTGGATCACGTCAACAAGGATATTGGAGAGGAAGAAGAAAATAAGAAAAAGGATCGTAAGTGCAAATCAATGATCATTCAAAGAATAGCCGATAGTCATTTGGAGTATGTGAAGGATAGCAAAACTGCAAAGAACGTATGGGATACATTGGCAAAAACTTTTGAACGGAAAGGAATAATAGGTCAGTTGTTTTTACGACGCAAGCTGTTGGCCATGAAATTCAGTGATGGCGGAAATTTAGAGAAACACTTTCTGGAATTTGATAAAAGTATTCGGGAATTACGAAATTGTGGAGCAACTTTAGATGAGGCAGATATAATATGTCATTTGTTACTGACCCTACCAAAAAGTTTTGATACAATAGTAACAGCTATTGATACTATGGCAGATGATAAAATAACACTTAATTTTGTAAAAGGAAAATTACTTGATCATCAGCTGAAAAGGAAGACAAATGACAGAATAAATGAAAAAGTAACAAGTACTGCTTTCACAGGTCACACAAAGTTTAAATATAAATGTCACTTATGTGGAAAAATGGGACATAAACGTGCTGATTGCTACATTACAAAAAGAAAAACTGAACACTCAAGCAATTACAAAATAAATTCTTTTAATAACAACAGGAATGCAAATCTCACAGTTGAGGAAGATATTGCTTTTATGGTTGGTAATAAACACGCAAACTGTGGCATAAAATGGTTCCTAGATTCAGGTGCCACCGATCATATGGTAAATGATGCAAGTTTTTTTAAAGTTTTAAAAGAATTAGAAGAACCACGAAAGATTGCAGTAGCTAAACAAGGACAGACGTTGGAAGCTCACAGTATTGGTGACATAGATATTTTATCTGAAGTAAATGGTAAACATATAAAAATACCTATTCGAAATGTGTTATATGTTCCAGATTTGCTGTATAACCTATTTTCAATTCATAGAATTCAAGAAAAGGGAATGAAAATAGTATTTTATGACAAGGAAGTTAAAATTAATAATAAAGACAGCCTACTTGCTAAAGGAAATAGAAGTGGAAAATTATATGAGCTAATATTTCAGTTAGATAGACCGACTGAGGAACTGGCAAATATTGTACTTGAGGATCGTGTACAATTATGGCATAAAAGGCTTGGCCATCTGGGGAAAGAAAGTTTAAAAAAATTAGTTTCGAATGACATGATCGAAGGAATAGACATAGCGACAAAAGATGTGCAAAACAATTTTGAAAAATATTGTGAAACTTGTATTCAAGGAAAGCAGACTAGGTTAGCATTTGAAAATCGTAAAGTTAAAAATACAAGACGTCCTTTGGAACTAATACATAGTGATGTATGTGGACCAATAACCCCCATAACGTGTAATGGTAAAAGATACTTCTTAACTTTAATAGATGATTACACTCATTTTGGTATGGTATATTTAATAGAACAAAAGAGTGAAGTATTAAAATGTTTTCAGGAATATGAAGCTTTAGTGACAACTAAGTTTTCTACGAAAATATCAAGATTAAATTGCGACAATGGAGGGGAATATATATCAGGAACATTTTCAGATTTTTGTAAATCTAAAGGTATTATGGTTGAGTATACAGTTCCATATACTCCGCAGCAAAATGGTGTTGCTGAAAGGTATAATCGTACACTTATGGAAAAGGCTGGATGTATGATTATAAATGCGAGTCTAGACAAACGTTTCTGGGGTGAGGCGGTACAGACAGCAGTATACTTATGTAATCGAAGTCCATGTAAAACAATTATGCATAAAACTCCTGCAGAATTATGGCTAAATAAGAAGGTAAATTTAACGAATTTAAGAGTGTTTGGATGCAAGAGTTATGCACATATACCTGAAGTATTGCGGTCAAAACTGGATTCAAAGACAAGAAAATGTATAATGATTGGATATGCCAATCATGGATATAGATTATGGGACACTGAACAAGAAAGAATAATAATTGCGAAAGATGTTCTTTTCAATGAGGATAGTAATTTAAAGGAACAAATATCATTTTATGACCAAGTTAATAATGAAAGTGATAAGGAACTTGAGGAAGAAATAAACAATGAGACAATTAATTTCGAAAATTCAGAACAAGCAACAGAAAGAGAAGTAGATAATGAGACAAATAATTTTGAAGATTCAGAAGAAGCAACAGAAAGCAAACGTGATCGCAAACCACCAATATGGCATTCAGACTACGAATTTCTTAGTTTTGTTTTAAATACGTCAATGTTAGAAAATATTCCAGAAACAATGGAAGAAATAGAAAAATCATCAGATAGGGAACACTGGAAAAAGGCTATTGAAGAGGAATACAGTGCTTTACTCATGAATAATGCATGGGAATTGATTGAAAAACCACAAGAAGCCAAATTGATTGACAATAAGTGGGTGTTCAAACTAAAAACTGATGAAAATGGAAAAGTGACAAGATACAAAGCACGGTTAGTTGCAAGAGGTTTTTCCCAAACAAAAGGTTTAGACTATCAAGAAACTTATGCACCTGTAGCCAAACTTGCTACTATACGAACTGTTCTAGCAGTGGCTAATCAGGAAAACATGCTTATACATCAAATGGATGTGAAAACAGCTTTCCTAAATGGAGATTTTGAAGAAGAAGTTTTAATGAAACAACCCCAAGGTTATGAACAAGGACATAATTTAGTGTGTAAATTAAAGAAGCCCCTATATGGTTTAAAACAAAGTGCTAGGTGTTGGAATGTGCGATTTAATAATTTTGTTTTAAAATTGGGTTTTAACAGATCGCAAAATGATTATTGTCTTTATGTTAAAAAGTTAAATGATTGTAAAGTTTTTGTAATACTATATGTAGATGATTTAATTATTTGTTCAAGTAGTAAGTCAGAAATAGATAAAGTAAAGGCATATTTGAGTAAAGAATTCGAAATGCAGGATTTGGGCACTTTAAAATATTTTCTTGGAATAAATATAACTATGCATGATGGAATTATAAGATTTAGCCGGAAGCAATGCATTTTGAGTGTTTTACGTAAATTTAATATGGAAAATTGTAAAGGTGTAAAAACGCCTATAGAAACAGGGTTAAAATTGGAAAAACAAAGTCAGATTTTAACCGAAAAACCTTTCAAGGCATTAATAGGTAGTTTGATGGAGTTAGTTACTTTAGCCATTTTCAAAACTGTGCTTCAGAGACACACTATAATTATTTACAACGAGTCTTGAGATATGTTAAACATACAATTGATTTTGAATTGACATTTTCTAGGAATTTTACTACTGAACCTTTGGTTGGTTATGCGGATGCAGACTAGGGAAATGATACAGATAGACGATCTGTTACTGGTTACTTATTTAAAGTTTTTGGAAACACGATTTCCTGGGTAACTAGAAAACAACCAGTTGTGTCCTTGTCATCAACCGAAGGAGAGTATATGTCATTGTGTAGTGCCACAACAGAGGCAATCTGGCTAAAGCGTTTGATGTTAGATTTAGGCATAAATACTGGTACAGTAAAGATATATGAAGATAATCAGGCATGCATGAGTATAGCAAAGGATCCTTTGGATCACAAAAGAGTTAAACACATAGATATCAAGTACCATTTTATTAGGAATAAAATACAAAACGATATTGTAAAGCCTGTATTCATATCAAGCAAGGAACAGGTTGCAGATATATTAACAAAGGGTTTAAGTTCACAACAATTTTTGTTTTTAAGAGAAAAATTAGGAGTGTTAAATGATTTTCAAGAAGCTTTGATTGAAAGGGGGTGTTGATGGACAATCAAACTTATTTGAATTTGCCGGGTACATATATATATATATATAAACTATGTGAAAGTAGTCACACTATGTAGTAGAAGTAAGCAAGTTGTTCGCTAATGAGAAATGTTATTTTGTAATATCTTAAATAGAAAGTAAACTATATTTTTACTCCACTGGCTGGCTTTATTTCAATACAACAACTAACACAGGTACCAAAGATTTAAACAAACGACGAAAGTCAAACAATTACAAATTTAATTAATAAAAACCGTTGCTTGGTTGGTAATACCAAAAAAAAAAAACAATAATAGCCCATAAAGGAATGAATAGGCAATATGCCAAAAAATGCACATAAAAAAACGTAGGATGCAATTAATAAGAATATACAAGTGATATGTATTAGCAAATAATTAAGAAAGCACAATAAAATGAGGCAGGGGTCCTATTTCGTATCACCCTGTATATGGTAATTGTCAATACAAAAAAAAAACAAGAGGAAAATGATTACATTTGTGCTTAAAACAGTACTAAATATGTTTAAATCATTTAGAATATAGCTCGAGATATCTCTCACCTCACAATTCAACAATTCGTGATCAACCAGTATGTGATCAACAATTATACTTTAAAAAAAATAATTAATACTAAGGCAAGTGTTAATTTAAAGTTGACAAAATAAAAACTTTTGGCTGAGTATAATTATCAATACAAATACAAATAATTTAAATTACCCGAGAATCCCTCGTATTTGACTTTTTATAACCCCTGTCAAACAGTATAGCACTAGCAACAGGCTCAAAGGGTTTCAAATAGAGCTTAATTGTAAATTAAATGTATGTGATGCAACACAGATGGTATAAACAGTCAATTAATTAGATTACAACAGTTTACTCCGTGGTCTTTGGTGGACAAAGGACAGAAATTTATTCAGTGTGAGGCATTAAGGGTGTTGTATACCAAACTAAAAATTTCGACGTCTTCGGTGCGGGTATCGGGGAGTACTGCTCATGGGCGGGGCTTGCCAATAACCCACTACCATGTACTGGTTTGCTAAATGCTATAGTAAAAATCTAAATTGTACAGTTCCCAGTTTATAAGTACCGCCCTTATGGAGCGATGCATTCGAAATGACATACGTATGTTGCGTTAAGTGCTAAATGTCTCTGTTCAGGCTACACATACTCTACGTAGGGTAGGTGCTAGTAATATTTTGTATGATTTATTTAGTCTGATGTCTAGCCGAGTCTAGGCGCTACAGGAATGTAGATTGTAAGTTTTTTTAGTCAGACATGTGTTCAATAAGTCAAAAGTTAATATGTAAGATGGAATTCTGATTAAAAGAAATATTACTTAGTGCCTGTGAATACTATATAAAAATAATAATATTTTGTTAAACGACACTAATGTCATCGTCTTGATTATTTTCCGTCAGAGTCCTCGTTCCCAGTTGTAGTTCTCCATACTGTTTTTCACCTCATAAAATGTCGCATGAATCTTATGGATGATCCGGTATTATTAGGCTTTCCCTTTGAATATGTAAGTGTCTAGATTTTTTCATGCCCCATATGAGAAAATCTAGTGGGTAGAGATCCGGAAATCGCGGTGACACCGCTTCCAAAATGGGCCGGAGCACCATCATAAAAATAATATCGTCCTTCTGAGTTGAAGAGGAATAACCTCAAGTAGTAGAGATATATCGTTCTCCAAAAAGGCCCGGTACAGCTCTCTCAACAAAAACGTTGCCAATCTACACGAGGCGCGCATTTAAGACAGACTTTAACTTGAACGCCTAAGCATCATATTCATTCATAAATTGATAACTCAAACCATATAACAAAAGACACATGTAAGGCACATTACAAACACACACAATAACTCGCTTGTTAAACCACATGAAAAACATAAATAACAAAATCTGTGTGCTTCAGTACCAAGTCTGAAATGTATTAGAAAGAAATTATGATATGCAATAAATCCCCACCTAAACAAAGTAACTCCGCCCTGTCTAGAATTGCAAGAATATGTCACATATTTGACTGCAGATAGCGTACTAAACCAGTGTAAAAATTGCATTTCGTACTTATCAAATTACACATTTATCTTAATAAATACAAAAAAAAATTACTAGAAATTAATATTTATAATAATATTTTATAGGTCGGTACGCATTTTATTTATCGATTTTCTATTTATATTTAATATTTTATGACTATTGATAAAAACTAAAAAAACAAAATGCGTAGGGACATGTAGATCAACATCAATGGTGACCAACGACCTCGTGGTCGATCGTGCTAGTAATGATCGATACAGAAGATTTACGTATAAGGAAAAAGCGGCCTTAAAAGGATCCGACCAAACAAATCCGATTCTAGATCGCAACAATATACAGAATCAATATCCCAAACTAAATATGCCACTGTTTATTAATCCACTTAATTTTAGTGCAATTACAACGATACGAAATGGTGAACCCAACATTTACAGTGTACAGTACATAGGACGAAAAGCCAAGAGACCGCTGTCTCAAAATGTCTTGTCGGTAGTAGCTCGGAAGACGGAAGTGACACTTTTTAAAGCCGTTCTAGCAAACGTGCTTAGCATAACATATTAAAAGATAATTAATAGAAATAATAGAAGATAATTAAACCCAAAATTAAGCAATATAAACTAACTAAACGTAAATTACCACGAGCGTTAAATAGTAATCTAATAGCGATATCACCTGTTCACAGATGTCGCTAGGATACTATAAATAAAATAAAGATTTTAATTAATCCGTATTATTCTAAGATAAAAGGAAAACAACCCAATTAATCGGTTGTTTCGTATTCTTTCTTGATCGTATTTCAATGATTTTTGGGTGTGCCAACTGCCCTTGTTCAAAAGTAACATTTTGTATACTACTGCTTTAACATATCCATCCATGTTTTCTTAGTTGAAAACCTGCGCGAGATGTTTTCGGGTCTTCTAAGGAAAATCTGTGCATTTCGTTGTAAAAGTCGCTTGATCCATTTTTGACTATCTATTCCTTTTTGCTTTGTTAGATGGATTTTTATATGGCTTTTATTTTAAAATTCAAAAATCAGTTTCCTTAAATCATTGATTGTTAAACCAAAAAATCAAGTTACTATTTCCATACTATATTAAGAAAATTCATCCTCCATCTCCCGAGTGAACACTGGTCTTTTATCACCCAAATCCCCTTTTGTAGTGTTGAAACCATTTCCGAATCTTTTGCGTAATGTTGTGGAAGGGACATTGGAGGTTTTAACCGCCAACTACCATTCCATTTTTCTTGTAGATTTCCTACAGTTTCCGCTATATTTTTCTTCAGTCATTCCACTCATTCCTGCCTTTTAGCCGTAATTGACATTGTAAATGAGTCTGCAAGTGACATCTCCACATTTAATAATACCTACAGCTTTCGTGAGAAATTCGCGAAGCGAAACTGAACTAAAAAATACGTAATTCAAAAAATGATATTATTTTTCAATAAGTCTCCATTAACTTCAATACACTTGGCCCAATGGCTCTGCAATACCTTCATTCCACATCGGAAGTGTGTTTTCATCACTTTTAACCCGTGGTGAAAGAATGTAATTTCCTCAAGACTTGAGGATTGCACAACTTTTTCAATTAGAAACGTCCAAGCATCCAAAGAATTAAGAAAAGCAATAATTACTTGTTTACAGCTTATAAATCCGATATTATTATTAGGGCGCGGATATGACCGGTTTAAACTACGACGAAGTTACAACGGAGCAATGTAAACAACACACGCTTACTGAATAGCACTAATTCATATGGTGAACTGCAACATCTGTTTACGCCCGAGAATGAGAGCAAAAAATGCCCATAAAATAAGGAATTTATAAGTAAAATCCTTTTTTCATCGGCGTAGATAGGAGCGTGAGGGGTTTTTAATATTTATTATATTTACCTTATATTTCGCAAGAGAAATAAAATTTTCATTCATACTTATGTTAGTTTCGTTTTTTCATTGTTTTGACTGTTAATTACGTACTTCGCAATTTTTGTAATAGTCTGTTTATTATTTATTTATTAATTATCTAGACGTAAGTGTGCACTGGATTTCCTTTAGTTTCAATAACATACGCGTACATTTTTAGTTATCATTTATTTAGATCTAGAACGTTGTTTTTTCTGATATGAAAATAAATTGTCAGTGATTCTGAAATTTATTACAAAGTCTGTAAAATATCGTTACAGAATGCCAAAATATCGCACGTTCGTCACTTAGCTTTGCTAAAACATACACAGAAATAGTTTTTATACAGAGAATTTCGATAGTTTACAAAATTTCGTTACATGTTTAAATGACGATATTCGAAGTATTTCTAAGTGCAAGGAACTAACACAAATTCCAAATTTAAAAAATCAGTTGTTATTCCTTCAGGAACACTTTGGAAATTTGTCTATACTAATCACATATTTTGAAAATCGAAATCTCAAACTAAAAGATGGATTAACCACATTAGACGTGGGCTATTAATAATTTCAAAAGTATTCCAAGTGACTTCGGATGTGGCCTTCGGCAAATTTAATAGAAATCCAGATTTAATAACATTGCGGCAATTGTGTATGCTAAATACGCTGAAATAAAAGAATATTTCCAGTACGCACCTATAATCAGTTGCGATGTAGAAAGAACGTTTTCTATCTACAAGGATGTACTTAATTCAAAGAGAACAAGTCTTACAGAAGAGAAAATGAACAAATAATAAGGTATTTTCTATTTTATAGATCACCAGCCACTTGTTATCCAATTATATAAATAAAATTAAAACCTCTTTAAAAATACAACATTTCAATAGTGCGCCCATGGACGATGAGTCATCAACCGTACGTGCCCGCGCCATAATTATTATATCACCTTTATCCTTTTGTAGAATAGAATGTATAGTATTTGCAATCTGGGGTAAATATGGTCGAAATTTTTATAATAAAAATTTAGGAATGAAAATTACCAGGCTGCAAGAGGAAAATTATAATTTTAAATATTTCTCTGGCATTGAGAAAAATTGCTACATTACATGAAATGTCTAGTGTTTTTTTTGTGTGTGTGGAAATTTACTAAAATGTATCTATGTAAATATGTTTGTACAAACATACCTAATTATAAGTTAGATATTTGTAGTACCGTTATCGGACAATGAGTTAATTCAATATTGGTTGATTTATAAATTGATAAAATTTTAAAAATTAGGTCTCCTCACACTTGAATAACCGATTGGCTTAATTAAATACAGTGGAATGTTTTTTTATAATTAGGTGCTTAGCGATAAATTTATTTTCTATTATTATACATTTAATCGATGTTAGATTGAACGATTTCATTTTAATTCTGATATATTTATTATTTTTAATAAATTTATTATTATTTTAGAGTGGGTATGCACCTTCGACTTTATTGATGTAATTAAGACAAAACAAATTGTTATATTTAAAACAGCACGGACGGATCTTCAGAATTTTAGTTTTGCTTGGTCCTAGCAATGGTTCCGCAGGTGTGACAAATATTTTTATGACTCGTACATTCTTCTTGTAACCATCGTTTTTCACATTTCATACTGAATCCAACACAGTTTCAGCAATTACAGAGTTATTAGATGCATTATACAGGCGAGATCAATCTCATCTACTTAGCTCAGGTCGACAACACTAGGTTTCTGGGTTTAACTGTTGACTCTACCTGCAATTGAAGCGTTAAATGGATAAAGGGGTTAAGTACATAATTGGAACTTTTGAGAAAAATGGAGTTAAAGTTTTAGTTGTGGTGTTTTAGCTAGTAATCCTGATATTTATTGAAAACTACTTACTTTGATAGATTCTGGGATGCTTTTTCAATTGGCTTGAATTTATTTTTAAAAAAAGTTTGTTTGTACTGAAATAACAAGCTTTAAATGTACATACCTCTTTTATCCGGAACCAGAATTTTGTTTACATCAATTTGAAGTGATGAATGAAAGGTGCAATGTGTAAGAAGTTCATGTTATTTTTATTTATCACACAAAATATAGTAGATATAATACAAGTGAACAAGATTATAAACGAACATAACGAAAAGAACATTATACGAAAAATCAACTTCGAAATAAAATATTCATATGTAGTATCAATAAATTTCTAACGTACAAAAATATTACTTTTTCTTACGCTTCGTACGTGAATTTGCTGGAGGTTCCTGACTGTACTCTTCAAACAGTTGGTTATAGAAGTAGCGAAATTCTTCATCTACAAAACGAACTTGTTCACGTAGATTCTCAAGCTTCTCATGTGAAATACTTCCGGTCTTTCCAACTAGCTGTTCCACTGAAATATCGCCAGACACTCTGTGCCTTCCGGTTTTAAGAAGATCTACTTTTATAAAAGGGCAAAATTCGTCATAGTTGGTTTTGTACAAGTAACTCCCATATTCTTCAACCCTGATCCATTTTACAGAATCTCTAAATTGTAATT
This sequence comes from Amphimallon solstitiale, assembly GCA_963170755.1. Lineage (NCBI taxonomy): Eukaryota > Metazoa > Arthropoda > Insecta > Coleoptera > Scarabaeidae > Amphimallon > Amphimallon solstitiale. The sequence goes on from OY720675.1 coordinate 15,698,147, forward strand.
TTTCATTTAAGATATTTTTCTTCCTATTGATAAGATGCAGTTTTTCTGATAACCCCTCTATATTCTTAAAGTGGTTTTCCATGTTAACAATAACAGTGTTTCTAGGACTGGCCTTCCGGATTATATCTCGGTACTGCTCCGGCACAAAAACTTTTTCAGTTTTCCTTAATACCTTCTCGATTCGTCCGAAATCCCTGTCAGAGTCAAGGTAGGAATGACCAACCTCTGGAAATATGTGCTCAATACTTTTTAACCAGCCTTTTAAAACCATGAATTGATACAGACAGATTAAGTTAAAATTTTTATTTTGTCCTGCACATGAGTCTGACCAGATTATTAAATGCTCGATTTTATCCTTAAATGCTTGGTCAATCTGCGCTAATGTATGCAGGCAGCTGCCAGTTTCATTGCTACCGCGGTTTGCTACGTCTTCCGTCCAAGTCATCATAAAAGCCTTATTACCGGAGTATGTGCGGTGTGCATACTCACCCAGATTATAAAACCACATTTGTCGCAAGTAAAAAGCTTGAGATGTGGTCAGCCTGGGTAAAGGCATAGTCTGTTGCAAATCTATTGTCATGTAGCATACTTTCTCGTTGTCTTTTGCTTTCTTCCGATGTATTCATTGTAATGCAAATGCTGCTTTGTAATTTTCCTTATGCTCTTCAGTTCATTGTCCCGAATCGCATGTGCTACACGTATCACTCTTTGGAGTGCTAAACGATAAGTTAAATTTTGTACAAAAAATTTTTCTGTATGTACCCCTTTTGACAAAATACTCTTTAGGCTTGTTTTCTTTCTCGCATTCTTCAATATATAATCTATACATTATCGATATATTTAACAAAGGAGATAAATATAACCTGTGCGGATTTTTATTTCTGGAATAATGGGATTGTTCAGCAGGAAAGCGATGAATATGTTGCTGTATGAATGCCATTACAAAATCCTTTACTCTATGCGGTCTGCTTGAATGACACCCCCGTTGATCAAGTGTTGGTGCAGATCCCCCTTGTTTAAGCTTTCCCTGTATAATTTCGACCTTCTTTTTATTAATTTGAAAAAGTGATGAAAATGCCTTTTTACAGACTACATTTTCCCTTCCATTAACAGTAATTTTGTATTTAAAAGATGCCGACTTGTGTTTCCTTGCTTCTCTGCGCTGTCTTGCTACAGGTTGCATGCTAATACTTTTATAGAGAAGGGTACTTTCAGCATTTACATCTAATTTGTAAAACTCATCTAAAATTTGCCTTCGAACATCTTCACTAAATTTGTCTGAGCATTTTAATCTACATAAATCTGTACATAAAAGTCCTATCTCAATGCTTTTAGCAGGCATCACTTTACCTGTTTGTGACACATATTCTTCACCGCGTGCTCGTTTTATCGCAGCTTTTCTCTTCTTCCATTCCTTGGGGTTGGTGACCTTTCTTCTGTAGTTTTTTTCTTGTACGGGATATTTCCTTTTCTTAGACAGTGATTGTGTTTCTATCAGTTCTTCTGCTGCAGCCAAATCCGCAGCAATGTGTTCCGTATCATTAGCAGTCGTATTTATGGGGATTGCCTCATCGTTTGAATTTGTATTATCGGCTGTATCCAGATCCTCTAATGATTCTTCAGCGATAACATTGTCATCAGCAGCCGTATCAGTGGACGATGCATCACTGTTCCTGGGCTCATATTCGCTTTCCTCTTCGTGAAAGTCACAATTTTCGTCAACATCTAGAACACAAGTAAGTAGCTGTGAATCATAAATTCATTTTCATATTCCACTGATGTAGTTTTCATTGTAATTTCTGTACTGTAAGTTTCGTACCTTCTATGCCTGTAGTGTTGTCAGATCTATTTTGATTAATTAAAGCTAATTCAACCAGTTTTCTTCCTCGGCTCGACATAATTGTACCAAAATCACGTCAACACTTTTTAGGTTATGTACAGTACATACCAATCTAAACATCCACTATAACTTCCAAACAGAGCAGCTGGTTAGTGAATGAAGGGGGTAAGTGCCGTTACCTCCTTCTTCCACACGATAGCAGCACATGCAATGCACATGACTCCTTCATCCACTTCAGAAACCTAATAAGAAGTAGTACGACGTTCGTGAAAGTTAGACACAAGATTAGTAAGTACTTGGACCCTTCATCCATATCATAATCCTAATTTTGACACAAATGTTACATAGCCCCTTTATCCATTTAACGCTTCAATTGGAAAAAGCATATAAAAATGTTGTGCAGTAAGATCGGTCCGGAATGTTTTGCGCTGGGTGGGTTGAAGGATGTTATGAATTATATAAAATTGCGGATATTCTATTTTGCTTGTTTTCACTCAGTGATGGTATACGGCATAATATGCATGGGGATCATCACCGTTTTTAGAATGCAAAAGAGAACATTAAGAATTATGTCGGGAGTATCTGCAGGGACTAGCTGCCGTGCGTCTATATTTGGCGGCTGCTGTTGTATGCTGCAGAAAATTTGAATAAATGGCCGAAACTAAATAAGAATGTCTCCTGCACACGAAACGCTTGCACGCTCGAGATTCCTAAGCACAGATTGAGTTTTAGCGAAAAAAGTCCTAGATATCTGGCCATTAAATTATATAATAGATTGCCAAGAAAATTTAAAACAATGTCTTACGATCAATTTAAAAAGGCAACTAGGGAATTGCTAATTGAAAAGAGTTACTATTCACTAAATGAAATCTTAGGAGATACATTGTTGTGATGGATAAAGTGTTTTATTTTTATATGTATTTTAACTTTTATGTATACACCGTGTCCAGAAATTCGCGGATAAACTTCAGGTAGAACAATTCTAAGATTAATTCTGAGTAAATAATCCTAATACAAAAAAGTTGCAGGGTCTGTCGCTAAGCCATACGGATTATTTTAAGAAAAGTGTAAGTTTGGCAACACCGTATTATAGCAGTTATCATACAATAATACAAATAAGCACGAAGTAGGAGTTTTATTCGTATTTGAAAATCCAGTGCTTTTTATTAACTACTTTATTAAAACTAAAGTTAATGCAAAAAAATTGATAAAACATATTTAATAGTACAATAACACACATGAAATGATTAAAGTAAGTGTTGAAACTGGTAGCCATTAGTTTCCAGGCAGAGCTGTAGTCTTCGAGGAATAGAATTTAATACGCGTTGTAACATATCAGGAGTAATTAATTGAAGTGTGGCGGTAATTCTATTAATTACTTCGTGTTCATTGGCTAGAGGCGTCGCATATATTTTTTCCTTTAAAAAGCCCCAAACAAAGAAGTCGAGAGGATTAAAATCTGGGGACCTTGCTGGCCACGATATTGGTCCATTACGTCCGATCCACCTGTTCGGAAAGGTTTTGTTTAACCATGCCCTTGAAAGTCGAGCATTGTGAGCTAGTGCACCGTCATGCATGTAAAGCATGTTGAGCCTGAGATTTAATGGAACATTATCCAGCACTTAATCTAAAACATTCACGTATTCAATTGCATTTACAAGATTGAGAAGAAATATTGATCCAACAATACGAAGGTTTAAGATGCCTAGCCATACATTTACAGAAAACCTTCTTTGATGTCCAAATTCTCTGAATGCTTTAAGATTCGCATCCACCCAAAAATGGAAATTATGGCTATTAAATACTCCGTCTCTTGTAAACAAGCATTCGTCGTTCCAAAGAATATGGCACAGAAAGTTCGGTTCTAGATGAATTCTGTATAAAATTGTATTACAGAACATTATTCTATTCACATTGTCATTTCTATACAGTGGTTGCACTTTTGTTACATGAAACGGCCGCAAAAGGTTTTGTGGTAGCACTGAATGAACTGTTGACTTACTTGGGACATTCATTTCTCGAGCTATTTGTCTAGTGCTGCAAGTAGCATCTTTGTTAATATTATCCAAAATTTGTTCTTCTAACTGAACCGTACGGCGTTTCAAAGGTCTACCAGCGTCATAAAAATTAGATCTAAATGTACCATATTCACGAAGGCGCTGATCTAATCTTCGGAATGTGTTGGTAGATGGGTGCCGCCGATATGGATAACGTATTTCGTATTCCTGTTTTGCCATATTCGCATTGCCGTTGCAAAATCCGAATACCATATACATATCAGCATATTCATTAAAACTATACATCATAAAATCGCACAATAAGGATAACTAGGTACATAAAGGGAAAAAATTAAACTTCAATTTTACAAACGTCAAAATTTGACAACGAGCTTTATATTGCAACCGAGTATTTTTCTTGACCAACGTTGCCATATGTACTTTAAGGTAAAAAGTGCAATTGACGAAATGTTGAAAATGCGTATAGTATTGGCATTACTCGATTAGTAACATCAACGTTGTGCTACATAAATCTATTTTACTGTAAACAGCAATGGTTATTCGTAAAAGATTTCAAAATGTTGAATTATTTCCAGCCGTATATTTTCAATTTTGATGGCCTTGTGTGGCTTATTGAAAGAGCATACAAGTTTTTTGTATCAGGATTCTTGACTTAGAATTAATCGTAGAATCGTTCTACGTGAAGTTTTTCCCCGAATTTCTGGACACGGTGTATATGTATTGATGTACTTTATATTTTATTTTATATTATATATTTACCATATTTGTGACGTTTCCCATACTCTTTTTGAGTCGAGTTGGAGTAAAGATTATTATTATTATAGACGTTACTTTATATATTGGTTTAGGTATCAATTTGATCAAAAAATATTGCAATACGATACCCCCATTTTGCATAATTAAAAATGTCTTCTCACATGGCGCCTTAAAATGTAAAATACCATTACAATACACACATTTTTGCAAATAACAAAATATTTTGCTATAATTAAAGGTAATTTATTATATTTTTAACAAAAAACTTGTATAAATACTTAGTTTACTTGATTAAAATTAAAACAAACATGACAATAAAGTTACTCAAATTATAGGTGTAGCTCCACAATATATTTCGTTTTGTGATGTCTGGTTGAATATCAATTTTGGATAATTTTTTATGTTACCAAAAATGATTGCAAGAAAATTTGGCTGAAAATTGTTCGACAATTTGTCTATATATAACTCTTTTCTATAAATTGTCTAAAATAGTTACTGATAGTCGGTGTTCAAAATTGTTACCAGAAATTATTCAAAATTGTCACTAAAAATTGTTATTCCAAATTGTTCCTAGAAATTATTCAAATTCTGGAAATTAAATTAAAAAAAATATGACCAGAAATTATAATTAAAATTGTTTTTTAATCTTATTGGTAGACTTTGTTCAATATTGTTCAAAATCGTTGCTAAAACTTCTAGCGCTTGGAATTGTTAAAAATTATTCTAAATTGATCAAAATTATTGCTAGAAAATGCTGGGCAAAATTGTATCTCAAAATTGTTTCTAGAAATTGTTGGCAGAACTTTTTGCACACATATTTGATAGAAATTCCTCAATGGTGTTACTACTAGTTATTGACCAGAATGTTCAAATGAATTTGTAAACATTTTTGCCAGAAATTGATGTTAGAAATGTCTACTTAAGTTCGTATTCGAAGTTATTGTTCGAAATTGTTACAGAGAAACTTTTTCGAAAGTGATTTAATGAAAATACACTTTTAATAAGGTATACATTAAGAAACAAAAATATCCAAAGATATTTCTTAATTGGCTTTTAATCAAAAACTATCACATTCTCCCAAAAAAAACTTGCACTATTTTATTTAAAATTCTTTTAAGAACAAATATGAATTTTGTATATATGCCGAGCTCCAATTATAATTATCAGGGTTTTCCATGTCTATTAGACAAAACAATTTGTTTTTAATATGCATAATGTTTTGACGGGGTCTCCTAGTTTATTTACCTGTTCGATAGCAGGTTAGCTTGCGTATGGAATGGATATATTATAATTATGACACAGAAAGTATTTTGTATTTAAATTGTTTGTCATTCTTGAAATTTCCGGTTCTTACTGAGTATTCGTATATATGAAAACTATGCACACACACGACACATGTTCTTTCATTTTTTTCTTTCTTGCTCTTATCTCTTTCGCTCTTTCTAATGTAATTATAAGTATCGTGAAATTTATCTGATCAATATAAATTGGAATCGAACGGAAAATATATAAAAAGCATTTTGCTAGTTAATCGAACAGTCGGTATTGTTGCAAGTGTTTACCAGATAAAAAAATTATCAAGTCATCTTGCATGCACTCTTTACACAAACAAAATTTGTTATTGCAGTCATTTCTAAGTTTACAATCAAAGTCCACATTTTGGATTTCCATAATATTTATGTGTCAAGCGAATTAGAACAGTGAACAGTTGCTGGTTATAATTTATAATTAGAAGTTTCTATACTTTTAGAAATATTATATGCATTTTGCATTATTGATCTTGTAATAATTAAATATACCTTTTGTAACTTTAGTGATATATCCAATAATACAATTGGTTATATTCTTTCTGATGTGGGGAAATCAAGAAAGAGGTGAAACAATTTTAACTATTGAGAATATTTTCAACTTATTTTTAATTTGTTGGAATATTGCTCGCGCTCAAAGACTTAAAATTAGCTTTTGATTTCATTAATTTTAATAGTAACAGTAATAATAACAACAAATATACAAACAAATTTAATTTGATATGGATAAAAATGCGCAAATCAACTCAACGTTACAACAAAACCAATCAGAAACTTATTGTAACGAAACCAGTCTACAAAAAAAAGAAAGGCAAATATTCGGCGCGACTGGTAAACAAGTCGTAAAGCAATAAATCATCCATTTATATGTACTGCGAAGAGACAGAATGTCTGTCGTATGTTCTACAAACATCGAGAGAAATATGGAGTTTTCGCGAATGTTTCCAGATGGTTCGTATGCGTATATAAAAGCAGTTGAACCGATGGATGAGTCATTCCGGAATAAGAAATTCCTTAAGTAGTCGTCGCGCGGAACAGACCAAAGAGGCAGATAAATAAATAAACGTAAATAAGTAGTTCCTTGAGTGGTAGTCGCAGAATAAACATAAATAGTGAGCGGTGCAGTTTTTATAGTGCAATAAAGAAATAAATATTACCGTGTCATATAAATAGTACTAGTAAATAAATACGTGTGTTAATTTAAATCGTAGTAGTTTTAAGTGCATTACATTTATTTTACATTTTTATATTTTAATTAGTTTTATATTTTTATATTGTAATTAATTTTACGTGTGTGAATATATAGACTGTTTTAAATAAATGAATTGTAAAATTGTTTATTGCGAACCCGATAACGTTACATTATGAAGGTAGTAAGAAAATAGGAGAGCAACATTTTAATTTCATAGATGGTTTGTTATTCTTGTGCTATTTACATTGTTTGTTAGACTTTTAAAAACTGACGTTTCTTGCCAGAAAAGATAAAAATTGTGATATACTAATATCACTTTTCTATAAAAACAAATGAGGTGTGGCCACCACACGACTTTCTTGTACGTGTATGCGTTTCAAATTATACAAAAGTTCTTCTAAACTAAGATTTAAAAACTTTTATCTTCTGAAAAAATAAATAAAACTAAGAATAGAAGTAGTACTACTTCTATTCTCTTAATAAATCTCTGTAGGATGCTTACTTGGCGAGATATTCAAAGAAAGTGCTACTTGCTAAGAGTCAATCGCTATTCGATAAGAGTAAAAGTGTTACTTCTATTGAATAATATTTAAAATTAAGTTCTAAATACTTTTATACTCTTGATAAATATATGTATATATAGAATGCATAATTTACGACATATTTGCAAAAATCGCTATGCGGTAAGAGTATTACTTCCGGTCTGAATTTTGAGAATTTCTTTATACAAAACGTATTGGAAATAAAGTTCTAAATATTTTTTTATACTCGTAACGTACCCGTCTAAAAAGCATGGCTTGCGAAATATTCGTAAAAAAACTGATTTTCGATAAGAGTAAAAGACCTACTTCCGGTAGGAATTCCGATAAACATTTTTAATAAAATTCTTCTCAAATTTAATTTTGAGTACATATGAATTCTTTATAAATTTGTTTAAACATAGTAGTTGACGAAATATTGGCAAAATTGAATTCCTTCACTGAAGTAAACTACTACTTCCGGCTTGACGATTTTACTGAAAAACTAATCATATCTCAAGAGAGAGATTATACACGTAAATACAAAATTTGGAATTGATATCTACAGCGGTTTGACCGCTATCGTGGTCACACACACACACTGAGAGAGACATTTTTTAAAAACCACTTTTTTGGTATCAGGGGACTTCAAAACGTGGACATCAGCAAAAACCTCGATGTCGAAAATTTTCATCATCACAATACTTTCTTATACTACGTATAAGAAAGTAAAAAAGCACTTATCACATTTCGAAATGTCAATATGACGAATTATGTCATACTGATCTCAATCTGTTCTTTGTGGTGAAATATTGGATGATGAGTTTATGCTCTCACGAATACTTTGGGTGTACTTATAGGATTAGGTACTGTAGTCATATATGCCGCTTCTATTATCTTCCTTCTGATGCCATGATCTTCATCTATCCAAATTGTCGCGTTCTTCAATTTGATTTGATGGTCTGCTTTTCAAGCTTCTTGTGCCAATTGGGATTTTTCAGTTACTCCTAGGCGAACAAATTTCTTGTGTTCTTTAATTCTAATTTCCAAGGGCCTCCTAGTTTCTGCTATGTAAGGACGTCCACAATCACACGTTACACGGTACGGTTGCAGGGCTAAGTTCTTGTTGGAATCGATATAATAGTATTGGTTGTCTTTTTTATTTGTTGCATATTCTCTGGATTTCCTCTTATGTACAGATTAATCGTAATACTCATTGTGGACGTCTATACATAAACAAACTAGGAGGACCCTATAACTAAGAATCAAAGAAGAATATGACATCAGAGAGAAGACAAAAGAAGCGGCATATATGGCGAAAGTAACTAATTATATATACTAAAAGCCAATTGTTTCGCTCTTTTTAACACGAACGATTAAAACGGCACAGCTATACCCCAAAATTGACGAATTGGGGCGACACTTTTCTGAGAACCTGGCGCATCTACGGTGGGAACGAAAGTGTCATGTAACGGGGACTACGGTCCCTTGTGCCTTAGGCTATTTTTCACATCTCCGAAGAGAGAACGAGGGCCCGAAAGGAATTTTTGAAAATTTTAGTACGTGGACCAGGTTCGATTTTAAAATGGCGGTGGATCGGCACAGGTGACCGTGACACCTCAAAGTTCGGATAAGGTTAAGTTAAACGCATGAAAAATTGAATTTCAGGTTATAAATTATCAAAACCGTCAATCCGTTTGAGTTCGCGACATGGCATTTGCCGGGAAACGTCAAAATTGGCGGAAAGCATACAGCACTAGTGCTAATACTAAATCACACAGCACTAATTCAGATCAAGTATGACATAATTCGTCATATTGACATTTTGAAATGTCATTTTTTTTAGAAAAGTTATTTTAATATACCCGAAGTTTAATCCGTTCTGGCAAGAAACAGCACCCTGAAGTAGAGAGAAATGTCTGTCAAAACGTCAGTTTTTCAAAACTTGTCTTCTGCTATATACACACCCATTTTAGCAGCGATTTCGCCTTACCCCCTATTCTCCAGTTTGGAGACTCCAAATGTCAGAGGAGACGTAAGCATCATGCAAGGAATTCGTAAAAAAATACCGCGCAGATGTCGCGAATAAATGCAGCAGGCAAAAAAATTAGAAAATCTTTTTCCAAAGCGTTTGGTAGCATCGGATCCACGGATTTCGATTTCGCGAAAAATAACTACAAGAAAAGTGAAGTCTTTATGACCCGACGCGTTTAAATTTTTAGTTCCACCTTCAATTCTAGAAGTAGCGATGGTTCTAGTAAAAATACAGTTGAGGAAAATGAAAGCGGTAGTAAGTAATTTCAAATGTTTTGGGTTATGTGCAAGAATGGTAGATAGTTTATCCATTTCCTTTTTGTTATTTTCTGAGCATCCCATATCATGTATCAATCAATCCACCAAAAGCAGACTTGATGATTTCAGCTAGAATAGGTTATTCTGATTTATGAATGTTACACCATATTAGATCCGTCATTGCGAACTCGTAATCAGCGACTCAAAGAACTCGTTCCTGCCTAATTTCAGCAATATACCACAATTTGTTAGGAAAATATGCACCATATTCGATCTGCATTTTGTTTTCGGAAGAAATAGATTTCAAATCAGTTTGATATGTATTTAAGATTAATTAAGTATTGGAAGCAGAAAATGTCATTCACATATTGTATGGGATTATATACTTTGAGGTCATCAGCTTAAGCAAGTACACAGAAAAATAAATGAAAAAGCAGTGGTCCTAAATTCAAACCTTGCGGGATTCCGGGAGAAGGTCAAACTTACTAGATTTAAAATCATTGTAGAATATAATAATTATTATGTAATTAATTTAACTGCAAATTCTATTTTAAATCCTTATAACAAAAATTTGCATTCAAATCATTAGTTACTGTGTGTAGCTGTGCATGATATGGATTAGTATTGTATATCGTATTGGACGAAATCATAACCAAAATAATATAATTTATCAGATGAACGTGACCCCTGACGCACTTAACCTTTTCGAATAACTTACTTATTGCATATCATAAAAATAATATTTATTATCGAAGGTTATGAAATTTAAATTCCACATTTTTATTTCCCCCAATATCCCTTTTTCAGTGTATTTTAAAGTTTTTTAATAGAAATTAAAAGAATATTTCTATATTCTTTCTTGTTACACTTGTATCTATTTAATATTTACAAGAAAAAACTACATAATTGGGGTTAATTAAAATTTCACGTTGTACAGGATGAATGACTTTCTTTCACAAATATAGCGTGGTTATCTATTAGTCATACCAATTTACACGAAATTACAGTACATATTGGACGATATCAATTAAATACATAAAATGTGTGGAGAGCTCCAGGAATTGTGCCCTCACTAATTTGAATATGTAGTACCTAAATAAACAATATATATCATTATGTTAACAGGTAATTGACTTCGTTAAATAAACATAAACTGTAGCCAATTTGACAAGCAATATTGGCATTTCTTTGCCAACAGTGATGTCGAAGCGAATATTTATCTTGACAGCGATAAACAGACAACACGAAAAGTATCTATTATCACATGTCCAGATTAAAAATAATTAAATATATAGTGCTACAAATAAGTTTCGAGACTGGCCGTGGGAACAATCATTGAAACAAGAAATCTGAATATTTTTAAATTTTTTAAATCAAAATATAGTCTCCTCCAGTTTCAATATAATTTTTGTAGCAATTCAGCAGTGATTCACTGTCTGTTCTAGATGATTTTGTGGAATTGCCTCTAATGGTTTTGTTGTAGCTGTTTTGATGGTCAAAATGTCATTAAAAAAACATCCTTGCAACTTCAATTTTAATTGACGAACAATGAATGAGTTGTAATTCGGTGCATTATCGTGCAACAGACACCAGGTCTCTGGATTAAGATATTCAGGTCGAATGAGATGGTTGGAAGAGATTCCCTCTAGACAGTTCTTTGCTATCGAAGAATGTAATGAGCATTGTTTTGATTTTGGATGGAAGTTTCCGTGATTCTTTTTGGATCGTGGTGAGTTGTTCGACTTTCACTCTTGGTGTTCGGATCGTACTGAAAGCACCATATTTTGTCACTCGTAACAATTGATTTCACGAAGTTTGGTTAATTTCTGGCGGCTGCAACGACGTCTTTGAAATAATCAACATGCGCCGATTTTTGCGCATCTGTCAAGGTGTGTGGAACAAATTTTGCACAAACCTTTGTTTTGTCTTTGGGATCGTTTCTCTGCTAATGTTCAATGCTTCTTGCATCATTTTCATCGAAGCATTACGATCATTTGCAATAAAATCACGTAGACTTTTGATCATTTCTGGTGTCCGAGCTGAAATTGGCATTCCATTCCGTTTATGCTACAGAAGAACATTTGCTCTACTAAATTTAATTTTGAACAACTTTGGTTATCACCATTTTTCGTGTGAGAGTGACAACAAACGAGTTATTCAATAGATAAATTCTGGGTCTTAATCGAAAAATATCAATCCTAAAAAAAATGAGGTGTGCCCACCACACGACTTTCTTATACGTATGAGCGTTTCAAATTATAGAATTTTAAGAGTTTTTTTATACAAAAATTATTCAAAATCTTATTCTAAGTACTTCTATTCTCTTAATAAATCGCTATAGAATGCATACTTTGCAAGATATTCGAAAAAAAAGTGCTACTCGCTAATAGTAAAAGTGCTACTTCCGGTCCGAATTTTGAAATTTCATGTATACAAAAAATATTGCAAATCCAGTTCTAAATACTTTTGTACTCTTGATAAATATATATAGAATGCATAACTTACGACATATTTGCAAAAAATCGCTATTCGATAAGAGTAAAAGTGGTACTTCCGGTCTGAATTTTGAAATTTCTTTTATACAAAAGATATTGAAAATTATGTTTTAAATACTTTTATACTCGTAACGTACTTGTCTAAAAAGCATGACTTGCGAGATATTCGCAAAAAATTTGTTTAACTTAGTAGTTGACGAAATATTGGCAAAATTCGATTTTTTCACTGAAGTAAACTGCTACTACCGGTCTACCAATTTTACTGAAAAACCAATCAGATCTCAAGACGGAGATTATACACGTAAATACAAAATTTGGAATTGATAGCTATAGCGGTTTGACCGCTATCGTGGTCACAGATACACAGACATTTTTTAAAAACTACTTTTTCGGTATCAGGGGACTTCAAAACGTGGACATCTGCAAAAATCTCGAGGTCGAAAATTTTCATCATTACAATACTTCCTTATACTACGTATAAGAAAGTAAAAATGATAACGCCTAAAATTGTAGGAAATTTAATTCCAAACAACTGTTTTCATTACCACTTTTCGTGTGAAATTGAAAATAAACGAGTTTTTCAATAAATAAAAATTCACCCTTAAATTGAAAATGGCGGCTAAAGCAATGGGATGCGATTACCGAAAACCGTGACCTCTCTAAACGATTCGCGAAGGAAAATCTCTACTTTTAATTTTTTCCGGGTCAAATCCTAATTCAACTGGACTAATATAAAAGCCGAGATATTTCCACTTTGGGCGAATTTATCGCGACCAAGTGAGTAAATAAACACATTGGCTACATTATTCGACCCAAACTATAATTATTAATGCAATTTATTAAAGCAGAATACATTCGTAAGAATGGCTAAAAATAAATACCTGCATTATTTTGCATCCCGTCAGACCAGTGTTATTCGTATTGAGTGTTATGAGATTTTAACATAAATTTGTACTGAGGAAGTGAACATGTGTAAAATATAATTGTAGAGCAGTTACACAGGTCTATAAAATGAAACTTTTTAGTACAAACATTAAAATATAAATATACATTTATTTAATTAACAAAATTATCATCACTAGTGCTTCAAATATAACGAATTACGTATTTTTAGTGCTTAACTCAATCGAATCTTCGCTTTTTGTTGTTAGAAAACTCCGTTTTGTGGAATTTCTAATTTGAATTTTTTATTATGTAAAGGTGGCAATAAAATTCTTTTATCGACGACTAAACAATAAAGTATGTATTATATTAATCAATATTGGCTAATAATAACACTCATAATACCCGTAGGGAATAATGAAATGCGACCAGTGAATAATGGGCCATAACGTTACCATTATTCACTGCATTCCGCCAATAAGAACATAACGTTCCTAACGTTGTCATAGTAACGATAGACAAGTCCGGCCATTTTACTGACTGCCTAACCATCAAACGTCATATTGATATAGTAATCTGACATTTTCGTTTACTTATTTTGATTTTTTTTAGTAATTTTCAGTTAGTCGTCGATAAAGTAGTGTATACTAACTCGCAATAATGACTATTATTCCCTCGAGCTGAGTTACTCCCTCGCCGCTTCACGGCTCGGTTCGTAAATTAAATTTGGTTCTCGGGAATAATAACATTATTGACTCGTTGTATAATCTACTAGTAGGGTCAACTAAGGTATTGTGATCTTCATTTTTGAAAAATTGGTAGGTGATAGGTCAAAATAAGTGCAATTTCAGATTTAGGAGGTCAAAATTACTTAAAAATAGGTCAGGTCTACAACAGAAACATCAATTTTGTTGTAGACCTGTGTTATTAATGACTGACACACAACATTTGACATCTAAAATTTAATTCAAAGTATTGACTTACGGTTTTAGAATCTTTTTTTTCCATAACCTAACTAACTCAGACATTTTCTGAACACCCGTCATATCATAGAGTATCATTAGCCTCTGAAATATGTCACCAGTGACGCTGATGACATTTTGGACATTTGTCAGAAACGAAAACGTTTAGACAAAAATTAAATGCATTTTCTAAAATCAAATTTAATATTCGAATACATAATATGAGAATTATACATATTGTCTAATCTATCACAGTTTCCGGTGACATCTCGAATATGATAAGTTTTAATTTAATTAATTTTGACATTATTGACAGTGGTAGATAATTATCAGGTGAGTCAGTTTCAGCAGTTGTCTTTCTTGATCTATTAGAAATGTTCCACAGTGTTATTATTAGCTTCTCCCAACATCAATTTCGTCTTTAAGTAAGTACATCACAGTTTATTTAAAAAAACCATAGTAGAATATTTAGTGAATCCGTGGATGAAAATAAATGTGTTCTGGTATCTGGTATATTTATTACAGTTTTCATTATAAATTAATAGCAATTTCAATAGTAACATCTTCTGAAAAACTACGAGCAGAAACGTAAATTTTTCTAAAACTTGAATAACAATTCAGTCATTCTGCTCAAAAATAAGGCGAAGAAAGGAAAGTGAACAGAGAGGTTTAATTTTTTTACTTTCTTATACGTAGTATAAGGAAGTATTGTGATGATGAAAATTTTCGACCTCGAGATTTTTGCAGATGTCCACGTTTTGAGGTCCCCTGATACCAAAAAAGTGGTTTTTAAAAAATGTCTGTGTGTCTGTGTGTCTGTCTGTCTGTGTGTGACCACGATAGCGGTCAAACCGCTGTATATATCAATTCCAAATTTCGTATTTACGAATATAATCTCCCTCTTGAGAATTGATTAGATTTTGAGCAAAATCGGCAGACCGGAAGTAGTAGTTTACTTCAGTGAAAAAATCGAAATTTGCAAATATTTCGTCAATTACTAAGTTTAAACAAATTTATAAGGAATTCATATGTACTTAGAATTAAGTTTGAAACAAATTGTCTTAAAAAAGTTTTTCGAAATTCCAACCGGAAGTAGGTCTTTTACTCTTATCGAAAATCAGTTCTTTGCGAATATCTCGCAAGTCATGCTTTTAAGACAAATACGTTACGAATATAAAAGTATTTAGAACATACTTTTAAATATCTTTTGTATAAAAAAAATTTCAAAATTCAGACCGGAAGTACCACTTTTACTCTTATCGAATAGCGATTTTTTGCAAATATGTCGTAAATTATGCATTCTATATATATTTATGAAGAGTACAAAAGTATTTAGAGTTGGATTTGGAATATTTTTTGTATAAATGAAATTTCAAAATTCGGACCGGAAGTAACACTTTCATACGTATAAGAAAGTCGTGTGGTGGCCACACCTCATTTTTTATATGTAGTAAGAGGTGCTCCGTAAAGCTTAACTTGAAGTTTTTGACCAAGATTCGCGAGTGCATTTTCCGCCATCTGCACATGTGGTAAATTTTGGTTTTTGTTATAACTCTATTCCACAGCAATATACAGAATTGTTGTTTGCTATTTTTTGTCCTTCTTCTAACGCTCAACAATTAAGGTCCTACGAACTTTTCAACTATTGTAGTTAGTTGTTGAGATATCAAACGAAATATAGACAAAAATTTAGGGAATGAAACTAATTATTGATATTCATACACCTTTTGACATTCGTCATAATTACCATATGACTTTTGTTATAACTGTCATTCAAACAATATAAATCTGTCAACAATGCTTGTTTACTACACAGTATAGACAAGTATTAAATAAAATATAAGTGCAGAAAAGTAATATTTAATAACTTTATTAAAATATTTAATTTGAAACTGCCTTTCATGTTGTACTATTTTACTAGCGAAAGCTATATATATATTCTGAAATATTAAATTGATTAGTTCAATTTTATTGTTCTGAAATTGTTCCGGTCGATCGGAATTTATAGTGGCATTGAATTGTTAATCTTTAGTTCGTACTTTGGCCGTGTCGGTTGCCAAAACGACTCAACTATAGTCATTTTTATTCATTTTTCGACGTTCTACAATTTAGGTTCTATGAACTTTTCACCTATTATATTGTTAGTTGTTGAGACGTCGAATGAAATAGACAATTATTTAGAAATTGAAACTGTTTTTTTTTGTTTTTTCTCCTTTCCCGAGATAGGTATTTATCGAAAAAAATGACTAGCACCAAATTTGTAGAGCATGCTCATACGAACAATTTGGTGTTTTTGTTTTTTCTCTCGGGTGATAATTGCGTGTTCTATCGCTCTGCAAAGCAAGCAAGTTTCAATTTTTCTGCTCGCGCGCCACCATCTTGAAAAAAGCAGTAAATTATGGTTTTTGCAATAACTATCTTCCTCTTTCAACGCTCTACAATACCTAAACCTTTTACAAAATATCTTGCTATATGAGTAGTAGTAAGCAGTATCTATTTTATTTTTATTTGTATACAGGGTGTCCCAGAAATAAAAAGACGGAGTAACAGGTATGTAAAGTCCGAACAGAAACACCTTATTGCAGACAATAAATGATTGTTTTTTTTAACCCTTTAGCTACTGGAATGTATCCACAAATCTGTCTGTCTAAACGCGAAAAAAAAAGAAAAAAAAAAGTTGTTCAAATGCTGATAAATTAATTTCTTATCTCTATGTGATGAGTTATGTACCTAAGAATGTTAAAATTAGAGGGGGTAAACGGGAAAATTCCCCCCCTTTTAATATAATTACACTTATATATTATATAAAAAATACGTTTGCTAAGAAAATTAGTCCCTCTAAGATTGTGGCCCGGGACCCTTCCTAGTACATACATATTTATCTATTACAATACAAACACCCTTTTTTATAGACAGGGGGTTGTAAAAAATTATAATTTTGAGTATATTCAAACTATACGTATACAGTAGTGCTCACAAGGCTACGTTAATATAGAGAGAGGAGAATATAAGTGGGGGGTGTACATCAGACAGCGACGAACCTAAGAGGAATCAGTTGCATATAACCTGTGGGAGAGCGCAGAACAGGATGGAGTATTCATTAGCGGAAAAAGTACAAATCGTAAAGTGGTATCATCAAGGTCACTCGACTCTATCCATTAGAGGCCTTTTTAGAAATAATTTTGAAAATCGGCCTGTTCCTTGTATTGATACAATTCGCCGCTTTGCAAATAATTTTGATAAATTCGGATGTGTTTCACCTTCTAAACATAAGAAACCAAAAGAAAATGCGAACGAAGAAAATATTCGTTTCATTTAAAATATCCTATTTACATTGTATTTTATTTACTTTGATGTTAGGAAATAGGGACAAATAAAAATAACATTGAAGAATTCACATGACAAATGTTTTGCGTTGTATGTGAATACGTTTACCGCACTTTCTCGCTAGCCAGGGTGTTATAGTATGCGGCTACGCTAGGCATACCCCACCCATATTCCCCATTCCGTATATTAACGTAGCAGTGTGCGCATTACTGTATAGCGAATTATAGATAATTATGTAACTTTTTTCATCAAAATGTTTTCTGGTGTGATAAATTTTGTAACATTCGCCTAAACAAAGGACACCAAGATGTAACATACTTCACGTTTTCTTTCACCTCGGTCAGTATTTGAACATACATGGTAAATTCTTTGTCCCTTTTGTCACTCCCAATAGGTGGAACATTTGCATGCGAAGACTTTCCACGAAATTCGCTGCAACTAAGCGACTTATTCTTCCATACTTTGTCTCCCCGGTCTAGCAGCAGTCAGAGTTCTATTTTTACTTCAAAATTTGTTGCACAACTTTTCTTATAAATATGTTCAAGCGTATTGAAGCTTTTCCTGTTTTTACAAGAAACACATTATAAGCATTTAGCATGGTAACATCAACCAGGTGAAGATAGTTCTTTATACCACTTGATATTCAGACACATTCCACTGTAGCTAATTGCATGTCACATTTATCAATCATGCGCATGTTTTGGGTATAATTTACACAGTCTGGTTTCCTAATATGCTCGCCAGTTCTATGGTTCAATTTTCTGCTATTGTTCATTCCTCGTTATGAATGTTGAAAGCATTAATACATCAAGTTTGTCTTTCCGCATAAGAGCCATTACATTTCCGCACTTTCCGCGTGCCATTCGATGTAAAAATTTCGGAAAGTTTTCTATTTTTTTTTCTGTACCACAGAAACCGGCATTTTGCTGGTCCAAGTAAATTGCCAGTTTAGGGTTAGTATACCAATTATCTGTATATAATAGATGCCCTTTTTGTTCATAGTTCACAACTAGTTTTTTTTTGTACCCCACCTGAAACACCTAACGGATCATTTTGAAGAATGTTTATTTCAGAACCGGTATACACTAACAAGTCCACAACAATTCGCATCTCGCAATCACACAACACAATAATGTTAATTTCAAATCCATTTTTCTTGGATAGGATAAATTCTTGAAGTGCAGTCTGCCTTTGAAGAATATCAGGGATTTATCGAACAATAGCTTTTGAAAAGGAACAAAAAATGAACACTTCTATTCCATTCTTCAAATATGGTTCGTATTTTCCACAATTTATCGACAAAATGAATGTAACACAACAGTTGTATGAACCTGTCTCTTGTCATGTACTTGCTAATAAAATTACTGGCAATAATGGGATCTATTGACCAATAATCCAAATTGCATGTTTTTTATATGTGGCATCAACAAAATTATTGCTAAAAGGCTATACATTTCATTGACATTAGTAATCACCCATGGTCTTCTTTTTCGAGCAAGATCGTTGTCGGGACTGTACTCATGGTATCTATTAGTTTCGTCTACAATTAGGCTCATCAAAATATTTTACTTTGTTATCTTTATTTTCTATTTCAAACGCTCCCGTGATGCAAGAATTTTCATCGTCAAAGTGGTACATCGTAGGACTGAAAATATCGCAATTTTGCTACTCATTGACCCTTTCACTACCATCACTCGGACTATCCAGGTCACAAAGTCAAAGAATTTCTTCTACATCACTATATATGTCATTGTCACTCAATTTTATCTTGCACGCTTAAAAAAATATTTTTTTTTATTTCCTGCATAAGTATATCGAACATGGATTTATCGTCAACATCTCGTGGTATGTACAACTCGTGGTACTCGCGGTTCATAGCGTCGAAGAACAGAATTGAGTGACAATGACATATATAGTGATGAAGATGATTTCTTTCTCTTAGTGGTCTGGATAGTGGAAGTGATGGTAGTGAAAGAGACAATGACTTAAATAGTGATAGTGATGAAGAAACTGTTGCAGGAGATTTACGTTGGCAAAATTGCGATATTTTCAATCCCACGATGTACCACTTTGATGATGAAAATTCTTGCATCTCGGGAGCGTTTGAAATAGAAAATGAAGATAGTGAGTACGAGTAACTTGTAAAATATTTTGATGAGCATATGATGATGATAATTGTGGACGAAACTAACGAGTACAGTGCCGACAACGATCCTGCTCCAAGAAGAAAACCATGGGTGATTACTAATGTGAATGAAATATATGTATAGCCTTTTAGCAATAAATTTGTTGATTCCACATATAAAATATATGCAATTTCGGAGTAATGAACAATAGCAGAAAATTGTACGATAGAACTAGCAAGCATATTAGGAAACCAGACTGTGTAATATATTATACTCACAACATTATAGCTACAGTGGAATGTGTCCGAAAATCAATCAAGTGGAATAAAGAACCATTTTCTCACAATGTTGCTGTTTCTAAATGCTTATATGTGTTTCTTGTAAAAACAGTAAAAACTTCAATACGTTTGAACATATTTATAAGAAAAGTCGTGCAACAAATTTTGGAGAAAATGAAACTCTGACTGCTGTTAGACCGGGAAGACAAAGTGTGGAAGTAATAAGTCGCTCAGTTGCAGCGAATTTCTTGGAAGAATATTCTCATGCAAATGTTCGAAATACTGACCCAGGTGAAAGAAAACGGGAAGTATGTTACTACTTAGGGTCCTGAATGTAAAGTAGAACTTTGTTTAGGCAAATGTCACAAAATTTATCACATTAGAAAAAAATTTGATGAAAAAAAGGTACATATTTCCTTTCAATTTGGTATTTTATTATATACCTATGTCTATTTAGAGTTTTAGTCTATTTACTGATATGGATGTTATGTAAAAGAATTTTTTTATTACATATTTGTTTTTCGCCAAACATGTCTTTTCTTGTATATATTGTGTTATTTGTAGGTATAAATTTTGAAGTATAATAAAGTTCAACATATGTATTCCTCCTAATTGCTTTTGGACTTCATGTGTTATTTGAAATACTAATCGTGCTCATGCATAAAACTTGTTTTTGGGGTACCGAACTGTGTTGTCTCTTCTCTAAACGTTTCGACTGACATGTGAGTCTTCTTCAGTAGAGCTGAAACCCAGAATATACGTTTCCTATATGTCTAATTATGTTATTTTTCAATGAATTATCTGTAATTCGCTATATACGTATAGTTTGAATGTTCAAATACTGACTGAGGTGAAAGAAAACGGAAGTACAACCTGGTGTCCTGAGTGTAAAGTAGGACTTTGTTTAGGCGAATGTTACAAAATTATTTATTTATATTTTCCTTTCAATTTGGTATTTTGTTAATCTATTTAGGTAAGAGTTTTAGTTTGTCTACTGCTAGGGATCTTATGTTTCTCCTTTAATTTTGACATTCCTATGTAGGTACAGCCTTAGTTAAAATATGAAATGCAACTAAACACACCAAAATTATTTCTAAACTGGAATATCTTATGATAAAATAAGTAAAAGTCAATAAGCCAGGCCTGGTCTCTGCATAATTCATCAAATCGCTTATTGACGACAGCCGTATCTCATGAAAGTTTCGTACAGTCGTCTATTGACGACAGCCGTAGTTAAAGGGTTAAATAGGAAGGTTGTTGCTCTTTAAAGTGTTTGTAGTCGGAAACAGCTGATTATTACTATTTTAGAATATTCAAAAATCGTAGTTTATCTAGATTACAGTAAATATCAAGAATGTAATTATTTTTTTCTAACATGTTTAAAATTAAAGTAAGTAATGGTTTGATATTTATTATGAAGTATATATTCCTCCTCCTTTTTTTTAACACATGTAATATGGTGGTCCTGAAAAGGACCGATTGTGAAAGTGAAGCAGGTGGATATTTAGTCCAGGGTCGGCGTAAGGCTAATTGAATACTTCTCTTCTCGTCTGCGCACGAATAAAGACTTGAAATTTTAAGGGTACATTTTCACACAATCTGGCTTCCGATTTCTGCTACTCCGTCTTTTTATTCCTGGGACACCCTGTATACGAGGGGTCGTTTTTATGTTCCCGGACTAGACATTTTGCAATTTTAATATAATTTTTCATTATAGTGTTTTATTATCATACATGCCTTGGTAACGACTTTGACAATTTATAAAACAGTTGCAGCAGTATTAGTTTTAATATCTGTCAGTTCGTATCAGAATGCACAAACTTGAATATCGCACAGTTACAAGGAAAATCTCCAAAAATTATTCGAGAAAAAATGTTGGCTCTATGCGGGGATAATTGTCCTTCAAAGTCGACTATTTGCGAATGGTCAAAATTGTTGAAATATGACCGAGAATCATTGGATGATGATTGCCGTCCAGGTTTGCATGTTGACGTGTTCACCGCCGATGTTATTGAAGAAACAAAGTCTTTGGTATTGCAGGATGCAAGATTAAAGAAGCGATAATTAGCAACTTCATTAGGAGTTTCAAAAAGCGCGGTTTTCAGAATTTTATGACAAAAGTTAGTGCCACATGGGTTCCGCGCGAATGCTTTCGCCTGTTGCTTCACGATAATGCACCAATCCACAAATCAAGACTTGCAAAAGCTGCCGTTGCCGAATGTGGCTTCATAGAAATAGACCATTCGCCTTATAGTCCAGATCTCGCCCCGTGCGACCATATTTTGTTTCCTAATCTCAAAACAACTCTACAGAGAATAAAATTTACGGACGATGACGAACTTATAGCGGTCGTTGAAAGGTAGTTTGCCACAGGACAAATTGCTGGAAAAGTTGCATTACTATGGAATTTGTGGTACAAGCTGGAGGCTGATGAAATCATATTTGACCAATAGGAGCCAGGAAGGGATGTTAAACAATAGACCATCAGAGTTTAAGCCTGTAGAACGTGGAATTACTCAGGGGTCGATGCTGGGTCCGCTCATGTTTATAGTATACATCGACGACTTGCCAATGAGTGTATCTCACCTTAAAGCGTGTTTGTACGCAGATAACGCATCTTTCGTGGTCGAGAAATTTAACGCTGAAAGTGCAAAAAGATCTATAAAAATATGGTGTAATGCTAATGGACGAAAGACTCAAGTTCTTGCCATTCCGAGGGAGTGATTCCTCCTCAAAATTTTTAGGGTTAACACTATATACTAGCCTTAAGTGGAAGGACCATATAACATCTATTACTAAATAAAACAGGTTTTATTGTTTGGGTAATCTATATTTAATGAGAACAAAAATTAAATAAACTGTTAAATAATATTAATCAGACAAATGTTCATCTTCGCTTTCTGAAGACTGTCCAGTTACATTCTGCTTTGCAGACATAAGCATAGTAATTGTTTCTGGCAAAAAAGATTTAAAATTTCTTCTTTTGTGGAGCCTCATGCTACTTAAGAGAGGATCTGAATTTAGAAGTAGCTGATTAAAAATATCTCTGTTGCAATCCTCTCTCGAGAATTTTCGCGCGAAGTCTTGACGGTATGAACGGATATATTTGTTTGAACTGAGATAGCTGAGTTCCGTCGCAACCCCATTTATAAATCAACTTCAGGCTATCTCGTTCTTGTTCTTTCAATGTAAGCAGGACCTCTTCTAAGAATGTTGACAGGCGCATAACGGTAAGGTCAACCAAAGCCTGCAAATCGCTTTCCGCGCAGGTACTAGTTACTCTGCACGAGCCTGCGGGCGGACAACATTCTTTTTTTGCCTTTTGTAGAAGGCTATAACAGGGGAAATATTTTTGGTTCGTATTTCTAATTACTTCATACTGTCGACGAGTTAAATCAACTTCTACGAACATTGCCAATGCTTGTGATGGTGTAAGAGAGCAGCTTTTTTTCTTCATTGAGTCCGAGACTGCTCTTTTATATTCCTTTGCACGTGTCGGATTATTGGTGATTTCTTTAAGTATATCGGAAGCATCTCGTTCTCCGGCTTTACACAAAGCCACCTGGGCAGCATTAACTATTACTTCTTTATCTGAAGTAGATCGAATATCCTCAGTTTTCCTTCTTTTGCTTCTTTCACTTAATAACTTATGTGGTCGGCCTGTCCGATTTTGTTTAACTACAGGAATATGAAAGGTTCCTTCTAGCCATGAAGAATTGTATTTGCGAAATACTTCTTCCTTCTTATCGGCTTTAGACCGCCTTTGCTTAATTTGGAATTTAAAATATGAATAGCTGAGTTTCAAACACTTAATTTGGTCATCTGTGTATCCTTCGCACGACAAAAGTTCATTTTTTAAGGCATCTAATTTTTCCTCCAAACTAGATAAATTAAAATTCAGCACGCGATCGAACAAATATTTACGGATCACAATTCTTACTCCCAAGGGTCCTTGTGAATCTAAAACACAAAGAAGAATATTTTGAACATCTATTCTAGTTTTTAAAGGTTTTCGTCAAAAAAATTTAGAAGTGCCGATATAGTAATTATCCGCGATTTTCCGCGGATATTTTTTTAATTACATGCTGGTCAAAGCTCACAAGTTTCGACTAAAATTTAAAAAATTACAGGATCTAACTTGGAAGAATAACATATTCTTTAATAAACACAAATAATAGTTAAGAAATATTTTAAAACTAAACCTTCTAAAAGATAAAAATTATCAAAATTATGTTAGAACTAATGTCTTCTTACCTACTATATCATGATCCATCACTTGCTCTTCAGAGATAAACGTAATACAATTCACTATTTACTTTAATGGTTGCACACGAACGCCGGGAACAGACACATACACCAACTAGGATGATCGAATTCCGACTGACAGGGAAGAAGGGACTATGTGCGATGAAAGGTGGTGCTGGACATGGTTACCCAACTTGTCCCCTTACTCTAGTAGTTGTTTTTTTTAGCAGGGTTGCATTTTGTAAAATCGTATTATGGCCGCGTAGATCGCTCAAATAGCGAAGCTTAATGTGTACATTCTAGCTTGTATAAAGTATGTGCACGCGCACAGAGCTCACTTCAGAACAAATTCCCAGGTTTATCAACATGACACCACAAACAAGAATGCACTAAGAACCACGTTGCATAGACTAACAATCACGCAGCAATCGGTGAATTTTTGGGGACCGTAACTACAAACAAACTCCCCGAACATCATGTTGCATGAATTCTAGGTTTCATACATTCTAACATTTGACTTTAGATGCGGAAGGTACATGAAATTGTATTGTAAATTTTACTGTGATGTTTGTGATTAACTGTTAATGTATGGCGTTATATACCATTATTTTCACCGTTTGTAATTGTATTTGTATCTTTTTTTAAAAAATTATGTATTATTGTCATATACTTAACATTTTATGTAATCTACTTGTACTCTTGACATGTCTGGTTTTTAAGGCAAATAAAATACTACTATTACTACAAACAAAAGGATTTTTTTTATTATGGATTAGAGATGTGGATGGGTTATTAAAACGATGTAATACTTGCATCCATAAGCAAGGGGGCTATATTGAAAAATAATTTTTTATTGCTGTTCGAAACTTCTTTTTCATGTCTAGTCCGAGAATATAAAAACGACCTCTCGTATATCTGGCTTGTTTAGAATCTGATATCACTACGTTGTCCTTTTGAAAGAATTGTTCGAGTTGTTATTACTACTCTCTTGCAGCACATATCCCAATAATATAATATTATTATAATTTGGAAAGTTAAAAGTAAACCATGAATTAAAAACAAAATTTTACATCAGAAGTTCCAATAATAGCTCGATTAAAATTTAAAAGGGTCAGTTATTAAACATATTCACGATTGTATTCACACCATTCATGTAAATTCGTGAATTATAAAAACAAGAAATACCAATTTCGTTATCATATTATCGTACAGTATGTCTATATACATACATAAATATATGTATACGCAATTATGTGTTTGTCACAAGCATGTAATGCGGATGACTTTTAACGAACTCAATCAGAACAGGGACAAAATAAATTAAATGATGTTAAATACACACACGCAAGCATTAGACATATATATGTATCTATCAAAGTTTGACGTGTCTTCATCATCATCAGCATCATCTGATGTGTGTTAGTTACTCTATAGTTAGAATATATCCGCGCGTGTCTCAAAGAGATGTTTCTGTCTAAATGGACAAACTATAATAATAAACGTATTTGTTTTCTCTTATTCTTTAATTGATTCAGGCGGGAATGCAGATAAGTATAGTGATGTTTTTAGTTTTCTTGTAGTACGGAAAAGGCACTTGCGAGTTATTTACAAGTCTATCTAGCGCGCAGCAAGACCTTGCTGTTACAATTCGCAATCACCGTCTGTTCTGTTGCAATTGAATTGTGCTCTGCAGTTTTTTTTTATCTTCTTCCTGTGCTCGAGACTTATCGGTAAGAATAATGTGGTTTTCTTTTTGATTGTTTTTTAATCGAAACGGGTTCACGTCGCGAAGAAATTGATTTATAAAATTGTGCGCAAAGAATTAAATATTTAAACAAATTATTTGTTAAATTAGAAAAAGTGTAATAATATAATAATACATTGCAATCATATGTAATTAAATGCGCTATTTCGGTATTTTAATTGTTTTATTTAGATAGTAAAAGTTTCTAAAATTTGATTTTGAAACAGACAAATTGATCTTGATAAGACACCGTAATTTTTGATGTGTTGACCCTAGAACCAAATAAAAATACTGTAACTTACTGTGCCACTTCGTTAAAGAGCTTGCATGCAAAATAATTAGGTATAACGGTAATATAAGACAATTGTGTGGGGCTAAAGTGACAAACCATTATTCATCATATGTTAAAGGCGCTATTGAATTGTGGAGCCTGTTTCAGAATACCCCGGATCTAAAGTTTTATTGGTATTAATTTGTTTTTTTTTGCCTTTTAATTTACCTTACCTTTGTCCATCAGAGTACACCCCAAAAGCAATTTAAAATAATACCCCTCTAAATATATTATATGGTATATTATATAGGGCGAAGTAAAATTGTGCCAAAAATTATCTTTAAGATTTAAACTTTATCGTCTAAACCTTCTAAACTTTCTATTTCATCTTTAGAATTAATACTGAATTTGTGATTTAATTCTAAATTGTGGTTATTGTAGAGTTTACCAGGCTCCAAAAGTTGTCTAGAAACAAGTTTCGTTTGCAATGTTTTGCTAAAAGCAACAACCCTTTTTAAATGATTCCTCATCAAAACAGATGATTTTGCCTGGTCATTCAAAAATCGTACTGTACAGGAGATTGTAGGGGGTGAATTTCGAAAAAAAAATTTTTTATACTATTGAAATCTTCAGCTCGTTAGCTTAACCCTCTTTTAATATTATGTACATATCCTAATAGAAACGTTTTTTAAATTATTGTGTAATATTTTTTCCGCAATGCTTTCTTATGAAGCGCCTTAAAGAATAAACGGTCGCCCTGGAAGGCACTATTATGAATCGCTATACTCGAGAATGAGTTGATTATTTTAAAAAAATAACCTAGAATAAATGTTATTGATCTGAAATTGATATTTCGATGGTTTTTTAAGTTTTCGAGTCGGATGCACTGTTTCGTCTGTAGGATTTTTTTTATGTACGGTTGTCGAATTTTGCCCCCTGACCGCGGATATGCCAGGAAGGTATATATTTACCTTGCCGTCTGGAACTTATGCTGTCGTGAGAGCATGCAGTTGATTTTCGGTCGTTTTAGCGCCTTTTAGTAGTATTTAAAGCGTATAGCATGAATAACTAGTTGGATTTTCAATCTCTTCCAGCTTGAATTCGCTTCTTTTCCTTCTGCTTACAGTTTTATTACAATATCCTGTAAAGCGGAAGCATTGCCATGATGTTTTTTTTTATAATATTCCGATATTTTAAACTTTTGATGCTCCCTATATATACGTCTAATTTAAACTTTTGCACAAACTGTCATTGCGTCGGAAGTTAGTTGACGTTTATTCGGTTCTATAAACTTCAGACATCTATTGAGAGACCTAACTGTCAAATTGAATGTCATTGTTGCAATTGTGTGTAATATTTTTTGTTTGGCATTAAGGACTATTTTTATAATATAAAATACTTGTTATTGTTATTATTATCCTTACATGTGTTAGTACAATTTAATTCTATTGACAATTTATAGTAATATAGAGAGTAGGATGGGAACCATTTTATTCGATATTAGTGCCTTCAGCATAGAACAAATACATATAGATATGAACGATATAACAGTAATAATTGGTAGTAACAAGAATACATACCTAATAGGTATGTCATTTCAGTAAAATATCACACTTGAACTTGGATTTTTTCATTTCTTTGACATTAGGATTCATACAATGCTTATTCGCGCCCATATAATTGTTTGACATTGTTCATAAGCTGAAATTCAATTTTCGTATAAGACTGTAGTCGAAAATCAAACTTCATTTGGTATGTTTGAAGTGTCGTATTACTTTAAAGGATATTCTACACTTACAATGAATTACATACATAATATTTGCACTTTATTATTAAAAATGTGCATATTTCTCTATAACTTTTGTATGTTTAGTTTAGTTAGTCTTGTTGTATAAATACTAAAATCGTCTTCAATGAAGTTAATGCCCTCGATCTATACAGGCTGTCCCAGATAGTGTGCTCACCATTGGGATCTCGTGAACGGTAAGAGATAGAGAGTTGGTTAAATGAGACAAAATGTACGTGACACCTGGGTTTATTTTTTCAAGCAAAAAAACTTTTAAAAAATGAACGATACGTGCGCTATAGGGGAAAAACTAAAAATCGGCAATTTTAATTTCGTCGTTTAACTTATTTCATGTAAAAGATACCTAAATACTATTTTGACATTATGAAGGTACTTTTTTACGCAGAATTCAAATTTGGTATTGCAACCTCTGAAGCTTTTATACGTTTCGAGATTTTTATACAAACTTTCTTATTTTAAATACAAATCGTAGGCGGCTTTGACTGTATCAAAAAGAGCATAATTTGCTGATTTCAATGATGTATAACACTTTGGGTTTATTTGTAGAAATAACAAAGTTATAATGATATTTGTGCAATTTTTGGTATCCTTATGAATGCATAGGCTATACATCAGAGGCAGCATTGAATTATTAAGACAATAAGTAGTATCTGTCAAATTTATTTACAAGCAATTACGTATCGGTTTATTTTTGTGTTATTTAGTCTGCTATTTTGTTCGTTTATTTAAAAATCACCGCATTTGTTGTTTTGGTTCGTTTTATTACATGTTTATTGTTGTTCACGTTATGGAGAAATTTAATAATGAAGAGAAATATGATATGCTTCAAAGTTACATATTGGCTCACAAAAATTCAAGGAATGCAGCTAATCATTATTTGGAGTTGTACCCAGATCGACGGCAACCATACGAAACTTTATTTCGAAGATTAGAAGTAAATCTAAAAACATACGGTGCCTTTAGTAAACCGAAAAGAAATAGAAAAAGATTAGATGAGGAAACCCAAGTTATTGTATTAAATCAGGTGCGTGAAAATCCAAAAGTTTCCACAAGAGAAATAGAAAACAACACCGGAATCCCTAGAACATCAGCCCATAGAATATTAAAAAAGCATCGATATCATCCTTACAAAGTCCACATTAGCCAAGGACTCCAACCAGGAGACGCAGAGAGGCGGACTCGTTTCTGTCATTGGTACATTAATCAGAATAACAACAATGTTACATTTCTGTTTAATGTGTTGTGGTCAGATGAATCTCGATTTACGAACAATAGATTATTTAACAGAAATAATATTCACTATTGGGGGACAGAAAATCCCCATGCTCTACATGAAGCTCGACATCAAGAACGTTTTGGGTTCAATCTTTTACATGAAATAAGTTAAACGACGAAATTAAAATTGCCGATTTTTAGTTTTTCCCCTATAGCGCACGTATCGTTCATTTTTTTAAAAGTTTTTTTATTTAAAAAGGTAAACCCAGGTGTCACGTACATTTTGTCTCATTTAACCAACTCTCTATCTCTTACCGTTTACGAGATCCCAATGGTGAGCACACTATCTGGGACAGCCTGTATACTTGCCTGTCTTTGATATTTTCAGTTTTTAATTAACGACACATGCAAACATTTAAGACTGTAATTTTTAAATGTTATACCAAATATATTTCACCTTATGGCGTTAATTCTTTCCACCTTATTTTACTACAGGGCTCGTGTTGCCGGTCTGTTTTCTAAATGTCAGTTCTTTGCGCTCATCACCATGGTCCTGATAATTATGAATCGGGATACGTGTGACAATATCACGCATTATTTGTAAATTAATACCTTTCATCGTTATTAGAGAATTTCGATCGAAACATGAAACTTCTCCGTGCAGCTGTCAAAATCATACGTCCGTTTGAATTAATGACACGTTCTCGCCAACTTGTCTTCGCGAAATTTTTTTACCGCGTCCCCCTGCAGAAAAGCTTTAAATGAGTCGTACCTTCGACAGCGAAAGACTTGGCACGTGGACAGTTCACTTAATCGTCACGGAATAGTCCATCCTTTCGAGTTACGTGCCTTTTCGGCAAGCTAAACCTCGATGGCGTGATATTTCTTCGTCAAAGTGAAACT
Source organism: Amphimallon solstitiale (assembly GCA_963170755.1). Taxonomy (NCBI): domain Eukaryota; kingdom Metazoa; phylum Arthropoda; class Insecta; order Coleoptera; family Scarabaeidae; genus Amphimallon; species Amphimallon solstitiale. The sequence continues at coordinate 15,728,325 of OY720675.1, forward strand.
TTTGCAATTTTTCAGTGTGCCTGTCATACCTGACATTTGTTACGAATTTTAACGTGTTTTACATTATTTTTTATCACGATCGTCGTTTGTCCTAATTTCTTCATAACGACCAAGTGCCGATTTTTGCACGCTCCCCTTTAAAAGCCAATATCTCTGCACACGCTCCACTAAGAAGGGAAATCTCTCCGTCGACCAGAAATTCAAAGTCGCCCGTACACCCACGCCAAACGACAGCTTTTAATTCCCCGTATCCAGAGACGAGTTCTTCCCCCCGTGTAATCAATAAGAGTCGATTTTGAAGGTTCGGTTAAGCTGTTTCAACCAAGGCGATTAGAGTGGGTCACTCGTACGGCTTTTAGTATGTATAATTAGTTTTATTTTTTCTAAAAGTTACAAGTTTATTGATTCTAGTTTTTAGTGTGAGTTAGCTATACGTACCCCTTTTTAAGCAAATTGAGCGCACGGAAAAGTATGATATTTGGCATAGTTAAAGTTCATATGGAGAAGGAGTGCAGAATGATAAAACGTCGGTTTTTTTAACATCCAAACTGTGGAAGTAGCATAAAACATATCAAATTATGGTATTCATGTATTTGCATTACTTCTACAGAAGTAGTTGCACCTGGGGGTATTATTATATTAATACGTGTAGAAAAAAACCTTTTTACGCAAATTGAGCGCACGGTGGAGTATGAGATTTGGCGTAGTTTAAGTTTATATGGAGAAGGAGTGCAGAATGATAAATTTTTGTATAATATGTGTTGCGGATACATTATATAAAATAAAATAAAACATCCATACATTAATACGTGATGGGTAAAATACAAAATGCGTCAATGTGAAACACATATTAGTGTGTGGTCTACCAGTCGAAGAGAATAGAGATTGTCTCAAAGGAATTTATACGAGTATATGGTAACTATGTATTACTAATACATTAAATAAAATAAAATAAAACATTCAATGTTAATTTTTTCTAATATATAACATTCTCGTGTCACAGTGTTTGTCACAAAACTCCTCCGAAACAGCCTGACTGATTCTTATGAAATTTTGTGTGTACATTCAGCAGGTCTGAGAATAGGACGTAAACTATTTTTCATACCCCTAAGTGATAAGGGTGGTCCACCCCAAAAAATGTTTTTTTTGTTTTTTGGAAAAAAATTTGTATTTTATTTTTTTTATGATTCGGCATTAAAAAATACATACAACCCTAAATTTTCACCCTTCTACCACCAACCCCTATTTTTCAATAGCGATATTAGTACTTTAATAATTTTCTACTCTCGGCGGTCGATAATTGATCAGTTACCACTCGATCAGTTATTCCCGCCAGGTGTCTACCGGTATCACTTCTCACCTCGTAAACAGCACAGAGTAGGGATGAGAACGAAGCCGGTCTGCTGTCTTTCTCACACAATAAGCTTTCTCTCACTCACTAAAGTTCAGGGCCTAAACCATTTTCAGCCAATATTATTGATTGTGCGTCGATCGTAGCAGTGACGCTTATACTTATCATTTTACTTTCTCAGTGCAACTCTCATATTAAGTATATTCTCATAGTAAATGTATCATCAATTTGCAGTGCTATAATTATTTATTCCTATTTAGCTCAAGATAGTTCTCACGTTCAGTTAATTAAGTGATCTCATATAAATCAATAGTTTTCAACACGTGTGACGAGCTCCCGTCAACAACAACCATTGTGTTACCTGTTCCATAATATTTTCATACATTTATTAGTTCTTATTTATTACACGGACAATTATACGTGACATGTTCTCGCGTAGGTAAACCATCCAGTTTGTTTGTGTTGGCTAAAGATGGACTCTCTAAAAATATCGTACACTCCATCGCACTAAGAGACTGATAAATTTTTTTTTAATTGTCATTATTTGTGATAGAGATGTAATTAGAAATTTATTAGTTAAGATAATAAAAGTACAATGAATTTAAAAAATGAATGTTTGATATTTTGTTATTTTTATAGGCCGTCATCGTTCACAGCGCTCCATTCCTCTTTCAGTCATATACCACATCCCCTCACACTTACAATAAGTTACTTATTTTTTAAATATTCACTAGAAATAATTTAAATGGCAAAACAACGTTTGCCTGGTCAGCTAGTATCTATATATTAATAAGTGAAGAAACAACTGTGTACCTCTTTTTAAGCATAATGCGCGCACGGAGACGTGTGAGATTTAGCATAGTTAAAGTTCATATGGAGAAGGAGTTCAGAAAGATAAAATTTATGTATAATATGTGCTACAAATACATTAAATTGATTAAATAAAAAGGTCGAATTTCAATCCTTGGGCGACCACTAGTACAATAATAATTACAAAAACTACTATTCAGATAATATTTTATACGTGTTTACTGCATGGGGCTTCTCATTACAAAAGGATTAAAAAACACAAGAAGATAACACACAGAACAGATTCTACGTATAGTTTTTTTTGTTGGTTATTTTACATTTATTCAGTCAGAATTGGATTCAGACGGTACAGAAGAAATCGTCCTCTCAGTTGATGATATTTTTATTCTGCGAAGTTTTCTTAATTTGCCTTACTCATTTTTACAACTGCAAGTGCTCAAGGTAGAGGTATCTTCAATAGATTGAGTTATTCCATTATCCATGCAAAAACTGCGAACTACTGAAGAATGGTCCGTCCTCAGAAACTAAAAATATTTGTATTAACTTCCTTATAGTGTTTTGGGCTGTGTTGATGTCACAGCTCCGCATGTGTACATCATATTATATGAGAGTAAAGCTGACGAGCTGAAGATTTAAAATGGACAAAAATTTTTTTTATTTTTTTTAGATCACCCCCTAGATTTTTTAGATGACCAGGCCATAATACTATTAGAGGAAGTATGTGTTCTTTATTGCAGTTATCCTGTATTGTGTTTCAATTGAATAATTGTCTCAATTGTATTTCTAACATCTTTTGTGCTCTATATCAGTAATATATGTATTTCATAAAATATGTAGACTATGGCAAAATAAACACTATTTAAAACCAAACAAATTAATAAATTGATTTTTGTAGGTGTAGAAACTGAAACAGTTGAGTAATTAGTGGAACAGAAATTATAAAATAACAATAAATATGATTCTGCGCTAATGAGTTAAAATAGGTAAATATTATTTCAACAAGTGTTCAAATGAATATTCATTCACTTCTAAACATCTTTAAGCACGCTTCCAATAGATCGATATTAACAAGGAGTTGAGTACTTATATTTCTAAACAATTATCGAATATGTTCTTGCATACCTTCCTTTGAGGTTACAAGTATACTGTATATATGCTCTTTTACGCATCCTTATAAAAAAAAACTAATTTTGTGATGTCCGAAGATCTAGGTGGCTAGTGAGTAGGGCCTCCCACCACTGGCTAGCCACATCTCTGAAAGCATTTCATTTAAAATATGTAAATACTCTTTAAATTTCATGGCTATACTACCTTATCACTTTTTGACTAAGAATTATTTTATACGGAGAATACGAAAATGTAATAATATACAAGGTGTTCCATTTCAAAATTTTAACTATAATCAACCACCAAGTTATAGAACACTATTTACTTATAATACAGAATAAAATAAAAAGGTATTCCTAATAAGTGGTTCACAGAGGGGAAGAAAACGCCTTGAAATATCTTTTCCCATAAAGACACACTTTTAAGATCTTCTTAAGAATTAAAATTTTTTTATTACTTTCCATTACACCCCTACTTCTTCGTATAATAATTCTTTTAGGTACCCATGAATTAATTTTTTTTCTCACATTTACAGTTACAATTCAATTAATTCTAGAAAAGCAACCTTATGTGCTAACGTGACATTTAAGAAATACATCAAGGAAAATTTGTTTATGCTTTAAAATGTTATGTTTGAAACTTAAAATAGCTTCATTCAACTGTAATAAAATTTTTTATTTATAAACGCAACTTACACGTAATACAATTAATATTTTTACATTTTCACATAACTAAATTCCAATATAATTGATAAATAAATAACATTTGGCAGTCTCTCTAAATAAAGAAAATTATACACGTGACTGACACAAATGTTATTACGCCTAAAATTATATGTAATTACTTATATCTATAAGTACTTTCCGATGTAGTTCAAGCCAAACATTTATTCAAATGCACACTAGTTTGTAAAGAAATTCTCTCACGTAGTACATACATTAAGTATTATACAATACATTAATTCAATATTTCTTTTAATATTGTTCACAGAACAACTTCCAGGTAATAAACTTAATTTTCCGACATATTGCGCTAGTTCACGTCAGCTACTGAAATATGACTTTTTAAAATGCATTTCGATATGACTTTTGTGAATTTCAAGCGAGCAGAAAATAACAAATTTTCTGCAAATAATTGTTTATTTGATTTTTAGTGAACTACCTTTTAGTTAAAACAATAAGTTATTATTATAACAAAATCATCTATTTAGATAATGTCTCTGTTTCTAATCAGTTACAACATGCCTCGTCTATATACAATGCGATCTAGTATGGCTTTCATCTGCAACATTATTTAGCTATAAGCTATTTACATATTCGTATACAATTGTCCTAATTTCAGGACTTATAGCAAGAGAAGGAAAAATGTCAAATTTATTTTCCATGTAATAGCTTTTTTGTTTTAATAGACACATAATTTTTATTTGCCTTTGTTGTACTTTTTCTTTGAAGAATTTAAATATTGACTTGGATTTTTCCTGCACTTTCCATTTTTTAGTTTTAACCCTTAACTTTAATTTTTCTTATGGAACATCAATTCAGTTTAGAAAGAATTCAACGTGTTTTTTTTATCCTCTTTACAATGATATAGCATATGTGCTATTTATTTTTTAAAGCAACAACAAAAATATTAAAGAATGTATTTTTTTAAATACTCAACAATAAGTAGGCCGTGATACATAAGAAATCGACAAATAATAGATAACAATAATAAAAGAAAATAATAAGAATAATAGCCATAATAATATCGAATTTTGAATTTATTTTTTTTAATTCTTTTATACTCGCAATGTACCTGCCTAGAAAGCATGACTTGCGAGATATTCGCAAAAAACTGATAAGAGTAAAAGATCCAATTCCGGAAGGAATTTCGTAAAAATTTTTTAATAAAGTTCTTCTCAAATTTAATTTTGTGTACATATTTCTGTGACATTTTCATTAAATAAAAATAATATTGTTAAGAATTAATTGAGTTGTTGAAAAAAAAACATTAATTTTATCTTTAAAACGTTTATTTTAAGATTTAGGCATTACTCAAAACAAGTTACAATAAGTAAAATAGGTTGCCAACATTCAAGGGGCAATGCTATTACAAAAATGTATACGTTAAAAATATATATATTAAGTTGAATAGGTACTAAAATGAGGCATAAAACAAACACAAAATAAATCAATGCATTCTATATTTTGTAGAAAAGACAAGCATGAGATATGGTTTGAATATAAAGAGAAAGAACCTAATTTCTTACAAGGCGTTAGAACAGCCTTAAACCTTTTAAGAAATGGACCATGATTCAAAAACAAAAAGGTACTGAAAGTAAATAACAGAGAAAGTGTTATGTTAAAAGATGGAACAATAAAGAGAGTAAATCATTTAAATGCCCTTAAATTCTATGAGCAAGGCAATATTAGGTATGCTCGAGACGAGAACACAATTTTAAATGAATAAATGTAAATTCAGACATGCATAATGGTGCCAATTCTTAGGAAATATTTTGTAATAGTATCACTTAAGATATAGTAAATACCTCAGACTTATACCTATGAATAGTAAAAGGATATGAATCAAGACATTCATTATACGAAGTGACATATTGTAATGTTTTATGTAAACAGTAACTGTGTAAATTAAAAAATACTTTTATTAGTCCCTATATGTATAACACAAGGACTTCAATAGACTATGGAAATGGTCATGTGTGGTTTAAAAATCTGCAAGAGAAAAATGCAGTGTCAATATTGTTTACAGCTTTCTGCAAATCAACCTACTACCAGAACAGAGAGTCTGGATAGAATTTGGGACGGTATGACGGGGGCGACTAGTCTTTATGGTGCAGGATCCGTAAGAAAAATTCCAGTTGTCTACAATGTGTTCCCAGTATTACCCTATCGAAAATAAGAAAAATAAGGATAACTTTAGTAAATGGAAAAAGAAAATATATAACAAATGACGAAAAAGTAAATACGTTCATATACAAGTACAATGAGGGTCTATATTAAGAAGAAAGGAAAATATACCTACCGTGGAAGAAACATAGCAAGTTTGTGAAAAGTTTTTAATAACAAACAATTCAAGGTGCCGACATTAGTGTATAAACTGTCAAAGACAATGTATGCGTGTTGGTGTAGGTACGACAACTTGAAGAAAACAAACAAGAAGGATTTCATCACAAACGTTTCAAAAAATCAATGCCAACCTGAAATCTAGTTTGACAAGACAGGCGTTAAAAATTGCCGATAGCAATTGTTTTTTTATATATAAACGAAAAACAAGAATCGACTTGTTGGAGATTGTATCTGTACTTCGGGTTAGAAAGACGCTAATTTTCCAAAAAGAATAAAATTTCTGGAGATAGCAAAACTGAGAGTAGGGTTAAAATACACTACTTCTAACTCACAATTTGATTAAATGTATTAAGTTTTCAATTTTAATTTAGTTTTCTTTTATTTACATAATTTACATTCAATAATTTTTTTTATTACTAAGTTTAAAATGGAGGATGTTAATAAAGCTGAATTTGATAAAATATATGACGAATTAAAGTAAGTTTTGAAATAAATTATTCAATTTAGGATTAATTAATGGTGCAAGATGTACTGAAAGTACTATGTGAAAATATTTGCTTTTAGTAAAACGTTAAGCATCATTAATTGTATGAATATTATCTTGTTCAGTAATAATGCTTCATTTTTTTAAGTAATAAAAGGATAGTTAATGGTGTTGGATGTGCTAAGAGTATTATGTGTGAATATTTGCTTTCAGTGGATCATTAGACATCATTAATGATTATATAGTTATTTTAATTTAATATTTCAAACAAAATAAGTACGAATAAACGGGGATGTTCTTGATGGGCAGGTGCTAAGCTGCTAGATGTACTATGTGAGAATGTTTACAGCTAGTGATTAGTATAGGCCAGTTTCAGGGCATTCGCGTTGCAAAGTTTTAGATCACCAAGGCACTATGTGAAAATGTATGTTTTTGGTGAAATAAAATTAGCTTCGTATTAATAAATTTATTATCAAGAATCAATAATTGTCTTTCATCTAAAAGAACAACATAATCCTTTTTTTTAAATTTAACTAGCATTAATTTAATACAGCGGTTCTTAACCTATGGGGCGCGACCCAAAATTGGGTCGCGAAGCATATTTCTTGGGTCGCGCTGAGTCGAACCAAAAAAGTTAGTAATACACCAAATAATAAGTAATACCAACACCTCCTAGAAGAGTTATTCCCTAATACAATGTTTCGGTTTTACCGCTCTTCGCGAATGGCCTTCCGGAAGTGACGTCCAATTCCTGTCCTGAGGCTTTCTCTTCTAGGAGGTGTTGGTAATACGCACGCCATTGCTTTGCGTGCGCGCCGACTCAGTAAGCTCTCTGTCAAAAACTCGTTTCAGTTGTGTATTTTGTTGTGAATAACAGTGAAACGTGGATACAAGCATTTTAGAAACAAATTTTGTCTTATTATTAATAGTGGAGTGATCAAGTTGCAGTGCGTATTGTAAAATTGTAATCACCCTAATAATGGCAAAACGTGAATACAAGGAAGCATTTCTAGAATTAGGTTTTACTTGCATTAATGATCGAGGAGTGAACAAGCCGCAATGCGTGTTGTGCAGTGAAATATTAAGTAATGAATCGATGAAACCGAACAAACTTAAAAGACATTTTGATGCAAAACATAAAAATTTTTCCTTTGAGGGAAAAGATCGTACTTTTTTCGAAAGAAAAGAAGCCCATTTAAAAAGACAGCATTTGGATGCACCAAGAAGTAGTGGTTTTATAAATTCTGCCAAACAAGCTACACTTGCTTCTTTTCATGTGGCTTGGCATATTGCAAGACAAAAGAAACCCCATAATATTGCTGAAAAACTTATAAAACCTGCTGCCATTGACATGGCACGTATCATGTGCGGAGATGAAAGTTCAAAGAAATTACAAAAGATACCATTATCAAATGATACAATTCGTTTACGAATATAATTAATTTGATATTAAGAATCAACTTATTTCTGCTATAAAAATTGCTGGTTTATTTAGTATTCAACTGGATGAAACGACAGATGTAAGTAAAGATGCTCAACTCATGGTTTACGTGCGGTATCCAGGTTTAATAGATATACAGGAGGACATTTTATTTTGCAAACCAATGTCAACAACAACTAGAGGTGAAGATATTTTTCTTATGGTCGATTCGTTCTTTAAAGAAGAAGGATTAAATTGGAATCAGTGTTTCAGTATTTGCACCGACGGTGCAGCTGCCATGACAGCATCTCAAAAGGGATTTTCGACAAGAGCAAAACAAATGAATCCACAAATTATATCGATTCATTGTTTGTTACATAGACAAAATCTTGCTTCAAAAAAATTATCACCCGAATTATGTATCGTTTTGGATGAAATTGTTGCGGTAGTCAATTTTATCAAATCAAGAGCTCTTAACTGTAGAATTTTCCGCGAACTGTGTTTCGAATTTGGTACAGAATACGAACATTTATTATATTATTCTGAAGTTAGATGGCTGTCCCGGGGCAAAGTTGTTCAAAGAGTATTATCATTACGGACAGAAGTCGAATTATCTTTGAGAGAAAAGAAACACCCATTAGCATCTAAATTCTCCGAGTTGAAGTGGATTACTCAAGTTGCTTATTTGTCAGATATTTTATTTGAAATAAATAATCTAAATACGTCTATGCAAGGACGTAATCATACTATTATTGAATTAACTGAAAAAATTACATGTTTTAAAAATAAACTCAAATTATGGAGAAATAAGGTTGAAGTAAAGAAACTTGCTTCATTCCCGACTCTTAATTTACTTGTTGAAGACAATAATATTGATATCACAGATTTTGAAATACAGAAAATTATTATTAATCATTTAGAAAAACTAATAGCAGACTTTGATCGATATTTCCCTGCAGACGATGTTTTCAAATATAATTGGGTTCGAATGCCATTTAATTTTGATGTAAGTGATTTGCATGAGGAATTTGTTAATATTAATCAATTTCAAGAACAATTAATAGTAATACAAAGTGACCAAGCACTTCGAATCAATTTCTACAAAAACACTGAATCTTTATGTGCTTTCTGGTTAAAATTAAAAACCGAAAAGCCAATAATTCTTAAAGAAGCCCTAAAAGTATTATTGCCCTTTTCAACAACATATATGTGTGAGGCTGGTTTTTCGGCTCTGTGTGTAATCAAAAACAATTACCGGAACAAGTTAAATCCTGAAATAGATATAAGGTGCTCCTTGACAAGCATTCAACCGAGGTTTGAAGATCTTTCAAAATGTATTCAAGCACAAGGTTCACATTAAAACTGTATGACTTGCATTTAAAATTTAAAAGACTTAACATATGTATTGATATTTCTTTTTTTTTAGGAATAAGTTAAAATGTCAATTATTTTCAAAAAGTTATAAATATATTTTAATTTGATCAATAAAAATTATTAAAAACACTTGATTATTAATTAAATTTTCCTTGGATCGAAAAGTACTTTTGTTTATCTTTATTATTAAAAAAATAAATAAAAAAATTGTAAGTTAAAAAAAATCATCATCGTAGGATTGAAGATTTTTTAAAAATACGATCTAAAATAAAGCAATGAAAAAATTTTGACTTTTTTTTGGGTCGCGGCTTAAAAGGGTTAGGAACCGCTGATTTAATATAAGCTTTACAAAAACATTATAACTCAAAAATGAGTATAAATGCCAATATGAATATAATTTCTACATGAGATTTACATCTTTGGTTTTTTTTTTAACCTTATCCCAAACAAAAAACTAAATAAGAGGTATACCAGAATAGAAGAAGCAAAAATCACTGCAAGAACTCATAAGAACTTTCAAAATACTATACTGTTAAGAAATAAGCTTATAGGTAGAATATAATGATTTTACTGTGTCTTACATATACAGATTGTCGTAGTTAAAAGTTAATATGCATCTTCAAATACACACACATAAACATGTACCCATGTATAAGACCGGTGGTGTGGGGAGATAGTGGGGAGATCGAAAGCGGGGACAACACATTCGTTCCGTAACTTTAGAGCGTGAACGTTACATTGTATCTGAGCAGACTCGCAAATATTAAAATAAAATGCCCTTAACTGTCGAGGAAAAAATACAGATTGTGTTATGGTATGCCAAGGATAATTCGTACAAAGACGTGCAAAATTTATTTGTTGCGGCGTATGAAAATCGTCCACCTCCCTCTGTGCCAGCTATCCATAAGATTGTGAAACAATTTCGTACAGAAGGTTGTGTTAATTCACTGCATACTAAAAGACACGTTGTGCACTAAAGCCTCGGTACCCCGGTGTCCCGATATCACGCCCGATATGAACTCATCTGTACTCCCCTACTATCGTACCCCTCCATTTCATGTTTGCATGCACTTGTGTGCGTGTTTGTGTTTCCCTATATCTACTTTTATTTCAGTCAAACGGTATACCTTTATACGTAAAACGTATATGTATATATGCATGTGTTTGAGATAGTTTTACGTATAAAGGTATATATGTAAGACACAGTAATTATTTACTGCTTGATGTTAGTTTTAACATCCATGTGTTCACACTTTTCATTTTCGTTTTGATAATGATTTTGTCATTTACTAGCATTTATTCAAATTATTAAGTCTACAGCATAATTTATATGGCTGTACCCAACGTGTCGCAATGTTACATTTTCATTTCAAATAAGAAATTTACCATTTTTAACAGTGTAGCAGCCACCACAGCAATATAAATTCTTTATAAATTTGTTTAAACTTAGTAGTTCACGAAATATTGGCAGAATTCTATTTTTTTACTGAAGTAAACTACTACTTCCGGTCTACCGATTTTACAGAAAATCTAATCAGATCTCAAGAGGGAGTATAAAGAATAAACTCGTAAATACAAAATATGGAATTGATGGCTATAGCCGTTTGACCGCTATCATGGTCACACACACACTGACACACACATACACAGAGAGAGCAAGAGACACACTTTTTTTTAAAAACCACTATTTCGGTATCTTATAATCGGTATATAAATTATTTCTTAGTGTGGAATACTTTATTTCAAAAGTGTATTTTTCTTATTAGAAACTGATAATATTCTTAACAATAAAATTGCGCTAATTATATTATGATCATCAAGGTGGAAAAATATATTTTTGGAATAAATTATTCCACACTGAGAAATAATTTTACAATTATATGTTGGCTGCCGGTAAAAGGTGTATCTCCTATGTTATTTGATGTATGTAATCCAAACAAGAATGGGAGTATCAATCTACTAATATTTCTCCCTGTATTTTGTTTTAGATACAAAAAAATAATAGTAAATTACTGAAACCAACAAAACAGCTTGATTATAAACTGTCAGTATATAGCGTTAAAGGTCAAGCATGCGCCAACTTCGTCCATGCGTAGCTATTTATTGTATTTACGAAAATCGGCGATAATATTTCATCCGACACACTTAATTAATTTGATCTTTGAGTATATGAATATCTAACAATAGTAAAATCTAAATTGAACTTGTATTGCCATAATTTCCGACGGAAAAGGCCCAACACATCCGAAAACAGTAACATGTTAGATGGATGCGACAGGCTGGACGCCCGCTTCAAGCTGAGTTCGATTTGAAATAGGCGTACCACTGTTTTCTTCGTGCAAATGTAATAAAAGACAAATGTTTAAGGGTCCGCGTGCTCTGTCTTATGCTCAGGAAAAAGATAGAGAAAAGAACTTGTCACCTAATCTAATCTGCCTGTAATTTATGGCTGCGTTGTGGTCTCAGATAATCGCCGGTTGGCCGACACGTTTGCAGTCGGGAAGCAACCCCCCCTAAATTAGACAATCTATATTTTCTCAAACACACAAAAAAGGTGAAGCTGAATATGTAAAATCACCTGCCGGATTCAAATTTTGAGTTGGAAAATAAAATCGAAATCGCAAAAAGGTCGAAAAATCGTTTTTTTGTGTAAATTTTAAAATTTTCATTTTCTTCAATTTTTAATACTTATCTCGTGATATCTTAGCAATGCAGAGAGCTAGGGATCTGTTTTTTTTAAAGGTTATACCCTAAAGTATTTGGATGATACTAGTGTTTTCGATTTTTCTTTATGGTGTGTAAATTTTATAAAAAAAAAAAAAGTTTTAGTAGACGACCAATTTGTGTAACGTATATTTCAGCTATCGAGTAACTAATCTTATTTTTCAGAATTTACCCATATATATGTGAAACAAAATAAAGCCAACATTCCAAAATTATTTTTTGTGCAAGAAATAAATTTCTAGATCGTTTCAGAAGCTAATTATTGCGAGTCAAATATAATAATTATACTCCCAGCCCGCAAGCCGTGTGAGTCCTAACATGCGCTTCTAGCAGGTATAGCGTTAGGGACGGGAAGAGATATTGCTTTTACTTTCTGATACGTAGTATAAGGAAGTATTGTGACGCTGACATTGTATATGTACACTATATTGTAAAGAAAATATCAACGGTTTCGATAAAATAATGTCCGAGTAACGATTACTTTCTTAACAAACACCGATCTCAGAAGTATTTTGCAAACTGCGTAGAAACTGCCCGAAATGGTAGGCGGAGCTACCTCTCGACACAATGTGCGAGCGTACCACATACTCTATTTGATTTCAGTGAATTTCGCCCAAATTTCAAAATTTTGTTTTCCGTTTCGTGACCTTATTTTTAAAAATTAAGAAAAAATAAAATTTATGTATTGCTGTTGAGTGTTACATAATGTTAAATAAAGGCTTGTTTTTTGAAATTTCTTACATTTTTATTTTTATTTAAGGCCCTTTGGACAATTTCGAAGAAATTACGATTTATCCATTGAAAGGCGTTGTTTTCTTAAATTAGCGTGTAAATTCGGTAAGGTTTTCATGAAAAATACGATTAGGAAATGGGAAAAACGATTTCGAGGCCGGGCGTACAGCCTTAACGAATGTCTTTACATTTTAAATTTCTTCATTTAGATCTTACCCAATTCCAACTTTCTAGCACCATACTCAATTTCATTTTATTTACCATAGCATTTGGAGATTTGAGTCGCACTTGTTTATTGATAATTTTATTTGAAATATTGGACTTTTATTGAGACTAAACATGAACAGATATGTTGTGGTGGTTAGGCATGGTTTTCAAACCCTTCTACTTAGTTCGTCCCCCAATTCAATAGGGTTGATGCCGGGGCTTTGCATCATTCATGTTCTTTATTGAACCCTACTGTTGCAATACTGTAGTGTTAAAATGAGAAATCAATACAAATCTTTTAATAATTACTGTGTAATTAACACACGAGCGGACAATTTGTATAATGTCAAAAATTAAAATTTTTAAGTTGTCTCTGATTCTTTCTGTATTTATTACTTTGCCTTCGAATATCTCTGACCATTTTGGATTACGCAATATGTAAGATGCGTTATATAAACTTCATCAGACGATCAATTCTGAGACCAAAACTATCACCTATTAGGTTTAGAAAATACACACTTCCTGCTTAAATACCGCCAATATAGGCAAAATGTGTATAACATTTTTCGCTTGATATCATATTCGAACTCATAACGACCGTTTATAAGACGAATACTTGGCGAATTGTACAACCAAATTGCTATGGATTGCAGTCTTTATTTTATACTTTCAATCATATCAGCATACTGAGAATATCTTTTACCTCCTAGTCTATAATACAATCGCACTGTAGTGCAACTGCAGATACGTGTTTCGAAAGACATTTAAAAAAAGTAAACTAATTTGTCATCATTACTTAGTTGACTATGTTGATTCAAAATAGCAAATAATAAGAAAAAATACCATTAGGAAAATAACTCAATTCAGAGGTAGCAAAAAATTTGCATAAAATGAAGGTGGCCCTCTTGAGAAAATTGTTAATTTTTACGGTACAAGGCTGGAATTTTGCATAGTTATATTACAATATGTCCTACAAATTACACATTTTCCGTTTTGAAAAATCTTCATTAGAAGCGATTTTATTATATTTAGTAGTGTAAAATCGCCTTTGATGCAATAACGCATAGTCAATTTTTGAAATAGACGGTTGAAGCCATGATACTAAATTATCCTACGCCTCAAGGTCTATCAGGGATTTTTTTCCGTTTTCAAAAATTTTGTCTAGATTCGACTTTATTTAAACTTTAAAGGTCCTATATAGTGGATCTGTCAACAATGCAAAAATAGCATATTTTAGATGCAAGATATTTTTGTTGATTTTATATTTAGAGAAAACCTTTCGACGTCAACTTATGAAGAATTTAGTAATCTACCCCGCTGAAGAATCAAATTTAGAAAAAAATTATCGGATTATAATTAATATGTCAAAATAATTAAAAACAAGTTTTCTCAAAAATCCTTCGGAGAAGATTAGTTTGCTTGAGTTCACGTTATAAATTGAATAAATATAAAATAAATTAAAATTAGGCAACCCACATTACAATGAATTGTTATTCTTGTAAAAATCTTTCCCGCTTATTTGGTCATAAATAAATTTTTATTCGCTTAGATATTGAGTTATTACTTCAAATATTTATTATTATATATATTCCCTATGTGTAATAAGTACTCGGACATCCTTGGCTTATTAAATTATGTGCTATGCAACCAATATTACATTTCCGATCCACTATATAGGACCCTTAAGGTTCAGAAAGATTTCAAAAATTCGTGTTTTTTCAAACATCATGCACTTTATGGCAGGTGGTTGAAATTCGACTGCCGTAATTTATTTTGTATTTGTATTGTAATTTAACAGCCAGTTTCTCCGTTGTAATAAGAGGGGCATTTTCTCCATTAGCTAGTAAGTAGAATCATTGGAAAATCTTTGATTTATCAAGAAGGACATAAACGACATGACAAGGCAACAATGTCGACTTTTATGTTTAATGATAAACATAGAAAAATGCAAAATTTTTACATTTAAACATAGACAATCCGCTATTATCTATGTAGTGTCATCAAAAGAGCCAAATTTATCATAGACCTTAATTCTACTATACAAATAATATCCACGCAAATTAGTATGTATAATTAAAAGAGGAACTGTAAAAAATTTAGGAATAGAGCAGTCGCATACCATTCATGTGGGTTTACTAAAAGATCTAGATTTATCTTAGACGACATCTAATCTCATCACACAAATTTTACCTACTGACTATGTGTCACAGATGCAGAAATGTGTAAATCAAACATGATACGCGCTTGATCTAAATTGCACATGAATGGTACGCGAAAAAAAGGTTTGACGTTACAAACATAATTAAAACTCGTCTAGGATCAATTTATTTAATAAATTACTGCGACTTGATCTTGAAATTTATAACCGACGCACTACATTAAAGAAACTGCCGTGCAAAAATTTACCTTTTGATTGATCCCCATTTTATAATCTTCGAAAAATAAACAAAAACACTAAACTCGCTCTTAATACAAACAGCAACGATCAGTAAAATTAATCAGAACTATTTTATTCTTTGATTAATTATATATTCATTAATATAGTTATAAAAAGCAGAGAGCAATAGTTTCATTGTAAATTCTAAATCGAAATTGTTATTTTCTTTCAGGCGATAACCACAAAATGGCAAAGATGAGAATTACGTTGATGTAATATCTTGGCAGAAACTGTTCGGCACCCATGTGATTGTGAATTCAACAGGGAACGAAGTTCAGCGGGACGGGAAAGGTTACGTCTAGATACAAGTAAACGGCGCAGTCTTGTGCTCAGGAAAGTCAAGCAATATTATGGCTAGTGAATCCATGAAATTGGAACCGGTGGGGAAGGATAAGTGAGTACAGATATACATTGTAGCTCTCAAATATTTTTTATATATATATATATTGTTCGTGTCAAATGTTGGCAATGTTGCAAATTTATATGCGTTTTCGTTCATTTCGTTTAGCAATTAAGTTTCGTCGTCTGTTTTTAACCTCCAATTATATTCTGTTTGAATTGGACTTATATCGCTACGGTACGGGGGGTTCTTCTATAACGAAAAAGTAGTTGTTCGAATTATGTGTGTCAATTTGTTGTGGTCCGTCTGGCCAAGGGCACAATTGCATCTAAACGGACAAAACTATAGACATGAAATTTTAGTTTTTGATTCGAATCGGTGAACCGGAAATAGCAATTTACTGCATCGCTGGATTTATATTTTACGAACTATTATAAGCGTAAAATAGTGTACAAAAACAAAAACAAAAACAGATATACGTATGTCTATACATATAATGCATTTTAAAAGGAAAAGAAAATACAAATAAATTATAAATGTATATTCTCGAGGGTAAATCCAAATATGATAAGTATGTCATCATTAAGGATCGGCAGTCATGGGTATATTGGCAGAATTTATATGTTATAATAATAAACTATTTATAACACATACAGGGTGAGTCATTAGTAGCCGCTTCTTCGATGGCCCCTTTGTATTTTAAATAAAAGACAAAACAATTAGTCGAAGATTCATGGTTGCTACGGACGCGTATTCTAAAAAAGTCTTAAGCTCTGACTCACTTCCGGTTTCACTGGAAATGCGTGGAACTTAATTTCTTCGGTTCCAGTGCGCGCCTGGTCTCGTTTTTCATGTCATACCTCTCTAACAGGCGCCAACTTGTGTTTTACAATGGTTTCGCCTCAGATGAATACATTGCTACCTCGGGTGTCCCCCAGGGGTCTATTCTAGGTCCATTAATTTTCAATGTTTTTATTAATGACATCACTGACGGCTTAATGTCCCAGAGTTTACTCTATGCTGATGATCTAAAATTGTTTCGTGAGATCTCGACTTCTGATGATTTCAGTTCACTTCAGTTTGACCTTGAGAGTATAGCTCGCTGGTGCTCTTTGAACAACTTACCTCTTAATATTGGCAAGTGTAAGGCGATTACTTTCACTCGAGCTTCTTCTCCCTTGACTTTTGATTATAGCCTGAATCAGGTGCAGCTCGCTCGTGTTGATCTGATTAAGGACTTGGGTGTTATTTTTGATTCAAAGCTAACATTTGCTCAACATGTTGAGTATATCACTAAACATGCCAGGAAAATGCTTGGTTTCATTGTTCGCAACTGTGGTACCTTTTCTAATATTGTAGCCTTGAAATCCCTTTACTACTCCCTTGTGAGATCGCGCTTGGAATATGCGTCGATCATCTGGAGCCCATACTATGCTACCTACAAGCCTGAATTGGAGTTGATTCAGCGGCGGTTTGCCAAGTTCTTATGGTTTCGTCTGGATGGCCACTATCCGGAACGTAGCACTGATCACGATATTCTTTTATCACGTATTACTTTGACCTCTCTTAATTTCAGACGAACTATCGCCAGTCTAATATTTCTAGTTAAGCTTTGCCGGAACTATATTGACTCTCCCGCATTACTATCAATGCTTAATTTTCGTATTCCGCATTTCGGTGTTCGGAACAGCAGCACCTTCTATTTACCGTTTGCACGCACAAATGCATTATTAAATTCCCCTGTTTACGTGATGTGTTCTCACTTTGATAGCATTTCGTCGCAGTGTGATTTGTTTCATTCTACTATTGGTGGAGTTAAGGGTGTTGCGGTGCGAACATTCAATAACTTTGCTTAGCACTGATTGTATTTGCAGTCACTATTCTTTCTATTTTCATATTTTTATGTTTTTCATTTTTCAGCTCCTTCTTCACTGTTTAATTTTTAAGCACTCATTATATATTTGTTATCTTGCAAATTGTCCTGTAATTGGAATATGCATGTTCTGTTGGGCAATAAAGTGAATTATTATTATTATTATTATTATTAAATGACTCACCGTATATATTTTTGGATTTTCTAGTATTGTTTTAAATTGTATATTCAACGGCATTTTCTTCTTCTAAATTGAGCCAATAGTTCTTGAGTTTTTTTGGAAATTTTTGGCCAAAGCACCTGTTCAGAAGAAAAATAATTTTCGCAATGTTTTTAAAATTAAAAACACTCACTTTGGTGATGCTTGTAGGCAAGAAAATTCTGCATCATTTGGTATAAGTTGCACTCAACAATACCTCAAAAAGCTTTGTTTTTTCAATGCCTATTTCCCGAAATTTTTGCATACCTGATATTTTATTGTGGCATTTTGTTCCTTTTTTCATTCTCTATTATTTTTGTTAAATGTCCTATAACTATCTTTTGTCGATAATCACTATAGGGGCAATCAGCGGTCAAATAAAGTACTACGAGCACCCAAATACTAGTTCATCCAATAAAGGCTGAAATGGACCCCATTGCCTAAGTCAACTGTTGAAGAAAGTCGGAAGTCGGTTAAAGTTTATGTCAAGTTTATAAAACCATCGCTGTTAGTTATCATAAAAATGAATTATTCTTATGAAGAGTTAATAGACATCATTTACATTTTGAGTGAATCTGAAAGAAACTATTTGCTAGAATCCAGGCTTTATACACAGCGATACCTGATAGAAGTCAACCGAAGCCCTTTGACCTTTGAAAGTATAAAGGAACAGTTCGAGTGAACAGAAAGTATTGAGCATGGAAAAAAAAGAGCAAACAAAATCAATAACTGGTGAGGATAATAAGCTTATGGTACACCTCCAATACCAGTACTACGGACAAAAAGCGTCAGATGGATGTATGTCAAATTTGAGAATCCAGAATAATTAGAAAATATGTAATTCATCCATAGCATATTCATACATGGGGATAGATGATTTCTTCCAGAATCGCTTACATTTTTGTCAATGGGCAGGAGATAAATTAGTCTGACTTTCTCAATTTTTTGTTGTTTATCCACGAAGCCACCTTCTGTTGAAATGGATACGTTAATCGTCACAATTTTCTTTATTATAACACATAAAAACCCTCATTTTATCAAACTTTCAAAAGCGTTGGTCATTAAATGTGTGGGTAGGAATAGTGGGTGGTTACACACACTGGACCTTATTTCTTTGATGGAAATGTTAATGGAGAAGAGTATCTTCGTTTTCTACCGAAGGATTTTCAAGATTCTTTAATGACTTGAAAATTAAAATCAAAAAAGCATTTACAAAAATATGTAGAAACGTTTTACTCAACGTTATTCAGTATATTGCACAAAGTTGTGGTTACATTGATCATATTATTTAATGAAATTAATTTTTCTTACTTTCGATTGTTGTTAGGTTGCTCAATTGTTTTAGGTTATTTAAATTGCTTTTCTATATTTTATTGCTGCTAAAAAAAAATCTAACAAAGTTTTGGATCAATTTATAATTCTGAAATGAAAAACTACAGCCATCTGTTATGAAGAGCTTCAACAATGAAAGAATACAAGCAATTAGGAAAATTAAATTGAAGACAGCACAACATTGTTTCATACACCTTTTAGTGGGGCGGTATTTTCAAGTATGTCAGTAAACATAACTAACAGTGTCAAAATGAAATACTGCAACTGGACTTGCCAGAATTAAAAAATTGAAATGCGATGACCTTCATTCTGTAAAATTATTAGTTTTGGGATAGTTGGATTATACCTTTACTTTTTTTGACAGTTACTAAGGCAGTAGCGCCCCATTCCAGCCTTCCATTGGTTGAACGAATATTTGAGTGCATATAGAAAAACAACGCTCGTAGTTCTTTGTTTGACCGCTAATTGCTCCTATAATGATTATCTCAGAAATTACAAAAGATACGTATTGGATATTATTACCAAAAATGAAAGACAATAAAAAAGGACCAAATGTCACAATAAAATACCGTATGTTTTATTTAAAAAAGAAATAAGTTTTAATATGTGAAAATTTCGGGAACTAGGCTTTGAAAAACAAAGTTTTTTGAGTTATTGTCGAGTGCAACTTATATTAAAGGATGCAGAATTTTCTTCTTTACAAGCACCACCAAACTTAATGTTTTTCCTTTTAAAAACAATGCGAAAATGATATTTTTTTCAACACGTGTTTTGGACAAAAATTTCAAAAAAAAATTAACAAATCAAAAACTATTGGAAAAAAACAGTTGAATAAACAATTTAAAACAGTACTAGAAAATCCAAAAATATCTAGGGTGAGTCATTTAAAAGAATTAAGTTCCGTGTAATTCCGGTGAAACCGGAAGCGCATCAGAGCTTAAAGTGTTTTCAAAATATGCGCCACAAGCTCTTCCAGCAAAAACGGCTACTAATGGCTCACCCTGTATATTCTGCTTAATGGCTAATAATTAATTACCAGCGATTAAGCATACTTGTAGTTGAACGAATTTAATATGTCGTTTACACGAAATTTAAAAAGGAACCAGTAAATCAATTAATCCCTTACTGCATAACGGTTCGTATATGGCACGTTCCGATTTAAAGCCTACACTTTTCTTAAATTGACATAAATCTAACTAATAACTGCAACAATAGACATAATTGTTCCATATTCAAATCTCTGTACCACGTTGCGGCGGCATATATTAAGAAGTTTTAGGACTTGTTGACTGTAATTCTTAATGGCTGCCGTTGTTACAGCTGTTCACGACTAACTTCATTTCTGTGATTGTTTAGAGTGATATGTTGCAATTATTGAAATTTACAGAATTCAAGAACTTTAAAGTAGTTCCTACAGAAGATGCCTGCTAAGTTATATTTTCACACATTTTCTTTCGAAGTGACATATCTGCCACATTATGCAGCTATATAAGGAGTAAAAGAAAAGTAAACTATAAAAATATGTTTCACGTTTGATTTAACTTTAACACTTAATAAAACATTAATAACCCATTTGTAATCATTACTAATTTCATCACCATATCGCTCGACAAAAAATGTTGACAGTGACATGTGGATAACCTTTATATTATTTAATTTATATCTGCATTTCAAGAATGCGGAAGATCATAATTTATAGGAGAAATTTATGAACAACTAGATGAAATTCTTTTTGAAGCACACGGTATAATATAATGTAGCAACAAAAGACAGAAAAATCTCAAACAGAAGCCATAATGTTTGTAAATATAAACCGTATATCCTCAAATCATGTATTTGTTTGAAAACCTAGGACAATACAAGAGAAAGTACATATAAATCTGATCACATCCATGCTTATGTAACAAATATACAAAGACTATTAGGTATTTCATTGAAATGTTTTTTTCTTCTGCCGTGTTTAAAATGTCATTTTTGTACTCACCGCCTGTAAAGTGACATTTGGCGCATGTGTAGCTCGACTGGGAAAAACGTTTTCCCGGTTGAGGCGACTGTAAAAATTGAAAAAAACACTTGCACTTTGGGACATTTAAAAGAAAATCTAACTTGGTAGTAATAAAATTTAGTCTATAAAATACTACTTCCCTCCACTATTCTTCACTAAAAGTTGGGGAAATAGGAGTAATAATTAAAAATTCTTCCAAAAAAATTGTGGCGCCATCTATTTGACGACATTTTAAACGACATCTTAAGCAAGATTCAAGCGCCATCTATTTGAACCACATCGACATTCATATTGGCAGTTCGGAATTGTTTGTATTTAAACCAAAAAACGCAATAAATGTACCCCTGTACTATAAATTTATAAATATAAGAATAAATACCTCATGTTTGCCATGTGTAAGAATGTAATAACTTAATTTTATGGAGAGGTGAGTAATAGTTACCTACATGAAATGCTTAAATTAATTAGGTAATCTATTTTAGGTTAGGTATGATACCAATGACATTAATCAATAATATTTTTTTAATTTAATGTTCGTACAAAAAATATTGTACAAACCACGTGCATAAAGACATCTTCCACGCATTCGCGCAATTAAAAGCACTCCCTTCCTGCGGTCGCTCGTGCTTACAATGTGCGCTCATGCGGGAAAATAGTCTTCCCGCACTTGGTTCGTAAATAACTACTTTCTACTCTCGTGTTTAAAATGCCATGTATCGAATATGATTTCATGACGCTAAGTGACCTTTTAAACACGGCTTCACAAGCTGTGGCTTCGTGCACTTTAGTCACGGTGTGAACTTAGCAACGGGAACTTTAGCCATGAGCTGAAAGTTGGTTGTAGATTCTTTTTAATGCAAAAATTGAAATATAAACAAGATGGTTGATCGATCTGTCAAACTACCCTGACGTGGCGTAACAACAGACAAGTAATTTTGTATTACTTGATTATTTGCTGTCGTAGAAAAAATATAGTATTAAACTCGTTTTATAACCTCGATATACACTCGTTTTATTAATAAAACTTCTGACTAATATACTATTATTATTTGTTTAATTGTTGTCACTATTCGAAGAACGACTAATCTACAAGTTTTCTTTCGATTTTAACTGAATAAATAAAATAGGTAAACTTATTTTCAAAAATTATTTAATAATATCACTACAATATCGTTTCGCCAAACTTTGGCTTCATCAGGTGATGAGTAACTGAATATACAAAATTATTACAACATAATATATAGTGTCACAAAAGTATGGGATATGAGTGGGGGTATTTTATAAACTATAGCATTGTAACAACGGGGAATAATTGAATTGAGTCTGATCGTTTAAAGCACGACCTAATTTACTATATCTATTAATTTCTAAGGTTTTTAATAAATTAAGTTTCTGTCCTTTATCTTGTATATGTAAAACTTTGAAATCTCTATTGAATTCGTGTTCTTCATCTACACAATGCGTTGCGAAAGTCCGTTTCTTTACCCATATAACTTTTTTCATGTTCCCCGGTCCTTTGTTCAAAAGTACGGCTTGTCTGACCCACATATACCTTATCACACTCACAAGTCAACACAGGACAGAAACTTAATTTATTATAAACATTAGAAATTAATAGATATAGTAAATTAGGTCGTGCTTTAAACGATCAGACTCAGTTCAATTATTCCCCGTTGTTACAATGCTATAGTTTATAAAATACCCCCACTCATATCCCATACTTTTGTGACACCATATATTATGTTGTAATAATTTTGTATATTCAGTTACTCATCACCTGATGAAGCCAAAGTTTCGCGAAACGATATTGTAGTGATATTATTAAATAATTTTTGGAACTAAGTTTACGTATTTTATTTATTGAGTTAAATATGGAGTTTCAACATGTATCAGCCTCATCAATTAACTATTTCTTTCGAATCCTTTAAACTAGGGGTGCTTATATAAGATTTACCATTTGTTGTCTCTTTGTTCTTGTAATGAACCATAATTTTGGCGTATTAGAAACGCAAAACACATTGCTCTGCTTTAACACTGTACACTACTACACACCAATCACAATGGATTCGACACTTTGAGCTTCTTGAGGCATTCTGCTCAAATTCGAATTGTCCAAGCGTTGCAGCGCTTCCTGATTTACCTGGCATAACAGCTCGTCTCGTGGTTTATCGACAATACCTATTTCTTAAAACTTGGGTTAGGAAATTTAAATAATTTTTATGTGACTACAAACCAATATATTTTTCTATATTTGTATTCTAGCTCTCACCTTTTCTTTATGATCAGCTCTTTTCATTGCAATTGCACATCCACATTCATTTCAAAAGAGTTTGCTTTGCTGTTGTTTATTTTTATTTATCGGAATTTCATCGTGTTATCTAAAAGCAAAGTTTATATGAACTGGTTTGATCTCGTTAAGCGTAATTTTCCACCGTTTTATCTAAACATTTACCCTATCCCATACTTCTTGAAGTTTGTTGCATGCATCATTAGTGTTAATGCCGATGGCCAAAATATCCGTATCATCTGCAAATGTGGTAATTGTTACATTGTTTTTCTGAGGGATATCGCTGGTGTATAGGAGGTAAAAAACCGGGCCCAAGACACTGCCCTGAGGTACTCCCACACTTTTATCTCCTTGGTGCCTGAATATTTTTCCTCTTGCTTAAATCTAAACATTCTTCTAAATATTTACGATTCTAGTATTTTGGAATAAGGTTTTTGGTTAGTTTTCTGAAGCTGTTGCACTAGCTTCATGTGCAAATTTGATCAAAAGCTCGGTTCTAGTAAAATGGCTGAGCATATTGTATGCTTTCTCTATTATATCAGTTTTCCAAAAGACTTGGTCAATTGTCAAATCAATTTGGTCAGTTGTTTCAAACGCCGAATTGATGTTCAGAAACAGTTTTTTGCTCTCAATTATATGAAGTCTCTTCAATAATAATTTTTCGTAAAATTTTGAAATGACTGGAAGCAAAAATATGAACCCATACAAGGAGATGTCATTAGGAGGTTTCCCCGATCTGGCCATTTTCCAGGCGTCCAGTACGTGCTTCAGTCCATTGCTTTTCTTGGCAAATTTTTGAGTATGGGTTCATGGTATTTTTAATTTCTTCGGTAACTTCTTTCGAGGTCACTCTCAGGTCAGATTAATATTGTTTCGCTCAAGTTTGTTTTCCACCAGTTCATGTTTAGGCTGCTTTCATTGAGCTTGAAGATTTGTTCTAGTTGGTTGGTTGGTTCTATCAAAATATAAAACGCTAAATTATTTCTCCACAAACATAAAAAGAATTACGATTTTTTAATTTTTTTTTTTAAAGACTAAGTACTTGATGAAAAAGCTTTTTCATATACTGTATACGAAAACATTTGCAAATCACTTTTCTGTTTATAGACAGATAAACAAAAATAAAAATTGTATCTCTATTCTATGCGTTAAAAAGTAATGTTACTAAAAGTGCAAAAATATTGATTCTTTCTTTTACTTTTAGGTACGCCAATGATAAACCTGTCGGAACTCCCCAGTCTCCTGGTGAAGATGATTATGATCCCCACCTACACAGGAACTTGGAACATCCCACATCGTAAGTCCACGGTCTAATTAACTGAACAATTTTCCTCTACTATTTATAGGACGATAACGGCTTCAGTACATTTAAATTTATATCTGAGCGTAGTATGTCATGGCCGCCAGACGCATGCATTATCTCTCTAACTTTAGCAACTAATATTTATTTGACAATTGGATCAATCGGGACGTTGACGCATTGAGATGTTGTTAAACTGTTTATTAATTTGAGTGCACGCAAGGATTTTTATTAAACGCTAGGTGCTGAATTCGCTCCAATAAAAATCTGGGCGAATCTTATGTAAAGGAACAGCATTACAATGGAATTAAAATGAATAAAATTGCCCCAATGTTGGGCGACCTAACGTAAAGGAACAGCCTTATATTTGATTTAATAAAATTGTAGAGTTTAAATCTAAAATAAAATTTAAATAACTTGCTTTGCCGGCTAAACTCAAACCAGCTTATCTCAGGGCGATTCGGATTAATAAGAAATGATTAAGTAAACGGTGTTCCTGAACATTAATTATATTTAATAAAAAAATACCATTGTAAAACTTTAAACAATTCGTATATTCAAAACCAACGAATTATATCTATAACTACTTTTTACATATAACAAAAGAAATAAAATATATTTAAAGACAATTTTAATACATTTTTACAAATAATTAATGGCCATAGATTTTTATGTATATTATTCGACGTAGTCTAACATAAACAACGAATGCCAGAATTTATTACGTAGGCTGGTTTGGTGTACTATTATATAAATACACAACAATATTAATACAGATCAAATTACATTCTCCTTCATAGAACGGAGATGATATGTATTTATCAACTTTATTATGTTAATTTCAATTTAAAATTTATTTCATAATCTTTAATTCATCAATATCAACAATATTTTTATTTACAATAATCTTTTAAAATACCTTATAATAAAGTTTCTTTCTTCGCTCTTCAGCGATGTCTATCTTCAGCAAAATCTTCTTTATATTGCGATGTTTTCATCGGCCTCATTTGCTTAGTGGTCACAATCCTGTAGTGACGAATCTACTTGCTCTGCTTACTGGAGCACAATATATTTATTATACATTTTTAACACTGAGCACATTTACTCTCTAAGTGCTACTTTAATCACTATTTTTGTAATAACAATTCTTATGATTGTTATATAATTAATTATAGGAGTTTTAGGTTCTCCTTTTTATAGAACATTTAATGTATATTACTTGAACTTTTTGCTAGTCGGGGTTCGACGACTTCTTTATGAAGCCAGCCAGTCGAATCCCTCCGACTTTGGAGTTAACTTTCCGACTCGAATGAAGTCTAGCTGTTGACTCTCCCCGTTTTTAGCGCGTGTTTCTATTTTATATAAAAGTGTCTGTGGTTCCCCTTTTTCTATATAGTTCGGTTATTTCCACTTAAGTTTCCCATACACACTCTTTTACGTAGGCGAATATTTATCACAACTGTAGCGTTTATTTCACTGTTGTAAACATTCGGCGCCACGGTTCTTAGAACTAAATACATACTAAGTTTATGACTAATATTTACTTAATAATACCATAACATATTCATTGATATTAAATATTATTTCTCTTCAAAATATTAATAACAAAATATACTTAATAAAATCCTAAAAAAGTAAAATTATAAAATTAATAACTGAAATGGTCTGTACCATTACACTTATAAACAATAGTCAAAAATAAAATATGCAATTTTTGTTGTTTATTGATATACAACGTGTACCAGATAATTTTTTCAGCATGAAATTATACCATACCCTTCAATATCAAAATTTCTATGTCTTTGAGAACTTATAGCAAGAAAAAAAAAATCACATTTTTTTCCCTTGTAATAACTTTTTTATTTTAGTAAACACATAATTATTATTTGCACTTTCTTGAGGTACTTTTTATGCAGAATTTAAATTGATTTTTTTAATTTCTTTTTTGAACGACTTGGATTTCTTTTTGCACTTTCTATTTTTTAGTTTTATAACCATTAACTTACTCTTTTTTTATGCAACGTTAAGCCATCTTTGAATGAATTAAACGTCTTTTTTATCCTCTTACAATAACAGAGCATATGTGGTATATATTTTTAAAAACAAAAAGGAAATATTAAAAAACGTATTTCATTAAACAGTCTAACAAAACGTACTCACCATCCGCCACTGACAATAAGTAGGCCGTGATACATCACAATCGAATTTATTGTCACTTTAAAAATATTTTGTCCAGAATATTTTTGGGTGAAACATGACTTTATTAAGTAATACAGAAGAAGTTCATATGTTGAGTTGTTACAACCTTTGTCATAAAAACAGTGTAGAAGTTGAGCGGATGTACTTCAGGCTATATCCAGAAAAAGGGCAAGCCAGAAATTTGGTTGTTAATTTAAAAGAATATAGTTCGTTTTCCAAACCTACTAGAAATCCGAAATTTAGAATGAAAAATGACAAAAACTGACATATTGAATACCGTGTACCATTTTGTATAGTCAATGTGTCTGATCGGTGATAAATAATAATAATATTTATTCATTCAGTTGACCATAAAAAATGGTATAGAACAAGTCAACACAATGTAAATGTAAATATAAAAAGTGAAACAATACAAATATAATACAAGCATTAGCACTAACCAATGCAATACAATATAATAATGTAAAAAATAAAAATAAATACAACAATCACAAACAAACAATTTAGATATGCAAATCTAAGATCTGCCTGTCATTTTCAAAGTCACTAAAAGAGTAATAGCATTTGGCAATCAGTAACATTTTTAACTCTACTTTAAATTTTTCCAACGGTAGACTTTTTAAATTTTTGGAGATTCTGTTGTAGGCGGTTATCATTAAATATTGTGGGCTTTTTTTATAAATCGATAGTCTGTGTCTGGGCACCTCCGAAGCATCACCCTGCCTCGTAGCATATTCATGGTGATCACCAACTTTTATAAATTGGAACAGATTTTGCTTGGCGTAAGTTAATATTTGATAAATAAAAATACAGGGAACCGTCATAATATTTAACCTAGTGAAGTAACCTCTACATGACGTCCCCGCACTTACACCCATCATGTTCCGTATTGCTTTTTTTTGTAACATGAAGACCCTCACACTCTCACTTGAGGAACCCCACGCCAATGTACCGTACGATACTAAAGAGTGAACACTTGCGTAGTAGTACCTTTTTAAAATATCTATATTTACTGACAGCATCAAATGTTTTAGTGCAAAACACACAGATCCCGGCCTCTTGCATAGGCCGTCGATATGGGTCTCCCAGTTACATCCTGAATCGATTGTTACACCTAAAAATTTTGCCGTGCCTTTTTGAGTAATACTAACTTCACTAGTTTTAATTAGGTAACTATAATTCTTTTCTCTATTTGATACGTTAAAGTTGATAAATGTTGTTTTACATGAGTTTAGATACAAATCATTTTCATTAAAATATATAATAATAATAATAATATAGCATTTTTGGAGGGCACGTCATTTACATATACTATATACAATAGTGGGTCGAGCACGGAGCCTTGAGGAACCCCTGAAGTCATAGTGCATTCGGTCTTCCAAATAACTCCTAAACCTGTAAGGGTGTTCCCCTTACACCATACCTGTATAACTTTTCCAGCAACCGTTTGTGATTAACACAATCGAAAACCTTACTCAGATCTAAAAAAATAGCCAAACATTCATTGCCCACATCGATGTTCCTGTAGATATTGTTTAGTAGTTCAACTATTGCATGCATTGTGGAACGTCCCTTTCTAAATCCATATTGATTATCATTCAAGATATTAACATCTGTTAAGAAATGATAACAACTTATCGGCAACTATCCTCTCGATAACCTTAGAGAATATAGAAAGTAATGAGATAGGCCTGTAGTTTTGCATCAGATTTTCATCGCCTTTCTTATGTATAGGTATTATTTTGGCAAGCTTCAAGTCATTCGGAAATACACCAGAACTCAAGGAACTATTTATAATAAAAGTAAGCGGGGCAGTAATACTGTTTATGCATTTTTTGATAATTAGAGAGGAAATCTCATCATAACCTGTTGAGACGCTTGATGACTTATACTCGATTTTTTGTTACACACTCAGAGCCCAAAAGGTCATAATATTCAAATATTCTTGACCCATTTTTTTGGTGAAAAATATTTCCAATTTTAAATTATAAAATATTCGTAAGAAAAATAAGTATTTTTAATTTAAAACATATCCTACCTAAGAAACAAGACTTATCTGTGGCTTGATAATAAACAAAAACACTTTTCTCTGTTTCGGTATTAGAACAACGTTATTCTAGCAGCCATTTTGGTGTTAGAATGGACTCCATTCTAACACCGATTTTTGGTAACTTTCTATTTTAGTAGAAATAGGTTGGTGCCATAAATTTTTCATATTCTTTTTCATAATTGCTTTTCGATTTACCTGGTAGTAAATTATTTATGGCGTTGGATTAAAGTCCCTTAGATAATAAAGTACCGCAATTACCTCCATTTTGGCGGCAAATTTAAAAATCTGTCCGTTTTTTCTTTGACTTCGCAAATTTAATTTCAATTAAATTGAAATTTAGAATAAATTTTTCATAACATAAAAATGTATTTTAAAGTTCAGAAAAATTCTTGTCCCAGTGCGTATGCGAACCCCAGCCGACCGCGTGTGAAGCGGGCATCTTACCATCAGACCAGCGCGGGTACTTGAATGTAGGTTGTCTTATCATGTATTTGTATATACGGTACTTTATTATCTAGGACTTTAGCGTTGGAGACCACGTCCCGCAATCTGGTGGCTCAGTTTGAAGCTCTTAGTCTGACATTCCGCCCACAAATAATATGAGTTTTTTTCTAATTTAAGCACACTTTTCAATTAAAATAATTCTTACAAAAGTCAGCTGTCAAATATAAATCAGTGCTACCAAGCGACTACGTCACGTTATCAAAATTTCCCTTAATGTATATTTGTAACAATTTTTCTATAAATAAATAATGTAAATACAATCCGAAACAGAGAAAATAGTGTAAAACACTCGTAACATAAGGCCATTCCAGCATTCTTTCCTTCGGCCACTCGCGCCGCGCGTTGGAAATCATGCTGGAATGAAAGGCCTTCTGTTACTTGTATTTTAATATACTATTACCACACTAAAGCACAAGAAAGGCTAAATACCTATTTCGACAACTATGTTGTCATTTTCAGTAGCACTGATTAAAAACCGCGTTGTTTATAAATCATAACGTAACAGAACAACGCTATGGTGTATAAGCAATGGAGTTTTTAATCGATGGCTCTGAAGATGACAACATAGTTGTTAAATTACTGTTACTGTTCGTGGACCTCTATGAATTGTTTTACGGCGCACAGATTAAGAAACGCTGTTCCTATATGACACTCTTACTTGACGATTGTCAAAATTCTGTACCAAATCATTACGACAAAATATATTATATTACCTCTTATTAATATTAACCCTGTATAATTTTGTAATAAAGTATCACATATCTATTTCAGAAATGCGGAAACCATTATTCATCTTCTGAAAGGTAGTTTAGGGACCGGAATTTTAGCGATGCCAGAAGCTTTCAAAAACGCAGGTATCCTGAATGGTTTCATTTTTACGATAATCATTGGTTTTATATGTACATACTGCCTTCACGAATTAGTAAGTACCGCTTAGAACATCCTTTTTTTTCTCTATTATTTAATAGGTTTACTGAAGGTAAATGTTATAATCAAGCTTGTTTGAGGATTCGTGATGGCATTTCTTTCACTTATAATGCAACGATTTTTACCGTATGTTCATAATTAATCGAAATTTTAAACGCTGTGGCTAAATGTCCGCCGGCGGTCATTTCCGTATAAACTGAAATTTCTTAACGTATTCGCCGACAAGCATCATTTTTTAATCATAATTTATTCGATATTATACTTATTAAGGATCTGTGCAAATATTTATTTAAATTGTAAAATTATAGCACTGTTCGATGTGATGTCCACTTAAATTACAAATTCTAACATAAAAATATGTGGGTGAAATTCCATTTTTAAAACGTGCATATTTCTGACGATAACCTTTACCTGTGACACCTGTATATAGGATGTTCATGTATTATTCTAAAGATCATGCTGGTACACTCAACTTTCATAAACAACATTTCCATCAATTATCACAAGTAGCAGAAATATATTAAGGCTGCTATCTAGTTGTGTGTTGCTGTACAGATATAATCAAACCTGTAAAACTTACTTACTTGATTTGATGGTCATGATATTTATATTGTTATTTTATATTTAAAACCCAGAAGTTGTTGTTACACTATTTTAACGTTTAAAAAACGTGCATGTTAGGTGGCGAGGTTCCAAATTCTTCCACACACTTCCTGAAAATATCGCGTGGCCAGTGTCAACCTTGAAAATTCTAAATTCTTGTTTTTGTAAATATAGCGTTAGTATTATACATATTTTTGTTATTATATTTATTGAAAAAGACTATAATTAGTTTTCTAGTTTTAGCGACTATCAATTATATGTGTTTCTCTAAAACTAATTATTATTAATGAACCTAATAAAAACTACATTTATGTTTTAGAAAGAATTAAGTAAATATGAGTAATTTGAAATAACCTAAAATTTTATTCAAACTTAAATCAATTTTTTTAGCGATTTACTTGTTTTGTTTGTTGTAGATAAAAATTAAATTTTGAAAAAAGTATAATAAATACGATACTCGACCCTTTACCTTTTTTGATTTGCCTTTACTTACATGTTATGGAGAAATATCAGTTGAGATAGAGGTAACAGTGGGGGTCCCACAAGGCTCAGTGATGGGTCCCATATTGTTCTTAATTTACATTAATGATCTGCCAAAACTTATAGAACCATTGGCCGCAGTCTCTCTCTCTATGCGGATGATATTAATATAATCATTGATGCTAATGACTTATTAGATCTAAAATATAAAGCAGACAGGATCTACACACAGATAAAAGATTGGATGTCAGTCAATAAGCTATTAGTTAAAGATACAAAAACCAAATGTATTTTATTTAGAAATTAACTAAAGTTTAGGGAAACAAAAATTAACCTACATCAAACTTCTGTGGACTTGGTTAGTTCATGCAGGGTATTTAGGGTTGTGTTGGATGAGTCTTTGACTTGGTCTTGGATGTTTTGTGCAGTGAGCTGAGTAGGGCTTGCTATGCAATATATAATCTGCGGAATTCTTGCAGTTTCGAAGTCTTGAAGACATACTACTACACGAATGTGTTTTCCAAAATTCGATATGGTATAATTCATTGAGGTCATTGCAGATATGCCCGGAGGGTATTTTTGATGCAAAAAAGCTGTAAGGTACATAAATAACCTGAGATTGCAAGAGTCTTGTAGACCTGCTTTTAGACAAAAAAGAATTCTAATCTTCTTTGAGATATACATATTGGAAGTAGTGTCATTTGTACATGAAAACAGGTCATCTTTCACCTCCAGTATAGACCACAATTACAGTACACGGCAAAATAATTACCTGCTGCCATTTCAGCCTAGAACAGCACTTTTTCAAAGAAATCTTCTTTATAGTGGTTGTAAACTATACAATAAACTTCTATCCGAGATAAAACAGGAAGGTTAAAACAATTTAAACACAAAGTTAAGGAATTACTATTAACATTAAATTGTTACTCCTGTGATGACTTCTTGAATCAATGATTTGTTATCTATATTTTGTAGTTTTCATTTTTGACGTTTTCACACATGCATGTTTTCTTTGTATGTACACATGAATAAATTATATTATATTATATTATATTTAGTATAGTCCAAATTATTTAATATGAGGTCTTCGCATTAAGAAATATGTGATGGTCTGGAAGAGCAGCACTCCATAAAAATGTGTGTTCAATTGAATTTTTGGGATTGATGAGGAACACTTTTGGAGCAAATCACGAATTGTGCATAAAAAAAGTATACCTGCAGGGCAAACTGTGTATCAAGGATGTAATGTACGAGGAATGTTCTCTTCCGTTGAGCCCATCTAGTGGGCAATGATATATTGCGACAAGTTTTGTATGACAATTTTAATCAGTTATTTAGAAGTTTAGTTATAGCACAGACTAAACAACCCAGACTGGCAACTAAATCCCAAATTTTATCCAGATTACGCCTCCTTGTTTAGCAAATGAAAATATCAATCCTCTACTATCTTTGTCATTCTAACTGAACTTGAAGGATGAGATGGCGTTAGCGTAATTTGAAATTTTTTGTTATGTTTGGTTATACCGTTGATTGAAGCTATACATATTATTCCTTCAATCAAAGTCATATGTCATTCCAAACAATATTTCAAATTGGACGTATTATTGCAATCCTTTCTTGTTGTCCATGATATTAAGTATAAGTATGTTGATATTGATCGCGAGTTAATGATTAATAAGTAAAGAGTGAAAACTAGTGAACTGTGGTGTAATATAAACTTATTGAAATATATAGCGTTAGAGTGATTTCATGTATTATATTCTGTAAGTAATAAACAGAGATTTCTGTCAATAATAAAATCTAAGTATTCGTAGTTTTTAAACGTACACGCTGATGGTACGTGTGATTTGTCCAATAGTTGTGTGTATTTTTCTATTACATTAATAACGTATTAAATACACATAATCTAAAAACAAGCTCATTTCAAATTCCGCGCCAATACGCTGCTAGCGCCATCTTCGTACCAAGTTCACTGACGTGTAACAAGGATAGAAGATATTGGATATTTTTTTTCCAAGTAGTTGCCGGTCTGGGTTGTTTAGTCTGTGGTTATAGTGACAGTTGTCAAATATACTTGTTACATTAGTTTAAAGTACTCCTTTCGCCAATAAATCATGGAACTGAACAAGGAACATAATCGAGTCATGTTGCTTCGCTACTGTAAAGCGGTGGTACAATGAAATTCAACACGGTCGACTTTCCTTAAATGACAGTTTTTGAGCTCCTAAGCCAAAAACGTTATAGAATAAAATATTGCTATTATTCGGAACAAGATCGTAGAAGACCGACATACTACTGTTAGAAGCATTCAAGTAGCTTTAAAGATTGGTGTGCAAGCAATTTACGTTATTTTACACAAATAGTTGAAGGTTCGTAAGCTTTGTCTTTGGACCTTTTGGATATATTACTCTTTGAGAATGAGTTGGCTCCAACAAAAGTTGTTCGTGAAA
This sequence comes from Amphimallon solstitiale, assembly GCA_963170755.1. Lineage (NCBI taxonomy): Eukaryota > Metazoa > Arthropoda > Insecta > Coleoptera > Scarabaeidae > Amphimallon > Amphimallon solstitiale. Next base: position 15,762,585 of record OY720675.1, read on the forward strand.
AAAGTCGAAACGAAAAAATGGTCGCCACATTTTTTGGAATTACTGGGTTTGTTTCCACTGTAGCAATGGAGGATAGGTGTACTGTTAATTCATAATGGTACAGTACAGTTTGTTTGCCTCAGGTTCTCCAAAATGTTCTTGACAAACGTCCAAGAGGAAGAGGTCATCTTGTATCAAGATAACGCTCGGGCCCACACTGCCGCTCGAACAACTGAGTATTTGAATGCCCAAAACATAGAAATAATGGGTTATTTCACGTATAGCCCAGACCTAGCACCTAATGACTTCTTCTTATTTCCGCGGGTAAAATATACATTACGGAGTTTACGTTTTACATCGACCTCAGAAGCGGCCAGAAGATTGGAGAAAATGTGTTCAGGATTGGTTTTCACGCTAGCAAAAATGCATTGACTGTGGAGAAGAACACTTTTGAAAAATTATAATTAAATGTTTTTTTAAAATAAATTGTGTTTTATTTTACCAGGCTCAGCGGAAAGAGAACAGCCCTCGTAAAACACATTGGTCGCATTATTATAAACAGTTTTTCGTATACCTCCTAAGATCTTCTCAAATTGGATCCTCCCGTTGTGATAAGCCTTCAAAATTACAATGTTGATACTGGCAGCAAGTTCCTTTTGAAAAACATATTTAACTGGGTTATCAACTCGCCCTACTATTCTCATTTGCCTCTTTCTGAATTGCTTATGTTACCAAAAATAAGAGTTGTTTAAAAGAACACTCCTAGTATGGAACGTCGAATGCTGTTGAATACCTTTCAACTTGAAGACTTCCAAGGATAGCATAATGAAATGAAAAATCACAGAGAGCGTTGTATAAATTCACTTAAAAGACATATGACGACAATCTTTAATTGATTAGGAATAAAAATGGCGTAATTTTTTAAATATCATTCTCTTTATTTCCTGCGCTCATCTCTAGTAGTACATTTTGTTTAAATAAATAAACTATTATTTTATATATTATTCATCATATATCGTATATTATAAACTGTAAGAGAACAGTAAACAATATCTGATATTTTCTTATTCCTTTTTAGGTAAACGCTCAATATGTGTTATGTAAAAGGCTCAAGGTTCCAATGTTAACTTATCCAGAATCGATGAGGATAGCACTCGAAAGTGGTCCTCCTGGATTTAGGATATTTGCACCAATGTCACCGTAAGTACTGTAATATATTTTTAGTTATCATTGTCGAACAATATTTGAAGCATTTAAGCCATAGTGTCACCAAATTCTTGAAAATATTTTGCCGGATTATCTTTCCATCTCTGTCTTGGGCATCTTGGCATTCTCTTACTTCTGAACAACACTGCTTTTAACATTTTCATATATAAGCTTTGTAATTACTACGCTAGTTTTCACAGATATCCTCAAATCTTAGCTATGTAAGGTTACGATTTGAAAAATCAATTGGGCGTAATTAGTAATAAAACGTAGGTCTTTTAAGTCGCACATAAATTCTTACAAAATCGTTTAAATAACAAATCAATTAGAGGATGCGATATCAATCTCCCAGTATATGAGCAATAACGTACTAAAATTAGACTACAATAATTATTGAACGTGACCGATATACACAATTTAAACCAGCACAGAATAAATCTGTCTGTCGATAGTAGCGCTGAATAAAAGATAAAAAATCACCAATAAATATGTTTCACAAATGCAAGATGCAAATTAACACATGGTATAGGAAAAAGTGTAGTGACGTTTGGTACAAGAAAATTTTGTTAAATAAACTCCAATTAATACATGGAAACACTGTGAATTAAACCCAAATTTACACTAGAAATGTGACACTGAATTAATGTTTACAAAACCCTTTAAAAGAAAAAGCGTTTCTTCACAATACAGCCATATACAAAACACACAAGATTGCCATGAGATAGCTAGGCGTCGTTCTAGATATCTGCGTATAACTGCTTCTAACGCAGCAACCGTACGATTCGAAATGGCGGCAATGGCGACTCAGGATAATCAAGGAATTACAATCAATGACAGCAGACTGCAACGTGTAGCCCAGGTACATCAATTTGAATGTCCTCGAAGGGGTATTTTTAACCATGAACTAGTAGGCTAAAAGGAGGAGAGAAAAACAAATTAACGAGAATAAACCAATATTATCCACAAACTACTAAACAAACTTATCCAAAATATTATATTCGAGTCAAAACATGAATCTACCTAAATTTCATAACTAAACCATACAAAATTTTAAGCAGTGCAATTTCATCCTTGAATTTCAAGCAAAACTCCAATACATAATTTAATATTAGCACAACTTAGACTTGGGAAATATGAGTCCGCGCGTGTCCTTCAACGCAGGTATAGACGTAAAAGAAGAAAGAAGATTTACCCCGAGCTAACGACGATGATATCCCCTCCACAAGCATGACGCTGCAAAATAAAAATAATCGAATTAAATGAATGTTCAGTTATAAAATACAAAAGTGAAAACATTATGTAGTAGATGAAACAATGGTAATAAATACGACAGTAACTACATCCAGTGTTAATTCGAGAAAATTATAAAAATAAAGAACACCTACAACAGCCAAAAAATTAAGAAATAAACAAAGATTCTTATGCGTGGGAGGCACATAATTAAATTAAAAATACATATTCGCGGAAAAATGTATTTTAAAACGAGTCAAAGATAAAAATCATTAAAAAGGAGAGGAACGAGAAAGGATTTTATTAAAGATAATTAATATATTTGACTCTCGCATATTTTTTCAGGTTATTAGTGGACGTTTTCTTAGTTTTATATCAATTAGGCATCTGCTGCGTTTACGTTCTCTTCGTAGCCATGAATATTAAATCAGTATTCAACGAATTGTGCGGGATTGATTGGGATCTGAAAATCTACATGCTGATACTGTTGATACCGTTCGTGCTGATCAATTCCATAAGAAATCTCAAGTTGTTGGCACCCTTCTCCATCTTGGCAAACATCATTACGTTTGCATCATTTGGAGTGGTCCTGTACTACATTTTCCAAGACCTGCCATCCATTAGCGAACGACCTAACTTTGCTGGACTCTATACGTTTCCACTGTTCTTCGGCACTACACTGTTCGCTTTAGAAGCTGTAGGAGTGGTAAGTAGGTATTCCAGATTTATGTAAATGATTCTATTAATTGAGTTAGCAGACGGTTCTTGGTGGAACATTTTATTAATAACTATTTTAAATAAAAATAAAATAAAACTCTTGAAAACTGTCCACAATTTTTATTTAGTCTTTGCGACATATGTTTCGGTATTGTTCATACCATTATCGAGCCGAAACTAACAGGTCAGTTTGTGTAGGGTTGTTATATATGTCGTTGTGTTTATTGCCTCTTTGTGTCTATTATGGGTGTGTGTGTTTGAAAAGTCTCTGTGTGTGTTCGTTACTTTCTCTTTTCTTTGAATTGATTTTTTAATTTCTAATATTTCTAACAGATTTAATTTCGGTCCTTTGTTTACATTATGTATAAGTTTACAACTATCTATATCAGGAAAATGGAGATTATCTATACAATGTTCGGCAAGGCCTGTATTTCTAATATTATGCAATATTGATCTTTTATGTTCCTTTAAAGATAGTTTTAAGATAAAAAACTGCTCATTATGAATCCAAGAACACCTGTCCTTTATGGCCAACCAAAATTACATAAAGAAAGCAACCCTATTAGACCTATAGTTTCATACATTAATGCACCCACATACAAAATTTGTAAATATTTCAGCAAAGAACTACCACAATTAATTAATTTTAAATCTGAGAAAGCCATTAAAAACAGTATAGAATTGGTCAAACAATTAGAAAATATTGAAATCAATAGCAGTACAAAACTAATTTCTTTTGATATAAAAAACTTATTCACATCAATTCCAACAAATGAAATAAAAGAAATCTTAGAAAACCTCATTAATAACAGCCATTTAGAAGATAAAGAAAAAACACACACTCTGGAAATTCTTAATTTATGCATAGAACAAAATTACTTTAAATTCAATGACCAAGTCTATACACAAATAAATGGTTTACCGATGGGGAGTCCACTAAGCCCTCTTCTAGCTGAAATATTTATGGCAGACTATGAAGAAAAGCTGTTTAAGAGTAATACTAAATACATTAAACAAATAAAACATTGGGTCAGGTATGTAGATGACATTTTCTGGTCAGGTACTGAAAGACAGGCACGCGCCTTCCTAACTTATCTAAACACTATCCATAAAAAGATCCAATTTACTATAGAAATAGAAAAAGAAACAAAATTAAACTTTCTAGATTTAACTATCAAAAAATACGACAAAAAGTTAAAATTCAGCATATACAGGAAACCTACATACACCGATACAATCATACCAGCTAATTCCAAACAATCTTGGCGCACTAAAACAGCAGCTCTACATAGTTTCGCTTACAGACTAATTAACATACCGCTAAGTGAAGAAGATTTCAACACAGAATTACGCATAATTAAAACCATAGCTAGAAATAATGGATTTAAAGAGAAAATTATTAAACACAAACAAAGAGAAAAACTCAAAATACACTTTTATCCTAAAATAATAGAAAAAGACAACACGAAATGGCACATTATACAATACATTCCACATATTAATTATAAAATTAACAGAATATTTACGAAAATAGGTATCAAAACAGTTAACATAAATAAAAACAATTTAGGTGCTATGTTAGTCAACAACAAGAAAAGAACTAAACTTACCGACAAATCAGGTGTATACAAAATTAGTTGCACAGACTGTAAAGCTATCTATATCGGACAAAGTGGCAGAAAGATCGAAACTAGATTAAAAGAACATAAAAGATCAATATTGCATAATATTAGAAATATAGGCCTTGCCGAACATTGTATAGATAATCTCCATTTTCCCGATATAGATAGTTGTAAACTTATACATAATGTAAACAAAGGACCGAAATTAAATCTGTTAGAAATATAAGAAATTAAAAAATCAATTCAAAGAAAAGAGAAAGTAACGAACACACACACAGACTTTTCAAACATACACACACACATAATAGTGACTTATGTACAAAGAGGCAATAAACACAACGACATATATAACAACCCTACACAAACTGACCTGTTAGTTCCGGCTCGATAATGGTATGAACAATACCCAAACATATGTCGCAAAGACTAAATAAAAAATTGTGGAAAGTTTTCAAGGGTTTTATTTTATTTTTATTTAAAATAGTTATTTATGTAAATGTGTAGAACATAGAGGCCAACGCATCGAATAAGTGTAAAAAAAAAAGTGTAAAAACTTAGTATGATACATTACTAATAAATGTACCTTTGAACAATCATAACTTAACATAGAACTAAATAGAATATACAATATAGCAGTCAATAATGGATATATAGTGCGTTTCAAAAGTCTGGAACTATTAAAATAAAATTCCAACAAACAGTTTTTGAGAAAAACGCTCGGACAGGTCAATTTTGGTTTTAAAGAACAAATCTTTTTGTATCAACTAAATTTTTCGATCGTCTTTTATTTTTGATTTATGACGTCATTGAATTTTTTTCTTCAATTGCATCCCATATTTTTTTCGATGGATTTGGACAGAGCTTGAAATTCTGAATACATAAATATGTACAAGCATGACCCAGACCTTGATAGTTTCTGTAATAAGGGACCTTAAATCCTGAAAGAGGAAAAAATTGAGTAAGCTTTGAAATTTTTAATTACTATGCGAACTGTCACTTTTGACGCATTACTCTATTACCAAAATGGTACTATACTTACGTGAAAAGCAAAATCTAGAAATTTTAATGATGAAGGGATATGGAGACAGATGTAGAACTCAAGATGAAGTTTGCGAGCTCTTTAACAATGAGTATCCAGAACTGGAACCAATTACAAGAACAGCCGTATTCAAGATTTTAAGAAAATTTGAAGATTTCGGGCATGTAAGGGATCTCCCTAGATGTGGTTGACCAAAAGTTTCCGAAGATGTTCAGTTAGATGTTCTACTGGACCTGCAAGAAATCCCCATAAAGCCACACAAGAGGTGGCCGCAAATTATGAAATCAGTAAATCTTCGGTGTAGAGGACATTGAAAAAGTATAAATGGCATCCCTACAAGACAGTTTTAGTGCATGAACTTAATGAAGTTGATCCGGATCGCCGTATGGAATTCTGCGAGGACATGATGGCTCGATGCACAACCCATCCCGAATTTGTCAGTTAAGCATTATTTTCGGACGAAGCCACGTTTTGCCTTCATGGAGCAGTAAATCGGCAGAACTGCCGATACTGGGCTTCCCAAAATCCTCATTGGATGATAGAGGTCCACACGCAGGTTCCACAAAAAGTTAATGTTTGGGCGGGAATTGTTGGAGATCGAATTTTGGGACCATTTTTCGTAGAAGGGACGTTGACGAATGCTAAATACTTAGATTTTTTGAGGGATGACCTGACACCCGCTCTTGCGATGCTTTATCCCAATGAAGAAGATCCAGACTTGTCAAATAATAACTTATGGTATCAACAAGATGAAGCGCCTCCACATTTTTCGTTAGATGTGCGAAATTATTTAAATCAAGTTTTTCCCAATCGTTGGATTGGTAGAAGGGGGGCAATTGAGTGGCCTCCACGGTACCCCGATCTTATCCCACTCGATTTCTTTTTGTGGGGCTACCTGAAAAACAAGGTTTACTTCAATCGGCCAATTACAGTTGACGATTTAAAGAACAGAATTCGGGCCGAAATTAGAGCAATTCGTCCAGAAACCCTCCGGAATGTTCTACAAGATTTCGAATATCACCTTGATATTGCCAAGAAGTAAATGAGAATCCTTTTGAACATCTCATTTAGTTTATTTAAGATAATTAGATTGCTAACTTGCCCGTTTCTGTAGTAAAATAAAAAAAAATTGTAAAAAAAAATATTTACCTATTAATTTATTTATTTATTTTTATAGTCGAGTTTTTTAAAACTAAAGTTGACCTCTCCGAGGGTTTTTCTCAAAAGCTGTTTGTTAGAATTTCATTTCAATAGTTCCAGACTTTTGAAACGCACCGTATAATAATTTTTTTAACAAAATTCTAACACAAAAACAAAGATCGCAAACTCTATCCCTAATTTATCCTAAAGTTACCAAACAAAAATAAATACCAATATAATTCAACCACATATTTAGGACCAATATCAGTCAAGATCGGAAATCTAATTAAAAAATCCAACAATGAATTCATATCATTTAAAACAAACAACTCGCAACAACAATACATTATGAATGACAACGACAAAATAGAAAGAAAGTCGAACTCAGGAGTCTATATGTTAACATGTGAATGCAACAAAGTCTACATTGGTCAAATAAAACGTACCTATGAAAAGAGAATTAAGCAACACGAAAAAAGCTACAATGAAAAAAAGACTGATTTAACATTTGCCAACTATTGTATAGAACTGAACCATAAATTTAATAAAGAATTTAAGATTTTACATGTACAAGATAAGGGAAAAAAACTTAATTTATTTGAAGCTTTAGAAATTAATAGATATAGAAAAATAGGTTTGACACTAAACGAACAAACAGTTTTAATTCACTCCCCTTTACTGTCTTTCTAAATTTGTAAAAACACCCTCTCTTTGAATCCTGACACTTATGTAAAATATATAACGCTGTAATAATTTCATTACTCCGTCATCGCCTGATCAAGCCAAAGTTTGTCGAAACAATATTGTACTGAACAATAAAAAGTATTTGAAACTACTTTTACGATTATTATTTATTCAAATAAAATTTTATAGTTTGTCTTAAAGTTTAGTTAATGTGATGTTAGCTGATGTATTATAAAGCAACAACTAGCAATTTTTATTAATGACAAAAAATACCAATATTAAGACTGCCTTTATGTGATTAATTTTTCAATTTGAAAAACTTACAATTTTCATAATCTAAGCCTTACAACAAAGAGTTCACAATCTTTACCGTTCTCCATTATGTTCTTTTAATAATACAGGCAACAATTGAGTTTGTTAAAATGGGGAGGTTTCTATTTAACATGTCAAATATAACATGCAATATGTAAATGCAATGTATCTGCGAATGTTTCGTATGCATATATTTAAATCATCAGTAGGAATCGGAAGTTAGGTTTACATTTCAGGACTGTAATTAGAAACTCGCCACAGTAATAGGAGTAATACATAATATACGAATTTTTCTATTTCGGATTGATGGCTTCTCCTAACAAAATGACAATTGGGAAACAACCTGTGATCTAAAACGTTTCATTGACTAGCATAGACACAATGTAAATGCCAATGTGTAAAATATGTGAAAATGTCAACAATTAAGCATAGGAAAGTCGTTAATATTTATGCAATTTTATCCAAAGGCCAAGACGAATCATAGACATGCATTTAATTCCACTACACGAAAAACATTGACGCAAATTATGTAATCAAAAAGTAAATGTAAAAAATTAGGAGTATAGCTATCTTATACCATATTATACATATAATTTTAATTTTTGAATTTTAATATATTTACTAATTCCCTGGCTAAGAATTGGCATTTACACAGAACTAAATGCATTGCTAACAACTGTAGTTTTACACTATAGACATCTATGGATTGACATTTTTAAAGTAATAATACACATTTTATTTTAATGCATCGACAGGTATTTTTTAAATTAACACATATCTTCTTATCTATGCCACACTGAAGAAACCAAACAAGGTAGAAACATATATGTCTGTGGTTACTAGTACATATTTAACACTTTCATGTTTGATTTACACATTTCTGTATTATATATCTTTGACACATAGTGAGTGTTATTTGTGTGTTGAAATTGGACGTCTTCTTAAGGTAAATCTAAGCGCTTCTGATTGACCCACATGAATGGTATACGACATTTCTACTGCTAATTTTTACATTTACTCTTTTAATTCCACAATTTGCGTCGATATTATTTGTGTAATGGAATTAAATCCATGTCTATGATTGTTTTCCGATTGTAATTTTGTTATTAATTACTTTTAAATCATCACCGCTATGTCAAGATTGTTGATACTATATATTTCTTATACAGGGTGGCGCATTAGTGCGTGGAAGCCCGATTTATTTGACATTATAAAAGTTATGAAAAAAAATTATTAAGAAAAGGTGTAGGTATTCATAAGCTACATATTTTAAAATTAGGTACATATATACAGGGTGTTTTATAACTCAGTTGTAGACTTCGCTTATATTTTTTTTTAAATGGAATGCTATATCTTTTTGCGTATTTAAAACCTGTTTACTTTTGCGAGCTTTCTCATATAGAGTTTGCCTGATCTATTCCGTGTGTTTCAAAAGTTAGCTGGTTCGTGAATTTAATAAAAAATACAAATATCTTGTATACAGGGTGAGTCAAAACTCGGATCTTTAATTATAATACTTAATTTTAAACTTAAATGACACACGTTTATTCTTTATGACGTTTTGATAGATATTTATCGGCTCTTTCAGTTTTTTTAAGCATTCCTTATTCCTAACTCTTAGGGTTTAGTAGATATTTCTATTTAAAATTGAAAATTGATGATGATAACAAGTTACATGTTGTGCGTTATCGATAAAAGAAACGTCGTTCAAACGATCGACTAACGTTTTTTAACATTTCTGCATGAATACTCTTAAAGGCTTTTCTTCTTCTTGCCATCATATTTGCTCCTGTTGTTACCGGTACTTGATACACACGATCTTTTACGTAGGCCCACAAGAAAAAATCAATTTTTGTCAAGTCCTGGATCGAGCTGCCCATCTGATCCTTCTCTGCCAACCCACCTATAGGCAAACTTTGAATTGAGGTGGTTTTGGATTAATGCAGTGTTATGTACAGGAACATCTTGTAAAACCCACATTCTTTGACGTACGCTCAGAGGTATATTTTCCAAATATAATGGTAAAATATTCTGAAGAAAGCCCAAATAAACTAAACCATTTACTTGGCTCCAATAACCTAGTTTAGCCATGACTTTGTGTAATATGGGGATTGTCGGTAAAATAGTAATGAAAGTTGTTTATTCACGCTTCCATTTTTATGAAATGCTGCTTCTTCTCCAAAAAGGAGACATTCAACGAAATCTATCCGATCATGGATTTCTTGTTGAGCTCATTCGCAAAACGCAACTCTACGGACAATATATTCGTCCAGCAACTCTTGGTGTAACTGAATGTGGTATGGATGGTATTTGTGCTTTTTTAGTATTCATTGAATGGACCTTCGACTAATATTTTGTTGCAGCGAAATTTCACGTTGACTACTATGTGGATTTTCTATAACCCCTGCTATCACACTAAATTCATTTTTCTCGGTATTGTCAGTTTTTTCCCTTTCACGTTTTTCGTACTTTACTGAACCAGTGCGGTTGAAACAGTCGACAAACCTAAAAAAAAAAGAAACACTAAGGTGTTTCTTTTTTCGGCTATCTTCGTGGGGGATATCTCGTTTCAGAAGCAATTTTTCGAACTTTCTCCCAACTCCCAAATCATATTTGTTAATTCCTCAACTGAATAGTTCATTTTTTGAATGTATTTATAAGAATTTAAACTGGCGTTGTACCAGTGCCTGCGCGGAAATACAAAAACGGAAGGCTCAGTTGACGTTTGACGTTTTCGTGGGGTTTAGGTAATAAGACTAGGGCACGGACACGAGCGAGTCATGACTCTCGCCCATGGGCGCACTATTGAGATGTTGTATTTTTAAAGAGGTTTTAATTTTATTTATATAATTGGATAACAAGTGGCTGGTGATCTATAAAATACAAAATACCTTATTATTTGTTCATTTTCTCTTCTGTAAGACTTGTTCTCATTGAATTAAATACATCCTTGTAGATAGAAAACGTCCTTTCTACATCGCAACTGGTTATATGTGCGTACTGGAAATATTCTTTTATTTCAGCGTATTTAGCATACACAATTCCCGCAATGTTATTAAATATGGATTTCTATTACAAACTGCGTCTAACTTTTATCGAAGGCCACTTCCGAAGTCACTTGGAATTATTAATAGCCACATTTAATGTGGTTAATCCATCTTTTAATTTTAGATTCGATTTTCAAAATATGTGATTAGTTTAGGCAAATTTCCAAAGTGTTCCTGTAGGAATAACAACTGATTTTTTAAATTTGGGATTTGTGTTAGTTCCTGATTCTCAGAAATACTTCGAGCATCGTCATTTAAACTTGTAATGAAATTTTGTAAACTATCGAAATTCTCTGCATAAAAACTATTTATGTGTATGTTTTAGTAAAGCTAAGTGACGAACGTGCGATATTTTGGCATTCTGTAACGATATTTTACAGACTTTGTAACAAATTTCGTAATGACTGACAATTCATTTTCATATTAGAAAGAGTAACATAAACAACGTTCTAGATCTAAATAAATGATAACTGGAATTTCCAGTTTGGAAATGTACGCGTATGTTATTGAAACTAAATAACAATAAGTATATACATATTTACATTATTTCTCTTGCGAAATATAAGGTAAATATAATAAATTTTAAAAAACCCCGAGGCTATCTACGCCGATGTAGAAAGAATTTTACTCATAAATTCCTTATTTTATTACCATTTTTTGCTTTCATTCTCGGGCTCTTCTCGAGCGTAAACAGATATTGCAGTTCACCATATGAATTAGTGTTATTCAGTAAATGTGTGTTGTTTACATTATTTCTTTGCTCCATTGTAACTCCGTCGTAGTTTAACTCGGTCATGTCCGCGCCCTAGTAATAACCCTGTCAGATTAGCAACACATGTTGCATCAGTATTCAGAGATTCATGCAGAACGCGTCATAAGCTCTCACCAGTTATTGATCGGCATGCTACTGCTTTATAAAAAAATGAACTCTAAATATAGCAATGTAATAATTTAATCCGGGTTCGAGCGGTAATAACGCAATTTTTCACTTTTAATTCGAAATATCTACTAAACCGTAACAGTTGCGAATATGGAATTGTTAAAAAATAATAAAAGAGCCGATAAATATCTATCGAAACATCATAAAAGATAAAAGGTGTTCCATTTAAATTTAATGAGAAAATTAAGGATCCGAGTTTTGACTCACCCTGTATACAAGATATTTGCTTTTTATTAAATTCACAAACTAGCGAAAATAGAAGACGTACCCAAAGCAAGTAAGGGTGCGAAAAAGGTCGTATAATTTTTTCCTTACGAGAACTAACCCTCTTAAAACTTGTTAATTTAGACGTGAAAATGATCATAACATTGTAAACACGCGAAATAGATCAGGCAAACCCTATAATATGAAGAAGCTCGCAACAGTAAGCAGGTTTTAAATACGCAAAAAAGATTATAGCATTCCATTTAAAATAATAATAATGTGTGTGTGTGTGTGTATATATATAAAAAATTAAATAATTATTTTGAATATATTTTTTTAGGTAATAGCAGTAGAAAATAATATGAAAACGCCGAAATCCTTTGGCGGTCTCTGTGGAGTGTTAAACATCTCCATGGTAGTTATTGTTTTCCTATATTTAGGATTAGGCTTCTTAGGTTACTGGAGATACGGCGAACAATCCGCCCCATCAATTACACTGAATTTTCCTAAGGAAGACACGTAAGTATTGCTGAAGGATCAATGCAATTACTATGAAGTGTATTTGTTTAAATGTAATACTTGCTGATTTTTCAGATTGGCCAAGATAGTGAACGTTTTGTACTCACTGGCTATATTCATATCTTACGGTCTGCAAGGCTATGTACCAGTACAAATTATGTGGGAAACATACATCGTCAAACACGTGCAAAATGCCAGCTCAAAAATGCAGTTATTTTTCGAATACATCCTTAGAGTTGTGGCTGTGATTATTACCTGTAAGTGTCGTTAATTAGGTATATGTATTTCTGATTTATCAATTAAGTTTCAATCTCTGATTTATATTGAATTTTACCAAGCTGTAATTTGTGTTAATTATATACGGGGTGGCTGACAAAAAACGCCCCACGCTGTAGCTCCGTTATTTACTATCTGATTTTAAAAAACGAAATTTCAAATAAAATGGTTAAGTAAATACTATCAATTGGCATAATCAAAATATTATTATTATTATTATTTATCTGTATCCTCTTTTGCCGTTAGGCGTCGAGGCGATCTGCTTTGCAGAATTTTTTCCATCTTATCCTATCCCTAGTCATTTCTTGAGCTTCCCTCCAGGTACTTCCCCGGTCCGTCAGCAGCTGCGCTATCCCCTGATTCCATATTCTTCTTGGGCTACCTCTGTTTCTCCTCTTGTTCCAGCCGGCCACCCATATTTCTTTTACAGGGTTCGTGTTACTCATTCGTGTAAGGTGCCCAAACCAACTAAGTTGTTTTTCCTGGATTTTTTCTATTGCTGATGTTACACCTAGTTTTTCTCGTATCTTCTCATTTCTGATTCTATCCAATCTGGTAACACCAACTATTCTCCTTAAAATCCTCATTTCGGTCGCTGTTATTCTTGATTTCAGCCTCTTAGTCAATACCCATGACTCGCTGCCGTAGCATAGTGTCGGACGAAATATTGTTTTGTAAATCTTTGTCTTGGTTTCCCTGCTGACCTCTCTCTTACTTAAAAATATGTACTTCAGTGCATGATATAAACAGTTTACAATTTTGATTCTATTATTCACATCTGCCTCTACATCTCCTTTGTGGTTGATTATGGTTCCAAGATATTTTAAGTTTTCTGTCACCTTTATTGGATAACCATCTATTGTTATATTTGTTTCTTCATCATCTTTGGAGACTGCCAATACCTCCGTTTTTCTTTTATTGATACTCATTCCAAAGTTCCTTAAAGTTTCGTGCCATACATCTATATTTCTTTGCAGGACATTTTTATTTGGAGCTGCAATTATCAAGTCGTCGGCATACAAGAATTCCTTGGCTATTACAGGTTGAAGGTTTCTGGACCCTACGTAAATACCCTTTGTTAGACTATTGGCACTTCTTGCAATATCGTCCATAACAGTTATAAAAAGAAGGGGACTCAGAACTCCGCCCTGTCTCACTCCTTTAAGTGTGATAAAGCTTCTTGAATATCCGCTTTCAGTTCTTATTATGTTGCTCGTGTTGGTGTATATACTTTTGACTGCCTTTAGTAGCTCTTTTTTAATCCCTCTCTTCTCCAGCGATGACCATATCCTATGCCTCGGAAGTGTATCGAATGCTTTTTCTAGATCAATTGCACATAGGCACATTTTGCCGTTACTACTCAGAATTCTGTCCGAAATTTGCCTTAAACAGAATATCCAGTCCTGCGTGCTCCTGCCCGGCCTGAAACCTGCCTGATTTTCTTGGAGGGTCGATTCTAAGTTTGCTCTTAATCGTTTCTCTATTATTCTTTCGTATATCTTTCCAGCTCCTGATAACAATGAGATAGTTCTGTAATTGGAACATGTCGTATTGTCACCTTTTTTGTGTAAGGGGATTATAATTGCTATTTTCCAGTCCTCGGGGGTTGTTTTCCTTTCCCATGCCAAGTTTATTATTCTAAGTAGGAACAAAAAGTTTGAACATGCGATAGTCAATTTTCTTTTAATGGCAACGAATATTTTTAATTAATGTTTCGGATAAAGAATGTTTTCCTGATTTTAATGATGTATAATAATTTTTCAACATAAGTTTCAAATGTGCCGTGGTTAATAAAATTTTATTGGAATGGAAATTTTAAAAAAATACAAATAAATACAAAACTTATCTACAAATATTGTTCAAATTGTCTGCCGCCTTCTCGAAGACATAGTTGACACCTTCTAATTACTCCATTAGTGGCGTTGAGTATAAAATTAGGTCGTTTTTCGCAGCAAGAATTCAGAATTATTTGCCGTAAAATGTCTATATTTTCCAGACTAGTAAAATAAACCCGATCTTGAAGATAGCCCCATAACCAAAAATCCAGCGGCGTAAGATCGGGCGAACGAGCCCATTGAATTAGTCCATTGGTCCCTATCCACCTCCCAGCAAATGTCGTATTTAACCATTCAACATTTATTAAGACATTATGAGGAGGTGCGCCATCTTGCTGAAAGTACATTCTGTTTAGCTCGGCAATTGGCAAATATTCTAAAAAGTTTGTAATGTTTTCACGCAATAGTTGATGGTATCTTGCTTGATTTAAGATGCCATCTATGAAAAATGGGACAATTAATCGATCACCCCAAAGACCGCAGCATACATTTAAACTGAATCTTTGCTGAAAATTATTCTCAATTATAATTCTTTTCTTGTCTGCAAAACCGATTGTTCTTTCTGACAAAAATGCCATTATTACTGAAACTGCATTCGTCCGACCAAATAATTTTTCGATAAAAATTACGATCTCGTTGTGTAACACTTAAGAAAAAAATGCAAAATTGCATTCTTCGACCATGATCATTTTCCAATACTGCTTGTACTTTTTGAGAGATGTATGGTATGAACTTGTGCTTTTTGAGTATCGCTTGTGTTGTTTGGTGCGATACGCCGACCTCATTTGCAATTCTCCGAGTAGAAGTCCATGGATTTTCTTCTTCTTAAAAGAACATCCAATTCTGTATTTTCCTTAAACTGTCGACTCTTACTTTTTGGCATTTCGAAGGATCCATATTTTCTTAAATTTTGTTCGATTCTTCCGAATTTACAACGGTCTGGAACCTCTCTGGTCGGATAACGATAACTGTAGAGTCTCACAGTTGCAGCACTATTTCGATTACATTCAAAGTATACTTGCAACATGTCGGTCACTTGATTGCTATCCGTGATAATTAGGCCGCGGGCACGAGCGAGCCATGACTCATCGCCCATGGGCGCACTATTGAGATGCTGTATTTTTAAAGAGGTTTTAATTTTATTTATATAATTGGATATCAAGTGGCTTGTGATCTATAAAATACAAAATACCTTATTATTTGTTCATTTTCTCTTCTGTAAGACTTGTTCTCTTTGAATTAAGTACATTCATGTAGATAGAAAACGTCCTTTCTACATCGCAACTGGTTATATGTGCGTACTGGAAATATTCTTTTATTTCAGCATATTTAGCATACACAATTGCCGCAATGTTATTAAATCTGATTTCTAAAAAACTGCGTCTAACTTTTGCCGAAGGCCACATCCGAAGTCACTTGGAATTATTAATAGCCACATCTAATGTGGTTAATCCATTTTTACTTTCTTATACGTAGTATAAGTATTGTGAAGACCAAAATTTTTGACCTCGAAATTTTTGCAGATGTCCACGTTTTGAAGTCCCCTGATACCAAAAAAGTGGTTTTAAAAAAATGTCTGTGTGTCTGTAACCGCTGTAGATATCTATTCCAAATTTTGTATTTACGTATATAATCGCCCTCTTGAGATCTGATTTGTTTTTCAGTAAAATCGGTAGACCGGAAGTACTAGTTTACTTCAGTGAAAAAATCAAATTTTGCAAATATTTCGTCAATTACTAAGTTTAAACAATTTATAAAGAATTCAAATGTATTCAAAATTAAATTTGAGACAAATTGTCTTAAAAAAGTTTTTTGAAATTCCTACCGAAAGTAGGTCTTTTACTCTTATCGAAAATCAGTTTTTTGCGCAAGTCATGCTTTCTAGACAGGTACGTTACGGGTATAAACGTATTTAGAACATAATTTTCATACCTTTAGTATAAAAAAAATTTCAAAATTAGGACCGGAAGTAACACGTTTACTTTTATCGAATAGCGATTTTTGCAAATTATGCATTCTATATATATTTGTCAAGAGTACAAAAGTATTTAGAGTTGGATTTGAAATATTTTTTGTATAAATGAAATTTTAAAATTCGCACCGGAAGTAACGCTTTTACTCTTATCGAATAGCGATTTTTGCAGATATTTCGTAAATTACGCATTTTATATGAATAATTTACGAAGAGTATAAAAGTATTTAGATTTGGATTTGGAATATTTTTTGTATAAATGAAAATTCAAAATTCGGACCGGAAGTAATGCTTTCACTCATAGCGAGTAGCATTTTTTTTGCAAATACCTCATAAAGTATGTATCCTGTAGAGATTTATTAAGAGACTTGGAATAGGATTTTGAATAATTTTTAAAATTGTATGATTTGAAACTCTCATACGTATAAGAAAGTCGTGTGGTGGCTACACCTCATTTTTTAATTTGAGATTCGATTTTCAAAATATGTGATTAGTTTAGGCAAATTTCCAAAGTGTTCCTGAAGGAATAACAACTGATTTTTTAAATTTGGGATTTGTGTTAGTTCCTTGCACTCAGAACTACTTCGAGCGTCGTCATTTAAACATGTATCGAAATTCTCTGCATAAAAACTAGTAGCTTTCAGCCATGTTCCCCATCTAGTTATTATTGGCGAGGGTGGCAGTGACAAAGATGCAAGTTTTTCCCTGTAAAGGGCCACTCTCGATGGTGCTTTTCGGAACACTTTTTTTAAAAGCGGATACAAGTCTATCAACTTCCGGATAGGAGACTCTGATATATGCACAGATTCTGTGGAGAGCATGTGCTACACAAGTAATATGCAGCATATAAGGATATGTTTGCTTTAATAGTCTGCCTGTTTTTAACATATATACGGCACTGTCACTAACAAATAAAAGTATTTTTTCCCTGTACCTGTCGTCCGAATGAAGCATGTTGTTTCTCGTCAATGGTTTTAGCAATTGTTTCCTCGTCAATTGTATTTATAACTATAGATGCTATTACCTATGCGATTTTTTGGCATTCTGTAACGATATTTTACAGACTTTGCAATAAATATCGGAATCACTGACAATGGACATACAATCAGTATGACCCTCAATCCACCTCGCCATTGTTTCACAATGTATTTCTCGACGTTCTTCCATATCATAGTAACATAAACAATGTTCTAGATCTAAATAAATGATAACTAAAAATGTATGCGTATATTATTGAGAAGTCGATTCAATGAAACGGGATTAAACAGGAACTATTACATAAATTACGAAGTACGTAATTAACAGTCAAAACAATGAAAAAACGGAACTAATGTAAGTATGAATAGGTATACACATATATAACTGTATTTATCATGCGAAATATAAGGTAAATACAATAAATTTTAAAAACCTCTGACGTTCCTATATCTCCGCCGATGATAATAGGATATTTACGACTTAAGTGGACTTTTTTGTGTTATTTTTCCGTCAACATGTGAGTCAATAACATATTGCTGTGGTATTTTCTTGAAAATAAATGAATAAATAAATAAAAGAAACAAACAGATAAAAATCAAGGAAAATAAAATGTCATTATGTTTATTTTAAATAAAAAAATAATTTTTCATATTCAATAGGAATTACAATTTTATATATATTTCAATATAATAAATATTTTATTAAATAAAATACAGAATAAACTCACTAATTAAGGTAAATGTACGTAGTTTTAATAATATTTAGTGCTTAATAGAAATTTCGTAGCTATGCAATAGAATATACAAGAATGCAATGTGGGTTGCATACCCGTAAAAAAATAAGAACATTGCCAATCAAACAAAAATGGTATTCAACAATATACATAAAATAATGTAAAAATAAATAAAAACCAACCTCAATGAGAGCACGTAAAGGATACAGAATGAATAACAATTTTATTTCCATTACAGACAGGAAAATCCTGACGTACATTTTAAATATAATAAGGAAGAGCCTGATTATAAAACCGCAGTACACATAGCACTGCAAATACTCACGAGAAGGCAGCAAATACATACAAAAAAAAAGTTAAACGCTAAAAATAGAGAAAGGATCATGCTAAGAGACGGCTTCATCGCACGGGTAAATCACGTAGAAGCAATAAAATTACACGAAGCAGGAAGCACTAGATACCATAAGGGTGAATAAAGGCTTGCACTCAAAGCAGCACATTATTCACAAACACTATAGCAAGAACACAGGCCCATATAAATAAATAAACGTATTCCACTCATTTTATTCTTCACCGGTAAAAAAAAAAAAAATAAAACATTATGTTGACTGTGAATATTCACAGAATAAAAGGAATATTGTTGAATACGCATTTCAATATGCATTTTGTACATAGTTCTTTATATTTATAAGTATATATATATCCACTTCAGGAAATTCCAGGCTAAAACAATAAATAAAATATTAGTTAATATAAAATGTAGATCGGAGAAAAACTTACACCAACAAAACTCTGTTTAAAGATTAACGGATTTACAAAACTCCCCGAACACAACAAGGTGGTTCAATGACCTCGAGGAAGATGACCCGAAGGAGGAAGAGGACAAAAGGCATCCAAAACAAACCAAGGCGATAAAGACAATATGTAGCGTATATCCCATATTACCGATTCCTAGGAACAAAAAAGGGAAAGTTAGAATTAAATTAATTAACGAAAGGAGAATATATATAAAAAACAGTAAAGAAAGCAATGAATATATATATAAATACAACGCCAATTGGAGGTAAAGTGAATAAAAATAAAAGACAATAAAAGAATACTTACCAACGAATAAAACCATTCAAGGTGTCCATGGAATAAAAAAAAAATAAAGATATGTAAAATAATAACAACAACAAACATGGTGGAAACAAGGTCACGTGATTGCATAAGTTCGATAGTTACCGAAATTAACACTGAGGGCGTGACAGACAAAAATTCAAACAAAACGCACGATTTAAAAACAAAATAAGCCGCTAGTCAAATGTTTATCCCTATAAAAAGCGGGACAGAAGCGAAAATCAGTCAGTCGATAAGTGGTCCGGATTCTCTTAAACTAAAAAGAAAATAGTGAAAACAGTGCGCCGAAGAAAATAAAGGGTCTAAAGGCATAAACGCCTTAAGATTCCAACACGGCAGTCGCAAGAGGCGATAATGATAAGTGCGTTCGAAATACACGGAGGGACGGTTAGAAACACGATTGGACCGCATAAAGAACCCACAATAATAAATTCAATTAAAATGGAGGGATTGAAGTATCAGGAGGAATTTGAAATGCTATATAACGAAGAAAAGTGAGTACAAGCACAATAAATAAAATCCATCTTGCAATTCTAAAGTAAATAAATAAAAAAGCCTTCATGACTGCTATATATATATATTAGTAAATTTCGCCGGATAGCAATAAATTTTTAGAATATTATTTAAACAATTAAAAATAAATTCTTCTTTGAATACGTCCTTGGGTCGACGTGTGAATCTTGGCTCGAGACGTTTTCAACGAGGTATAGGTAAACTCTCCGGATAGCAATAAAAATTTAGAGTATTATTTAAACAATTAAAAATAAATTCTTCTTTGAATACGTCCTTGGGTCGACGTGTGAATCTTGGCTCGAGACGTTTTCAACGAGGTATAGGTAAACTCTCCGGATAGCAATAAAAATTTAGAGTATTATTTAAACAATTAAAAATAAATTCTTCTTTGAATACGTCCTTGGGTCGACGTGTGAATCTTGGCTCGAGACGTTTTCAACGAGGTATAGGTAAACTCTCCGGATAGCAATAAAAATTTTGAATATTATTTAAACAATTAAAAATAAATTCTTCTTTGAATACGTCCTTGGGTCGACGTGTGAATCTTGGCTCGAGACGTTTTCAACGAGGTATAAGTAAATTCTCCGGATGGCAATGAAAATTCTGAACGTTATATAAACAATTTAAAACAAACTCTTCTTTGAGTAAGCTCTGGATTGACGTGTGAATCTTGGTTCAGAGCGACTTAACGAGGTGCTAACGCTTTTATAGGATAGCAGTAATCTTTGAAAAATGAGCATACATGAAGGACTAGAGCAGTAAATTTTATTTTTATTCATCATTAACAATTTTGTAAAAAATTAAAGATTGCAAGGTGCTTGTACCGCGGATGAAAGAGACTGGATATGACAATGAAATAAGTAATGTATTATATTGCATAGTTATGATATTTAATGATGTTTTTGTAAATATTTATATATATAAAATAAAATAAGTTGTGCTGACATTCTATATGTACTTATTTATACCCATCCCAGGAGAATCTAAGGAAAGTAAACATCACAACCACAGCTAGAACTCACTATAAGTATAAGACTGTGGCACATCATTCGATATAAAATATAATAAATTCACACTTAGACCCTGAGATCAATAAAATATTTTAATTTATTAATTCAATTTTTGGTCATTAACCAATATAGAAGAAGTCACAGCATTAATTTGGCGCCCAACTGGTAAGGGCTTATCGTTGGCCAAGATTTATTTTGGCGCCCAACCTGCTAGGCTTATCGTTGGTCAAGATCAATCTTAATTTGGCATTCAACGATAAAAAGGCTGTGTGAATTTACTTTCCTTATAACGCCATAAGCACACAATATTCTCCTATTGGGACAGGGTGAATAAGAGATAGAATAAAACAAAAATAAAATATGGCTGATGAAAACAACAAAAATAAAGGCGAAAAACCTGAAAAGATTGAAGATAAGGAAACAAGACCACAGTTTACCAGATACAGAGATAATTCCTGCAGCAACCGTTCAACCTCTAGCTCAGAATCAGAGAAACACGAGTTGGAAGGTGATCAATTGGAAGAACCGATCGTTGGAAGTACATCTCTCAAGAGAACAACCGAAAAATCATCGGAAGATAAAATGGATAATTTGCTTCAAGTCCTATTACAAATGAAATCAGACAATGAAAATTTGAGAGAAGAAATAAAATCAAACAATGAAAATTTGAAAGAAGAAATAAAATCAAACAATGAAAATTTGAAAGAAGAAATGAAAACAAACAATGAAAATCTAAACAGAATCAATCAAAAGATTGACAAGGCATTTCAAGATCTTAGATCGGAGACATTACAATTAAATGCCAATTTAGAAAAGAAATTAACACAATCCGTATCACTTCTAACGAACCAAATAAACAATAATGCAGGAAAATGTGAGAATGGATACAAGTTCCTAATAAACGAGATAAACGAGAGAGCAGATAAGACGAAGGTACGATTTGAAAAGGTAGAAGGAAAAGTAGAATCTTTAGAAAATAAAATAATAGACATCAAGATTACGAACAACGAAGAATTAAGACAACTCTCAAATGAAGTTGAAAATTGTAAAATAAAATATGGAACATGTACGGACACGATGCTAAGGTTGCAAAATAGGACAGTGACATTTGAGACTACCCTCCAAGTATTAGAGGACAAAGTAAGGCACGGGGTTAACATACCTAGCGCACCTTTGCCTCATATAATAGGTAGTGCAGAAAATATACCAAAGTTTACAGGAAACAATAAGGACAATCCCATGGCATTTTTAAGAACAATTAAAACCTACATGAGGGGAATAACAGATGAAATGTCTAAACTACATTTTATAAGAGGTTGTCTTAAGGACTACAGTCTGCTGTGGTATGATACGATTATAGATGAGTTAACAACGTATCGAGAATT
Organism: Amphimallon solstitiale; assembly: GCA_963170755.1. NCBI lineage: Eukaryota > Metazoa > Arthropoda > Insecta > Coleoptera > Scarabaeidae > Amphimallon > Amphimallon solstitiale. The sequence continues at coordinate 15,785,045 of OY720675.1, forward strand.
TGAAATACGATTCATCAGGCAATACTGGGGACAAAATGCACAACGAAGAATACGACACGACTTGGTATTTGGAAAATACAGACCAGGTTCTTCAAGGGAAAACTATGTGATAAGAAAATACTCCTTCATAAAATATATACTCCCAGTCATAGAAGAAAGCGACGTCGTATCGCAACTAGCTGCGCACTTCGATAATGATATTGTACAGGCCGTAGCACTACAAGGCATAGAAACCATTGAGGGATTACTGGACTTAGTTAAAAGATTGGATGACGTCGACGAAAAAGGGAACACCTCCAATAGAGGAAACTACAACACTAACCCAAACAATTATTCCAGAAACAGAAACAATAACAACAATAATGAAGGGAACAGATTTTACAGACAGAATAATGAAGGGAACAGATTTTACAGACAGAATAATGAAGGGAACAGATTTTACAGACAAGATAAATTAGAGAATCAATTCTACAGAAACAGACCAGAGTACCAAGAAAACAACTACAATAAAAATAGGCAAGATAACAAGGGGTATGGAAAACAGTCATACAACGAGAAAAGGGAGATTCAACCGAGAAGAAACCCAAACCAAACAAATAAAAGGGAGGAAAGGATTCCAGAGAGAGATAGAAGAATCAACAACGTACAACTAGAATGGGACGACAAAGAGTTAAATCCCAAGGAAAAGGATGAATCTAGGGGTGCAATACCTAAAGATTCAAGATATAAAACCAGCGAGAGAGAATGGGAAAATAAATCACAAGCAGGAGCGACTGCAACAAATTTTTAGAGAGGCCAGTCAAAAAGAACACAAAAATGCAAAATATATATCAATACGAAGATCTGATGAAAATAACCACTGAATTACCACACATACCGATCAAAATTGGGGAGGAAAAGATAGAAGCACTACTAGATAGTGGATCACAATTATCACTACTCGACTACAGCGTCATAAATGAAAAATTAGAGAAACAAGGACGATATATTCCTATAAAGAAGATTAATTTAGTAACAGCAAATAAAAAACCCTTGATAACCGTTGATAAAGTTTTCTGCATTAATGTTAAAATAAATGGTTTAAACCTACTGACAGAATTTGTAGTAGTAAATAACTTGAATAGCAATTGCATATTGGGAATGGACTTTTTAAGTCAATACAGTACGAAACTGGATATGAAGGATAAAACTTTTCACATAAAGAATATGATAATTCCATGGAGCGAAGAAGCACCGGAAAAAGAAATTTTAATTAATAATTTATATGTAGAAGAAAGAGAAAAGGAACTCACGCAAGAAATGATTAATAATTCATATGACAATAAATGTACGCATCTCGTGAAGCATCCAGAGAATAAGGACTTCACATCAAAGGGGAATGGTACAAGTATAAATTGCAATGAAAAATATAAAAATCATGTGAGCAATCTTTTAAGTAAGCACAAGAGACTGTTTGACGACAGTCCTGGCTTAGCAAGAAGTTACGAGCATAAGCTCGAGGTAAATGAAAAGAAACCCTTCTATGTAAAAACATATCCAATTCCCAATAAGTATAAGGAGCAAGTGAAGTTAGAAATTAAAGAAATGCTGAAGAATAATGTAATAGAAAAGGCAGAGTCAAACTTTATCAGTCCAATAGTCGTTGTAGTAAAGAAGAGTACGGAAGATTCAAAGGAAACAAAATTAAGATTATGCTTGGACGCGAGAAATATTAATTCCCTCACAACCCCTAATTTTGAAGCTCCCCAGAGCATGGAAACACTATTAGCAAAGTGCACAGAGGCACAGTGGTTTACAAAAATTGATTTAAAAAGTTCCTTTTGGCTGGTACCATTACATAAAGATTCTAGAAAATATTGTTCTTTTATATTCAACTCAACAGTGTACTCGTTCAAAGTCGTTCCGTTTGGAATATCCACAGCTACAGCAGCTTTAGTAAGAGCTATGCAAAAGATATTGGATCCACACGAAGAATATGTCTCACATTATGTCGATGACATATTAATTTTCAACAAGGACATTGATAGTCACAGAATATCAGTGGAAAAGGTCATGAAGACATTAGCCGACAATAATCTGAAGATTAATCTAGAAAAATGTGAATTTTTCAAGAATAGCGTAACGTATCTAGGATATGTCATTGATGGGAAGACGATAACCATAGAAAAGGAAAAATTAAAAGCAATAAGGGAATACCCAAAACCAAAGAACATAAGGATGTTAAGAGGTTTCCTAGGTATGATAAATTACTATAAACACTTTATACCAAAAATATCAGATCAGACATGTATGCTATTCAAGATGATAAAGAAAGGAGTTAAATTCAAATGGACTCCAGAAAGGATGAAAGCGTTTGAAGACATAAAGAAAAATTTCTGTGAAGCTTTGACGGTCAATCTACCAGATTTCAACAAAGAATTTATAGTAAGATGTGATGCATCCAGCAATGCAATAGCAGCAGAGCTATTACAAATTAAAGATGGGATAGAAACGCCTATATGTTTCATATCAAGAATACTAAAGGACTACGAGAGGAACTATTCGATCTCAGAACGAGAACTCCTATCAGTGGTACATGGATTATCAAAACTTAAATACTACCTACATGGGAATACCTTTCTAGTCGAAACAGATCATTTGTCTTTAATTTTTCTAATGAAAACACGCTTTAACAATTCAAGAATATATAGATGGTCACTCCAATTATCAGAATTCACGTTTAGGATAAAACACAGAAAGGGATCCGACAATGTCGTAGCAGACGCCTTAAGCAGAGCACAAGGAGGAAGCAAACAAAGACAGGCGTATCAAATAAATAATTACAATATAGAGAACGCTCCAGAATTGTACAGTAGAGAGAGCATTCTAGAGAGTCAGAATAAAGAAGAGATAAGAGAAATAAGAGAAAAGGTGCAAAGGATAAGAAATTACAAAGGCTTCAATGTAATGAATAATGTCATACATAAAAGGATAGGAAATAAAAACCTAATAGTACTAGATAAAGATCTAGCAATAAAAATAATCAGAGACATCCATACGAGATTAGGCCACCCTGGAAATAGGAAAACATTCCTTGTTTTCAGGGAGGAATTTTACACATTGAAAGACAAAAATTTAAGGGCGATAGAAAATAAGAAATGTAAGCAATGTCTGCTGGGAAAATACAAAAATCGTACAAACCAAAATATAATACACAGTATAAGGGTAGAGAACAAACTGGATTTGGTGGCAGCAGATTTTCTTGGTAACCTAATACCAGGGGAAAGGGGTCACTGTAACATCTTCGTCATGGTGGACATCTTCACCAAGTATGTCAGATTGTACTCGACGAAGAGATATAATACACAAACCGCTATAAATTGTATTAATCGGTTCATCAACGAACATGGGAGGATAAGAAAACTGTTGGTGGACAACGCGTCTTATTTCAACAATGAAAGATTCAAACACGAACTAAATGAAATAGGTACGGAGGTGATATTCACAAGTATTAGACATCCACAGGCGAATCCCAGTGAAAGATACATACAGGAAGTAACCAGACACTTAAGGATGTTAACCCACGAGAGACACAACGCGTGGGTACAACATTTAGAAGAAGTGGAAAACAATATGAATTTCACACCAAGCGTAACAACGAATGTAAGCCCATATACACTAATGTACGGCAAACGACCACCGAGGCCATGGTGCCGAGAGACACCTATAATAGAAAACATCGAAGAACTCACGGATCAAGCTAGGGCTCAACAGAGAAACATAGCGGAAAATTACACGAGGAAGGAGAATGAGAAAATAAAATTAAACAAGACGTACCAGATAGGAGACCTAGTGGTAGTAAAAAGCTATCGTCTAGGAAGAAGACACCTAAACAAGTGCGCAAAACTAGACCTTCCATACGTGGGACCATATAGAATAAACAGAGTATTAAGTGACGTAACTTACGAATTGAGGGAAGTGAACAGTGAAGAAGTGAAAGGAAAATATCACATTTCAATGTTATACGATTACGACGAGGAAAAAAAAAAAATTTACATAAGGATATGTAAATAGAAATGACAAAAATAAAAAGGGATAGTTCCCAAAATTATATCATTTAAAAATGTAAATAAATAATGAAAAAAAAAAAAAAATAAAAAGGGACAGTTCCCAAAATTATATCATTTAAGTTGTATATATAAATGGACATTAAGAGAATTAAAAAGGGATAGTTCCCAAAATTATATCATTTTAAGTTAGGTAAATATAATATTACAAAACAAAAAGGGATAGTTCCCAGAATTATATTATTTAAGTTAGATAAATAAGGCATTAAAGTAAAAAGGGATAGCTCCCATGAACACATTACTTAAGTTATGTAAATAGGTATTAAGGATTATATTATTTAAGCTATACAAATAAATACTAAGGAAATAAAAAGGGATAGCTCCCAAAACTACATTACTTAAGTTGTATATAAATAAATATTAAGGAAATAAAAAAGGGACAGTTCCCAAGATAATATTATTTAAGTTAGAATAACTAGACTTTAAGAAACAAAAAAGGGATAGTTCCCACACAAGAAAATATAGTAAAATTAGACGTAAGAATATTAGCTAAGTAAATGTTTAGAAAATACCATTAAGTAAAGAAATTGCAATGTGCCCATATTTTTCATAGTCAACTATGGCATATTGACAGTTTCTTAACTTGGGATATGCTGTGGTATTTTCTTGAAAATAAATGAATAAATAAATAAAAGAAACAAACAGATAAAAATCAAGGAAAATAAAATGTCATTATGTTTATTTTAAATAAAAAAATAATTTTTCATATTCAATAGGAATTACAATTTTATATATATTTCAATATAATAAATATTTTATTAAATAAAATACAGAATAAACTCACTAATTAAGGTAAATGTACGTAGTTTTAATAATATTTAGTGCTTAATAGAAATTTCGTAGCTATGCAATAGAATATACAAGAATGCAATGTGGGTTGCATACCCGTAAAAAAATAAGAACATTGCCAATCAAACAAAAATGGTATTCAACAATATACATAAAATAATGTAAAAATAAATAAAAACCAACCTCAATGAGAGCACGTAAAGGATACAGAATGAATAACAATTTTATTTCCATTACAGACAGGAAAATCCTGACGTACATTTTAAATATAATAAGGAAGAGCCTGATTATAAAACCGCAGTACACATAGCACTGCAAATACTCACGAGAAGGCAGCAAATACATACAAAAAAGAAGTTAAACGCTAAAAATAGAGAAAGGATCATGCTAAGAGACGGCTTCATCGCACGGGTAAATCACGTAGAAGCAATAAAATTACACGAAGCAGGAAGCACTAGATACCATAAGGGTGAATAAAGGCTTGCACTCAAAGCAGCACATTATTCACAAACACTATAGCAAGAACACAGGCCCATATAAATAAATAAACGTATTCCACTCATTTTATTCTTCACCGGTAAAAAAAAAAAAAATAAAACATTATGTTGACTGTGAATATTCACAGAATAAAAGGAATATTGTTGAATACGCATTTCAATATGCATTTTGTACATAGTTCTTTATATTTATAAGTATATATATATCCACTTCAGGAAATTCCAGGCTAAAACAATAAATAAAATATTAGTTAATATAAAATGTAGATCGGAGAAAAACTTACACCAACAAAACTCTGTTTAAAGATTAACGGATTTACAAAACTCCCCGAACACAACAAGGTGGTTCAATGACCTCGAGGAAGATGACCCGAAGGAGGAAGAGGACAAAAGGCATCCAAAACAAACCAAGGCGATAAAGACAATATGTAGCGTATATCCCATATTACCGATTCCTAGGAACAAAAAAGGGAAAGTTAGAATTAAATTAATTAACGAAAGGAGAATATATATAAAAAACAGTAAAGAAAGCAATGAATATATATATAAATACAACGCCAATTGGAGGTAAAGTGAATAAAAATAAAAGACAATAAAAGAATACTTACCAACGAATAAAACCATTCAAGGTGTCCATGGAATAAAAAAAAAAATAAAGATATGTAAAATAATAACAACAACAAACATGGTGGAAACAAGGTCACGTGATTGCATAAGTTCGATAGTTACCGAAATTAACACTGAGGGCGTGACAGACAAAAATTCAAACAAAACGCACGATTTAAAAACAAAATAAGCCGCTAGTCAAATGTTTATCCCTATAAAAAGCGGGACAGAAGCGAAAATCAGTCAGTCGATAAGTGGTCCGGATTCTCTTAAACTAAAAAGAAAATAGTGAAAACAGTGCGCCGAAGAAAATAAAGGGTCTAAAGGCATAAACGCCTTAAGATTCCAACACGGCAGTCGCAAGAGGCGATAATGATAAGTGCGTTCGAAATACACGGAGGGACGGTTAGAAACACGATTGGACCGCATAAAGAACCCACAATAATAAATTCAATTAAAATGGAGGGATTGAAGTATCAGGAGGAATTTGAAATGCTATATAACGAAGAAAAGTGAGTACAAGCACAATAAATAAAATCCATCTTGCAATTCTAAAGTAAATAAATAAAAAAGCCTTCATGACTGCTATATATATATATTAGTAAATTTCGCCGGATAGCAATAAATTTTTAGAATATTATTTAAACAATTAAAAATAAATTCTTCTTTGAATACGTCCTTGGGTCGACGTGTGAATCTTGGCTCGAGACGTTTTCAACGAGGTATAGGTAAACTCTCCGGATAGCAATAAAAATTTAGAGTATTATTTAAACAATTAAAAATAAATTCTTCTTTGAATACGTCCTTGGGTCGACGTGTGAATCTTGGCTCGAGACGTTTTCAACGAGGTATAGGTAAACTCTCCGGATAGCAATAAAAATTTAGAGTATTATTTAAACAATTAAAAATAAATTCTTCTTTGAATACGTCCTTGGGTCGACGTGTGAATCTTGGCTCGAGACGTTTTCAACGAGGTATAGGTAAACTCTCCGGATAACAATAAAAATTTAGAGTATTATTTAAACAATTAAAAAATAAATTCTTCTTTGAATACGTCCTTGGGTCGACGTGTGAATCTTGGCTCGAGACGTTTTCAACGAGGTATAGGTAAACTCTCCGGATAGCAATAAAAATTTTGAATATTATTTAAACAATTAAAAATAAATTCTTCTTTGAATACGTCCTTGGGTCGACGTGTGAATCTTGGCTCGAGACGTTTTCAACGAGGTATAAGTAAATTCTCCGGATGGCAATGAAAATTCTGAACGTTATATAAACAATTTAAAACAAACTCTTCTTTGAGTAAGCTCTGGATTGACGTGTGAATCTTGGTTCAGAGCGACTTAACGAGGTGCTAACGCTTTTATAGGATAGCAGTAATCTTTGAAAAATGAGCATACATGAAGGACTAGAGCAGTAAATTTTATTTTTATTCATCATTAACAATTTTGTAAAAAATTAAAGATTGCAAGGTGCTTGTACCGCGGATGAAAGAGACTGGATATGACAATGAAATAAGTAATGTATTATATTGCATAGTTATGATATTTAATGATGTTTTTGTAAATATTTATATATATAAAATAAAATAAGTTGTGCTGACATTCTATATGTACTTATTTATACCCATCCCAGGAGAATCTAAGGAAAGTAAACATCACAACCACAGCTAGAACTCACTATAAGTATAAGACTGTGGCACATCATTCGATATAAAATATAATAAATTCACACTTAGACCCTGAGATCAATAAAATATTTTAATTTATTAATTCAATTTTTGGTCATTAACCAATATAGAAGAAGTCACAGCAATATGTTGCAGTTCACCATATGAATAATGCGTGAATAATGCTATTCAGTAAATGTGTGTTGTTTACATTATTTCTTTGCTCCGTTGTAACTTCGTCGTAGTTTAGCTCGGTCATGTCCGCGGCCTAGTGATAATGATGAATTAAAATTACAGAAAGAATCAGAACGTTGAACTAATGTCACACCGATACACAAATATCACAATGACAGTATTTATTAACATTTACATACTAATTGACAGTACTTATTACTTGATGCATTTGATTGCTATCCACGGCACACTTGAAACTTATGTTGAAAAATTGAAGTGTTATACATCATCAAAATCAGGAAAGCATTCTTTATCCGAAACAATAATTAAAAATATTCGTGCCCATTAAAAAAGAAAAAAATTGACTATCGCATGTTCAAACTTTTTGTTCCTAATAATATTTTGATTACGCCAATTGATAGTATTTACTTAACCATTTTATTTGATATTTGTTTTTTTTTTAATCGGATAGTAAATAACGGAGCTACGGCTTGGGGCGTTTTTTGTCAGCCATCCTGTATTTTATATGTTATATGAAAATATTAAGTTCAGTTAGATATATTTTGAAAAAACTAGTATATACGACGTGTTCCAAAATTCGCGGAACTACCTGGATGGTAGGTTTTTATGTGAGGACCAAGGATCATGATTGCAGAAATATCTTGTGGACGGACGAAGCTAATTTTCACGAGATGGATTTTACAGTCAGCGAAATTCACATTTTTATGCTTTGGAAAATCCTCAGGTATTTAAGCCAGCTAACCACCAGCGTAGATTTAGCGTAAATGTCTGGCCAGGTATTATCGGGGATCGGCTGATCAAGCCAGTCATTATTCCTAACAGGCTGGCCGAACACAGCTTTTTGAATGGTTTTAAATGGTGCAGATTTAACTAACCGGATATATGAAGGAGCTCATTCAGTAGATGGATAAATGCTAGAAAGACTGCTTGGGAATATAATTAGAAGAGCGTAAATTCGGAGAGATCAGCACGAATATAAGTTTGAACAATTTTTATAAATTTATTATTATAATTTCATCTCGTTGACTCTTTTGACATTTATCGTATTTATCATTGACATTAAAATTTTTGATTCATTATTCTCTCCTATTCCCATGGATACGGGTAACTCTAGTACCTTATCCATTATTAGGATAAATCAACCGTATTGCCAAATTTACCTTTACAGAAAGGTCAATATCTTCCAGAATGAACAATGTGAAATTATCGTTACTTCAAACCGTAGTGTGGAGCTGCTCCGATAATTTTGAGACACGTTGTATATGACCTATAGCTGAACAACCTTTACTTATAAAAATATTGACTCGAAAATACAGAAATGAAAATAAATAAGTGAATTTTCCAACTTGCAATTTTTATTTGTATCTCTCACAATTATCTTCAATTTGTTGGTGTTTTACAATGCTTTTGCTTATTTTAAAACAGGATAATAATATCCGCAAATGATATAAAATTGACACCTCAATAAATATGGCCGTATTCCCTCTAACGGTGCCGTGCAGTCAACTAATTTATGTATTTGTAAAACACTTTACATTCAGAAGAAAATTCTCTTAGAAATGCTTGTAAGACTGAATGATAATACCATGCTAAATTATAAAGGAAATAGTGACAAATAAAGGATTAAGACGTAAAAAGATAGCTTTGCTAAATTGTTCATTTACTACTGATAAATAAAGAACATTCATTTTGTCAAGTATTCTTACAAGGGTTGGATGTATCTGTGAGATTTTGTCTACTGTACCCTATTCTCAGAATAAGTAGGTGAAGTTCAAATATCCTCCCAAAACCCGGAACACATAGCTTAACATGTAGTAAACAATTTGATATCTCCTTTGACATCTGAACAGTTGAGAATGTAGTAATTTGTCAATATATTACTTTTTCTAATAAAGAATTTGTATTTATAAAATGATTATATAAAAGTGAATTTTCGGAATCTATTCTAATAAACTTGAACGCCCAAAATAGATAATAAGGCATGTTATATATCGGATTAGTTACGCAAAAATTTCTTAACTTACAGTTTTTCGAAACTCGTCTATAGCGTCACTCGGTTATAACGTCAATATTTTCAAAATGCGTCCGTTTAAAGGATGGTTAAAAGCTTTGAATATGCCAAGTGATTGGCGGTGGTCAGAGATGAATATTATGCGCAAAAAGAGCACCAGCGAATTCGACTAGGTAACAAAGCTGTACCATCTCGAAACTGGAGTCTTCTGCTGTTAATCAAGTTTCAACTATTAGTTCTGTTGGTGTTATACCTCGTCTCAGAATAAGAAGGTGTGTTTTCAATATCGTGCTAAAATGGTACATATATCTAAGAGATTCTTGCATATAGGCAAATTGAATATGGAAAGATAAATACGTTATATCCCCCATATTTTATAACAACTAAGCTGAACCTATGGCCATCTCTTAAATTTCTGCTTTGATTTACTATATTTTTCTGTGTTATTAAACACAATCTGTACTTTTAAGTACGTCACGAACATTAATGGTCAGGCAGGTGGAAGCCTTTTTTCATATAATTTACACTTCATAAAGAAAACCCGAAAATACTAGGATCAGCCAAATACTGAGGGTATAGTCTTATATAAAAAAAGACAAATCCCCAGCTCTCTTCATTGCTGAGATATCACGAGATAAGAAGTATTAATAACTGTAGAAAATAATATTTTTAAATTTACACAAAGAACGATTTTTCGGCCCTTTTGCGATTCCAAATTTAATACCGGACTCAAAATTTGAACCCGACAGGCGATTTTGCATAAAAATCAGGTTCAGTTTTTTGTGTGTGTTTGAGTTGAAAATAGGTTGTCGAATTTCTGGGGCTCGTTCTCCGAGTACTAAACAAAATGTGGGCCAACCGGCGGCTACCTAAGACTACAGCGGAGCCATTAGCTTTTTTCGTACTATCAGATAGAGCACATGGACCCTTAAAGGTTTGTCTTTTATTACATTTGTGAGCAGTGGTACGCCTACTTCAAATCGAACTCTGCTGGTTGATGGTTAGGTTGTCTACTATAGGGACCAAGACGATTATGACGCTATACCTGACGCTATAATCAATGACGTTATAAACGAGTTATGCTGTATTTCAAATGATGACACCATCGAACCTGTGAAAACTTATTCTTTCTGGTTTAAACCTTTTGATATTAAGGCAGATCTTAACACCACGCGTCATTTTTGTATGGATATTTATGTATTTACTTCTTGTCTTGATATCTTATCCGGACGATTCACAAGAAACAAGTGTGTCTTAAAACTACATTTAAAACTCAGAAACAAAAAACACAATAATTTCGTTCCACGAAGAAAAGGATTAATATAGACGAATATAGACAAACCACTTTCGTGGTTAAAATGGCGGCAATTGTTGTATCTTGTGTAAATTAGGTACGCAGCAGTTGTACAAGAGCATTTTCCATTCCTCTATATCTATGGTATGCTCATGAGATTTATATAATCAATGGTCGCATTCAACAGACAGATTGGGAACGGTTCCCTCCCCAACTGTACACTTGACAACAGTGAGTGTTCGCTGGACAGGACCGCTCATTTTTATGTGATTACCTTCCATTTGGTACTTTTCACTGCTGCCATATGTTAGAATTATACAGACTAAACTGAATAAACAATAATAATAAGTTGTTTTTCTGCATTAAGTTTCGGCGTAGTTTTTTTTTTCCAAACCCGATTAAAGTACTCGGTTAACTCCAATATTAGAATACATTTAATTCTGCACAATACCTTTAATTTGCTTATCATACTTTTCTAGGAACTTTCTTCAAAATTGTGTGTTACGTTGGTGTTGGAATGCGTTAATGGTGCATGCGGACAGAATACGCTCACTAAGTGAACGTAGAATTTTTCCGCTCACAAAAATGGCGACCGCTCCACCACATGTTCAGAGTGAGCGTACATCATCTGAATCCGATCACTGAACAGTCGAGCAACTGTTGTGTCTGCTGAATGCGACCAATAACTGACAACTGGCTGTCACTTTTTACTTTCTTATACGTAGTATAAGGAAGTATTGTGATGATGAAAATTTTCGACCTCGAGATTTTTGCAGATGTCCACGTTTTGAAGTCCCCTGATACCGAAAAAGTGGTTTTTAAAAAATGTCTGTGTGTCTGTCTGTCTGTCTCTGACTGTGTGTGACCACGATAGCGGTCAAACCGCTGTAGATATCTATTTCAAATTTTGTATTTACGTATATAATCTCCCTCTTGAGATCTGATTAGTTTTTCAGTAAAATCGGTAGACCGGAAGTAGTAGTTTACTTCGGTGAAAAAATCGAATTTTGCAAATATTTCGTCAATTACTAAGTTTAAACAAATTTATACAGAATTCAAATGTACTCAAAATTAAATTTGAGACAAAGTCTCTTAAAAAAGTTTTTTGAAATTCCTACCGAAAGTAGGTCTTTTACTCTTATCGAAAATCAGTTTTTTGCGAATATCTCGCAAGTCATGCTTTCTAGGCAGGTACATTACGAGTATAAAAGTATTTAAATGATAATTTTAAATATCTTTTGTATAAAAAAAATTTCAAAATTCGGACCGGAAGTACCACTTTTACTCTTACCGAATAGCGATTTTTTGCAAATATGTCGTAAATTATGCATTCTATATATATTTATTAAGTGTACAAAAGTATTTAGAGTTGGATTTGCAATATTTTTTGTATACATGAAATTTCAAAATTCGGACCAGAAATAGCACTTTTACTCTTAGCGAGCAGCACTTTTTTTCCAATATCTTGCAAAGTATGGATTCTATGGCGATTTATTAAGAGAATTAAAGTACTTAGAATAGGATTTTGAATAATTTTTGTATAAAAAAATTCTTAAAATTGTATAGTTTAAAACGCTCATACGTATAAGAAAGTCGTGTGGTGGCCACACCTCATTTTTTTCAGTTGTATCAACTTAAGAAAAACTAAATTGTATTTATTGTTCTTTTTTGTAAATCACATTTTCAGGCGAGGATTTAATTTAACACGTAATGTTTACAGTTATATTGGCCGCTTCGATCCCGCTCCTGGGATTATTTATATCGTTATTTGGTGCGTTCTGCTTGTCTGCACTGGGCATCGCTTTCCCGGCCCTCATGGAAGTCTGCGTCAAATATCCGAACGATCTGTCTACAATGAATCTAGTGAAGAACATTCTGTTAATCATTTTCGGCGTTGTGGGTCTGCTGGCCGGTTCCTACAGTGCCCTGAGTGAGATCGTGATACAACTCGGCGCATCGCCGGTGCTGAATGTCACTGCAACCGCATTATCCAATGAGACATCAACATTGATACCCATTTAGCAATAGCAAAATGAAACAATCACTGAATCACTGAAACGTTTTTTTTTGCTCCTTCTTTTTGTAAACTCGTATACGTGTAATTGTAAAAATGTATTGTAATAAAATAAGGAAAGAATGAATTATTTTTTTCATGATTTATTGTTAAAATTGTTATTTATACCTAATGATTGTTAAGGAAATTAAATATCACAGCTTAATAAGTCACAAGTACAAATACACTTCTTTTTTTTTTTTAGAAAAAAAGTGTTTTATTTCTTCAGCTCTTCAGCATATTGACAAACGTGTTATTATTCTAACAATAAATTAATCATTTGCGTAGATACGTTGTTAAATCAACTTTTTCAAATTACCTTAAATGTAAGGCTTTTTATTATAACAGACGAGATACAGCATGTTCAACGTCAATATGAGCAGGTTGCCCAATTTCTGTTTAGATTTGTCTAAAATAAGTGACGCCTATATTCTAATATAGCTACATGTAGGAGAGGAGAGGTCACAATTCTCATATTACCGTCATTGTAAAGTGTGGAAACTACTTATGAAATAAATTCACTAATTTCAAAACGAATGATATTTTTGTAAAACGCTAAAACAGGTAAACTTTTCTTTTAAATTTGTTAGAAAGGCTATTAAGAGTACTACCCAAAACTAAAACAAACGTTATTGCAGTACATTAAAAAAAAATGCGAGTGTGATGTCATAGTTCAAAAATGGATGACGCCATGAACAAGTAAAGCAATGTACAGTTGTGGCCAGATAAATGTAGTACAACCTTAAAATTCATATACGTCAAAAATCTGATATTTTATTATTGTGAGTCGAACTTCAACTTAAGCTGCTTGTCATAATATGTAAAATCAAATATGATTAAATGTCCTAACATACACTATAACAATTTATTTAAAAAAGCTTGTACTACATTTATCTGGCCACGACTGTACAATAAGTAGGTATTATAAAAAATAGAAATTGTCCTGTTTCAGCGTTTTCGACAAATGTCAAGTTAGTGAATTTATTCCGTAAGTAGTTCCCACACTGTATACAGCCCTTTAAAATTGTTTTGTATTATACAGAGTGTTCCATAACTTGGTGACTGACCATAGTTAGACTTTTTTAAATGGAACATCCTATATATTATCACATTTTTGTATTCCCCGTATAATTCTTAGTGAAAAAGTTATAAAGGTAGTATAGGTCTAAAACTGAATGTTTTTGACTTATTAGCATTTCTCTGAATAATTCAGTGTTTCTATAAAATTATATTTCTCGAAAACGACGTATTTGATGGACACGATTTTTGATAGCGTTGTTCATAATAAAAGGTCCTAATACAAACGTATTTTATTTTTTTGCGATTACTAATTGAATTTGCAGAAAACTGGATTAAAGTTAAACAACATATTTTGGTCTAAAAGAGATTTTTATCAAATACACCCTGTATATCGGTTCATTTTTGAATTGCTTACTAAATTTCCCACCAAAAACATGTAAGACGTTATTATTTTAAAAGTGACCGTTACTGAGCTATTGTGGTTTTTTGAAATAACTTTGCTTCATGTTTTTTATTTGAATACGGTATAGTGAGCTAGGTATTTGCCGCTAAATTGACAATTGAATGAATGACATTTAATACGATTTTTGTATGTACCTACTGGGGTAAATGGCAAAAAAAAAAACAAATTAATAACTTGATTTTAGTAGGTGTAGAAACAGGAACTGTTACGTGGATAGATGGGTAATTAGTGGAAAAGAAATTATAAAATAACAATAAATATCAAAATAGGTAAAAATTAAAAGTCTTAAAATTGACTTTTAAATGGGTTTTTTTCCGAAATAATAAATCGATATTAAGAGGAGCGTTTACCTATCGAAAAGTAAGGCATCGCCGTTTCGGGTTTTTTGAATTTCCTTTTGTAATTTTAGAATCTCAAATTTATGTTAGTGATGCAAAAGGCATCAATTTATAATGTCAAGGTCAGTTTTTGTACCAATTTATTTTCTTAAAAAAGTTATAGGTCTTAGAAATAACGACAAAAATGCATGAATTTAATTAATGTCTACTAACTAAGGCTGGTCCACAAAAGAAAAAAACAACCTCACGCGCCAGCTGCACATTTGATGAACGATATAAAAAAAAAGAAAACCTTCTGTAATTATTTTTGAAGAAACATTGTCACACACATTTCACATGAGGTTGTTCCAAGCTATTGCGTCATCTAGCCCCACTTTACGGTATCTCTACCGGTCCTAGCCAAGACGAAAACCTATCGGAATCGGTCGGCTATTCCAGACTTAAGTCAGAGTGACAGTTTGTAATTAAAAAGAAATGTCATATATACCTATAATATTCGAGTGTTTAATAATATAAGTTATGGGCAAGCTAAAATTGACTTATTATAAAACATCAACAACATCAACAGTTCCATAAGTACTCATTCTTTATACATTATGTTTCCCATCTATAGTATTCCTTTATCTATGACAGAATCTGTGAATAAACCGAAGCGCTGTGGCAGAACCGAATATCGTCTACCTCCACCTAATCACACCCCCTTGTGTCTACCTGTCCCGCGAGTAATAATAATAATAATAATATAGCTTTATTGCCCAACAGATTTTTTACATCTAATTACAGGACAAGAAAAAAAAATGCAATGAATCGATAACTACACAATATATAATCAAATAAAATAATTAAAAAAAAAATGTACGCATATACACACATACACACATATACATATATAAAACGAAACGTTATTTAGCCAACAATTGTGTTTTGAATCAACTATCCAGCCCAAAATTCTACTTTTATTAAAGTAGTAATTATTTCATATTATATACACATACATATACACACATATACACATACATAACGCAGTAATATGCACAAGAATTAAGAAAGAGAAAAAAAGAAAATGAAAAAAAAAACAAGCTATTGCAACGTATAAGTAACCCTACTAATTAATTAATTAATTAATTAATTGCGATAATGATGAAAAATTAATATCGAGATCATCCCCACAAGTGGCATTGCAACGACTACAACCTCTATAGAGCGGCGATGCAAGTAAAATATTTGTTCTGGCCGTTGAAAAATAAAACACATTCCTTGTGCGACATGGGTATTGAGGTACAGCAAACATGATCTTTGCCAAAAAAGATGGAACATCTATATTATTGTGCAATACATCATAAATGAACTTAATGTCTGCTTTATGCCTTCGTATCTCCAAAGATTCAAATTTAAATTCTTCAAGAAGGACATCATAGCATGTCCCCTGAACGGGGTACAAACCATGCCTCTTGAAGTACAGATATTTTAAAAAGCGCCTTTGAACCCTCTCGAGTACTTCAGAATAAGTTTTATATGTTGGCTACCAAACGAATGAAGCATATTCAAGGCGAGAGCGAACAAAGGAAAAGTAAAGGGTAGTAATGGCCTCCATGGATGCAAACTGCCTGGTATTTCTAATAACAAACCCTAATGTTTTCAATGCTCCCAAAACATGCCCCCAAAACATCCACTATGAGTAATATAAGTTGCACAAGGTTTTATTTGTTAGTAAACGCCCCTCTTAATAAGGCATTGAGTACTTATATTTCTAAATATTTGACGAATTTTTGCCCTCATAACTTCTTTTGTGGTTACAGGTATACTGTATATTTGTGAAGTCTGAAGACCCATCAGGCCAGTCAATAGGGCCTCCATTGGGTAGCCACTTCCCTGGAAACATTTCATTAAAATATTTCGTGTCTGTAGCATAAAATGTGCGGATTCGCCGTCTTGTTCTATCTACATCTCTTTGTAAATTTAACGGCACATCTTCCAAAAATTCCACTAAACTGCTTGATAGAAATTACCTGTAAGCTTGTTAATACTACCTTCAAATAAAAGCAAGCCTATCATCCAATCACCAAGAATGCTTCCACATACATTTATGCTCGACTTATGCTGATGATCTATTTATTAGTGAAGTAATGGATTTCATTTAAATAGTCGGGGGTAATACCATAAGAGTTTGTGTTTATCCGGACAAACTTTCATTTTGAACGAAAGCTTTGTTGCTTGGTAACTGACGAGAACAAATAACATGGTAAAACCGCGACACCGAAGGTGGAGCGGTTTTACCTTTTGTTATTTGTTCGAGTCGTGTTACCCTTAAGCAACAAAGTTTGAGTTTTGTCAAAATGAAAGTTTGTTCCGGAAATAAACACAAACTCGAATGGTATTTGGTAAGACAATTTAATGAATCATTTAATTAATATTAATAAACCGAAATATTTTTATTTAACATTCCTTTGAATACATATACAAAAGAAAGAGAAAAATACATATGTTTATGTATGAAATTTATTTGAACGATACGGTCAGAATTGAATTTTCGTTGCCATGGAAAATCAACATGCAGTTTATCCGCTAGCAAACATGCAGTTTATCCGATGGCAAACTAACACAGCGTGTATTAAAATGTCATGTTTTTGACAGATGAATTAAATTGTCATTAAAATTTCCTTTGTCGACTATTCCGTTACTATGGAAATACAGCTTCATCCGCAAATAACACATTATGAAAAGGAATTGCCCGGGCATTTATTTTAACTATTATCCATTGGCAGAACATTCTTCCAGCTTTAAAACGATGGGTGCGTAACTCAATATTTAAATGTATTCATTATGGATGATATTTATTAAATTTTAAGACCGTTGCAACGATAGTTTGGCTAATATCCAGCAAACGGTTCTTTCATATGTTGATTTTCTGTTGCTGCCATAAGAATGCTTAATTGATTTTCATTTAGGTTTCTAAATGAAAGCATCTATTACTGTTGTAAAAGCATCTGTTTTTGGACATCTTCTGTCAGGGTAACTCTGCTGGTAATCTCTTTGGGCTAATAAATAATTTCTTCGACATTCCTTCAGTATAAAAAGAGCGTGTTAAAATAAAAAACATAAAGTTGACAAAATTATATCAAAAAACTCAGTAAAGGTCACATTTAGAATAATAACGTCTTACATGTTTTTGGTGCGAGATTTAGTAAGCATTTCAAAAATGAACCGATATATTTGTTTCATTTGAAAAACTCACTTTTAGACAAAAATATGTTATATATCTTTAATCCAGTTTTCTGCAAATTCATTTAGTAATTGCAAAAGAAATAAAATATGTTTGTATTAGGACCTTTTATTATCAACAACCATGGAGAAAGAATAGGTAGGGAAACGACATCACGTGATCAAACCGGGTACAGGTCCATATTGATACTACACTTATGTCAAACAGGTAGTGTTGGTAAAAAGTGGAGCGTCTCTTAAGTGCATCGTGTATTAGAGTTATATAATAAGTTAAATATTAAAAGAAATTATGGTTTCTCGTGTTCTACGTAGCTGCAACAGCAGGGACGGCGTTGATAAGAAATATTCGTCTGGAATAAAATTTCATAGGTTAATGTAGTGTGGAATAACCGATTATAATTTTGAGTAGTCCGGACTAGGTGAGGCAACCATATTGGTCCCACACTTAGCCCCGCCCAATGCTCCCGCTTTGAGAGTACAGCAAAAATGCTTTACAGCGTCTCCATAGTAGTTTTCCTCAATGTGAACAACGCTACCAAAAATTGTATTCATCTAATACGTAGTTTTCGAGAAATTGAATTTTTCAGAAAAACGTAATAAGTCGAAAACCTTCAGTTTTAGACCTATACTATCTTATAACTTTTTCACAAAGAATTATACGGGAAATATAAAAATGTAATAATATATAGGGTGTTCCATTTAAAAAACTATAACTATGGTCAGCAACCAAGTTATGCAACCCTGAATAATACAAAATAATTTTAAAACGTGCTCCTAATGAGTGGCTATCTTAGCAAGAAAACCGTTTCGAAATATCTTTTCTCATAAAATCACAATCTGCCTTACACGCGGATATGACTCACACTGTATAACAACGTTAAACTCATCATAATGTTTACTTTATTAAAAAGCATACACAACAATTTATATGGTTGCAACGTGTATGTGACTACAAACCCGGCAAAATGGTCTAGTTGTCCCATTAGAAGGAGTAAGTTTTCTCATTATAAAATAAACAAAGTAATAGTAAAAATTAATTGTTAATTTAGATGTCGTCATCGGAATTACAATTTATATATGTATTGATAGAAAACGGTGCATTTATGAAGAGTCCACGGGCTTTTGTGCATTTTACCCTATTTTCGTTTGGTTTGCTTGTTGACATGACATCCACAGACTAAATAGCAGATGTCTGTCTAATCAGCGCTATCATCAGTAGATGTTAGGGCTTGCTCCACAGTTTTGGTCACTCTTTTATTTTTTATAACTCAGGAAGCTCTGATCATTTCTTAGGGTTTTACTTAATTTCTTTTTTAATTCCGGCTATGCATTTTTAACATGCGTATCTGTTAGAATTGCATAAACTATCTTCCTTTTGTTTGTCCTATAGTCGAATTTCCTAACCTCGACTTTTGGAAGTGGTCGATTGCTTTCTGGTGTAGGAATTGCAAACCTGAATTAATTCTTGGTGGAGTCATTTCACCTTTTTCCTGAGTAGATGTGCCTGACCGTGGAGATGGGGACCCGTGATGTGCTTAGCTGAGGAGATCGAAATCTCGTGGACGCGCATGGGTGGAAACTGGGCGACTTGCTAGATTCTACAACCTCACTTGCTTCTTCCAATAAATTTTCTGGCGTCAGAACCTCAAGTTCACACGGATTTGGTATTTCTGTAGAGCAGCCTACATAGGTTGAAATCTAATTCTGTGACGATAGTTTGATTAAATGGATAATTCATGTACAAGCAAAACCAGCTATCATATTTTCGCAACTTCGCAACGCTGGTATTGTAACTTATGTGAGCAATGTGGTGTGAAGGATAAAAGCACAAATAATCCATGTTCCTTCCAGAAGACAAGCATTTTAATCGAAAGATGGAAATCTTGATTATCTAACAAAAGCAGCAATGGGTGTTATTTGCTGCATTTAGTAGTATGTCGAACAAAGTGACCAATATATTCGTAAAAGATGTCTACATTTATACATCTAGACGAATTAACACTTCCCTGGGTCCCCAATCTGGTGATGCCGGTGACTTATCCTTGCAATTATTATTATATTGTTGATCACTTCCTATGTTAATATCTGCTAGGATTTGCATCAAAATTTCATCATCTTCTATGTGGTACATTTTTGGAAATAGTTCTGAGTAAAGCTAACACTATGTTGAGGGAACTTTCTGAATATTTCGTTACATGACACAATCAATATGGCCACATTTTGTAAATATGGAAAATGTCATGTTTTAAAATAATATGAAATATGCAGGGCCAGTGAAAACAAAGAAGCTTGTGCTATACATTCACCTGTATAATTGATACTGAGAAATTTATAAATGGAAATAATATTTTATCACCGAATAAAACAGAATATTTTAATAGACTTGTAAGTAAATCAATCAATGTACGTAATAATGTGATTTACACTTTGATCGCTCAAGTAATGGATTCTCAAACGATCAGATATTATATCTAATCGTAATTTCATTCATTTGCTCACTCAATCAAAAAAAACAACCACATAAAAAATATATCAATCAAATATAGTGGAAGGTTACTATTGACATGTGTTATCTTGCATTTCTGGAAAATTATGATTTGAAAATAATTTCTTTCTACTGACGTGTTGGGTAGTAATATACCTAATATTAATAAAGAGATAATTTACTTAGATAAGTAAAGTGCATTGAGAAAGCACATCCTGTTTCCACCATTGTTATTTTAATTTTGAAATACTAATTGTTTTATGACAGGACATACGTTTTATCTTTAATCTTTGTCCTAATTTAATTGAACAATTTAAACGGAATTTATTAACATATAGCAAAATGAAGTATTGTAGGAACCACACTACTTTTATATTCGTACAGTAATTCGAATTTGTTGAAAATGTTCAGACAAACGTAATGGGTATTTTTTTTTAATGGTTTGATTTTTAAGTTGGCAAAACTGTTTCTAGTGAAAACCATTTTGACAAATGACAGTTGATTCCTATACAGTACGTTTTGCCATTTCGACATGAACAGGCTGACACCATATCAATGTTTGGAACTTTTTGGCCTCTACATTTGAAGCTAACATTCGCAGAGTTATTGTCGATATGGCCTTAGCTGCTTGAAAAAGTGGTCCAAAATTAGACTTCCAGATTGCGTTTCATTAAATCATATTCAAACAATAATAGCGTACAATTTTCTGTTTAATAAAGCGAATTTTCTAGGTATTAATGTGATTTTAATGTGCTTTATTTCGTTTTAATGTTCTATACCTCTAAAAAACACGTGTTATTTCTGAACTAACGTTAGAACGCATTGTAATTTTATAAATTAAGGGGGCGTTTGAATCTAGGGTTGCCACCTTTCTGATTACAGGAAACCGGCCTTTGGGGTGATTTAATGAAAAGCGCCGCAATTATCGCGAGACAGACGAAAAATTCTTGGGACCACGCCCCAATTTTGTCAAAATTTATCAATAAATATTTTTTATGGGAACCCAAAGTATGCGAGTAATAAATTCGATTTTTCAAAAGTAAATGGTAATTAAAATTTTAAAATAAGAAAGTAAAACTTTATTTCTAAAAAATACAAATAGGTAAACATTACATCTGTTTAAAATTTGAAATGGTATTTGGTGTTTGATTTTGCTGATTTAATAAGTTCTGCTTTGTCACTTAATGATGAATAAAATTCCGAACAAGAGAGCTGGATGTTAGAACGAATGCAAAGTTCTGCTTTTACCATTTCAACTGACAATTTGTTTCTGTCATCATTCCATAGCTGATTCATGATGCTGAAAATCCTTTCCACATAAGCATTGCTACAAGGAACAGATAAAACCATCTGAACTACATTTCTTAAAATTGGAACTTCCACTCGCTTAAAAAAGATACACCATTTCTCCGCAACAGAAATATCTTGATTAATGAAAGAAGGAGATGCATTTTGGAGCAAAGATAATTCTTCATAAAGACTATCGCCATCGGCATCTTGAAGATCCATGCCAATGTGCGATGCAATTAAGATTACCTCATTCAGTTCTGGAATGCGGCCTTTCAAATTTAATGATTTAAATAACAGAAACACATTGTTTTCAAAATCAAACCATTTTTCTAAGTATTCTATTGCTCGATTGTAGACTCGAACTGCTTCCTCTTGAAACTTTAATTTAAGGTTGCTTGTAAAGTTCGCTAAAGCCTGATTTGTTTTGAAGCCAAAAAATAAATCCTCTTTCCGTCTCTTTAATTTGTCTCTTAAACCGGACATAATTTCATATACATCCGTAATAACCAAATGGGATTGCTCCAGTGTTTTAATTGAAGATTGGAAAATAAATAGAACATGATGGACAAAATAAATGTAGCATTCAGCAAAAGTTGGTTGATCTGATAGTTGGTCTTCTTGGTCTCCTACAAATTTCCATATGATACGATCACAATTGTCTGCCCCTTGTTGCAAGAAATAAGCTTTTATGGCATTCCAATTCAATAACAAGCGATCGAGAGCTTGAAAAAGGCATAACCATCGCACCGGTATGTGTCTTAATACTTGATGATACTCCTGCTGAACAAACTGAAAGCACTCCTTGAGATTTGCCACGTTTTTGGTGCTACAATTAAAAGAATTGAAAACCTTTAATACCAAAGACTCTACATCAAAACTCAATAATTTAAGAGAGTGCTTGGCTGCATTGTGTAATATGTGGCAGTTACAATTAGCTTTGATTATCTTTGGTTTTATTTATGTGAGTTTTTGGTAAACAGAGCAATGCTTTCCATAGTTGACGGATGCATTATCACCTCCATATGCAGTTACATTGGCAATATCAAGTTGCAGTTGTTGCAAAGCATTCAATATACTATTTGTAATTGACTCAGAGCTTTCATCAGCCTCTTCGTAAAAATCAAGCAAACAATCCTGAATTCCTTCATTTGGGTCAAAAAAACGAACAGCAAGAGGAAACAACTTTCTACTACCTTTGTTGGAGGCGTCGGTAGCTATCGAAAAAGGAATGTGTTTTTCTTTTAGCTTTCTAGTTATTAATTCCAATGAATAGGGTGCTAGCACGTTGCGCGCGATGGCTTCCATTTTGGTTCGTCCCAGATGAATTTTGGTAGCTATAGCTGAATCTCGGTAAATCTGTCCATCAAGCTTATTACCTGAAAGAAATATCAGTCGCAAAAGTTTCATTGTACATCATAAATAAGGCTTATTAACTTTTAATCAAATTGAATCATATTTATTGAGCATTATTTAAATGATCAAATTAGTCTTTACTTACCACAATCAGTTGAAAGGTAGCTAAGACCATGTTTTACGCAATGAAACGTTTTTGATATTTCAGCCATGGTGACTAAATGGGATTCTTTCGAATCCTTGGGAGCAAAAAATTTTGTCATAACGTCACACATCTTGCTAGCTTTTTCCAAATTTAAATGCCTTGCGGTGCCACTATGGGATTTTACAGCTTTGACGCCGTCGTATTTAACGTTGAATGTAATTTTACACATAGTACATCTGGCCATATTAACATCCTTATCATTTGCTAGCCACTTGTGGTAATTAGGATTTTCAAGCCAGTCTTTATTAAATTGTCAGTTTCTTGTCTTAACTTTTTTCTTTGGTGGTGTATTTGGTGTTTCTGCTTCACCCTCATCGCTCATACTTTACGATTATTTAGATTTATTACTGAATTAACAACACACAACCACAACGAACGTATAAATCAACTAAACTAAAAAATAAGAATGCAACACCGCGCCGTTCACAAAGATATATAACTCGGTAAATCCCTGGAAAATAGGCCAAAAATTCGCAACGAATCTGCCATCTTGTAGTGTAATGTAGAAATTAATAAATAAACAATAAATGCGGCTACCCATCAATAGATGGCAGACCGTGTTGTGGTTTCTTGAGCGATTTCATTATTGCTCCTAGCAGCTTTTCCAAATTCGGTGAAGTATCTATTGAGATTGTAAGAAAACCGGCCTTTTTTGGAGGCTAACCGGCACCCGGCTTTGTTAGTAGAAAACCGGCCAGGCCGGTGGAAAACCGGCCAGGTGGCAACCCTATTTGAATCATAGAAAACAACATAATTTTATAAATATGCAAATATCAAATGAACCCCTTATGCCTTGGACGCGTGTTCCGTAGAAGAGAAATATAACAGAAATTTTGACAAAGCTTGGTTTATTTGCATATTTTAAATAATTGGTAAAGAACGGCCATATTTTTTGTACACACTACCTTGCAGGATTCCCTAAGAGAAGGTGCGAGATCCGAAAATACCGTAGTGTGACTGGTTATCTAACGAAATTAACAGATAATCACGATTATCTAAGCTATTTAAAATGATTTACTAGTGATCGTATACCTATTTGTTATTTCAAACAAATTCAATAATTTGTATATTTCAGATGAGTTTTGATACAGCGCGCGACATCTCTAGGACTAAAATGTTATTTTTTGACAGTAACAAAATTACTTATGATTTCTATGATTCAAACGCCCCCTTAAGTTTACAAATCGGCTAGAGAGGGGGAGAGGGAGGGGGGGGGAGAGAGAGAGAGAGAGAGAGCGCGAGAGAGAGAGCGCGCGCGCGCGGGAGAGAGAAATCTTTCATAAAACCATTTTTTAAAATATTATGTTTCAGGTTGGAATGTTACGGAACACTCGCTAGTATTGCCAAATCTACGATAATTCTAGAAGTGATTTGATAATCGATAATGTCTTTACCATGGCGCCGAGATTTTCTTCAGGTATCCACATTTTGAAGTTCCCTGATTCCGCAAAAGTAGTTTTTGCTCTACTCCTTCCCTCTCTCCCCCTCCCCCCCAATCCTCTTTTTCCCTCGGTGTGACCAAGATAGCGGCTAAACGGCTACAGCTGTCAAAACCAAACTTTATATTTACTGCTATACCCTGAATTTCAACATTTGGATCGAAAGTAGAACCCCTTCCCCTCTATCCCGTCTCTTTCTCTCTGTGTGTGTGTGACCAAGATAGCCGCGAAACGGCTACAACTATTAAAACCAAACTTTATATTAGTAATATACCTTGAATTACAAAATTTGGAAATCATTAAACTACAGACTTGTTCGTGGCTTTAGTGACTCAGTATCGATCGTTAGTGTGAAAGAGTAAAAATAGTTCAACTTAGTATGTTCAAGTTTTTCGTTCTTCTGCCAGCAGTTTTTACTCTTGCAGCTCCAAATTGCAGATGTTTGGGTACAGATGTTCGAGGTGGTTTGGATGCATTAGAAATTTCACAGGTACATAAATTCTTCACCAATAGAAACATACCTTGATGTTATTTTCATCCAAGTATAAAGCTTAGACCATTTTCAAAAATTAAAGTGATTATTTTTGGTTAGAAACTATAGAATCTACAAGCACTAAACTATCTCTATCTAAATCTGTGATGCCACCTACATGTATCATGACCAGAGCTATGCACAAAAATAATGCTTGCAATTTAAATAACAAAGTGCTCGCAATTACTAAGCCCCGGTTAAAAAATAATGTAAAATCACGAGTACTAAACATTTAAAAAAATTAAGATAATAAATGATTTTTAGTTCATAACTTGATATATAAGTATCACAAAGGCGGCTGGTGATGGAGTATTTAGGAGTGGGCTCACAATAATATTGCTACCTCGTGTGTTTTCGGTATGGACGACTCGTATCAACCAGTGCTTCCAGGTCTACCGTTTTAATTATATTTCTACCATTGTACCGCTTTCGCTTAAAATCTACCGCAAAATTGCATTGATGCAAATTACATATAAATATTAAATTTTGAAAAGGAAAAAATAATAGTACTTAGTCATAATAATTATGAATACTGCCTCATAATTATAAACCTTTGGAAACTATTTATTATGATGCAAAAATTGAAACTTGTTTAGTTCAAAATGTAATCTCGTCTGAAGATTTGCATATCTTTAGATTTTTTTGTAGAGGATGCATTAGAAATTAGGAAACTATACGATTTTAAAAGAGAACTCATAAAATCCATGAATTTAATTGAACCGGAAATTATACTTTAAGGTGAAATGAAAACAGTTGTTCTATTAGCAAGTCATTTTCACAATATAATAAAAAATTAGAATTTTCAAAAATTAAATAATGAATGGCAACTTCTAAGAAATTCTCATTTGTTATTCCATAGAAGAATTCCGGAATAATATTGAGAAAGAAATGTATGCAGACGGTTCTTTTACGTACCCTCTCTTGACCGAATTTGCGAAAAGTCTTCTTTGTTTACAGCATTCATCTGCACATGTAGAGAGAATATTTTAAGTAAGTAGTTAACTTTATTGAAAAACATATGTAATACATATCATAGTAAAGCTGGTTACCTTCAGCGGTTGTCTATATCTTTTTATTTAAAAGCATGCTCTTTATTGCTTTTCTAAAGTGAAGATATTTTAAGTTTTTGATTTCTTTAGGTAATTTGTTATAATGTGTTATATCGTCTGGTGTAGGTACTTTTTCATATTTTAATTGCTTACATATTTCCTCCTTTCAATTTATCTTTTATACTATTTAACAAGTCATTAGTCGCTGATGTAGTCCCAGAGTTCTTTTGAAATGCATACTGTTTTGAGTGTATTATATTGTGTGTTCGAAGGTGTTCAGAAATTTGAATTTGTATACATTTTTCCATTATCTTGTTTAATGTTGTAACTAAAGATATAGGTCGGTAATTCTCTGGTTTGCTTTGTCACCTTTCTTATATACTGGTATTATGATAGCTTCTTTAAGACATTGGGGGTATTTTCCTTTTGCAAATGTAACATTAACTAATTTAGTTAGTATTGGCACAGTATAAACCTTTCCAGTAGTTGCACTCGCAAAATTTATTGAGACCAAGTAGTTTGTTGCGCATTGTATTGCGCAGTGTCGCAGTGACGGTAAGAAACAGAATTAGACTTGTTTATATCTTGTTTGTCAACAGCAACAGATCTTTGAACGTTTGAACATAACCAACCATTTTTAAAGTGAATCAGGTTTATGTGTATAATTGCGAAGGATTTGTTTCATTTAGTGCGTTAAATTAATTGAGCACAATGAGTATAAAGTGTTGTGTACCGCAATGTAAAGGTGCGTATTCAAAGGACATAAAAGACATTAGTTTTTTTAATATTTCATCTGAGGAAATAAGGTAAGCGCAAAATTCAAATAAACATTCAGATATACATGAACATAAGTACGACATAAAGGATTATAGAATTTATTAAAAGTTATTGTAAAATATAAGGCAAATATTGACGTAAATTATTAATGGTTAAATTGCTACATCATTCAAGCATACTTGTATATAATAATAGTTGCATATGATTAATAATTTTTTCTGCACTAGGCGTAAGGAATGGATTGCTTGAATTGGAGAAACAAGTTCTGTAAAGAAAAATGCCAAAGTTTGTAGCATTCATTTTGAAGAGTGTTACTTCAAGAATGTAGTGAAGAACAGGTTAGAAATTACTGCGGTGCCCACTTTATTTCTTACAGGTAAGCCCAAGGATAGATAAACTTATAAAATCATCTATTTATTTTTTGAAATTAATCTTTTTATCAATTAGAAATGCTTTTAAAGGATGATTATATCAAATTAATTACAAATACCTTGATTGCAACTAGCTTTGCTATATTTATTTAATTTTGATGCCATTGTGATTTTTCTAACAACCAAGATCACATACACCTTTTTTTTTATATGATGATTCTATTTTACAGAATGTACAGATGTTACACCTGTGTTAAAAGATAATCCCCTACCAGGCACAAGTAAAGATGTTAATATGATTACCGATCAACATACTGAAACTCATACAGGTAATAACAGTTTTTGATGTTTTATATAATATTATTAAATTATATTTCTTATGTTTAGCTAGCATTTATATGCAAACACCGCAAAGCCTGTTAGCTACAAGTCCCAGGAAGTGCAAATTAAAAACTGAGATTCAGTATTTAAAAGGTGTTCTAAAGAGAGCGGAAGGGAAGGTTTCTACTGTGACAGAGAAAGAAAATCCAATTTCTGATGCCGATTTTATTACATTTTGTGAAAGCCATTTAAATGAAGCCACGGTAAATCTGTTTAAAATGCAGCAGAAATTATCAAGTAAAAGTAAATGGTTTCAGATATACAAATGAATTTATACAGTTTGCGTTGACTATATATTTTCTCGGTCCTAAAGTTATAGATTTTTATCTGCAACTCCATGCAGATTAACCAGTAAATGGAACATAACAGTGGGGTTGAATTACTTTCTTTTTATGGTAATAGGAAGAAAAGTTCAAATGATGAGTGAAGAAGCGAGGCATTGTGTGATGTGTATTGACGAAATGTCATTAAAGACATTTCTTTTTTTATAATAGGTAGATCTAAAGATGAAATATAGGCTTTCATGAAACTACTACAAAAATTTTTTTTCCAAGATGGTTTTTAATTTTAAGTTATTTGCAACATTTATAAAATATGTCAAATATTGTAAAATTTAAATGTAACTAGCATTAAAATATATAATTTTATTCCATCTATGAGACTTTTTCCAAGATGGTTTTTAATTTTAAGTAATTTTGCAACATTTATAAAATATGTCAAATATTGTAAAATTTAAATGTAACTAGCATTAAAATATATAATTTTATTCCATCTATGAGATTTTTTGCCACAATGGTTTTTAATTTTAAGTAATTTTGCAACATTTATAAAATATGTCAAGTATTGTAAAATTTAAATGTAACTAGCATTAAAATATATAATTTTATTCCATCTATGAGACTTTTTTCCAAGATGGTTTTTAATTTTAAGTAATTTTGCAACATTTATAAAATATGTCAAATATTGTAAAATTTAAATGTAACTAGCATTAAAATATATAATTTTATTCCATCTATGAGACTTTTTGCCACGATGGTTTTTAATTTTAAGTAATTTTGCAACATTTATAAAATATGTCAAGTATTGTAAAATTTAAATGTAACTAGCATTAAAATATATAACTTTATTCCATCTATGAGACTTTTTTTCCAAGATAGTTTTTAATTTAAAGTTATTTTGCAACATTTACAAAATAAATCAAATATTGTAACATTTAAATGTAACTCATATATTCAAACTAACATTAAAATGTATAATTTTCTTCCAAATCATTTTATCAGTTTTCCAAAATAGTTTTCAACATTTTGTAAAATTTGTTAAATCGGCCACAGGTTTCAAATCTAAGACAATAATATGCATGACGTACATAATTATTGTTTAAATAGTACTAATTTCAATACATTCATTTATCAACAAATTTAGTTAATCCGGCCCCGACTATTTTAAAATAGGGCTAGATCCGGACCTGCTTATTAAAGAACTTTCCGATCTCTCCGCTATGCGACATTGCGCCTTACAATGCGCGAACATACAACTTGGTTTCTAAAGATCAAAGGTGCCGACAGCGACTGCAACTACTGGATATGTTTATACTGTGGTATTGGTACTAATGCTGGTTTGTTTAGTTTCAGTATTTTACATGGTATTTTATCATATCCAGGAGCTGTGTTCTTCATGTCATCTATTATTGCGTTCATCTGTTGTATATTTATATTTTTTAATATAAATGTTGGTACTTGTTTATCGTAGGTTGTGGTTATGGGTTTTTTTGTGGTGCTGTTAATTTGTTCTTCCGCTAGTTCTTTTCCTATGTTAGCGAAGTACTTGTTTATTTGTTCTGCTATTTCCGTGCTTTCGCTTGTTTTGATTCCGTCTTTTTTCAGAATTTGTTCTATGGTATTGGTTTTTTTTGTTGCTTGTGTTTAACTGCTTCGAAATTAAGTTCCATGTTCTTGATGGTTCTTTTTTATATTTTTCAAATTGTCTCATGTAGTAATCTTTTTTTGCTTTTTTGACTCTGTAAGCAGTGTGCTGCTTTTGTTGATTATATCTCTTCAGTATTTCTTTATTGTTTGGGTATTTGGTGTGTTTTTTGTACAGTTTATTTCTTAATTTTATTTGTTGTATTATATCTGTGCTTATCCACGGGCATTCTTCTCTTCTTTTAATGGTTTCAATTTTTTGGTTTTTTGCTACAATATTTTCCAGTGCATGTGATAATTCGTGAAAGTGGTTTATGTTTTCCTCGCTAATTCCTTCGATATCACTTCTGATTTGTTTATAGTTTGTTCTTACGAGATTGAAATATTGGTAATGTGTCACCCGTTCTATTTCATATATTGTAGTTTTAACTACAGAGTGGTCTGAGATATCACTGGGTATTACTTTGACTTTAATTTTGGTTTTTATATTTGTTATTACGTGGTCTAATATACTATGGTTATTGTTTGGATTTCTTTTTGTGTAGTTTTGTGGTGATCTCTTGTTCAAAATTTTGTAATTATATTCTTTATAAATTTGTATATATTCCTTAGTCTTACTGTCTCTTTTCACTATATTTATATTAAAGTCTCCCATTATTATGTGTTTCTTTCCCTTTGTCAGGATATTTTTTTTCAGTATTTTTTCTAACGTTCGTAATTGCATTTTCGAAGATGTGTTATCCCACTGGTGATTTTGTGAAGAGCATATCTTCTAAGGTTAGACCTTAACCAAAAATACTACGTTTAACACTCTTTTTTGTTTTATACAGATATCTACTGAAGATGGCAACTTAGTTGCCGAAATACGTAGGTATTTAGATATTTTATACATATTTTTTGTGATAAGGGATTTTTTCCTTTTGCATTTGATTTCTGACTTAACTAACCCAATTTATTCATTTTAATTCAAGAGCGGAATATAAATATTCTTGTATTTGGTTTTTGATTTCCGTTTAATTCTTCGTCTATTATTTTCAACACCTCCTTAATTGTTTGATCAATATGGTACGAGTTCCGCCATTTTGAATCAATTACAGATCAGTTGTATTTATCATCAGATGTTCGTCACAGTGTTTTCAGAATAATCCTGATAAAACTTGAGTATCGCCAATTTCAACATCCTCTAAAAAAATACAGAAACATGAAAACATACCAACCATATGTCTCCACTTCCGCCCTCACCTCTAGATACGATCAAAATTATTCATTCGTGGAATAGTCTATTTTTATAGCAAATCTTCTTACTTGTCAATAGCGTTGTCGTTTTCTTGATGACAATCAGAGATAATTTTAAAACGAAACACATTTATTTAATTACCTTATCAATAATGATTTCGATTTTCAAGTGATTGCGTTCTTATATATAAAACGAATAAATCATTAAACTACAGACTTGTTCGTGGCTTTAGAGATCCAGTATCGATCGTTAGTGTGAAAGTGTAAAAATAGTTAAACTTAGTATGTTCAAGTTTTTCGTTCTTCTGCTAGCAGTTTCTGCTCTTGCAGCTCCTAATAGTAAAAGTACTCGCGAGGCTAGTATTTGCGATGCAGCAGCGTGTTCTTTACCAAATTGCAGATGTTTGAGTACAGATGTTCCAGGTGGTTTGGATGCATCAGAAATTCCACAGGTACATAAATTCTTCACCAATAGAAACATGCCTTCATGTTATTTTCATCCAAGTATTCACAAAGCTTAGACAATTTTCAATAATTAAAGTGATAATTTTTGGTTAGAAACTATAGAATCTACAAGCACTAAACTATCTCTATCTGAAACTGTGATGCCATCTACATATATCATGACCAGAGCTGTACTGAGATCTTACACAAAGAAATAATGTTTGTAATTTAAATAACAAAGTGCTCGCGGTTACTAAGCCCCGATTAAAAAGTAATGTAAAATCACGAGTGCTGAACATTTAAAAAAATTAAGATAATAAACGATTTTTAGTTCATAACTTGATATAATATAAGTATCACAAAGGCGGCTGGTGATGGAATATTTGGGAGTGGGCTCACATAATATCACTACCTCGTGTTTTCGGTATGGACGACTCGTATCAACACTATCAACCTAGAAACGTCTTCCTTCACTTGATCTACAGCCAGTGTAGTGCTTAATTATTTAATTTACAAAATAAACGTCTTTTTATGATTACGCAACTAAAACATTGACAATATGATGAAATATTGCATTACTAACCTATAATTTTAAAGTCCTACTTTTTTAAAGTTGATTGGTTTATGTCGATAATTTTCAAAATCGTCCCTGAAAAACTTTTACACTACAGTTACGGGATTATAATTTCAAATATGACATTTATACTGAATTCAAGCAGGGCCAGAAATTGTAAATGTAAAATTCAGTAAAATGCAAATGGCTGATCAATAAATCAATTAAATACAGCCATTAAGGGTCCTATATAGTGGATCGGAAATGTAATATTGGTTGCATAGCACATAATTTAATAAGCCAAGGATGTCCGAGTACTTGTTACACATAGAGAATATATAATAAATATTTGAAATAATAACTCAATATCTAAGCGAATAAAAATTCATTTATGACCTGTTGACAGATCCACTATATAGGACCCTTAAGGGTCCTCGCTAGTGGATCTGTCAACAATGGCAAAATAGCAGATTTTAGAATCCAGATATTTTTGTTGATTTTAAAGATGGAGAAAACCTTTCAACGTCAACTTATAAAGAATTATATAATCTACCCCGCTGAAGAATCAAATTTAGAAAAAAATTATCGGATTAGAGAAAATTAATTAATATGTCAAAATATTAAAAACCAGTTTTCTCAAAAATCCTTCGGAGGAGATTTGTTTGCTTGGGTTCACGTTATAAATTGAATAGAAAGCTACCCGGCTGTACACTTATTTTTCGTTCAACTATTCTTTACTTTGTTTAAAATGAATATAAAATAAATTAAAATTAGGCAACCCACATTACAATGAATTGTTATTCTGCTATAAATATTTCCCGCAGTTACAAATGTGTAAATAGTTGGTCATAAATGAATTTTATTCGCTTAGATATCGAGTTATTATTTCAAATATTTGTTATATGTTCCCTATGTGAAAAAATACTCGGACATTCTTGGCTTATTAAAATATGTGCTATGCAACCAATATTACATTTCCCATTCGCTAGCGAGGACCGTGTAGTACAATAATGCGTAATATTGAAATCACCGTAAAATGAGCCTATTGTTTTCTAAACATCTAAAAGTAGCATTATTAAATTTTGAGTAATTGATATCTATGAAATTCCATATTAACTTAAATAGAATTGATTTACTCTAGTAATTATGAATTTGAAATAATTTATTGTTTCGTCATATTATTGTGTTATCAGGTGCATGACCACAACTACACTATATTTAATAAAACGAGGTTTTACATCATATCGTTAGGATGGTTGAAGGAGGTGTTTAGTAATGCAATGTTACCCATGTTAAATAAAGGAAGAACAGTTGATTAAACATGATACATTATTAATTGTGAAACCTAAAAAAGATGATCAAAAATCACATGAAACAAAAAAAGATATTAAAAATTAAAAAAAATTAGCAGTTGGAATTGAAACAATAATAACTGTTGGAAAAGGTGGTATCTCTATTAACTCTACTGATAGTAATTCTGAAGAAAAATTGAGGAAAAAAGTCATAAATAAAATCAGAAATAAGAACGTAATTTCTGAACCGAAATTATGAAATCCAAAAATAATATTACTATAGTCCGTCTCAACCTTAGTATTCAGTATGTGTCTTATGGAGATAGATAACATAGTTGTCAGATCGACAATGACATATTAGGTTGGTAGCTCATTATAATGACACGACATTTTAAATATAGTTCGTTTGAAGAAATATGAGCGACTTGTATAAGGTGATAATCCGGATTAAAGAGAAACCCTTTCCTGGAGCTGCTTTCTAATTATCTGTAGACCGTACCTGATATTTTTCAAGTGCTTCTTAATTACCCGCTGCAGCTCGAGGAAAGGGTTTCTCTTTAAACCGGATTATCACCTTATACAAGTCGCTCATATTTCTTGAAACGAATTATACTTGTTGGTTAGGATATTATTCTATATTACCACGCGATCATTTAAATTCTAAATTATAGCTGGGGGGATTTTTTTTATTAGGTTGGCCAGAATGTCAATTATTGATTAATTAACATTTTCAAACGTCACTTTGACAATTCAAATTGTAAATTAGTACTTATATACCAACTTAATTTAAATTTCACAGCCTGCTCTAATTTAGAATTTAAATGATCGCGCGGTATTATATTATAATATTAATTTGACACTTGACAGGAAGGTTATGTTGTGATACTTACACCAACGTACAATACCAACCGTAAACATAATAAATCGAACTGACAACATTGCCTTGAAATAAAAAAAGACAGTTTATTACAAATTGTTTACGGTAGTAAAAGAGGTATATATCCCATAAGAGACAGTACTGAATACTAAAGGTGAGACGGTCTATAGTGTTGAAGAAGGTATTGACGAAAACGATGAAAAAATGTTAGATGCGATTATTAAACAAAGTGACTTAACATATGTGTAGACAAGGACGTCTCAAATAAAATAAAAATACAAAAACATACTTGAATAAGAAAAAGATGAACTTTGGAAATATTATATTGTCTGTTCAACTGGAAATGTATTCCGGCATCACAGACAGGGCACAATTAAATGTAAGATGGAAAAATGTAAGGGGTATGAACACCTACAAATAATTAGATGTTACATATGTGCAAGGTATAACCATTTTGCCAATGAACGTAAAAACGCAGAAGCATGTGATAATTGTGTTTGTAGTCATTTGACAAATAAAAGTGACAGCTTAATTTATTTGACAGATTATTGGCTGAGGCATCTTTAATAGTATATTAAAATACAAGTTTCATAAGACAAGATTTTTGCGCACGCGCTCAAGTTTAGAAAACGAGCCGCTAGGCGAGTTTTCTAAAGAACAAGTGCGCAAAATGTCTTATGAGAGAGATTTAGACGGAAGTTACCACTTTAAGACAGGTCAGTTATGGCAATATTGACCAATCATAATTTATAAAATGAGTATTTTGAATAACTTGTCATATATCTGACATGTTTGATTATGTGTTCAGTGGTGTAATTAACATACATATTCTATGCATTGAGGCGGCCATATTGGACAAATATTATTTTTAAGGAGACTCTCTCCTGTTCTATTCTTTCCTCGTAGGTATTTACCTATGTGTGTAAGATGTCAAACAAAAAGAGAGGTTTAATTTCTAAACCAATTTTACATTCTGAAATGAACAGCAGGTGCCAAGTGGACCTCATTGATTTTCAGACTCAACCTGATGGAAAGTTTAAATTTATCATGGTCTACCAAGACCACTTGACCAAGTTTGTTTCGCTCTGTGCTTTGGAATCTAAACGAGCTGAAGAACTAGCCTACCATTTAAATTACATATTTTTGACGATAGGTGCCCCATGTATTTTGCAGTCAGACAATGGAAAAGAATTCGTCAATCATATTATATGTGAAATGACGAGTTTTTGGCCAAAACATAAGCTAGTGCACGGAAAACCACGGCACATCCAAAGTCAAGGTGCGTTGAGAGAGCCATCCAAGACGTCGAGAACATGATTTGTTGTTGGCTGAAAATAATCAATCGACTAAATGGTCAAAAGGCTTGAGGTACGTACAATTTATGAAAAACAGAGCCTATCATTCGGGCATAAAACTCTATGCCGTACAAACCTATGTTTGGAGTTGAACCCAAAGTTGGTCTTTCAACGTCATCACTACTACCAGAAATAATAAAGAATATTCAAGAGGACCTTCAAAAATGTATTGAAACTGGTTTAACCCATGGACAGACAGGAGATATTAGTAATAGTAATGATGCCAAAACTTCTAAAATTGGTGATGATATCCAAAAGGCTATGTAGAGACAAAGGTTTTCAGAATTCTATGACGCACGTTGAAAAAGAAACCTGGGGTTCATTTAAAGAAGTTATTGAGAAGTTCTTAGGAAATAACAAGGATCCAGGCTATTAGAACATAGTCAGCAAAATGTTGGAAAATTTTCGTGTGTTAGGCTGCAACATGAGTTTGAAGGTACACTTTTTATTCGCACATTTAGACCAATTTCCAGAAAACCTTTGGCCAGTTATTGATGAGCAAGGAGAACGTTTCTGCCATGATATTAAAGAGATGGAAATTGTTGAAGTACTAATCTAGATCAGGGGTTCTTAACCAAGATCTTCCAGGGGGTCCGCCGCGCAAACAAGAAATACTTATTTTGAGAATATGCTAAGCTAAATTATAATCATTTGCAAAATGCAAAAAAATAAATGACAACTATTTCGAAAATATATTATAATAGGATTAACTTTGTTTAGTAGTACATTTAATAATTTAGTCTTAGTCCTTCAGAACTTGCAATGGTGTTGGAATTTGCCACACGTTTCACGGTTTTCAACGAACATCTCAAATATTTCCCGCACGGCAGCTAACCGATTATTATTTTTTCTCTCTGAATATTTCAACACCGTTTCCTGCTGTGTCCCACAGCTCCACTAAATTCAATCCGCCGCCTTTATAAAGTCCAGCCAAGTAAAGTAGACCTATAAATAAAGACGTGAGTTTCTTTCTCTGCTCAAGTTGGGTTGTACACTTATTATATGCTGATTCGTGTAGATGACTATCAGGTTTAGAATGCGGTCATCAAATAGACGATTCAAAACATCCCCATCGCGTAACATGGCGAATGTTGCCAATAACTCCTGGAAGGCGCACACGTATATTTTGCTTCTCGAATCTCCTTTTCTGTTATAGGGTGAATTTTTTCATTAATTATTGTCAACGAGTTTTCCCATTCTTCTTTCTGACACCAACATATCAACATCCTCATCATTTGATGATATACTTGCATCCGGCTTGTTCAGAATCCGTATTCTGTTTTCTTTCTTCCTATGGCTTCGGCACAGTATGTATCATAATCTTCTAAGACCTCTCCAACTGCCTCATCCACATCGTTTTCAAGAAAGAGTCTTGAAACTTTAATAGTCATTACTGAAGCTATACACTCTTTTGGAGGCCATAATTCACTGCAGGAAGAACAAAAATCCTAAATAGTTACGACAATAGTTTAGAACATGCAAGAATGCTCGCAGGTATCTCGCAGATACAAGTTATTTTTCCCCACATTTTTTAATAGCTAAGTATAAAATACTAACAGAGGGTCTATTTGAAACAGGAAGAACTACGTATAAATAAATTAAATAAATATACATGCAGATCAAAGAAACTTACATGAGCGATCGCGGCGTATCTCTCAGATACAACTGGCACTTTTTTTACAAACTCTCGAAAGTTTGCACAAGTACTAACCTGGGAGATTCCCTCGAGCAGGTAGGTAGACAGGAGCATATCCCCACCGCTAAGTTAGTTAGTTTCCAAGCTATATGGGGAAAAGTGTCGGTATGTATCTCTCAGATACGCGCGACTACTGGAAGGTTAAACGGAGCATGTTTCTTTTATTAAATTAACTTACTCGTGGTGTAGGTATTACACAATTGATTTGTTGTGTTTCCAGATGGTTCTCTTCACATTTGACGATGCTGTAACGGCACTGAACTTTGAAAACTACTTTGAGCCGTTGTTCTTCGACAGGACGAATCCTGATGGATGCACCGTTCAAGCTACTCACTTCGTTTCACACGAATACACAGATTACTCAAAGGTAACATTATCAACTTGTATTGTAAAGAGTACACATTTTTATTATATACGACCAAGTTACACGATAAGTGACTCTACTAAATAAATTCCTGGTTTGATTTAGGTACAACAACTGCACGCACAAGGTCATGAAATCGCTCTGCATTCCATCACTCACGAACCCTATACGGACTATTGGAATAATTTAGATCTTGAAGGATATATTGCAGAATTCGGAGGTGAAAAAGAATTGATTGCCTACTTTGCAAATATTCCCGCTGATGATATTCAAGGTAGCAGAGTACCACTGCTTCAACTTGCAGGTAAGGAATTAACTTCAAGTTTATATGATTTCATTTTTTTGTTTATTCAATTAATGATAATATCTTTTAAAGCTGATTTGTTTGGAGTCTTCACTTAGCTATTACTTCAGCGATATCTTTAATTGAATGTACATAAAATAAAAATCTTTCTCGAAACCCAAGGTATATCGAAGATAAAAACCCAATCTTTAGGTCTGAGTCAACTTGAAGGACTCACATCGATAACCTCCCTAACCGATTATCAGCTTGCGTATTTTTGTTGAAGAGTTTACGAGTAGTGATTTATCACACTTTATTCCGTAGCACAATGTTTATGGTATTCCATATTAATTTTGCAGGAGATACATTCTTTACGGCACTTGAACGGTCTGACTTGAGGTATGATTGCTCATGGCCTACCCAATCGTACATGGACCCTCCACTTTGGCCGTACACTTTGGATTACCTGTCAGGTCAAGATTGTCCAATTGGAAGCTGCCCTAGAGAATCTTATCCTGGCAAGTGGGTTCAACCGATGGTGAATTGGCTTGACATCAACGGTTACGTGTGCTCTATGGTTGATTCCTGCGTGTATGCGTAAGTATCAATATCAGTAAGTCTAAAGTCGTTATTTGTTAAGTAAGCTCTTGACTTCATAACGGTTTATCATGCGTCAATAATACTGTAGAAAAATTATCACTTTGCTATTTTTGAATGTTGATTATTCAGTTTGCCTTTGGTTTTCTTCACTTCTTTATACGTTTTCTGCGGTTTTGCTTCAACTTTTACTTTTTTTCTTTTCTCTTATAGTATTT
The DNA here is from genome assembly GCA_963170755.1 of Amphimallon solstitiale. NCBI lineage: Eukaryota > Metazoa > Arthropoda > Insecta > Coleoptera > Scarabaeidae > Amphimallon > Amphimallon solstitiale. Next base: position 15,824,027 of record OY720675.1, read on the forward strand.
TATTCTCTTCTTCATTTCTTTTGTTATTCAGGGACTCGGCAGTTGTAATAATTTCAGCACCATTGCAGATTTTCCTCCTTTTCTGGAATGTTGGAGATTCAGTATCTCTTTCACTGTTATTTACAACCATTGATGAGCAAATTTTCGAAAGGATTTAATGTGACAATGTTTTGATCGCGACACAGTCTAGACTTATTGTATTTTATTCTCTTCTTCCTTTTTTTTGTTATTCAGGAACTCGGCAGTTGTAATAATTTCAGCACCATTGCAGATTTGCCTCCTTTTCTGGAATGTTGGAGATTCAGTATCTCTTTTACTGTTATTCAGAGCCATTGATGAGTAAATTTTCGAAAGGATTTAATGTAAAGGCTGTATTACACTTATCAATTTCTTGACCAAGTTATTGACCAAAAACTTGATCAAGTCAAAATTGACAAGTCGTGTATTATACTTGTCAAGTGGACTTGATCAATTTCTTGGCCAAGAACTTGGTGGCTTAGAACATTTGCTATTTTTCTTCTCAACTTGATCAAGTTTTTAGTGATTTCTAGCAGTGGCGGCCCGTGATTTTTTGGGACGGGAGGGCACCGGGTGGGGGGGGGGTCTGAGTGTTTAATTTCAAAAATTAAGTACAGACAAAAAAATAAACTCAATATGTTATATAATTAATTTGTTTGAAAATAAAATCCATTCGCCGTTCCTTACGATTAGCAAAATGATTAATAACTAATTCATTGAAGTTTGGTGTTCATGAGTTTATCTTTATTATAAAATTCATCTAGATATTTTTGGTTTGCTGTAAAATTGTCAAATTGTATTGTATATTTAAAACATGTGTTCCTAGTTGCTTTAACAAGATGTGATACATCAAAAGAATAAAATATTTTATGTTCTAAGTAAAAGTATGGTGATTCTGGAGTAACTCCTTTTTCTTTTGAATATTTACATAAATTTGAGCCGACATCAGATACTAGTGCTCGGACAGAAAGCCCAACTGCAAATAACTTTAGTATTGTATTATCTACAGTCTCCTCTAAAGCTTTACCACTACATGTGCTGCTGACTAATACATAACCAACTGGCTGTTTCCAATTCATATGAATGCCCTTAGCAAAGAGAACCATAGCAAATTTTGCTGGTTTATATGTTGTTTGACCATTTATTTTATGAAATCCTACAATTTCGTCTTTAGTTATATTATAAAATAAATTAGCTTTTAGTCACATTTCATCAATGCGTGGAATGCATTCACGTGCTTATGGTGTAAAATGAGCAGTTTTTATTTCACTTGCAGAATACACAAAATTAACACTCGTGGAGTTATATTCCAATTCTGTGTTAATCTTTGTAATGTTCTTACGCTTTCCAATTGAAGTATTTTACTTAAGTATTTATAAACTCTTGATCTCAAAAAATAGATATCTAAAGCAAATTGTTTGTACTGTATGCTGTATCTTGCAATATTCTTATTTTTATTAACTGCATTAAATTTAACAACAGTTGCCAATTCATTTGATAAATATCTGTCACAAAGCCCTAGAAAATATTGTAAATTCTCCTGTTTAGGATAGGATTTCATTTTAGATTTAGTTGCTATAACTCGATGCTGTTTTAGAGATTTTCTGTCTTTCCTTTGTGGGTGTTTGGGCAGATATTTTTTTTCTGTTTGAACCCCAACATAGGGTAGGAATTTCCATAACTGGTAAAATAAAATTAAAAAATTATACATTTCGTTAAAACAAATTAATTGTATGTTTGTAATTGAAAAGTTCTAAATTATTCTACTTTATACTAGATTAAATACATATGTGTTGAATTTTTGTTCAAAAATGACTTCGAATTCTTCAGTTAACAACTAAACGTATTTTATGTTTTGCTCATAAAATAATTTTGTATTGTAAATATTAATTGCCATACCTATAGGTGGGTTCACGTTCACTTGTGCTATGAACATTCATAGTTTCCACACATACTAAAATACATTTTGAAATTAGTATGCTTTTAAAATTTCAAATACTTAGTTCTTATAAAATAACATTTTATAATAAACATTTACCTTTAGATAGTTTCTTAACCAGTGAGGTTTGAATTGGTTTCTTTTCATTATGGTTATGGCTGTGAGAGATAACGATGTTCTCTAAAATTCTTATTTTCGAAGGAAGTTCCTTCACTATATAAAAAGTTTCATTCAAAGTGTTTACTACAAAGATGAATTATTACAAACTATCTGTTATAAAACTTACGGATTTTCTTCTTTAGGAAACGAAAAGAAATTGTAGAATATACTTTGTTGCTACACATTTTTACAAGCAAAAATGCAACATCTATGTACTCCGGATTTCTTCTTTCGTACAGTTTCTATTATTTATATCAACAACAATTTAACTGGCACCTTTATTTTTTGTAAATTATAAGTTATAAAATTAAGACAGGTTATATTTATACAAGTGCATACACAACAAAAACAAAACACGCCATTTTGTTTGATTTTGCGCACAAATATCGGAATTATGCAAGTGACGCTTTTGTCACTTCTGTTATTTTGTGATATTACATACTGGATGTCATCCGGCATCACAGTCTAGTGCCCTATCGTGACATATACCGCTCTCGCCCCGCACCACTTTTTATACGCACGATTTCTAGTACAAACTGGGCAGTGGCGCAAGATGCCCCGGAGCCTACGTCAGACTGTGATTTTTAAACGCGCTGAAGAGACGGACTGTTACTTCCGAAAAAATACCCAAGCAGCAAAATCACAATTTTAGAGAAGGATAAAAATATATATTTACTATAAATGTAGGACAAGTGTGCATATACTGATTTTGCTGCTAGGGATATTATTTGTTATCAAACAAATCAGAAAAATTACATACAAATTAGGTATTTAAATTTATCTGTTAAAAGAAGTTTATCACGGGGGGCAGTGCCCCGTTGCCCTCCCTGCAGCAGCCGCCACTGATTTCTAGTAATATTCATGTTATAAAGTTTATTGCCAACTGTGTAAACACAAATTCCATTTTAGAATACTGTTAAAAATGACATGTTAATTTGATACTTCTTGAAAGAATTGTATGCGTAAATTATTTATTTTCTTTTGTATCTCTTGTGCAGTTATTTTTACATTCAATATCAAACACAAATCTTCGGCAACTTTATTAATTTTTGTATTTCGTACTTTTGCACTATTGGTACTGCTAATTCACCTAAAAACTTGGTCATGAAATTAATAAGTGTAAAACAGCCAAGGTCAACAATAACTTGATCAAGAACTTGCTGACAATTTCTTGGTCAATAACTTGGTCAAGAACTTGATAAGTGAAATACAGCCTCAACAATGTTTTTATAGTGAGACAGTCTAGGCTTAACATGTGTATGTACAGACTCAACTTGGAAAGAAAGTTCAAGGCGTGAAGGTCCTGGTTCAGTTTGTGAAGGCCCATGTTCAAGGGTTCTAGATTTGGTGCCAGTCGAGTTAGTCTCATTTTTTTAGTACTACCTACCCTCCTTTTCTGACTCGTATTTTTTTATAGTAATTTCATCTTTTTGCTTTGGTTGTATGCGATTTTAGAAAATTTGGTATGTACATTAAATGTAAAATATTTTATGCTATGTTTTAATTTGATTTTCTGTGGAAGCAACTACCACATAATAAACTTAAATAAATTTAGTACCTACTATTACTATATACAGTCGTATAGGTTATGTTTTGATTACAAAAAATGTCAGATATTGAACCGGAACTGTAACGACATTATACAATGAGACGATTTGGCAACCATGAAATCAATTCCCATAAGACCTGTACTGCATAATAAGGTTGAGACGGACTATAGTTACTGGTAATTATGGGCAAGCAAATTTTAAATATTACGTTACTTTTGACGATTAAAAAGTTTAAATTTATAGACTACTGCACGTACTACTTACTCCAAACTCAACATGACATAGTTTGTTTATGCACCAGAGGTAAAGTAAAAGAAGATATCTTTTTACAGACCCACCGAGACAAGTGAAATTCTAGAATGGATAAAATCCAACTTCAATCGTCATTACCAAAACAACAGGGCTCCTTTCGGTTTCTACGTGCACGCTGCTTGGTTCCTTAGGAACGAAAATAATTTAGAAGCCTACAGACAGTTCTTGGATTATCTTGAAACTTTGGATGATGTCTACATTGTAAGTATTGGCAAAGGTCCTTGATAATTACATACCTACTTCGAAAAGCCCATTTTCCTAGATTTAGAATCTAATGGATGAATGTAATTCACTACGCGTGACATCATCACTATTACTGTGTCTAATTTCAAATTACATTTATATCTGGTTGACCTTGTATAATGACATGGAATATTTAATTTGGAAATTTAAGGATTTAATTATTTTATTTATGCATGGCCAATTGGTTCTACCTATCGCTGCGCGATATAAGGCCATAACGACATTCTTGTAATTCTGCTGACCTAAAATTTCCGACCCCTACATGGCGCCATCTATCCAAAGCATTATAAACAACTTGGTAATCGCCGAGTAGTAAAAATGACGTGCTAAAAATACGCAATATGATCGGATTATATCGAGCCCACTTAACACTTAATTTATTATCTACTGTTATTGACATTTATTTTATCTATTTTTTCCTACTTAAATTCTTCTAAAACTACAAACATTCAACCGTTTCATTTAACGTGTGCTACATATTTATTACAATATATTCTGGAAGCTTCGGCCATCGATAAAGGAATACCACAGAGTTGGAAAACATATTGTATAAAAATTGAGTTTAATTGAGTACTTACGGAACTGCCCTCTTGCGGGTCTAGTCACGCATTACTGTCATATACCTATTCATATTTTGAAATATGGAATTATTGTTTTCGGATGCGAACAAATTAAATGTGTTCATTTTCACTTCGCTTTAATGCACATCTCAAAGTCGTATGAAAATTAATAAATTCAATTTGTTTGTAAGAAAACAACACTCTCTTTTTAATTTATTTTCACCCATCACAATAGTACAATATATTTTTATATTAAACAGAAATGCAAATTCAAACATTATTTCTCATTATATTGTACAACTGTAATAATAAATAGATCTAGGAAGAAATAATAAAAAAGAAAATCTTATAGAAAAACAATTTCAGAAATGATGAAGTTACTTTATTACAAATAACTGATAGATATACAAAAACATACATGTGTATAACTAATAATAATCAAATATTCTTAATTTTTATAAAGAACCTCTTGTGTTTAATATATTGTTCTCGTACAAGTAATTTAAGTGGGTCTGTTGGATTCACTGTGAGTGTTTTACCTTTCAATATTTTGTTAATGTTTTTTGTGTAGGTAAATAAATGAAATTGAATAAGTAATTTTATAAGTCTTTCCGGTATCATGCATCACATATTTGAAATTACTTATATCAACATTTGATTTTATTTCATACAGCAACACAATAGAATAAAATCATACCTTCAATGGTATATGACAAATGTAGAGATGGAGCAAAATGTATATGACATACTCTATAGTTCTTTCGGACTTCAGTAGGTGCTTGCAATTCTAGTTTCGGATTTTTTATATCCATAAATTGAATAACTAAAATATATTATACCATTTTAAATAAAAAAGTTATTTTACAATTCTATTAATTTAATAACACATTTGCATCCTTTGGAAACGCGCATTTTCATGCTTTTATTGTTGTTATGACATGACGGTAAACAATAAAAAAAAACATTATTACTTACCTTATTAGCTGCCAAACAGTGAAATATAACTTTATGATAAAAGCAATGAAAAACAACATACTGATTAAAATAAAACAATAAATGATGAACACAAATATGATATATATACTTAGTAAGTCTATATACGCTAACTGTTTTACCGGTCGACCGTATATGTCCAACGAAGAGACATCTAGCGGAGTTAGTCACGATTTAAAAAACTGTCTGGGCCCCGCCGTAAGAGATAACAACCCGTGACTCTGAAGATATTTGAAAGCTGATTTAGTACAATTTTAAAAAGGATAGAAGTGGGTTTATAATAAATATTTCAATATTTTCAATTTTTGTTCTGTAATTAGACTTATACACCTGTTGGATAAATAAATATCCTATAGTAAATTTAAAATGGGAATTGGTTGGTAAACGCGACACCAAAGAGGGTGTCATTGTAAGTAACAAAATTAACAATTTGTAATAGTGCCATAGCAAAAGACAGTCCATCAAATTTTGAACGAGTGTTATTTGGAATATTCTATATTTCTTTTAATAAGTGTGCACATGCATATTATATATCAGTTTATTTTAATATGTGAGTATAGTGTACAACAAAGTTATAGTTTTATTATATTTACAAGATCATTTGGTTCCGATTCTCTGGAAGAAATATTTTCAAATCTTAACTTAAAAGAGGTGTAATTGATGCTACCGATGCCAAGAGCGGATGAATATTTTATGAGGCAAATATTGCGATGTGAAATAGTAAAAGCTTCAAAATCTTCCAATACAGTTGAAAGCGTCGATTACGTCAGTACCGCATTTTTTAAAATCCAAGAAATCATCTACAAAATCCAAATAAACACTTTACAACATAATTGCTCCCCAATTAGTTTTACCTTTTGAACTGTTGGCAAAAATTAGAAATGTAAGTAAAATTGTTATTCCTGAAAGTATCCAACAACGTACCTAAGCAACATTTTGTTCATTTTATTTAATTAATTCCATTGAGAAATCACTCTTTCGGTTTATAATACTATTAATAGATGGTGCTACTTAATGATCGATATTTTGAGATCAGCTGAATCAATTTCAACAATGTAAACCGACCAATAAATCAATTAAATCAGGAAGTTCATATAAGTACAGAAATCTACTATATACCGGGTCGTCCAAAAGTCTGGATTCACGTGGATTTTGAGTAAACTATTCACTTTTTTGGAAAACTGAATTCTGTATCTTGAATGGGAATAAAATTGCAACTCAATAGTATTTTTTATTTCAAAAAAATTGTTTATAATTTTGAGATAAAGTTAATAACAATGTTTTTTTAAATGGAAACCTACCGTGATTTTTATTTCAGAGAGAGTACTTTCGATAAGAATTGCATTGGCATAGAAATTTTGGCTATAAACCTTACGATTATTGTTTAAATTAATATTAAATTTTCGATCCGAACACTCGTTCGCGCTTGTTCGGAAAATACACGAACGTGTCTTCTCTTACCACGTTTCCAACTGTAGGCATGGGTCCACCCCCTAATAAAGCATTCTATTGAAGGCGTTACGTTTATCTTGAATGAAAGCATTTTTTTTTTATAAAATGGAGATCTACCGCGATTACGATATTTAAACGTTATGAGAAAGTACAACGTAGTTTAATAAAAAATAATTTTATGGTCTTTTTCCGTTTTTAGACACTTGGAAGGTCCAAATCTTATCTCATTCTGTTTTTGGTATTACTAGTGTACGTTTACGGAGCGAATTTGAATTTTTATTTTCTGTTTTCTTAAACGTTTTGTTTGTTGTTAATTGTGTTGTTTTGGTATTGACTTTATCTATTATTTTTGTGATCTGTGATTTTGAACAATTTGCGTAAATATGGAACTGGTAGAGAGAGAACGGATAGAAATTCTAATTATGGTGGGATACGGCGACAAAAAGCGGTAGATCTCCATTTTATAAAAAAAAAATGCTTTCATTCAAGATAAACGTAACGCCTTCAATAGAATGCTTTATTAGGGGGTGGACCCATGCCTACAGTTGGAAACGTGGTAAGAGAAGACACGTTCGTGTATTTTCCGAACAAGCGCGAACGAGTGTTCGGATCGAAAATTTAATATTAATTTAAACAATAATCGTAAGGTTTATAGCCAAAATTTCTATGCCAATGCAATTCTTATCGAAAGTACTCTCTCTGAAATAAAAATCACGGTAGGTTTCCATTTAAAAAAACATTGTTATTAACTTTATCTCAAAATTATAAACAATTTTTTTGAAATAAAAAATACTATTGAGTTGCAATTTTATTCCCATTCAAGATACAGAATTCAGTTTTCCAAAAAAGTGAATAGTTTACTCAAAATCCACGTGAATCCAGACTTTTGGACGACCCGGTATATATATATATATATATGCCCTATAACAATAGCTAAAGAATGACGATAGATGGCGTTATTCATCCAAAAAAATATTAATTACAAACCTGCAATGTTCCACCGACTGCCGACCTAATGATAACAATTATTTCATTTAAATGTATTAATTTCTGCATTTTTCGTTTACAGGTGAGCATCCAAAGAGCTCTTGAATGGGTACAAAATCCACAACCGCTAGGTGGACTGTCATCGGTGTGGTCTGAATGTCCCACCACATATACTCCCACCTGCAACGCTAGATCCTGTCCTCTAGAGAAAGGTACTGAATTAAGGTACATGATGCAATGCCGAAATAGCTGTCCAAATGTCTTTCCATGGCTACATAACCCTCTCGGCCAATAAAAAATTATTAATACGACATGATGGTCAAACAAACAAAAAAAGAATAAAACAAAGTGAAATAAAACGCAAAAACTAGAAACAAATGTTTTTATTAAGAGGATAATAAAAATGGATTTTATAATTTCATTGTTGTTTGTCTTTTAATCCTATATTATTCTTTTTTTTACCTTAAAGTATCTCAAGTTATTTATATAAAATAATTTTGTATCACAATGCTGAAAATCAGCCGTCAAAATTGTATATATATTTCTTTTTAAAAAAATTATACAATACAGGAGAATAAAGTGAGCGAGTAACGGGATATGGGAACAAGGGTACATGTAGAGATGTGTGTTATTCCAATAAGATCGAACACTATTTTATAATATCTACAACAAAAATTAACAAAACACCATTATATTAGTAAATTGATAAAATACACAATTTACAAATGCTTGTCAAAAAATACAGTGTAATAAAAAAAAGAAGAATGCTGAAAATAATAATTTTATTTAATAATGTAAGGATAAATATTGAAACGGTTTAATCAAAATTGTGAAATATATTTTTAAAGATATGGACGTGTTTCTTCGGCATCTATTTTTAATTAGAAAATCGATTACATTTGTTAAATTTAATAGAATTTTTCCTAGACTTAGTCAAGTAAACTTGAATATCTTCAACATTTCTGTTATATATCAATGAATTGGTAGATATAAGGCGAATTGCCAAAATTGAACCACTCAATAAATTATTTTAATCACGAGTAGATTGACTTTATAATTAGAGTGGTAACAATAGATAGGAAATAGATAGAAACAAAGTCGGCCATTAAAAGGGTACCATATGGATCTGTGTAAAATTGTATAATAACCTATAATTTCGTATATAAATAAACTAAAATTACAAACACAAGTAATAATTAACAACGAAATTAATAACACATGTTTTGCATAAAATCTGTATTGGCAGAATGCCAAATCATATCTATATAACAAAAATATATGGTGAAATTTAATAATACAAAAGCAAACAGATATTCAAGTAAGTTAGATTACGATCATCCAAAGGTGCACGCTTTTTCTTATTTTATAGTAGTGTTGCCTTTTAATCACTGGCGTATTAAAAAATTACAAACTTTTTTAAATTTCACTGTCACGACTTTAGATTTTATCATCAATGTTGAATCAATAATTACAATTAGAACAAAGTGCAAGAGCAATAACCAAATTAGAAGGATGGTCTTTAGGGGAAGTCGATGAAAATTTGAATGTTACTAAGAGCAACATTTTTAAAATTAAATAAAGAAGTGTGGCCACCACACGACTTTCTTATACGTGTTTTAAATGATACAAAAGATGTTCTAAATTCGTTTAAATGCTTTTATCTTAGAAAAATAAACATGTGAGTGAGTGTGTTAACTTCAAGTCCAAATTTCATAAAAATCTTTTTAAAAAACTTATTCAAAATCCTATTCTAAGTACTTCTCTTAATAAATAAATCTCTTTAGAATGCATACTTCGCAAGATATTCCGAAAAAAAGTGCTACTCGCTAAGAGTAAAAGTGTTACTTCCGGTTCGAATTTTGAAATTTTATTTATACAAAAAATATTCCAAATCCAGCACAAACCTGCTAATTTAACCAACGTTATTCTAGCACCCATTTTGGTGTTAGAATAGACTCCATTCTTAAACGATTTTTGGTAACTTTTTATTTTAGTAGAAATAAGTTGGTGGCATAAATTTTTCATATTCTTTTTCATAATTGCTTTTCGATTTACCTGGGACTAAATTATTTATGGCGTTGGAGGCCACGTCCCGCAATTCTGGTGGCTCAGATTGAAGCTCTTCGTCTGACATTCCGCCCACAGAAAATATGAGTTTTTTTCTACAGTGGAACTCCCCCAACTCGAAAATTTCCCTAACTCGAATATTTTTTTATCCCGTGCGTTATCTATTAAATTTATATGCATCCGACTCTACTTAACTCGAATTTCTCTAACTCGAATTTATCCCTAACTCGAAAAAAATTTAACCAAATTTAAGACGTAGAATCTCTGTAACTCGAAATTTTCGCTAAAGGTACGTGATACGCCATCTGTTAGAGGATATAACTTAATATCTATCGAAGGAATTCGGGGAAGTACCAACGACAACGGGTTTTATCATTCTTATTCACGTGCGTGTTGCGCTATACAGCACGTGTCAATTTTCATTAGCCATAGGCGATTAATTCATGCAATACGTGACAACATGGCACCACCTTTCCTCTTCAATGCGAGCGCGAGACCGATACAAGCTCAAGTTAGCAGTAGCTGTTGGACTATTGACTAGGGTGTTTGTACTGCGCTCAGAAATAATATTTACGCATTACAAGGATTTTTTTTCCTTTTAGTAAATGCAGAGAATTATTAAGCTGCGTTCACGCTGCATGTCACAAACAAAAGCGTAATTCTAATAAAATTAAAACTAAGGTAAATAAAAAAGGATTGTGAAAATAATAATAAACTACTAGATCGCGGCAGCCATTTGATGATGACGGCTTTTATTGCAGACTAGATCGCAACGTGTTCGCAGCTAAACATTTAATGTAGAAGTGGGAAGATCGGAGAAAGTCGTTGTGATGTCGATTGTTGTCGGGATTGGTGACGGATAGTCGGGGTGACACACGTTGCCACATATTATTTGTATACGAATAAATCGCATGTAAACATTGAATCCATATACCTAATGAAAATTGACACATACGGTATATTCATTCTTATTCACGTGCGTGTTGCACTATATATTCATTCGTAGTCGTCTGTCATCAACATGCCCCAGCAACGAAAACTTAAAAGTTTAACAGAAATTAGAAATATTAAAAAAAGTGGACGATGGAATAAAAAAGAAGATAACAGCTGCGGAATATGACATACCAGCGAGTACATTGTCAACTATAATTAAAAACAAGCAACATATTCGAAGTTTCGCGAGTAAACTTACACAACCCGCTAAAACCGAGTTTCAAACAAAAATGTAAACAGTGCGGTATTTAAGTGGTTTGTGTCTACTAGAGAAAAAAACATTCCGGTGTCAGGGCCACTTCTACAGGAAAAAGCACTGGAATACAGTCAACATTTAGGAACAACAAATTTTAAGGCCAGTACCGGTTGGCTTCATAAAATTAAAAAAAAAAATTACGTGATTGTATTAGACGTATATACACGGTGGCCAGAAAAATGCGGACAAACGCCAGGTAGAACGATTCTTTGTTCAATTCTGAGGCGATAATATTAATCCAAAAAAGTTATACGGTCCTTCCTTACGGCATACGAGACCATCAAACATTAAGTTGTACGGCTAAAATTTAGCAAAATTCGTCAAATTTACCTATGTAAAATCATTGTGGTGAAATTTAGAAATGGAATTATCTCAAATGCATTGATGTAACTAATCGATTAATACCAATGGTTTACAAAAAAAAAAAAAAAAAAAAAAAAAAAAAGCACTGTACTACTTTTTTCAATTAAGATTGTCAACTCAGAATTAAACAAAGATTTGGCCTGCGTGGCGTTTGTCCGCATTTTTCTGGCCACCGTGTATAATGTACATATGAAATTTATATTTTATTTTTTAAATTTAGACACGACATATCGCATAAGAATATCTGTGGTGAAAGTGTCGCAGTGGATGATCATCAGGTCAGTGATTGGATTCGAAATGTATTGCCGGGGATTTTGGGGCAGTATAGCGAAGATGATACTTTCAACGCACACGAGACTGGGTTATTCTTCAAATGTCTACCTAAGAAAACTTTAGCCATTAAAGACGACAAATGCTATGGTGGAAAACTTAGTAAAAAGCAGGTCACGTGCCTTCTAGCAACGAATATGAGTGGCACTGAAAAACTAAAACCTCTCATAATTGGCAGAAGTGCAAAACCACGATGTTTTAAAGGGGTAAAATGGCTTCCTGTAGATTACGAGAACAACGTAAAGGCATGGACGACCTCTGAAATTTTTGAAAAATGGTTGGTTAAATTGGACAAGCAATTTTCACACGAGAATCCAAAAATAATAATGTTTATAGACAACTGCCCTGCTCATCCTGCAATACAACAGAAGCTGAAGGCCATCAAATTGCAATTTATCCCACCAAACTGCAACCGTTAGATCAAGGCCTCATTAAAAGTTTCAAAGATCATTACAAAGGAAGAATTCTTAAAAAAACTTTAGATGCATTAGAGAATAACGGTTCTCCTATCATATCACTTCTCGACTGTGTGAGAGAGGTTGCCATGACATGGAATGTGGATGTTAAACAAAAAACCATTCAAAACTGTTTTAAAAAGGCTGGTTTTGGTAACGAATACGAGGACGAACACGAAATTCCCCTTGCTCAACTAAGAGAACGACTGCAAAATTCAGAAGATAAAGAATTGCATGTTGAACTAAGGCAAGATTTTGAAAACTATGTTGAGTTGCTAAATGTCGAGAATGTATCTCTTGATACTTATCGTGAAATTGATAGTAACCTCTTAACTGCAGACTATCCGACAGACGAAGACATTCTGAGGAGTGTATTAAACATTGCAGATGAAACATTCGAAGAAAGTGATGAGGAAATTGTGGAGCAACCATCGCACAAACAAGTTTTGCTAGCGTTCGAGACACTAAAAAATTATTTTATGTCCCAGGAACAAACATCCGATAAGACATACCGTGTGGCCGCCGTTCATAGCGCGATGCATGTATTAGTAACTACTGGTCCACTATAAATGGGCGTGCCAACTTGAATTGCCACACCGACAGCGGGCGTATAAGTTATACGTATAAATGTATTCGTAGGCAAATCAAGTGAAGAGCAGTGTAATAGGTATTGCGTTCCCGTTGTAAGTAATTATTTGTAGTTGTTTGAAGCATCAGATAATCACTGATAATATGTCAGTGAAGTAACTCATCACAGCTTCATAAACAACATAAAAGAGCAAAAATAAATAATAAATAACTCCTAGACTTTAAAATAAAAAAAACTTCTTAACTAAAATAATATTTTTCAACAAATATTATAATCTAAAAACTCAACTATAATAAATTACTGAAACATAAAATATTTACTTCTTAAAACAGAATTGTAATTCAACATTGCAATTAACCTGTAATTAGCTAAAAAATGTTATTCTTAAGCAATAATAAAACTCGAACTGACGCCCATATGTGGAAGCGACTGCCCGACTACACCGTATAAATGTGGAATTTTTGGACAAATACGAGTGCATCATAGGCATATGCGAAATACTAGCTCTGTTGTAATCCAGTATAACACTGCGTCTACTTGTTTACCGTTCTAATACACAGACATCTCTATCTGTTTCGCTTACTCTACAGGTATCGCGATAATGCAGACGCACGCGGTCTTATGGTATATGTTCATTAATAAAATTCAAAAATCGTATGAACACATCCGAGCGGCCAATGTTCGGCAACAGTTGATAACGGATTTCTTTAAAAAAACAATTTAATTTATGCAATTGTTTTATGTTCTCATGTACAAGTACACATTTAATACCTACGTATATAGGACAATTTTTGTTTAATTACATACATATAACATATACATAGTACATATATCCTAATGTGGGTAGTTTGTATTTTCAGTTTGTTTTTAAATCATTTATTTTATCTATTTTATATAATATTGTTATTACATATTATGCTTTATAAATATATACATATAATGAAAAGTAAATTGTGAATTTTCTGTAACTCAAATTTTCTCTAACTCGAATTTTATTTGGGGATTTAGGTTGTTCGAGTTAGGGGAGTTCCACTGTAATTTAAGCAAACTTTTCAATTCCAATAATTCTTACAAAAGTCAACTGTCAAATATAAATCAGTGCTACCAAGCGACTACGACACGTTATCAAAATTTCCCTTAATGTATATTTTTAACAATGTTTCTATAAATAAAGAATGTAAATACAATCAGAAACAGAGAAAATAGTGTAAAACACTCGTAACAGAGGGCCGTTCCAGCATTCTTTCCTTCGGCCACTCAAACAACACACAAATTTGGAAATCATGCTGGAATGAAAGGCCTTCTATTACTTGTATTTTAATATACTATTCTAAAAATTTTAGAAAAAACATTCATTGTTTTTCTATTTTCACCATCTTGATTAACACAAAAAAAAAACGCCACAAACTTGATAATTTAACCAACTTGATAACTCCAATAATATTTTGTTTAGGTATTTATATTAAAAGGGTACCATGTGGATCTGTGTAAAATTGTATAATAACCTATAATTTCGTATATAAATAAACTAAAATTACAAACGCAAGTAATAATTAACAACAAAAAGCGTATCTATATAACAAAAATATATGGTGAAATTCAAGAAAACAAAAGCAAACAAATATTCAAGTAAGTTAGATTATGATCATCCAAAGGTGTACGCTTTTTTATAATAACTAGGGAGCGGACGTCCCAAGTTTAAACTACGACGGAGTTACAACGGAGTAAAGAAATAATGTAAACAACACGTAGTTACTGAATAGCATTATTCATATGGTGAACTGCAACATCTGTTGTTGACTCACATGTTGACGGGAAAACGACACAAAAACGTCCATTTAACTCGTAAATTTCCTATTTTCATCGGCGTAGATAGGAGCGTGAGGGGTTTATAAAATCTATTATATTTACCTTATATTTCGTAAGATAAATAAAGTACGAAGTTTGTTTCGTTTTTTCATTGTTTTGCTGTTAATTACATACTTCGTAATTTATGTAATTGTGACTGTTTACCGTTTCATTGAATCTATTTCTCCCAATTATCTCGACGTAAGTGTGCATTGGATTTTGTTAAGTTATAACATACGCAAACATTTTTAGTTATCATTCCTTTAGATCTAGAACATTGTTTATGTTACTATGATATGGAAGAATCGAGAATGGCATCGTAAGACAATGGCAAGCTGGATTAAGGGTCAGACTGATTGTATGACCCTTAATCCATTGTCAGTGATTCCGAAATTTATTGCATAGTCTGTAAAATATCGTTACAGAATGCCCAAAAAGGCCACGTACAATGTCACTTGGCATCACTAAAACATACACAGAAATTGGACAAAAATATGCTGGTCGATATGTTTCTGATGAATCCACCTTACGCAAATATTATGTTTCTAAGACATCTTTCAAATCAGTACCTATGGATAAGTGCCGACGAAACTGTCGATATATTAGGACGCTGTGTGGTAAATGTTGTAGCTGGTGTACTACATCCAACTATTCCATATAACGCATATGTAATAGCATCTAAAGTTATAAATACAGTTGATGCGGAAACAGTTGCCAAAACCATTGACGAGAATTTGCACAAAATGCTTCATTCGGACGACAGGTACAGGGAAAAAATACTTTTATTTGTTAGTGACAGTGCCGCATATATGTTAAAAACAGACAGACTATTAAAGAAAACATATCCTTATATGCTGCATATTACTTGTGTAGCACATGCTCTCCACAGATTCTGTGCATATATATATCAGAGACAGGTATCCGGAAATTGATAGACTTGTATCCGCTTTTAAAAAAGTTTTCAGAAAAGCACCATCGAGAGTAGCTCTTTACAGGGAAAAACTTCCATCTTTGTCACTGCCTCCCTCGCCAGTAATAACTAGATGGGGAACATGGTTGAAAGCTACTGCTTTTTATGCAGAGAATTTAGATAGTTTACAAAATTTCGTTACATGTTTAAATGACGATGCCCGAAGTATTTCTGAGTCCAAGGAACTAGCACAAATCCCAAATTTAAAAAATTAGTTGTTATTCCTTCAGGAACACTTTGGAAATTTGAAAATCGAAATCTCAAATTAAAAGATGGATTAACCACATTAGATGTGGCTATTAATAATTTCAAAAGTATTACAAGTGACTTCGGATGTGGCCTTCGTCAAAAGTTAGACGCTGTTTTTAATAGAAATCCAGATTTAATAACATTGCGGCAATTGTGTATGGGGACAATGACACAAAAGAATATTTCCAGTACGCACCTATAACCAGTTGCGATGTAGAAAGGACGTTTTCTATCTACAAGGATGTACTACTAATAATAAGGTATTTCTTATTTCATAGATCACTACCCACTTGTTATCCAATTATATAAATAAAATTAAAACCTCTTTAAAAATACAACATTTCAATAGTGCGCCCATGGGCGATGAGTCATCAACCTTTCGTGTCCGCTCTCTAATAATAACTTTGCCTTTTAATCATTGATTGTTTTAAATACTTTTATCTTCTTATAATAATAAACATGTGAATGAGTGTGATAACTTCAAGTCCATATTTTTAAAAATTCTTTTTACAAAAATTATTCAAAATCCTATTCTAAGTATTTCTATTCTCGTAATAAATCTCCTTAGAATGCATACTTCGCAAGATATTCGGGAAAAAAAAGTGCTACTCGCTAAGAGCAAAAGTGTTACTTCCGGTGCGAATTTCAAAATTTTATTTATACAAAAAATATTCCAAATCCAGCAAACTTGCTAATTTAACCAACTTGATAACTCGAATAATAATATTGATTAGGTAATTATTATCTTACAGTGGTAATGTGTTTATATTTTTTTGATCAGAATATCTAAACCTATAGTGTACCACTAAAAAATTCTTTTCTAAATATTTTCGAAAAAACTTTCATTTTTTTTGTATTTTCGCCATCTTGATTAAAATAAAAAATGCCATAAACCTGCTGATTTAACCAACTTATAACTCGAATAATAGTTTGTTTAGGTAATTATTATCTTACAGTGGTAATGTGTTTATATTTTTTTAATCAGAATATCTAAAAATATACAGTGTTCACTAAAAAAATTCTTTTCTAATTATTTTAGAAAAAACTTTCATTTGTCTATTCTATTTTCACCATCTTGATTAAAACAAAAAAATGCCACAAACTTGCTAATTTAACCAACTTGATAATTTCAATAATATTTTGTTTAGGAATTTATAATCTTACTGTGGTAATGTGTTTATATTTTTTCGTTCAGAATATCTAAAAATATACAGCGTTATACAAAAAAAAAATTCCTACATATTTTAGAAACAACTTTTATTTGTCCTTTCTATTTTCGCCATCTTGATTAAAACAAAAAATGCCAAAAACTTGCTAATTTAACGAACTTGATAACTTCAATAATATTTTGTTTATGTATTTATAATCTTACAGTGGTAATGTGTTTGTTTATATTTTTTCGTTCAGAATATCAAAAATATGTACCCATACAAAAAAAACCTTTTCTAAATATTTTCGAAAAAACTTTCATTTGTTTTTTCGATTTACACCATCTTGATTAAAATAAAAATGCCATAAACTTGCTGATTTAACGAACTTGATAATTCGAATAATAATTTGTTCAGGTAATTATTATCTTACAGTGATAATCTGTTTATATTTTTTTGATCAGAATATCTAAAAATATAGTGTTCCACTAAAAAAAATCTTTTCTAATTATTTTAGAAAAAACTCTCATTTGTCTATTCTATTTTCACCATCTTGATTAAAACAAAAAAATGCCACAAACTTGCTAATTTAACCAACTCGATAATTTCAATAATATTTTGTTTAGGAATTTATAATCTTACTGTGGTAATGTGTTTATATTTTTTCGTTCAGAATATCTAAAAATATACAGCGTTATACAAAAAAAAAATTCCTACATATTTTAGAAACAACTTTTATTTGTCTTTTCTATTTTCGCCATCTTGATTAAAACAAAAAATGCCAAAAACTTGCTAATTTAACCAACTTGATAACTTCAATAATATTTTGTTTAGGTATTTATAATCTTACAGTGGTAATGTGTTTGTTTATATTTTTTCGTTCAGAATATCTAAAAATATAGTGTACCACTAAAAAAATTCTTTTCTAAATATTTTAGAAAAAACTTTCATTTGTTTTTCTATTTTCACCATCTTGATTAAAACAAAAAATGCCACAAACTTTCTAATTTAACCAACTTGATAACTTCAATAATAATTTGTTTAGGTATTTAAAATCTTAATCAGAATATCTAAAAATATAGTGTTCCAATAAAAAATTCTTTTCTAGATATTTAAAAAAAAAACTTTCATTTGTTTTACTTTCTTATACGTAGTATAAGGAAGTATTGTGATGATGAAAATTTTCGACCTCGAGATTTTTGCAGATGTCCACGTTTTGAGGTCCCCTGATACCAAAAAAGTGGTTTTAAAAAAATGTCTGTGTGTGTGTGTGTCTGTGTGTCTGTCTGTCTGTGTGTCTGTCTGTCTGTGTGTGACCACGATAGCGGTCAAACCGCTGTAGATATCAATTCCAAATTTTGTATTTACGAATATAATCTCCCTCTTGAGAACTGATTAGATTTTGAGCAAAATCGGCAGACCGGAAGTAGTAGTTTACTTCAGTGAAAAAATCGAATTTTGCAAATATTTCGTCAATTACTAAGTTTAAACAAATTTATAAAGAATTCAAATGTACTCAAAATTAAATTTGAGAAAAATTCTTTTAATAAAGTTTTTCGAAATTCCTACCGGAAGTAGGTCTTTTACTCTTACCGAAAATCAGTTTTTTGCGAATATCTCGCAAGTCATGCTTTCTAGGCAGGTAAATTACGAGTGCAAAAGTATTTAGAACATACTTTTAAATATCTTTTGTATAAAAAAAATTTCAAAATTCAGACCGGAAGTACCACTTTTACTCTTTTCGAACAGCGATTTTTTGCAAATATGTCGTAAATTATGCATTCTATATATATTTATGAAGAGTACAAAAGTATTTAGAGTTGGATTTGGAATATTTTTTGTATAAATGAAATTTCAAAATTCGGATCGGAAGTAACACTTTCATACGTATAAGAAAGTCGTGTGGTGGCCACACCTCATTTTTTTCTATATTCACCATCTCGATTAAAACAAAGAGTGCCACAAACTTGCTAATTTAACCAACTTAATAAGTCCAATAATAATTTGTTTAGGTATTTATTATTTTCAGTGGTAATGTGTTTATATTTTTTCGTTCAGAATATCTAAAAAGATAGTGTTCTACTAAAAAAAAATTCTACATATTTTTGAAAAAAACTCTTTTTTTTCTATTTTCACAATCTCGATTAAATCAAAAAATGCCACAAAGTTACTAATTAAACGAACTTCACAGTTCCGATAATGAATAAGGTTAGCAGTGACGAACACTTAACTTTGGACGTAGTGTATAATATCTGCATTCACTTTACGAAATTATAAAATATCTTGAAGATGGTTGTTTTTTTTTACAGTACTGTAAATCAAATTCAACTGATTGTTATGTATATCAAGTATTATTAATTACTTAAATTAAATAATTAATTAAAGTATTATTAATTAATTACTAATGAAGATATTTCGCCAGTCATCTTCCTTGATATATATGTCACTAGGAAAAAACAGAGGAACATTTTACGAAAAATTTTAAAAAACACGCTTCAATTCTAATTATGACGAAGAAACATGTCCATGAACATCTAATACATTCGTTGAATAATAATTATACAACAGTTACTTTGAGGTCACATTTCTCACACTTGCTGTCACAGCAATCATAAACGTTTAAGTATATTTCTAACGGGCTGTACAAAGAACAGGCAATAAACTTAGAACATACTAAATATTAAGTATAAGACATATTCTTCACCAGCATAACACATATGTCAGACAGATACAAACATTAATTAAAATCCTATTTCTTTGGCTTTCATAGAAATTAATATTTATGCTTTCTTTTTGTAATACCTTAACCTAAAAATATTTTCTTTTTACTATACAAAAACATGCAATTAAAAATTTTAGAAAAATCTGTTAATTTCATATGAATTGTAATGGTTTTAAATCCATTCATTACGTTATAAAATATCACAACAGTACTTAACTTTATCATTTAAGAATAAATTGATTTTCTTATTAAGATATTATAAAAACTTCCTTTTTGTCTTAGAGATTTTATATATTTTGGAAGAAATTACAAATTTAGATATTCCATAATGTTCAAAATTAAAAAAGAAAAAAGAAAACTGGTATGTATTCTCTTTTAAATAAAATATACAAACAATCCTACCAACTGAAATAGTTGGTATTAATAACAACAGAACTGACACACATTTATATTGTTGTTTTGTTAATGTACAATTATTAATTTGTAATTGATGTCAAATAAAAATTACAAAGTATGTGCAGAATGTAAATATGAAAAAGAAACCTTACTGCTGTTCTGTACTTTCAACGATTAACATTATTGACTGCTGGTTAGATCCATCTGTCGAAACACCTCTGACACATTCAACTTGATGTGCTCCCCAATCCTTCCTTTGACAAAATGTTGAACAATAAGGAGTCCTTCTACAAAGTGAACATTCAGCCAATGCTTCTCTATTACAGTTTGCGCACTAAAACAAAACAAATTATTATGTGCATTTAAATTTCCAAAAGTTTTTCAAAAGAATATAAAAAAAATTACTTTTTAATTTAAAAAATACTAAGAGCTCATTATGTATTATCATTACCTTTTTCTGATGTTCATTGTCTAATGCAGGTTGTAATGTTGAATCGGGATTTCCGTCAGGTTGCAAAGCTGCTACTTGAGCTTCCACACGAGCGGCTAAAACTGCAGCCTCCTTATCCCTCTGAAATTTCTCATTCTGTCTTAGTATCATATCTTTCACATCGTCGATACCCTTTTTAAATTCACTTGTTAATCTAGAAATAGCCATTGCAACATCCTCTAATCGTTTAAGTGCAACAGTTGGATCTGCATATGTTACAGTGTCCATTAATTGATATTCATTTGAATCCAAGCCTTCGGCTAAATTCTGCCAAGCTTCTTCTTTACTTTGATGATTGCCATCCTCACTGTCATCACCACTGTGTTTACTCCTCTTGATTGAGCCATCACCTTCCTTTCTTCGTTTCCTCTTATATGGTGTAAATAAACGTATTGGTCCTGTTGCTGTTTCATCATCGCAACAAGCAGAACAAGTGCAACTTGTCGCATGTGGTAGTATTATACCTTCATCGATAAGAGTCTGTAAACTTCGCCCTCCAAATCTAATACTTCGTTTCCAATCTTTACTGGAAGCTCTACCACATAATGCTTCGAATTCACTGGGTGTATACCAGATATTTCCTAATTTTATACAACGTCCTCTGCCACCTGAACCAAAGCGATTTTTATGTAACTCTGCTGATGTGTTTTTACATCTTACTGGCAATATTGGAGAATTTGCGGCTTCAGTCCAGGATCCCAAGGTAGAAGCTACTGAAACGGGTGTACCCACGGAGGTAGTGCCTGCGACATCTTCTTGTTGTATAACGATAGTCTTCAGCTCACCACCAGATCCATCGGTGGCTATGTATCCGTTAAAATGCGGCAACTGATCCTGTGTAATGACATTAAATGTGCTTGTAATAAGTGAGCCCACAGGTAAAGTAACAGGTACACCTGCATGACGAACTGTTTGAACAGATACACGATGTTTAGATTCGACAATGGCTTCCGCATTCTCACCGCCATCGTGCTCGCTCGCTAAATGCTCGGCTTCGGAAATGTCCGGTAGGACGACACCTTCCGAGTTTGAGTTCGCCATCCGAAAATGTTCTGTCCACTAATTAAATTTTATACAAAATTTTTAATATTTTTGAAGAACACACAAACACAATGTTTCCGATTAAGTATGACGCTTTCACCATTTGCCTAGAATGCCGGATACCGTATTGGTTACAAAAATGTCCGATATCCAGGGCGGCGTAGTGTAAATTGTGCGCATGTTAGGCGGGAAATTTGAAATTGGCATGACAGGAATGCTCGAACTATTTTTAAAAAATATTATATTCATATAACACAAATTTAGTAAATAATTTGCCTTCAAATAATAAAAAAATTCTTTTAAAACCGTACAAACATATTTACCGTCACCGAAATTTTCAAGCGACATGTAAATGTTTTTTTCTAAAATTAATAAAATTGGACTAAAAAAAAAATAATTAAATTACATAGACAGGTTTATAGTTACAAGCGCCTAAGCAAATAAACCACAAATTTACCATGAGAATGATCATTGATCAATAATAGTTTTTATATGTTCGTAGCCTTCAACTTGATGAAAGTATTGGAATCCTGTAACACTTAAAACTAGCTTGAAGCCAAAAAAAGGCAATCATGTTATTATTATTATTATTATTATTATTATTATTATTATTATTATTATATATGCCGAGACATCTTATTGTTTGTTTAAACTTCGTCTGTTTTAAATTATGAATGTATTACGTCTATCCTTATTATGAATGCTGATCTTTCTCGATAAACATTCTTAAATAAAGAATGTTGTAAACTGTTCATACACACGCAGTTATTGTAATTAAATTCAATGCACGTAAATAATTATTAAGAATTCGAATCTAATTACTTCGAAGTATGTATTAAATCCGGAGTGAATTCTATTTTATTTTTATTTACGGCTTTGAATACACTTCTCAAGAAATAAAAATTATTCCAGTTATTCTCATATTTTTTCTGGGAAAAATTATAAAATACAATTTCAAGAAACAATTGATGTGACAGATAATACCAAGGAGTGATTTTAAAAAAGACTAGTTTATGGAGACCGGTTATGTTTACTTTAAAAAACGATACCTACCTTCCATTACCCACTTCTTACACTCATATTTTTTTCAAGTGTATAGGAATTTAAAAAGCATGGGGCATTAAACATGTTGGTGTTCAAAACGTTATTTGCGTTATGTATTACGGTTTTTTTTTTGCTGGCTCATCGGTGAAAAGATTATCTGGGGCACAATCGACATCACCTGATGAAGGGAAAGTTTGGCGAAACGATATTGTAGTGATATTATTAAATAATTTTTGAAACCAAGTTTACGTATTTTATTTATTCAGTTAAATGTGTTATTTGATTATAATAATGGCAACTTTTTAAAAGCAGTAGAAATGATTTCAAAATTTGATCCAACTATTTCTGAAGACCTGCGAAGACTACAAAACTCTAGAATTCAACAAAACTATACACCTACATTTTTAGGGGATTCAAAACGAAATTATTGCATTACTTTCAAAGGAGATCAGAAAACATATTGCTTAGCAAAGCAATCTAAATATTTTTCTATCATTTTAGAAGTAATAGATCCTACAGGGAAGGGATGAACTACATTTGTTATAAGTAAGTTAGCAGATTTAGGTCTTGACGTTAATAATTTGCTTGGTCAAGGATACGACAATGGGACAAATATGAAGGGTAAAAACAACGGTCTACAAAGTAAGTTTTAAATATCAATCCTCGTGCATTTTATGTATACCATGTTCATCAAACAGCCTTAACTTATAGTCGTTAGTGATGCTGCCAAAATTAATTATGAAACTGTTGATTTTTTAATACCATCACCGAAATATACCTATATATTTTTTTCTTCGTCAACACAAAGATCGGACTTATTAAAAAAGAATGTTAAGAGGTTAATTGTAAAACCACTCTGAAGAACAAGGGGGGAAAGCCGCATTGATGCAATCAAACCAATTCGATATGAAATTGGTGAAATTTTTTGATAGTTTAGTAGAATTTGCTAATGACAAAAACAAAGACGGAAAATCTTGACACCAAGCACAGTGTTTAGGAACGAAACTAAAATCGTTTAAGTTTGTATGCACCATTGTCATCTTGCGTAGTGTACCTATGTACCATTGATGCAACTCAACAAATACTTTATGATGCAGAAAAGGATTACTGGCAATCGGTTCCTGAACGACTTATTTATTGAATTCAATATTTAGCCCGGCAATGCCTTGCATTTAAAGGTTCTTCGAAAAAGGTGTATCATAGTGATAATCGAAATTATTTGAAGTTGGTTGAAACCATAGCAAAATTTGATCCAATAATCGCTGAACATCTCCACAAAATTCAAATATCTCAAAAGAAGAACATTGCTCATTACTTAGGGGATCAAATTCAGAATGAAATTATAAGCATTATTTCAGAAACAATTAAAAATCATTTATTACATATATGATTAAATCGTCAAAATATTACACACTAACTCTGAATACTACACCTGATGTCAGTCATACCGAACAATTGACTGTTGTAATTCGATTTTTTTATAAGAACGAGGAAACCAATAAAACCCAAATTGACGAACATTTTTTAGGATTTCAATCTGTCGACGACACTACCGGACAGGGTCTGTTTGAATTCATAAATGGACATTTAAAATCGTTGGAACTAAATTTATCATAAATAATAAATTATTGAAAATAATTCGAGGGCATCTATATCCCCTGCTCTGTGCATTCTTTAAATTTAGTTGTAAATGATGCAGCTAAAATTTCCTTCGAAACAGTTAATTTCTTCGGAGTAGTGCAGGAGCATTACTACTTTCCTTCATCCGTTAAACGTTGGTCTATTTTGCAACAGTATGTTGAAAATCTAACTTTAAAGCCACTCTCCAACACCAGATGAGAAAGTAGAATTCAAGCTTTAAGACCGTTGAAAAACGATTTAAAGGGAATTTCGAGAGCGTTAATAAATATTCAAGAAGATCAAACAAGAGACATATAATCAAAAACTCGAGCAAAAAATTTGATTCAGAAGGTTTCCTCGTTTAAATTCATTTGTTCCATTAACATCTGGCACGATATTTTAAATTTAGTAAATGTGGTAAATGAAATAATGCAAAATTGTAAATGTGATTTACAAATCGTGACTGACAATTTACAAAATCCTGATATAAGATTTTGTAAATTGTCAGTAACGATTTGTAAATCACATTTAGAATTTTTACAAAATCTTATATCAGAACTTAATAATCGTAGATCAGATGAAGCGTATGAACATGCAATTGCCAATGCAAGTATCGTTGCTGATGATTTGGGGGTGGATACTGATTTTCCACAAAATCGAAACAGATTTAAAGAAACTATCCCAAGATGAACAACCCGACGAACCATTCAACAATTTCCAAGCCAAAAATTTAAGGTTGAATTTTACAATATAATATTAGACACTGCTATTTCTTCAATTACTGAAATATTCATTCAATTAAAAGAACATTACAATTACTTCAAGGTAGTACACTATATACCTCATTTAAAGAACTGGAGTGACAATGAAATTTTAAAACATTGTAAAGAATTAGATCAAAAATTAACGGATACTAAAAATGTTAATGAAAAGGACATTGATGGATTAAATTTGTTCGAAGAAATAAAATCTTTGCGATGTTTTACCAAAGAGGATATATCACCTATTGATGTTTTAAATTATATTTATGAAAACAATCTTACCGATACATTTCCAAATATTGCAATAGCTTTACGTACCTATTTCAATAATAACTCGGCTCGAGGGAATAATAGTCATTATTGCGAGTTCGTATACAGTACTTTATCTACGACTAAGAAAAAAATATCAAAATAATTAAACAAAAATGTCAGATTACTATATCAATATGACGTTTGACGGTTAGACAGTTAGTAAAATAGCGGGACTTGTCTATCGTTACTACGACAACGTTAGTATCATTATGTTCTTATTGGCGGAATGCAGGGAATAATGGTAACGTTATGTTTCATTATACCCTGGTCGCATTTCATTATTCCCTCCGGATATTATGAGTGTTATTATTAGCCAATTGTGATTAATATAATACCTACTTTATTGTTTAGTCGTCGATAAATAACGTTTATCGACGACTAAACAATAAAGTAGGTATTATATTATCACTATTGGTTAATAATAACACTCATAATACCCGGAGGGAATAATGAAATGCGACCAGGGAATAATGAGACATATAGTCGGATTCAAGAAAGATGATCCCTGCGTCATTTTTTAATATCGTATGATTCAAATCAATACTTCGCCATCATGATAAGTACTGTAAACTATAAAATGAACATGGAAATTATAATGATGACATCCTACGTTTTCCGGTTAGATTGATCGATCTAATTTTAGGTTATGTATAATTAGATAACTAAGTTAGATAATCGCCTTTATCGTGTATTAAAAATATGTAATATAAACTCAATAGTCTTTTAATGTACTAAATTTAACATATGCCAAAATACAAATGATAATAGAACTTTATTGAGAAATAACGTGGGTACAAAACAAACAATAAATACAATTTATTTACATCAAATAAATGTGATCGAAATTGTATACATGTTTTACATGAAATGAAGTTACATCCTATAAATATAAGAGGTGGATTTTACTCCTAGCTTCAATGCATCTGCTACTCGCTAAAAGATATTCATTAGGATTTGTAAAATGTTAAATCTCACAATGTTTACCTGTTGTACAGATGTAAGGGATATTAGAGGACCACCATTAACCTTCTCTTGCTCGAAATATTCTAATAAATTTAAAACGAGTCCTTGCGCTTGTGAGCGTAATGTTTTACCGCGTCGTGACATTCTGGTTTAATAAAGATTGAAACAAACAAATTGTGAAACGAAATCAAACGATCAAACTACTAGAAATGTCAAAGTGTTAATGTCAAAGCCAAAACGCTAAACGGAAGTGTATGAAATAATACAGCGCATGCAATCACTCCGTCTTTGTCTTGCTCAAATAAATTCTATCAAACGTATGTCATGCTTGCATCGCACTGAAAACACATGCATTCGCTTATGCTATCCTTGTTATACAAGTTGATACTATTTCTTATTCGGATATAGACATAATTCTTTGATAGAATTATATAGTAGTGACGCAGGGATCATCTTTCTTGAATCCGAGTGTAGGTAACGTCATGCCCTGTAAACTCCTATCTACTAATAGAAACTTAGCTCGGTTACAAACCATTAATAAAAGTTTTTGTCGCCTGCGGCAGGTTTGTAGCACTTTAGTAATTTATCTAGGAATTTTAATATTTTACAGTTTCTAAAGCCAGTTATGCTGGTATCCCTGCTGGATACACGCATTTTATTTGCTTTCGAGTGTGTTTACAGTTGTTTCGAGGTTTATGTCAATATTTTCAGTTTGTAATTATTTGTGATTCGGTATTATATTAACTTCCTTTCATATTACTAGTTACGTGTTTCTCCATTGTATTATACATAATCATTTATATTCGTTTTTAAAGTTAGTTTTGTTTTTGAAATATCTTAGGTTATTTGAACTGTTTATAATTTCGAAAAATAGTCAAGTACATTATAACTGGGTATAAAAGTTACCAGGAAAATGCAATTGTGCATATATTTCCTAGGAAACCCGAGGTAAGCATATTATTTTGATTTTCTACTAAATTATCTTTTTAGCTTTTCAATACATAAAAAATAATCACGCAATGAAATTTCGACCATATTCGATAAAATATGTACTAACTATATTCTTTTTCTTAGCTTTTTGAACAGTGGAAGATAACCGTGGGACGAGAGGACATTAAAATTGAAAAGCAAAGAAATTATCGCGTGTGTGTCTATCATTTTTCTCTACAAATGAAATTTACATCATATCATAACCGATCAAATTTGAAGGCAGATGCTGTTACTACATTACATTTATCAGGTATTAAAACATTAAATTAAAAAAAAGTGTAGGTTTTATTTTATTTAAAAACTTTGATATTTGTCTCTTGTATACTAATATGTCAGCAATCATACGCATATATTCTATTATTAATTATAGTTAGATAATAAATGTACTTTAAATTAAATGCAAAATAAATTTATTATTAAAAAATATATTAGTATTATTAACCTGCGGTAACTCCTTTGTTTTATCAATTTTAAAACTCAAAAATTAAAGGTACATTCACAGGTATATATTTCAAAATTGCCGCTCGTGCACATAACGCTGTTGGCGACAAAAACAATTACTATTTCAAGTCTCGTGTTTTTAGTGAAGTTGGCCATTTGTATAAGAGTATAAATATTTTATCTATGGGTAACGTTACCAATATTCCCTGCATTCCGCCAATAAGAACATAATGATACTAACGTTGTCGTAGTAACGATAGACAAGCCCGGCCATTTTACTAACTGTCTAACCGTCAAACGTCATATTGATATAGTAATCTGACATTTTCGTTTAATTATTTTGATGTTTTTAGTAATTTTCAGTTAGTTGTCGATAAAGTAGTGTATACTAACTCGCAATAATGACTATTATTCCCTCGAGCTGAGTTACTCCCTCGCAGCTTACGCGGCTCGGTTCGTAAATTCAGCTCTCGGGAATAATAACTGTCATTATTGACTCGTTGTATAAACTACTATTATGTGATTCTATTTGTAAATAGCTTTGTTTTAAGTGTTCCTGTCGAATGTCGATGTCAATTTTTCTGTTTTAACCGCATTAATTGCTAAAACAATTATACCTTACACAAGTGCTTATCTTAATGTACGTGTATAATTTTGAGAAATTAACTTAATAATCAAATAAATTCAGTCATTGCACATGAAGACATTGATGAATCAAAATAATCGCGTCCTAAAAAAGGCTGTGTATTTGGTGTCATGTCGACATTTTGGAATATCACTGCTAGTTCCGAGTAGATTTTTTCGTGTTTCCAAGTGTGATAAAACAAAAGGTAACCTTCGAAACGACTTTTAAAAAAATTGCTAGGTCAAGTGCATAGAATTAGATAAGAATTATGTTTGAAAAAGATAATATTTTTTCCCTAAAATAATAGTATTTCATTTAAAATTTACTCTTCCGTCAAATCACCTCCGTATATCCACCATCTTATAAATTCTAGCAATTGATGGTAAGAAAATAGCACTTTTATCGCGTCTAAATAATTAAACAACCAATAATTCATATAAAAATTTATTCATGAAGTACACAAAATACCCAAAATAAAGAACAATAACAATATACGCATTATAAAATAATGTAATCCTTTAACATCGGCTCATCGACATCTTTAAGATGTTACAAATTGGCTTGGGGTCGGCTTTCTGTGCGCAAACCTTCGGCAATTCTCTTTCCAAATGACGTATCGACCTTGGAAAAGTTTTCGACAGCTCGCTTTTGAATGAAATCTGCAGCGTTCTTCAGTGACCCAACAATATTGCTCACCAATCTCGTTCTTTCCTCCTCATTAAGAGTTTTCCGATAGAAAACGCTGGGTTGAGAATAATTATCTTCATCACCTGTATCATATCGTTTGGCTTCACCGCTGACGTGGAACGGTGGTGATAGATGTTTAGCTCTGGGATCATTTGTCGCACCTCCGAAACTGTTCGGGTGATAGTTAGGTGCGCCACCTTGGTTGTTGATAGCTTGCGGACCGTCTCTTTGATAACTGCGCACCTTGTACGGGCAATTGACTGGAATTTGCAAGAAATTAGTACCCAAACGATGTCTGTGAGTGTCAGTGTAAGAGAACAGGCGTCCCAATAACATTTTATCGGGTGATGGTTCGATTCCTGGAATCATGTGAGAAGGACAGAAGGCGATCTGTTCGACTTCTGCAAAATAATTCGCTGGGTTACGGTCCAAAACAAGTTTGCCAGCAGGAATCAATGGATAGTCTTTGTGAGGCCAAACCTTGGTCAAATCGAATGGATTGTAAGGTGATTTCTCCGCTTGTTCTAAAGTCATCACTTGAATGTAGCACGTCCAGCTTGGATAATCACCATTAGCGATGGCGTTGTATAAGTCTTTGATGCCATAATCTGGTTCGATACCAGCTAGAACGTCGGCTCTTTTAACGTCCACATTCTTGATCTTTTGATCGGTCTTGAAATGGAATTTGCAATAGACCGGTTTAGCATCAGCGTTGACTAGCTTAAACGTGTGAGAACCGTAACCGTTCATGTGTCTGTGACCATCGGGTATTCCCCTGTCGCTGAAGAGGAACATCACTTGATGCGTGGTTTCAGGTCTGAGAGTGATAAAGTCCCAGAACATATCGGCATCTTTCAAATGAGTAGCGGGATTTCTCTTTTGCGTGTGGATGAAACTAGGGAACAAGATCGGATCTCTAATGAAGAAAATCGGCGTGTTATTGCCGACCAAATCCCAGATGCCGTCTTCCGTGTAGAATTTGATGGCGAAGCCGCGTGGATCACGGACAGTATCAGCAGATCCAGATTCACCACCAACGGTGGAGAAGCGAATGGCGATCGGAGTGCGTTTTCCGACTTTTTCGAAGACTTTAGCGGCTGTATACTTGGTTATGTCATGGGTGACTTCGAAATATCCGAAAGCACCGGCACCTTTAGCGTGGACTACTCTTTCTGGAATCCTCTCCCTGTCGAAATGAGCTATTTCTTCGATAAAAGCGACATCTTGTAGGAGGATTGGGCCTCCTGGATTACCCACGGTCATGGTGGCATCTTTCTCGATGAGTGGTACACCATGAGCCGTTGTGGCAGGGCTCTTGTCTTTCTGCAACAAATAGAAAGTCATTTTTAATATGAATAAGGTAATATATGAGCAATTGAAAATCTTAAATATATAGTAGAATTACCGAACAGATGCAGTAGCAAAATTGCATTGACGTAATAGCTTAAAAAGGCAAATGCGCTGTTGCTACTGCATCTGTTCGGTAATTCTACTATAGAATATATCATGCATACAATGTTCCTAACACTCCCTATAACACTGTGTATCGTAAGCCAACATTTTTAAAAATATATATGAGGAGTTTAATTTCAATAAGGAACATGTGAATTTTTAACGGAAATATGTTTTTACTTTCTTGATATATGAATATACCGTTTGACTGAAATAAAAGTAGATATAGGGAAACACAGACACGCACACATGTGCATGCAAACATGAAATGGAGGGGTACGATATTAGGGGAGTACAGATGAGTTCATATAGGGACACCGGGACCGGGTACCGAGGCTTCAGAGCAAAACGTTGAAAGCTAGTATGCAGACGTTTGCTTTAAGGAATTGCTTCACTATGTACGGCTTTTGTATAATATTTTGGTAACTGATGTATAATGTATTAACATTGAACTGAAACAAAACTCTATAAAATTTGTAACTAAAATAAAATTCTTATAAAAAATTAAATAAAATTCTCACATTTAAAACGAAACAAAATATTATACTTAATGAACTATACAAAATTTAATGTTGAAGATGTTCGAATGTCTGTCCCTCTTGTATCAAGCAGTACCCTAAACGATTATAAAACCCATTTCGTACATTCGATAGCATTTCAGACAGAGGGAGGTGGACGATTTTCATACGCCGCAACAAATAAATTTTGCACGTCTTTGTACGTATTATCCTTCGCATACCATAACACAATCTGTATTTTTTCCTCGACAGTTAAGAGCATTTTATTTTAATATTTGCGAGTTTGCTCAGACAGAATGTAAGTTCACGCTCTAAAGATACGGAACGAATGCCATGCGCGCATGGTGTCCGCGCTATCGGTCTCCCCACACCACCGGTCTTATGGTGGTGTGGGTAAATCGAGAACCACATTCTTGAACTGTTGTATACATACATACATAGGTACATGTTTATGTGTGTGTATTTGAAGATGCATATTAACTTTTAAATACGCCAATCTGTATATATAATCTATTCTTTTTTAAAATTGTTACATAACCTGTACAAAATGCAGGGAAATATACCGTAGAAGGGGTTTACTTGAAACACCAAGGGTAATTCGAGACAAAATTAATTTTTAAGAAAATTGATTTCGTGACTCCATCTAGGTGTGAATATGGGAACTTTTTCGCTATATTTTGTGTTGCATATGCCTGATAAGACAGAAACGTGGGAATTGTTGTTTCACGTAATGTTTTGTTTGTGGTAAATGCGTAGGTAAGTAATTACATATTTCTTGGTTTTAAAAATCTCAAAGTAGTCTCATTATCCGAAAAAAAATATGTGGTTTATTTAGAAAATGAAAATCCCGTTTCTCATTCAATATGTCTTTAATAGTGTAACGTAAAAATTTAACCTCAAAACTTTCTGTAAAAAAAGTTGCATATGTATTTTACAAAAATTGTGTTTATACAAGGTAAATTGAGACATATCACGCAAATACAGAAGACAGCTCGGGGCGCGAAGGTATGTTAATTATTCAGATGAAAATTTACAGACTGCTCTACAAAGCGTTGCAAATGGCACATTGTCCCTTAGGGAGGCCGAAGAACGCTATGGAGTGCCAAGGGCAACTCTAAGTAGGAAATATCGAGGAGTGAATATATTAAATCCAGGCAGACAACCAGTTTTAAAACCACATGAAGAAGAAATCGTTGTCAGGGCTATAGAAAGAGCTGCAAGTTGGGGTTACCAGTTCACACATATGGAAATAAGAACAATGACCAAAAGTTTTTTGGATCGCAAATGCGTCCATGAAAGGCGTTTCAAAGAAAACTTACCTGGTAACGACTGGTTACAATTATTTTTAAAGAGGCATTTTGAATTAGTAGTTAGAATGGCACAAAATATGAAAAGATCGCGTAGCGAAGTAACAGCGATTGAAATGAATGCATATTTTGATAAATTGGAAGAGACCCTGGCTGACGTAAACTCAAACAACATTTTAAATTACGACGAAACAAATTTGACAGACGACCCAGGTCAAAGCTAAGGTTGTTGTTCGTCGAGGTGTTAAAAGAGCTCTTAGAGTTATGGACAATTCAAAGAGTTCAACGTCTATTACGTTTACTGTCAGTGCATCTAGCAAGGCATTGCCATGTTATATAGTCTACAAAGCGAAAAATTTATACCCGGAATGGTTGGAAGGCGGGCCTGAAAATTGTTTTTATAATCGTTCAAAGAGTGGTTGGTTTGACAATATCATATTTGAAGACTGGTTTTCTAAAGTGGTTATACCATATTTCAGAAACCGTGAAGGCAAGAAAGCTATCATTGGGGATAACTTGGCCTCACACCTTTCAGCAAAAATAATCCAAGAGTGTGAAGACTACAATATTATGTTCATCTTCCTTCCGCCTAATAGCACGCATGTGTGTCAGCCATTAGACGTTGCCTTTTTCAAGCCACTGAAAGCAGCCTGGCGTAAAGTGCTCACACAATGGAAAACATCGCATCGAGGCTGCATTCCAAAAACACAGTTTCCTACATTGTTGAGGAAGACGTTAGAAGATCTTGAAGATAAGAACGGCGACAATATAAGAAGTGGATTTAGAGCGTCTGGGATTTGTCCAATTAATAGACTAGAAGTTCTTAAAAGACACCCTGGCTTTCTTCCGGCAAACAATGACAATGACAATTTGATCTCAAACATGGAAAATGCCTTTGACGAAATAATAAAAAGACGTGTTTCAGTGGGACAACAACCAACTCCGAAAAGAAAAAGAAAACTCAATGTTGGGGCCGGAAAAGCAGTAAGATTGGAGGATGTTACTACACCTGCTGCGACAGACACGACTGAACGCGAAGACAAACGTGCTAGTGAACATGAAGATGATGTTAATGATAATGGGGATTACCTAAGTAATGAGGCGTCTTTATCATCTGATGATGATGAAACTAGCGTATTAGGACACCCATGCATAGCATGTCCAATATATGTAGGTAGTTGCCTTCTATTTTGTTAATATTCTTTTGCAATTTATCGAATTTAAATTCTGTTTGTTCATGTTGGTAAAGATATATGGATTTAATAAATTTAGCCACGTATAACTGGATCAGCAGAAAGACGAAGCACACGGAAATGGAATGGAGTTATTTAAGGTTAGGGTCCGTCTTTTAAAATAAAAATATTACAGATATCAAGCGAATAAGATTGAATTTGCTAATTGGAAAATTCTCTCTAGTCATAAGATAAATAATAATTTTATGAGGAAAACTATTCGATTTTACACCCTAATCATCTTATTATATGCAAAAACGTTGTTTACCTGAGCAGCAAACAAAATAACCAAGAGCATAATATTTCTAATTTGATACAAATTTTAAAATTCTTCTCTTTGCGAATCGACAAATATTTAAATATTTCTAATTTTAACCTAAAAATGAAAAAAAATGATGGCTAATTACCAAGAATGTTCCTTGTACTACATTTCGCATAATCAATTTTCATTTTCCGAAGTTGTACATTGAGAATTACTTGCGTTTTAGCAGACTCTTTTGGTAAGAACTAAATGACCAAAACAGCCACGTTTGTTCCGTGGAAAAACTAAATCAGTTTGTTTTGATACAATATGGTAAATATGTAGCACACATTAAACGAAACGGCTGCATATTTTTAGCACGTGATTTTAAAGATGCTCCGCGATTACCAAGTAGTTGATATTTTGAGGTTAGCAGATTCAGAAAAATCTTGTAATATGGCGGCCTTTTATCGATAGCGAGATCAAGTTGGTCACTGTGGCAGATATTAGTAGCGCCTAAAAGGTGGCTCTCGTAACCGATTATTGTTTGACTTGTGATTAATATTGAGAGCTCATTTTAGCTATCAGAGGGGCGTAACTTAAATCAGACGTTTGTAGCTATTGTTGTTGGTACCTGAAAACCTCACCAGATGACTCTGATTAGTCCTGTCATGTAGATTACTAAATTAGCTACCTATACTTTACCGCCTCTATTGTTTTAATTTTAGATGCAGTTGAATTTTAATTAGCCGGTTTCGCATAAGTGTTCACTTATTCATATTTTCATATTTTGTTGTGTTTAACTGAAGTTTTGGTTTATTTTGTTTGACTATTTTTAAGAATGAGTGTTACTTTCATTCGTTTGTATAAATTTGTTTCTATTATAGTTGAAGTTTATTAGTGTCAATTTTAGGTAAGTGTCATATAATTGTAAATTAAGCTATATACTTTTTTTGTACTATATTATATAACTACATATTATACTTTTTTAATACGTTTGATAATGTGTATTTTTGTAAAATGTTCTGTGATATTATTTTCCTTTTCCGACGTGTATTGCAGATTTTTTTTTTTTTACTTTGAGATGACATTTTATGCAACAAAATGCTCTTATAAAATAATTTGCAGCAAACTATTTTGCGGTGGTGTGGCGATACAGTCAGTGCTAAACGTGGTCTATTCGAACAAAATAATGCCAACCACTGTGCCAAGAACTTCGCCACAAATTCTTTTCTTAGAAAGTGTCATCTCATATTAAAAAATACGTGTTATTTTTCCATAATTTTTTTAGTTCCATAATCCTATCATTACCTATCTAAAATGTACTTCATACTCCTTTTTATTATTTCCAGCTTTACCATTGTATTCCTTCTGAAATCGTTATGGCGTATCGGCCAGGTTCTGTTCGGAATTGTATGGACAAGAAATCTCCCCGTCACTCATTTCCTGATCCCTGTAGATTTATTTGTTAAATGGGTAAACATTTGTAGCAATAGATATATAACACATTTGTCGTATACACTGCAGAAATTTTAATTTAATGTATAGATACGGCCACCAAGATTTTAGCCAAAGCTTTTTGTAGTTTATATATTCTTCACTTTAGAAATGATATTGCGACAAAGAAATCATAAGGAGAATAGGGAAGTCCAACTAATGAAGAACTAGAATGGAGTGGAGAAAATAGAAGAACCTACAAAGAACAAAATGGTAACAGAAAAGTGCTTTGTGTATTTTATCTATATTTTTGTATGTTTGAATAAAGACTATTAAATTTTTGTAAGTAATGTAGCTTTATGTTACTTTTCGATTACCTTTAAAACACATTGTTTGTTTATTGAATATCGTTCAATTATTTTTCAGAATACATATTGCCGTGGTATCTTGCATATTGATAAGATAATAGTAATAGCATTAAGACTTAATTTAAGTGTATAAAATATAAAAGAAACAATAATAAGTTTATTGTATTTCAAAAATTTTAACATGAGTATATTGGGTTGCATACACTTTTATGTGAGAAAATGTAGACATAAAAATTGAATTTATATTTACAATTTAAATAAGTACTAAAATAAAAGACGAGATAGAATTTAAGATATATATATATATATTTCTTTTATAGAAAAGAGAAACAAGATGTATGGTTTGTGTATAATGAAAAACAACCTGACTTTATAAAATGTGTGAGAATTGCACTGAACATTTTAAATAATGGACCGTTGTTTAAAAATAAAAAAAGAAATGGAAGCAAATAACCGAAAAAGGGTTATGCTTATGGATGGTAGTGTAATACGAACTAGTCATCTTAATGCAGTAAAAATGTATGAAGAAAATAGAATTCGATATGCACGAGAGAAAAATAATTGAATAATTATGTAAACTTGAGAACGTGCATGAGGTAATAAAATTTATTAAATAAATCATACAAAAAGAATAAATATTTACCTCAACTTATGACTAGATAAGTAAATAAAAAAGGATATAAATAAAAATATTCTGAGACATATAATCAGCAGTAGTGTTTTTTATAAACGACAGCTGGTAATAATAGAATACATTCAGGAATTTGTATATGTAATATTATGTTTCATAAGCTGTAGAGAGGTTTGTACGGTTTTTGATGACCTACAAAATAAAAAGAAAATATAATGTAAACTTGGTTTGTAGTTTATTACAGATAGATATATCACCGTTAGAGAAGTCCTGGATAGAAGGAGGCAACGAAAAGGCAAACCAAATGGACCATAGTAGTACGAGTAATATTATTAAAAGAATACCTGTTATTTACAATGTTTTTCCAATATCGCCGAGAGCTGGACATAAAACAAAAATAAGATTTGTGTTAGTTAATGGAAAGAATAAATTCATAAACAAATATAAAGAAGATTTATATTAAAACAAGTATACCTACGTTGGAGAAACGCTAGACAGTTCATGGGAAACTTTTAAAGTATAAACAGACAATTCTCGGGGTGTTGACCTTTTGAGGTGAGGAACTGTCAAAAAGACAACAAGTGCGTGTGTGTGGGTGTTCAAATCACTACGGCAACTTGAAAGCCAGGAGCACTGAAGATGCAGGGTGACAACTTAAATGGTAGTTTCTGAAGATGGCGTTGAGAACTGTCACGTGTCTTTCCCGGGAATATAAATTGAAAACAAGAATCGACAAGATTCATTGATTGATGATTCACAGGTTAGCTGGTTATATAAAACTTAAAATCGTAGGGTTAGATACACCACGATTCATATTGATTTCTTTTGTATTAGCGTGTTAATTTTATTTTCATTCAAGTTTCATTCATTTTTATTTTCTTTGTTTAATTGTTTTTTTGTAATTTTGTAAAAATAATGGAGATGCAAATGGCCGAATTTGAAAAGTTTTTCAATGATTTAAAGTAAGTTAGAGGCAAAGACTTATCAATGTAGCTATACGAGTATTGAAATATATCGTGCGAACGTATATTCAATATAACGTTATGCAACAGGGATAATAAATATTTTCCTGAGATAGTAATAAGCATTCTTTAGTTTCAAGTTTAAAAGAGATAAAATAATTAATGGTGTTGAGTGTTAAGAGGATATAGCGTGCTGCAAATGTATATTTTCTGGCACAGTATTTGGCATCATTAATAGTTACAATAAAATTTTGATTATGAATTAATGATTTAAGATTAGATTTGAAATAAGGAAAGTGTTTCTGGGTAGCGGACTCTGAAATGCTAGCTATAACACGTGCGAATGGTTATAGATAGTAATCAGATTCAAGCTTTTCTCCAAACATTGACCATTGCGAAATTCTAGGTTTATCAGGGCATTACGTGCGAATATAATGTATCTGGTGAAAATAGAACTAGCAGAAAATGTAAACAATATACAAAAGTTAATTGGATTTATTTGTTGAGAAACAGGAAAATATTTTTAGAGTTCTATTTAATTAAGTATAAGAAAATATATTCGTATCATAACGAAACGTTACAACCTAGAACAAGGTACAAACGTTTTCTTATAATTATGTTTCTTTTAATATATATATATATATATGGTGAATACAGTATAGCGATGCTATATTTTTTTTATGTAATAAATATTAAATAAATTCGACAATTATGTTTTATATGATTTCTGGTTTTTCATTTTAAATAAGCTATAACCTTATCCCAATCTTTAATAAAAACAAGAGATTTGACGAGAGGGAAGAAATTCAGATACACTGAAGAATTCACGTATACTTATAAAGTACGTGCTGTTAAGATATATATAAAATATACATTAAGGATAATAAAAATTATCATCATCTTTATTATTTATGTTGCTGGAACAGCACACAACATAATTTATTTGGCAAAGCCTAATATATGGCAATCATATTCCAAATAGTTATGTTGTCACAGCAATATGTGCATAATTGCCAAAAAAAAAGTATAATCTACAAACTGAAATAGACATTTGTATAAGACGTATATGAACGAAACTCTAATATTTTAGTAAGTAACTTTTTCTTAATTATATTAAGTAATTTTAGATAAAAGAAGTTAATTACAAAAATATTAGGATTTTGTTCACAAACTATAAAATAAAACCATTAATTTTGGATAAGAATGTACTAGGCTTAATTTCAAAATTTGCCGCCATTTAATTTAGTACCTGAAAATTTCAAGAGATGAGTCTGATAGGGTTACAAAATTTAGTATTTAGTTACCCATCTCCTCTGTATAAGTTATCTATGATTTTAGCTCATCTATCTGTAATGAAAGTCTAATTTTATTACTTTTATATTCGCTAAATATTTCATTTCTACTTATCACAAAACAAAATTACTAAAATTTTTCTCACAAGGGAACAATGAAAAACTTATTTATTCTAATTATATAATATAATTTATACCTGCTAAGAACAAGAATATTTTCTTGATTTTTACGTCAGCGCCAGTGTCACCGTCTACTAATCAACATATAAAGGAATTTACTTTATTGTTTATAAATTTAAGGTCATAGGTCATAGTATTAGTGTTTTAGTGTGTTCATTCATTTGGTACGTTTGCTTTTCTAGCTGAATATAACAATACATATATTAGAGGTAGCCCGTATGTCAAAATAATTATGTTTAGTGTGATCGTCATTTTATAAACAGTGAGATATCGCGATGTAAATAAAGTTAGATTTTAGTAGAAATTGCATTGTAACCCTTATTTAATTAAAAAACGATATTAGTTTTTGTAAAATCTGTCTTTCCAAGTGATGAAATAAAAAGGTATTTGAGATTTTACGTTTATAGTTTTTTTAATGCAAAAATGATTAATTTCTTAATTCCGCGAACCACCTTTAAATTTTAGCGCTAAAAGTGTGCAATTTGATTGGCTCTTTTCGTGACCAAATGACACTCACTTAATTTAAATGACAGACATTTCTAGTCAGTTGACAGTTGCACTTTGTATCAGTGCGTATACACATAACATAATGATAACCTATATTACATTTCTGTAAATATTTTTTATATGTAAAATAATTTCTAAAAATATTTGTCTATTTTATCTTTTTTAAAGAATATTCCAAAAGTTAAAAATTACATATTTTGACTTCTAATCGAAATGTAGTATAATTTGATTTACCTACAATATATGACAGATATACCCACACAAAAAGAGCTATATTCAAACTTGTAAGGCCAGAATGAATAAATAGTACAATATGTAAGATTAGTTTTATCAGATAGTGCGGAACATATGTGGCCCCTAATCAAACTTATCAAAAATCTCCACTGAATATGTCTGTAAATGGTAGAGTGATTTGCTAACAAATAAACACTTCAAAATTGGGTATGTATTTTCATGATGAGAAGGATTTATTTATAATTATTGTATTTATGTATTTGCATTGTAATGTAATGATTTATCAAACACATTTACACGTGCAGACGATTATATTTAGATATGAAGTAATATACATAGTGTAATGAAGATGCTTTTAAATACGTATTTACTTCGTTTTGTAGTAAAAAATTTCTTGATGATTTGTGGATATAAACAATACTTTTCCTTACCAAGATGGAATTATAAATATCTGTGTATAAAATACTTTTATATATGAAATAAATTGCATAAATAAACCTATAAATGACATATTAATTAACAGATATTAGTAAAGTAATGATTGTAGTAGGTAAGAATAATTAATTTGCAATTTTAAAATTAAGCGTTTTGATATTTTAGAGAATTCTTGCTGAACAATAATACCTCTTCACGCAATACCTTACTTTGAAAGAAATTATATAATTGCTGTTCATTTTTTGGTAATAAAGCTCATCTTATGTGTGGTAATACGTTAAAAAAAATCCGCATTAAGGGTCCTATATAGTGGATCTGTCAACAATGGAAAAATAGCAGCTTTTAGATGCAAGATATTTTTGTGGATTTTAAATTTGGAAAAAACCTTTCAACGTGAACTTATGAAGAATTTAGTAATCTACCCCGCTGAAGAATCAAATTTAGAAAAAAATTATCGGATTAAAAAAAATTAATTAATATGTCAAAATATTAAAAACAAGTTTTCTCAAAAATCCTTCGGAGGTTCAGGTTATAAATTGAATAAAAAGCTACCCCGCTCTGCACTTTTTTTTCGATCAATTATTCTTTACTTTGTTTTAAATGAATATAAAATAATTTAAAATTAGGCAACCCACATTACAATGAATTGTTATTCTAGTAAAAATCTTTCCCGCGGTTACAAATGTGTAAATATTTGGTCATAAATGAATTTTTATTCGCCTAGATATTGAGTTATTATTTCAAATATTTATTATATATTCCCTATGTGTAATAAGTACTCGGACATGCTTGGCTTATTAAATTATGTGCTATGCAACCAATATTACATTTCCGATCCACTACATAAGACCCTTAAGGAAGATAATTTTACAAGCAAAGACATTATTCCTCTTATAGTGATAAAAGTAGAGTCTGTTTCAAATTATAAGAACATAACTTTCAACGGCTCTAATGCTTTTATTGCACCACCTGCGGCA
This sequence comes from Amphimallon solstitiale, assembly GCA_963170755.1. Taxonomy (NCBI): domain Eukaryota; kingdom Metazoa; phylum Arthropoda; class Insecta; order Coleoptera; family Scarabaeidae; genus Amphimallon; species Amphimallon solstitiale. The sequence goes on from OY720675.1 coordinate 15,865,373, forward strand.
ATAACTCATTCATACGTTGCTAATAGGTAAACCGTCCGTACCCGTTCAATAAGGAGACCAGGTATAATAATTATCGTCACAGAAGGTGGTGCAATAAAATCATTAGAGCCCTTGAAAGTTATGTTCTTATAATTTGAAACAGACTATATCTAGCTAGTCATCGTACTAGTTTAATATTAACTGGTGATGTTGGATTCGGTTACTTTTCAGTACTTGTAACTATCCGTTACTTTCGAATTCAATATCCGTTACTTTTTATTCGTTACCGAGTACTCGTTCAAATCTATGCGGTGCGGGAATATGTATAGTTAATTTATGATACAAACAAAATGTTCACTTATATCCTAATTTAAATATATATTTAATAAATAGTAAATAAATAAAATTTGTTAAAAGTATCACACAAAACATTCCAAAGTATTTTTTAAGGAGTCCCCATTCTACTTACGATAGGCGAGATATTTTATCATAAAACCATAAAAATCCCCGACTCCGATATTTAATCCCACAAATAAATGTGGAATATACAGGTTGAGTCATTAGTAGCCGCTTCTTCGATTGCTCTTTTGTTTTTTAACTAAAAGAAAAAGCAATTAGTGCAGGATTCATGGTTGCTTGTGGCGCATATTGTAAAAATACTTTAAGCTCTGGCGCACTTCCGGTTTCACCGAAAATGCACGGAACTTCATTTTTTTAAACGATTCACCCTATATATTTTTGGATTTTCTTGTACTGCTTTAAATTGCTTGTTCAACTGGTTTTTCTTTTTCAAAATTGAGCCAATAGTTTTTGAGTTATTAATTTTTTTTGAAAATATTTGACCAAAACACGTGTTCAGAAAAAAATCATTTTCACATTGTTTTTAAAAATAAAACCATTGACCTTGGTGGTGCTTGTAGCCAAGAAAATTCTGCATCATTTGGTAAAGTTGCACTCGACAATACCACAAGAAACTTTGATTTTTCAAAGCCTACTTCCTAAAATTTTCACATACCAAAAACTTATTTTTTTTGAATAGAACACCCAGTATTTTATTGAGTCATTTTGTTCCTTTTTTTATTCTCTTTCATTTTTGTTACCAATGTCCTATACCTATCTTTTCTAATTTTTGAGATAATCACTATAGGAGCAATTAGTGGTCAATTAAAGAACTACGAGCGCTGTTGTTCTATGCACCAAAATATTCGTTCAACCAATGGAAGGCAGGGATGGCGCCCGACTTCCTTAGTCAACTGTCAAACAAAGTAAATGTTATATCCAACTATCCCAAAAGTAATAATTTTATAGAATGAAGAGCATCGCATTTCAATTTTTTAATTCCGGCAATGTCCAGTTGTAGTATTTCATTTTTAACACTGTTGGTTAACATCGAAATAAAATAAAGGTTATGTTTACTGACATATTTGAAGATGTCTTCAAAAAGTTTTGAAAATCCGTTCGTAGATAGCGAAGATACTCTCATCCATTAATATTTTCATCAAAGAAATAAAGGTACAAAAGTTAATGTTTTTGCTTTTAAAAACAATGTGAAAATGATTTTTTTTCTGAAGACGTGTTTTGGTAAAATATTTTCAAAAAAAATTAATAACTGAAAAACTATTGGCTCAATTTTGAAAAAGAAAAAACAGTCGAACGGACAATTTAAAGCAGTACAAGAAACTCCAAAAATATATAGGGTAAGTTATTTAAAAAAATAGTTTCGTGCATTTCCGGTGAAACCGGAAGTGCGCCAGAGCTTAAAGTAGTTTTATAATATGCGCCACAAGCAACCATGGATCTTCCACTAATTGTTTTTCTTTCATTTAAAACATAAAAGAGCAATCGAAGAAGCGGCTACTAATGACTCACCCTGTATATAGTACATGGCACAAAATTTATTTTACATTACATCAATACAATAAGATCAAATAACTTTTATAATGAAATCGACCTTCGCAAATACAAGCAATACTAATAATTGTTTAAATTGAAATATTTTGTACAAAGTTATTTACTCTAAATTGCATTTTTTACTAAAATATTTCAGACAAGAATGTATGTATTCTAAAAGGTAAGGCCGATTGTGCCTTTACGAGCAAAAATATTTCGAAGCAGTTTTCTTCTTGTGGTAGCTGTTCATTAGCGGCACATTTTAAAAATACTTTGTATTATACAGAGTGTTCCATAACTTGGTGGCTAACCATAGTTATAGTTTTTTAAATGGAACACCCTATATATTATTGCATTTTTGAATTCCCCGTATAATTTTTAGTGAAAAAGTTATAAGATAGTATAGGCCTAAAGTGTAAAGTTTTTGACTTATTCCCATTTTTCTGAAAAATTCAATGTTTGTATAAAATTATATTTCTCGAAAACGACGTATTAGATGGACAATATTTTTTGCAATATTGTTTACAATATTGCAAAAATGTTGTTTTATTTTTTTACAATTACTAACTGCATGTGCAGAAAACTGGATTAAAATTAGATGACACGTTTTTGTATAAAAGTTAATTTTTTTAAATGGAACACCCTGTATATCAGTTCATCTTTGAATTGTTTATTAAATTTCGTGTCAGAAACATGTAAGACGTTAATACAGTAAAAGTGACTATTACAGAGTTATTGTCGTTTTTTGATATGCTTTAGTTAGTTTTTGCAAAAAAGTCAATTTTTTCAAATGGAACACCCTGTATATTATTTCATTTTTGAATTTCTTATTAAATTTCACATCAAAAACATCTAAGACGTTAATACTTTAAAGGTGACTATTACTGAGCTATTGTCTCTTTTTAATATAATTTTGTCAGTTTTGTGGTTTAATTAATATAGTATAGTACTGACAAAATTATATCAAAAAGAGACAACAGCTCAGTAATAGTCACTTTTATAGTATTAACGTTTGACATGTTTTTGATGTGAAATTTAATATGAAATTCAAAAATGAAATAATATACAGGGTGTTCCATTTGAAAAAATTGACTTTTTTGCAAAAACTAACAAAAGCATATCAAAAAACGACAATAACTCTGTAATAGTCACTTTTAAAGTATTAACGTTTTACATGTTTCTTACATGAAATTTAATAAACAATTCAAAAATGAACTGATATACAGAGTATTCCATTTAAGAAAATTGACTTTTATACAAAAACGTGTCATCTAATTTTAATCCAGTTTCCTGCACATGCAGTTACTAACTGTAAAAAAATAAAACATGCTTCTATTAGGACCTCTTATTGTAAACAATACTGCAAAAAATTTTGTCCATCTAATAGGTCGTTTTCGGGAAATATAATTTTATACAAACATTGAATTTTTCAGAAAAATGGGAATAAGTCAAAAACTTTACACTTTAGGCCTATACTATCTTATAACTTTTTGACTAAAAATTATACGGGGAATTCAAAAATGCAATAATATATAGGGTGTTCCATTTAAAAAACTATAACTATGGTTATATACCAAGTTATGGAACACTCTGTATAATACAAAATATTTTTAAAATGTGCCCCTAATGAACAGCTACTACAAGAAAAAAACCGCTTCGAAATATCTTTACTCGTAAAGGAACAATCGGCCTTACCCGCGTAGTTGATTCACCCTGTATATTATGAGAGTAACTTTTTGAAAAAGTAACGAATATTTGAAACCAATATTCGTTACTTCGGATCTTATCGAGTAACGAATACTTTAGTAACGGATAGTTGCATTCGCAACACCACTGATATTAACATTCAACAACTTATAAGTAAAAAATGACTTAAAATAATTTTTAAACAGATTAATTGTTCGTATACTCCTTAGATTGTGACTTTAAAATAAATATGTATCATAAATTATAGTTGTATAAATTGTCAACAATAATGACCATAATAAATTATAACAAATGTTGAAATTGTCCACTACCTTCTTCCAAGCATTTTACACACTTCCTCCAAATGCTACCAAATATATTTTTGTAGTACGGGACAATTTATAATTTCATTAATTTTAATTATAATTATGTCTTGCTGATCTTTATAATCTTGCACAGGTACTTAATTGATTGAGTTTTTTTATAAATGGCCATAATAAGAAATCACATGGTGTAAGATCACAAGATCTTGGAGGAAATTCATTTTCGCTGTTTAAACTAATTAAACGATTTCCAAACAATTCTCGTACCATACTCATTGTTTCACCAGTTGTATGAGCTCTGGCAATATCTTGCTGAAAGTAATCCACAGCTAGTTCATCAACCTGAAGCTGATTAAGGAAAGACAAGAGTATTTCTTGTCGATATCTTTGTGCAGTCAAGGTACCATTAAAATAAAACTGGACCAATATCCTTCTACTACTTATAGCGCACCAAACACCAACTTTCTGAGGATGCAAAGGAGCTTTAGCATACAAATTATTGGGCTTTGTCACTCCATATTCTCATGTTTTCTGAGTTAAGGTATCCACTAACATGAAACTTTGCTTGGTTCGAAAAAAAAATTATGTCTAGGAGTTCATCATTAAAATTATTTGTAAACCATTCACAAAATGCTACTCGTCGCGGACAATCAATATTGAAAATTTCTTGTAAACAAGTTATACCATATGGAAATAAGTGTAAATCTTCATTTAAGAATGTATGACAAGAACCAACTGACAACCCAGTTTGTTGAGCGAGAGTTCGTACTGAAGTTTTTGGGGCATGAGTCATTATTCGTCTAGCATTACTAATCGCTTCTTCTGTCCGGACTTTTAGTCGACCACTACCCTCTTGTCGTGCCACACTACTGGTTTGTCGAAAAACTGGAACCATTCTTATCAGTGTGCACTGAAAATTATTATAATTAAAAGCGAGGTTGGGAAATTCATCTCAAAATTCTTCCACACAAGCTTGAATTGAGTATTTCCATTGTCCATCGATCTTTTGACTATTTCGAAAATAAGATTCAAACATGAATGCTTTGTGTAGCATTTTCAAAACTATAAATAACTATCTTTGATATTAGAGTCTGACAATTATTGACAGACAACAATTGAGATTTAATATTTTTAAAACAAATCATAGACTTAAGTTCGTACATACGATTTTTTGTTCAACACCTACTTGACTTCGAATTTTTCTGAACACCCAATGTAAAAAGCAACGACCCTAATTGTATCAACAGATTGCAAATCAAAGACGTCGTTATGCGATGAATAAAATATATCTTCCGGTAAAATTCCATATACCAACGTCCATTAATGTTTTTTACTTTCTTATACGTAGTATAAGGAAGTATTGTGATGATGAAAATTTTCGACCTCGAGATTTTTGCAGATGTCCACGTTTTGAAGTCCCCTGATACCGAAAAAGTGGTTTTTAAAAAATGTCTGTGTGTGTGTGTCTGTCTGTCTGTGTGTGTGTGTGTGACCACGATAGCGGTCAAACCGCTGTAAATATCAATTCCAAATTTTGTATTTACGTGTATAATCTCCCTCTTGAGATCTGATTAGTTTTTCAGTAAAATCGGTAGACCGGAAGTAGCAGTTTACTTCAGTGAAAAATTCGAATTTCGCCAATATTTCGTCAATTACTAAGTTTAAACAAATTTATAAAGAATTCATATGTGCTTAAAATTAAAATTGAGAAACATTTTATTTAAAAAGTTTTTCGAAATTACTACCGGAAGTAGGTCTTTTACTCTTATCGAAAATCAGTTTTTTGCCAATATTTTGCAAGTCATGCTTTTTAGACAGGTACGCTACGAATATAAAAGTATTTAGAACTTAATTTCCAATATCTTTTGTATAAAAAAAATTTCAAAATTCGGACCGGAAGTATCACTTTTACTCTTACCGAATAACGACTTTTTGCAAATATGTCGTAAATTATGCATTCTACATATATTTACTAAGAGTACAAAAGTATTTAGAATTGGATTTGCAATATTTTTTGTATAAGTGAAATTTCAAAATTCGGACCGGAAGTAGCACTTTCATACGTATAAGAAAGTCGTGTGGTGGCCACACCTCATTTTTTACTAGTGGTGGCAGTATACAAGAAATTAAACGTTTACTTAACGATAATCTCAAAGTAATGACCAAATTCTTCAATTTAAATGTAGATTATGATAACTGTATTTATAATCAGCAGCTGGACAAAGGATATCCTAAGTGCAACGACCTCACAATTCAGAATAAACAAATGCACAGCAGACAAAATGAAATTGGCATAAATCATTGTAGAAAATAATCTGAATCAAAACATAACCAAGAAGGTTTCCGTCACCATAATTAAATGAAACATATTAAGAGAACATGGAAATTGATCAAGATATTCATCATTATGAGCATATGAATATGTCTAAGTGAAAAGTGTGTCAAATTTAACATGATTCAATACAAATAGTGTCACAAATAATAATGCATCAACGTTCTAAAAGCTATTCATGCCAGACACAATTATTTTCATATACAAAGTATATTTAAATTCAGTATGCATATTAATTGTTGACCAGCTGTGAATGCTTTTTCGATTAAATGAACAATATTTGTAACTTTCTTTTGTACCAATAAAAAATCATAATTACTGTATTCAAGTTGGTAGAAGTCACTATATTGTATATTTTTATTTGAGCTTTCACTATCTCTTAATTTAGTGAAAATTTTAATCTATTAAAATATAAATTTAACATCTGTAGAACAACATTCAATGCTGGCAATAAGTACTTCACATTTAGAGGAAGATAAGATTATTTTAAAACAATTCTATATTTAGATTAAGTATTTAATGTTTCTGATAAAATTATACATATTTACATTAGTAGGTATTACATTCGTTTCTCTTCACTGCTTGAAGTTTAAATATAAATTTTCTAGAATATTCTGCATGCACATTCATATACATAAGCCGTGTTTTTAGGGAGAAAGCACCACAAAAATTCCTTCTAGTCCCATCTATAAAATAACAGCCTACTTATAGTATTTACCCCAAAAATAGCACATGATTAGAATATATGGGGACAAGAAAACTGCGGGAGTAGAAAATCTAACCCCTATATATGATAATATGTATGCAATGTCTTCTGTAATCTAACAAAGTTTGTTAACTAGGGGTCAGCTTAACAGTGGCGGCTCGTGACTGATGTACCTGGGAGGGCGGCTCGCGGGCATTCAAGTAGGTAGGTCCAATAAACAAAAGCGCTCCAGGTGAACAATATTTGGGGTCTCTAACAAATCATTAAAAGATCCGCAAATATAAATTAATTGAGTACTCACTAATATTATTTTTTGAAGTGAAAATCCATTCTTCTGTTTTTATCGGAAATAAACCGTTCAATAACTTTTTCATTAAAATTTGGTATTTCTCGCACCATTGACTTTTCAATTGAAAGCATTGCAAGTGCTGTTAGTCTGTTTTCACTCATGGTATTTCTTAAATACGTTTTAATCAATTTTAGTGTCGAAAAACATCTCTCCGTTTCAGATGTCGTCATCGGAATAGTAATTAATATTTTCAAAACTTTAACAATTTCCCCGAAAGCAGTGTCTAACCCGAAAGATGTGAGAAAGTTTAATGTTTGCAAACACCCAGAAACACTTTGAATTTCACTAGAATTTTCGGAATCTTGTCCTGTTATTTCTTTCCTGGAGTAAAATATACTTAGTTCCATTTTCAGAATGTCCTTATTTATCATAGGGTATGCTTCACAAAATTGGTTAATGTTTTCCAAAGGCAGTGTTTTTTCATATTCTTTATAATTGCCCTTTAAAAATAATTTTGCACCACATAAATGATTCTTAAAAGAAAACCGAATTCTCACTTCTGAAGTAATTATATCACATACCTCTCTTGCAGTCACGTTAAGATTTTCTTGATTTAGTCTACGTCGCTTTTTTGGAACTTCTGTATTCACTGGTTCATTTGTTATGGGTGGTAAATTATTTCTAATTTGTGCAATTTCTTTTTCAAAATTATCTACGCATTTCTGGACTTTTATAACGTCTGCTTCAATTTTTTGTAGCTGGCTAAATAAAATATCTACATGTGGCATCACTTTTGAAAAAAAAATTAACCAAAACAAAAATGAGTCATCTTCTAGCCATTTAATAAATCCAGCTGCTTGAGTCACTGTTTCAGAGTTGTATTGTTTTGGAATTCCTGAAATTATATTTTCAAAGCATTCAAGAAGGTCGTCTTTATTGTTGTAAACACTTTGTACTATACCAGACTTAAAATTCCATCGTGTTTCAGAATTTCTTGGAATACGTTTGCCAGAAACATGTTGAAGAGCTGCCATTCTGTCTGGTGATTGAGAAAAAAAAGTTGATATGCCATTTAAATTTGTAAAAAATATTCGTACACTAGTGATGCTTGAGGCTGCCCCTTCAAGTATTTTATTAAGTTGATGAGCGTAGCAATATACAAAATGTGCATTTTTGTACTGTTCCCGAATTTTCACGTTCACACCACCTAAATGACCACGCATAACAGCAGCTCCGTCATATGTTTGACAAATCAGTTTGTCGGGGCAATCTGGTAAAATCGGTGAAATCTGTTCTAAAATGCATTGAGACAGTCCTTCTGCATCTTGGCTTTTCGGATTCGCAAACCCCCAAAACCTCTCAAATATTTTTCCATTTAGCTCATAACGTAATACAACTACAGTTTGAGTTTGAGTTGATACATCTGTGGTGTCGTCAGCCATAAGTGCAAGATACGCAGATTCTTGAATCTCTCCGAGAATATGTTCACGACAAACCTCCAACATACATTGTAAAATTTCATTCTGAATAGATTTTGATGTGCCTTTGAACACTGTCGCTTCTTGAATATGGCTATTAAAGGCACTATCAGCGTTTGCTAAAAAATCAACCAATTCTAAAAATACCCCTCTATTTGTATAGTCTTTTGTCTCGTCGTGACCGCGAAGGGCAAGATTACACGTTCCGCACAGTTTTAATATGTCTATTATTTTGGAAAGTACCTGTCGATTTTTGGTCACAGTCTCATTATGCTTACGGATTTGATCCGCATAAACCCTACTTAGGGATGTAGCAATATTAGTCCTTCCTAAAAATTGAAAACTGACTAGATTATTTCTATGTTTGGTACTATTTTCGTGTTTATTTATTTTTCTAGAAAGGTGCTTTAAGTCGTATATCCCATTTTTTGTCCAGTTATCATCTCCCTCAAAAAGCAAACACACAAAACAGAAGAATGAATTTTTTCCTCGCAACCACAAATCCAAACAATTTTGTTGTATATGTTTTTGTCGAACTTACGCACAAAAGCATTTTTATTTTTGCACTGTCGCTGCTCCTGCACTATATTTAATTCTGGCGTTGGACGACCAGTTTGTTTTATTTCAAGTTTTTTATTTAAGCTTAAACCGCTAAATATAAGGTTTTTAATTTCGCTCACTTTCATAATTGTCGTTTGCAGTCTAGTCTAAGGCTATGAGACGATGCTAAATTTTACAAAAAATTTTCATGTAAATCTTATTTTTGAAATTTAGGAACGTGTAAAACAGAAAAGTGCTTTCAATATTTCATGCGAAGTTTAGCGGCTAAATTATTTAGAGTTGGTTCTAATTCCTGTGTGATATCTGCCTGAAAAACTGTGCAATAGATTAAAATGGGGATAAAATTGCAATTGACGACAAAGTTAACTAAACCAAACTAACTTAAAAATAAATTTGCGGTTTCAGAGTTTTTTAAGTTCTTATTGCATAAATTGAAAGATGTCCTGGTCACGTGAACAGGTGTCTGTGTTAATAGAGGACTATAAAATATCCTTGTTTATATGCAGTTAAAGATGTAAACAAACATGCTCGTGCCACAGGAATGGAGGCAATTAAAAATATAGTGATAAAAATAAAACCAGGCGTGTCCATATCAGATATTAAAGCTAAATTTCATGGTTTAAGAACTAATTTCTTAAATAAACATAGAAAATATAGTCTCAAAAAAGTGGTGCAGGAGAAGATGATTATAAATGTTAACTGTATATCCTAAGGAATCAAAGAATTTAAAACTAATTTCTGGAAGGGCAACCAATCTTTCAGTTACGATAACACTAAAATTACGTCTCTACATCATATATTAGGCATTTGCGTGTGCTAAATTTGATATGTAATAATGCATACGTGTCATACAGGAGAAATGCGATAATATTAAAATTGTTTGCTAAATTAAAGCAGAAAATTTTCGTAATAATTTAAATAGAAATTTTCCTTAAAATTTAGCATCGTCTCATACAGGCCTAATATCTAATAAAAGTAATAAAAATCCCACAAAATGACACTATTTGTTGAAACGTTTTTTTGGAACAGCAAGCGTGCGACTGCAACAGACTAGGACGGACTGAGATGCTATGGGGCGCGTCTAAAAGAGCCGATCAGTGAATATATCACACGTGCATCACAAATTCTCCCACTACATGTCGCGCGGTGGTTACCATGACAACCATCGTATGAATCTGGGGCGGAATATATGAAGCCCCCTCTCAGCGTTCCATGAAGTTACAAGTTGAATCAAATTGATCGCAACGCAAGCAAGGGGTATGGCCGTTCGTTTTCTATTATTTTTTTAAAAATATTTCGTAATTTTTCTCATTTTTTTAAATTTGGCAGAGGGGGCGGCGCCCCAGAGCCCTCCCGCACGAGCCGCCACTGGGTCAGCAGTCAGAGGACATTGCCATGAAATATTGCTTCTGGAGAAGATGCATCTACTGTCAAATTACTGTTACTTGGTAACTAACTACTTCTATACTCACCAAGTGTTAATACATGGGGAATGTACCCCTAACTGCCGATGCATATTGATAAAGTTTCATATACGCTGACTATATACGAATAAGATATGTACAGTGTCAGTGAGATACAATAATAAGTAAACATTTTTTTAGAATTATACAAGGGCAATTATTACATTAAGAGGGGCGTATACCTAGCGAAAACTAAGGCATCGCCGTTTCGAGTTTTTTGAATTTATTTTGTAATTTTAGTATCTCAAATTTGGGTTAGTGATGCAAAAGGAATCAATTTATAATGTCAAGGTCAGTTTTTGTATTAATTTATTTTCTTAAGAAAGTTATGTGTTTTAGAAATAACCACAAAAATGCATGAATTTGATTAATGTCTACTAACTAAGGCTGGTACACAAAAGGAAAAAAACGACCTCTACGCGCCAGCTGCACATTTGATGTACGATATAACGAAAAAATCAAATTTATGTAATTATTTTTAAAGATAAAAGACATGAAGCAGTAAACATTGTCACACACATTTTACACGAGGTTTTTCGCGTCGTCTATCCCCACTTTACGGTATCTCTACCGGTCCTAGCGAAGACGAAAATCTATCGGAATCAGTCGGCTATTGCAGACTTAAATGCGAGTGACAGTTTAATTACAAACTGCTCCACTTACTCACACCCCCTTGCGACTACCCGTCCCGCGAGTAATATAAGATGCATAAGTGTCTATTTGTTGGTAAACGCCCGTCTTAAATGTGATAATTGCGGCACTGTTTTCATTGATGATATGTAGGTGTATAGAATCTAGAAAAACTGTACAGAAGTTGCTAATAATATCTTCCTTATAGACATTTGTCAAAATAGTACCTACGTAAAAAAAGCGGCACACGCCTAGCATGTGTCCATGCATTGCTGAAGCGGGATAGATCATTTTTTTGAATCTAACTGTATTTGTCATTTGAAAGTTTGTTAGTTTTCTATTTTCGTATTTACTTTACTAATCTTTAACTTTTATTTACTCAGAGATTAAGATAAATGGTTGTTTTAAAACCTAACACACATAAATAAACAAGAAACAAGAAAATATTAAATTGTTGGATGTCAAATAGCTGACTCAAAATGGAGTTCCCACCACATCAGAAACCGAATTAGTGTGGCTTCTGAACATCAGGTGGCACTGAAAATCGTTTTTCGCAACCGACACGGCCAAAGTACGAACTAGAGACGGTGATTCAATACCACTACAAATTTCGATGGGCCGGAACAATTTCAAAATAATAAAATGAAACTAATTAATATTTCAGGATATATACCTTCCCATAGTAAAATACTATTACATGAAAGCCAGTTACAAATTAAATACTATAAATAAAGCTATTAAATATTATTTTTTCTACACCTGTATTTTATATAACATTTGGCTATACTGTTTAGGATGCAAGCAGTGTTGACAAATTTAAAATGTTTAGATGACAATTATGACAAACGTCAGAAGATAATTATGTCAAAAGGTGTATGAATATTATTATTTATGACAGTCCTGAAATGGCTTTTGTAGGTTATATTACTTGACAGGTAAAATTTCGCAATATCTCAAATTAGACGCCATTTTAGTTTAGTGGCGCATGTCGGTTGCGAGAGCGACACAACTATATGTCTATTTATGCAAAAGTGCATTGTATAATATGGTAAACAGGTTTGGTTTTAAATTTCATCTATTCCACAAATTGTCTGTGTCGTTGTCAATTACCGATGGAGATGCATATATTGTAGCATATATGTTTCATTTTATATGTACCTTATCTCATAAGAAGAAGGAGTGAATCAAATATCGCGCCAAAATAGTACATGTTTTTAAAAGATTTCATTGGATCTTGCGCAGTCAAGTTTAATAAGGAAAAATAAGTACGCAATATTCGCCACATTTTCTAACATAACCAAACAAATTCAGCTATTACCTGTGAACATTTCTCTTGTATTTTTGCTTCACTTTATTATGTTTTACTGTGTTATTAAATACAATCTTTAAGTACATTACAAACACTAGAAATCAGGGAGATCCTAGCAAACCGTTAAATTCACCACACAAAGAACGTCTAGTACACTTAAGATGACAAAAAACAATTTTAAATATGTACAAAATGTTAAAGTAAACTCCAAAAATAGGAACAGCAGTAATTGCAATGAACATTTCCAAACACCATGTCAGATAAAGGTGATTAGGACAAAGAACGGTTAATAACTATCGTAATGAAATGAATGGTAATATTTTTGAAAAATGGTTTGAGCAAGTATTGCATAAATTGCCAGATAAACCTGTAATAGTCACGGACAATGCATCTTATCATTCCCGTAAGGACTACCTACCTGGAAAAAAAGGATGGATGGATTAATGAATATTTCGGTGGGATATTACATTATTTCTTCTTATTCTGATACAGGGTATAATAAAAAAAAAAGATTTCGTTTAACCAGACTCGTGTAAAATTAACGCAGTGTGGTCTTTAAACTCCAATGTTTACATTAATTTCTTAATCGGATATATGCATCTACGTATGTACTCTTTTTTCCACAGGTCCTACATACTCAAGACCCGCGTGTTGCGTAGCGGTAAAAGTAAACTGTAAAATGCACGATAAATATGGGTCAAATGGTCTAACATCAGAGACTGTATTTCAAAGCGTCTTGTCAGTTTTAATTGAATGTGTAGGTACCTTTTATTTACATAAACAAGCAAACTGGCAACGTATTATGTATTCTTCTGAATGTCCTTCACTAATACAACTTATCATTAATTTACATATTTTAATTCTTATTTTTATTTCATTCCAGAAAAATATTTCCATCTATAAAATTCAAATTAAAAACATGTGGCATTAATAATGAATTGACTGATTCTTCTCAAGTGTAAAACTTATTACATGATACGTTATTTAAACGGGTTTAATGAACTGACGAAGAATGTCACCCAATATCCTTATTATGACATTGATATTCATCGTAGGATAAGTACACATGTCTGGCAACTTCCATATATCGTTATGTAAGTAAGAGCTTCATTACTTGTTCTTTTATAAAAAAAAAATGAGGTGTGGCCACCACACGACTTTCTTATACATATATGCCTTTCAAATTATGCAAAGTTGTTCTAAACTAAGTTTTAAAATTTTGAATTTTTTTTTATACATTAATTATTTAAAACTATACAATTTTAAGAATTTTTTTATACAAAACTTATTACATGATTCAAAATCCTATTCTAAGTACTTTCATTCTCTTAACAAATCGCTATAGAATCCATACTTTGCTATATATTCGAAAAAAAAAGTGCTACTCCCTAAGAGTAAGTGTTACTTCCGGTATGAATTTTGAAATTTTTTTTATACAAAAGATATTGAAAATTATGTTTTAAATACTTTTATACTCGCAACATACCTGTCTAAAAAGCATGACTTGCAAGATATAAGCAAAAAACTGATTTTCGATAAGAGTAAAAGACCTACTTCCGGTTGGAATTTCGAAAAACTTTTCTAAGACAATTTGTCTTAAACTTAATTTTGAGTACATATGAATTCTTTATAAATTTGTTTAAACTTAGTAGTTGACGAAATATTGGCAAAATTCGATTTTTTCACTGAAGTAAACTGCTGCTTCCGGTCTACCGATTTTACTGAAAAACTAATCAGATCACAAGAGGGAGATTATACACGTAAATACAAAATTTGGAATTGATATTTACAGCGGTTAGACCGCTATCGTGGTCACACACAGACACACAGTTTAAACAAATTTATAAAGATTTCATATGTACTTAAATTTTATTAAAAAAGTTTTTCTAAATTCTTACCGGACAAGTCTTTTACTCCTATCAAAAATCAGTTTTTCTTTACCTTTCCTTCCCTTTTATTTTGTTATATTATTTTTTAAGTTTTGTGCAAATACATTATCTCATTTCCTAATAATTGCTAAAAATATAAAATGCCGTATACAAAAATATCAGGGAAACAGTAAAAGTGAATCAAGAAAAGGAAATATAAATTTCCTTATACATGTATACCTATATCTATCGTAACAGTAGAAATTCATATGAAACTAAACACATAAAGCACAATATGTGTGTAGGTATTATTCCTGAAAATTAGAGACGGGCATGAATTTAATCGAACTGATTTTTTTGTGGTAACCTTTTTTTGTAACTAAGTGTACATAGGAATAATTTTAATTTAGGAAACTTAGAATTTTTGCATTGAAAGTCTTGAGGTTTGATCTAATCGGTAATATTCATCACCTGATGAAGCCCTAGTAGGGTGAAACAATTGTAGTGAACATTTTAAATAAAATTGAGAACAATTTTATTTAAAAAGTTTTTCGAAATTCCTACCGGAAGTAGGTCTTTTACTCCTATCGAAAATCTTTTTTTTGCGAATTTTTCGCAAATCGTGCTTTTTAGACAGGTACGTTACAAGTATAAAAATGAGGTGTGGCCACCACACGACTTTCTTATACGTATGAGCGTTTCAAATTATAGAATTTTAAGAATTTTTTTACAAAAATTATTCAAAATCCTATTCTAAGTACTTCTATTCTCTTAATAAATCTCTATAGAATGCATACTTTGCAAGATATTCTCAAAAAAGTCCTCCTCGCTAAGAGTAAAAGTGATACTTCCGGTCCGAATTTTGAAATTTCATATATACAAAAAATATTGCAAATCTAATTTTAAATACTTTTGCACTCTTGATAAATATATATGCATAACTTACGACATATTTGCAAAAAATCGCTATTCGATAAGAGTAAAAGTGGCACTTCCGGTCTGAATTTTAAAATTTTTTTTATACAAAAGATATTGAAAATTATGTTTTAAATACTTTTGTACTCGTAACGTACTTGTCTAAAAAGCATGACTTGCGAAATATTTGCAAAAAACTGATTTTCGATAAGAGTAAAATACCTACTTCCGGTAGGAATTTCGAAAAACTTTTTAAATAAAATTATTCTCAATTTTCATTTTAAGTATATATGTATTCTTTATAAATTTGTTTAAACTTAGTAGTTGACGAAATATTGACAAAATTCGATTTTTTCGCTGAAGTAAACTGCTACTTCCGGTCCACCGATTTTACTGAAAATCTAATCAGATCTCAAGAGGGCGATTATATACGTCAATACAAAATTTGAAATTGATATCTACAGCGGTTTGACCGCTATCGTGGTCACACACACACACACAGACACACACACAGACACATACACAGACACACAGACATTTTTTAAAAACCACTTTTTCGGTATCAGGGAACTTCAAAACGTGGACATCTGCAAAAATCTCGAGGTCGAAAATTTTCATCATCACAATACTTCCTTATACTACGTATAAGAAAGTAAAAGGATTTAAAATATAATTTTCAATACCTTTTGTATAAAAAAAATTTCAAAATTCAGACCGGAAGTACCACTTTTACTCTTATCGAATAGCGATTTTTTGCAAATATGTCGTAAGTTATGCATTCTATATATATTTATCAAGAGTATAAAAGTATTTAATTCTAGATTTGCAATATTTTTTGTGTATATGAAATTTTAAAATTCGGACCGGAAGTAACACTTTTACTCTTAGGGAGTAGCACTTTTTTTCGAATATATTGCAAAGTATGTATTCTATAGCGATTTATTAAGAGAATAGAAGTACTTAGAATAGTATTTTGAATAATTTTTGTGTAAAAAAAGTTCATAAAATTGTATAGTTTGAAACGCTCATACGTATAAGAAAGTCGTGTGGTTGCCACACCTCATTTTTTACTTGTAAATTATGGAGTTTCAACACGTATCTCCGTCTTCAATCAATTATTATGAAAGGCACTAAGAAACATCGTTAGATATTTAGAACCAGTTGTTGTTTGTCTTAAACGTTAAAAGCATTAAGAACCAGTTTTCTTAAACGAAGAAACTAATACATTATAATGTTACTAAAAATATCATGACTGGAAACAATTCGGATTCCGTCCAGAAATGTTATTATTACAAAACTGCAAGTTGTGTTTGACCTATAAGAGAAATAAATGATTACCACAGTGTCATATAGAAGATTAAGATCCTTATCTTGATGATATATATTACTTAAGTACCTAATCTAATATATATGTATTTCAACAAAAATCTTCCGATATTAAAAGAATTCCTTATCATAGCTTCGTAATGACTTGAAATATTTGTTGTTTATCGCAATTACTTAACAGGCACAACATTTTTCTTTTCGAAGTGATTGCAAAATGGGGTTAATAATGTGTGACACACTTTCACGGCTGTACGATTAACACTCCTCCGAATGTGGTCGAACTTGTTTTCATGTCGAACAGGTTGTTTACTAAGTACTGAGATATTGAAGATTTTCATTCCAAGTTTCTATGAAAGTTCCATGTGTAATATACGTATATTCAATTGATGTGCTGTATACAGTATCTTCCATACGAATTACCATTATTAATAATAATAATACTTTATTGTGTACCCAACAGTAAAAAAAACCAGCAAGGAGAACACTGTAATTTACAATAGATGTGCGGATTACAAATAATATAATACAATAAATTACACTACACAGAGGTCATTAATAATTAGTATAAAAAGCAGAGGGCCCAAATTAGACCACTGTAGGATGCCTGACGTGGCAGCAAATTCAGTTGATTTGAATCCATTGTAGTTACACATTTCTTCTGAAAACACTTCAGCTATGTCCAATTATAAGAGTTATTCTTCTTGACATGTGTATGACATCGATGGAACAACACCAGAATTTATTTACTTCCAGTTGGAGTTTTGAACATCTTGGTATACAATACTTGTGCAAATTAAGGCGTAAGGACTTTTACACTCCCAATAAATCAGTGTAGAATGCATAATTTGCGAGTCATTTGCAAGAAAAGTGTCCTTCGATAAATAAAAGTACTACTGCCAGTCCGAATTTTGAAATTTCCTTCTAACCAAAATGTTCCCAAATCAAATCCTAAATACTTTTATACTCTAACTAAATCAATATATAATTTATAAGATATTTGCCAAAAACTGGTGTTGGATCAAAGTAAATGTGCTACTTCCGGTCTGAGATCTGTTCAAAATTAAATTCTAAATATTTTCATAAGGTAAAAGTGGATATTGGACCAGTGGGAGAGACGAACAACCAGGAATAACTTTTAAGATATGGCAACAATGGCAGATATTTCGGTTATTCTACATAAATTTCTGCATCGTGGAAAAAATCCAGGTTATTAGCACTTGTACAATTTGCCGCCTACATTTTAAAATCCCATGACATAGACAAAACCCTGAATTATAATGTTAAATCTCAAGAGTCCAGGTAATCTTAACCAATGATTTTTTGGTTTCATGAACTGATGCATATACAATTGATTTGAACACATGTAAATACCACATAAACAAAATATTTTACACTATATCTTCAAAAACATTAAATGGCAACCGACACGGCCAATGTACGAACTAAAGACAAGGATTAAATACCGCTACAAATTTCCATCGACTAGAAAGAAATGTTAAATATTTAATTAATAGTTCAGGATATGAAAGCCGGTTACAAATTGAATATTATAAATAAAGTTATTAAATAATACTTTTCTATATTTTATTTATTACTTGGCTATTCTGTATAGTAGACAAGCATTGTTGATAAATTTTTATTGTTTGGATGACAATTATAACTAAAGTCGAAAGCTAATTATGACAAAAGAGCAAAGGAGCTGTCTTGTTAGACAGATATATATATATACAGGTACATATACTATCATTGTGATCTAAAATATTTTTTTGTACTCTCCGCCTGTAAAGTGACATTTGGCGCATGTGTAGCTCGACTGGGAAATACGTTTTCCCGGTTGAGGCGACTGAAAAAAACACTGGCACTTTGGGACATTTTAAAAAAAAATCTAATGGTAGAAAAAAAATTTAGTCTATAAAATACTACTTCCCTCCACTATTCTTCACTAACAGTTGGGGAGATAGGAGTAATAATTAAAAATTCTGCCAAAAAAATTGTGCCGTCATCTATTTGATGACATTTTAAGCGACATCTTAAGCAAGATTCAAGCGCCATCTATTTGAACCACATCGACATTCATATTGGCAGTTCGGAATTGTTTGTATTTAAACCAAAAAACGCAATAAATGTACTATAAATTTATAAATATAAGAATAAATACCTCATGTTTGCCATGTGTAAGAATATAATAACTTAATTTTAGGGAAAGGTGAGTAATAGTTACGTACATGAAATGTTTAAATTAATTAGGTAATCTATTTTAGGTTAGGTATGATACTAATGACATCAATAATATTTCTTTAATTTAATGTTCGTACAAAAAATATTGTACAAACCACTTGCGTGAAGACATCTTCCACGCATTCGCGCAATTAAACTTACACACACTTACGCTTACAATGTGCGCTCATGCGGGAAAACAGTCTTCCCGCACTTGGTTCGTAAATAACTATTTTGTTATAAACATTGAAAATATAATTTCTTTTCGTTCTCATCACTGATATAAGTATAACACATCTGTCAAAACCTATGTGCATATTGTTATGGCTATTCACAATGCCTAGGTATGCGTCTACGAGGAAAGAATAGAACAGGAGAGATAATAAACTGGTGGAGGAATAGGTATTATTTAGACGGAGTTACCACTTTAAGGCAGGTCAGTTATGGCAATATTGACCAATCATAATTTAAAAATGAGTATTTTGAATAACTTGTCATATATCTGACATGTTTGATTATGTGTTCAGTGGTGTAATATTCTATGCATTGAGGCGGCCATATTGAGTTACCATTTTGGACAAATATTATTTTTAAGGAGACTCTCCTGTTCTATTCTTTCCTCGTAGCTATGCGTAAATGTTTCTGAATTTTACCAACTAGTCAATGTTGCCAAATTAAACATTTAGGTCCCGTAATCTTTACTTGAAACTGATCACATTGTATAATGGCTGTGACAAGTAAAATATAACTGTCATTGTGTGTATAATTGTGTTGGTAATTCCTTACCCATGCCAGTTATAGCTGAGATAGAACATTTACTAATTTCAACAATTAATTAAAGTTTTCCATTTTCTCCTTGTATTTGATTCTCGAGAATTCAATCCTCAAGAATTAATTTTAGTTTTTATGTGCAGTTGTCTTGAACAAATAATACAGACATACCAAATTCAATACTTTTTGATGTGCATAATTCGGCACTCACCATAAAGATAAAAATTTAATAGTTATAATAGAGATATTTTTCATTATTTCGGAAATCATAAAAATCATCTGCCTATTGGTAAACGTATTGGTAGCTGTTTAATTGTAAAAGCTAATATATATATATATATTATTATTACCATAGTTCGTCCTAAAATTGACGCAAATATATTTTGTCTGAAAATGTTTACAATTATTACTTTGCAAGTCATTATCGCCACAATAAAAATGATTTAATACGTAATTAACATATTAATTATGTAATTTACATATAGCAACTTTGCATTTTCAAAGTTTAACCCTAAAATATCTATTTTTAAAATAAATCATCAGTAGTTAACTGATAACATAACTGATAATTTTATCTAGATTTTATGCAAAGTTCATAATGCAAATAACAAAATTAGAATTACAATTCTGGAACCTTGAATTTGTTTACCACTATTGCAAATGTGTTTTTTCCTTTTTTTTGTTTTTACAAAGATAAGAGGAAGAAATGATAAGTTTTATCAAACTGAACTTTAAGCAATAGTTTTTGTTTCGTCAATTTCTATATTAAAGGAAACACGTATCAATTCTATTCCTAATATTTCTGATATTTTATATACCTACCTACTTTATAAATACAGAAGTATTGTACCTACTTAGTATTTATTAAATAGGTAGAACAATTCGATATATATTAATGAATCAAATTTAATAATACTATGTGCTAATAACTAAATCAGCAAGCTATATTGTACAAAATAAATAAACATCAACAATACAGCTTGTATTTCACGTTTTTAAATACCTAACCTAAATAACAGTGAAATTATCCACAGAACATTATATAATTTTTTTAAGCAAAGAAATGACTCATCAATTACCTCTAATTCGGCTTTTTGGTCCAATAATTGATTTGCGGCTTTATCTCGTCCTGCCATTTTGTGGCACAGTTATAATTAATTCAAAAAACAAACAACAAAACGTTTATAGCGCGTCTACTAAGATCGGTCAACTGTGACTTGTGTATTTCACGCTACCTGTTTATAATGTAAGTTGTTTGGTATATCAATGCGCATGTCTTACAAAGTTCTGATATAAATTACTCTATACAACAACTTGCAGAATTTTATCGGTATGGCTACTGTATTTTAGGTTAGTTTAGATAGCAGCTAGTAGGTACATGTTTTAATATTAATGTGGTGGTATTTTGAATAATTTTGAAATAATTAAATAGATATAAATGTAAACAATTATACGTCAACGATAAATTAACATTGCATTATAGGTATTACTGTGTCAAAATAATTGAATTACTTGGCAATTAAAAGTTTGTTTCTTGGTGCTTGTAATTATTTAACTCTAAGATACTTAGTTGTATTACTTAAAAAGAGGAAACTATTAATCTTCATTAATATATTATCTGTAAACGAAAAACTAAAACATAATTATTATATCATACTATTAGCAATATATATTCAATATTACGTAACCTCAAATTTATAAATGTGTACTAGATAATACTTTAGAGTTTATATCACATAGTTTATAGAAATTAGTTAATAAAACAAATAAAATTGGAAGTGGTGTAATAAATATAAGCATAAAATGAAGATTATTTATACAACTACGATTTACAAATAAAGATAAGTTGTATAGGTACCAAATTTTGTACTTTCAATATACGAGGATTGTTTGAATGGTTCTGTGAACAGGTAAAATTTTCAATATTGGGCATCAGAAAATCCAAATTGGAGACTGGAGAGTCAAACACAATTCCCCCAGAAAATAAACGCTAAATGAATACATTTATACATTGAAAACAACCATACAATATCTACCGTTGTAATAGAGGCATATTTAAAGTACATAAATGTCTTTAGTGTCGGCACGCTTATCTCTTGTTCGGCAAAATCTATTTCTTTACCAGTAAACAAGTCAACAATTCGGCGTACAATACGAATTCATTGATTGTTATTTAGAACTGCTTCAAATTTTTGTTTGGCATTATCACCTGCAGCACCACATAATTGAGAAATGAATTGACGAATACAACACGCCAAACAAGTAATATGCGTCATACTACTGTGTGTTTGTTGTAAAACCGGTCAGCCATCTTCATCAGTTACAAATAATAACAAACTTTTTAAATTTTTATTGTGCTTTTTGCCCCATAGCGATTTCAAACACAAAGTTACGTTATATGCTATGAATTCTGCATTAGTTCCTTCGAGTCTTTTAGATGTGTAGACATTGCCGTATCGCTGTCCATCACCCCAACCAAAACATTTGCAACATTGCGCCCTTAAACAACAGTAGTTTTATCTACAGACACCCAAATATGTTTATATCATTGACAACGGAAGCCTTAATTTTATATATCGTATATCGTGGACAAATAATATTTTCTTAAAATGAATCCTGGGGCACATGTAAGTCACGATATTTACTGTGAGCACAATTTTCTAAATGAGTAAACTTGAATTAAATACTTTCTGCCGTCCATAAGCAGTTGCAGAGCCAGCAATACGTGCGTATGTGTGTATCCGACGACACAGGTTTTATTGCGCAGGTTTTCACTTGGCGCGGCAGTAATCCTTTGCTAATTTTAACGAGATACACATGTAACTAATAAAATTAAGCAATAGATGTATACTGTCACATATACATATCGTAAGTTGCAAACATCTTTATTGTCTTCGTGTTGATAAACTCGAGTTGGAAAAATTCCTATAATATGTACATTAGAACATTACGTATACAGGGTGTCCCAGAAACGAAAAGACGGAGTAGCAGAAATCGGAAGCTAGATTGTGTAAAAACGTACCCTCAAAATATCGAGTCTTTATTCGTGCGCAGACGGCAGGAAAAAAATAATAAAGAATTCAATTGGCCTTACGCCGACCCTGCACTAAATATCCACCTGCTTCACTTTCACAATCGGTGCTTTTCAGAACCACCATATTACTTGTGTTAAAAAAAAGGAGGAGGAATAGATACTTCATAATAAATATCAAACCATTAATTACTTTAATTTTAAACATGCTAGAAAAATACGATTTATTGAATATTCTAATAATGAGCTGTTTCCAACTACGAACACATTAAAGAGCAACAACCTTCCTATTTTAAAAATAAAAACAACCTTTTATTGCCTGCAAGAAAGTAGGTCACCCATCTGGGTCAATAACCGACTACATAGCTGCGTTATTGAGACACATCCCGCAAAAAATATGTTTTTACGATTTAACGTTTTTTTCCCGTTTTATGCAAATAAAAGCGTATTTTTCTCTATGAATGCGTCTTCGTTTCTATTTACAAATGAACATTCTTACGTGAATTTTAAACATACATTCTGTGCCAGGTCCGTAATGTAATTTTTTTTATCTAAAAAACAACATAGAAAATTAAAATTTTAATTTCTTCGTTATTGTGGTATATTTGGGCCTATTTCTGTTCGGACGTTACATATCTGCTACTCCGTCTTTTTATTTCTGGGACAGCCTGTATACATAATGTATAGCGTGTTACGTATTATTGTGTTACTGCTATTACTAAGCCCAATTTCGAATTACATTATTCATTTAAGTCCACTCCTGGAATGTAAATCTAACTTCCGATTGATAACCTGTCGAGAATATGTCTAAGATATTTTGAAAAAAAAATTTTTAAGAAAAAAATAAATAACTTCAGAAATTAATGTTACTGTTATATAAGAGATTATTTTTCAAATAGATTCGCTAAAATAATTATACCTAAATAATTCAATTAGGTATTTGATGATACAAGATACAGGTGTCATTACAGATTTCACGTTCGAGATTATTGTTATCAAAACAAAATAAAGGTATTAAATAATAATATTATCAACCAAAATTCTATAGATTACTAAATAATTCTAATATTGAACTTTAAATCTTTTAAGTTTCTTTAGTTTATCCATAATATTTTTATTTGAAAACTTTTATATATACAGCTGTCCTGTACAGTGTGTTCACCAATGAAACCTTTCAAGCGGTAAGAGTAGAAATGTGACAAAAAGTTGGCGTTGGAATTATAATAATTATTTTATAACAGGATTCTTTATAATTTGAATAATAATAATAATAATAATTGGTAACCAAAAATATGTTCATTTATTATGTATTATTATTACTGGAGGTCGCCCAGTGGTCGAAATTCGACCTTAATTCATTAAATTTTTAAGTTTGAATGTTACGTACACAATGAGTGTGATATTTTATTTCATTTAATGTATTTGTAACACATATTATACATATTGCAGTGACCTTGAGTTTGGTGGTAAATTGGAAATAAGCATAATCAAGATCACTTCAAGATTTAATTTAATTAATTGTTATTTTATTTATTTTTATCATGATGTGTATATAAATATCCATTATGTCAATATTTTGCCAAAATTTAATTTTTATTTACGTAAAATAATAAAAGAATGTTAGTATAAATTTTATAAAAGTCATAATATTACAATAAGCATAAAATGTTACGTGAAGTATAACAAGAAAGTGTTTCCCGCTCGAAGAATACTGTGACCGGGAGAGATCGACCGTGTGGCAGGCGAAAACAATATTTTTCGCTAGATGCATTGGATGAGTCATGAACGTGTAAGCAAGTTGATATTTACATGTTTGTTTACCTTTTTTAAAGATTGTTAATACGCTGCTTTCCTGAGTGGTGCAGCACTGCAGCTATGTATTTCTGGAGATGGAATCGTATTGTACCGAGAAGAACCGGGCGTTTTTGTGAAGAAAAATATCGATATAAATCCGGGACCGCTGAGAAACCGGGAGTTGCTTGGTGTAAACCGCACTCAAAAGAGTAAAAAAGGAGAACTAGGTGGAAACCTCTTCTTCCTCTTAAATGTTATATTAACTTAGAAGTTTATTCATGAATTTGAACTATTTTCAAAGAGATTTTTCGATACTCATAAAATTTTCAATAATAATTAAACTTGTAATATTCTCCGTAATAATTTTACTGTACTTATAGAATTTTCTGTCCGAAGTGGAACTCAGAATAACTTTATGAATTAGATATCGTTTTAATTTAGAGCTCAATTTACATTGAAACTTGTAATTATTTTAGAAATAATTATTTATGTATGGAACAGTTTTATTAAATTAAAACTTTGAGTTTTTTTTTATTTTTCTAGAATGTTTTGTTTTATATGTAGGGTTATTACACCATGCATTATGATAAAACATTTTAGTGACTGTAACGATCAAGTTGAATAGCGTAATAATTTTTTTTTTATAAAGATTTTTCTTTACTATTTTATTTACCAGATTAGAGGATTTGTGGTTAATAATTTTGTTTTATGTATATATAGAATAATTGAACGGTGATCAAGATTTTTCTTTTTTTTTTTTATTTTAATATATATATTTTCTTGTATATCAAGTATTTTTTATAGTACTTGTGTGTTTGATATTAACGTATTGGGTAATAGATCAGGGATGTGTGCGATGAATTAAGTAGTTGTTTAATTCATAGCATGGAGTCCTGGTGAATCCTTAAAACACGAATTAGTCTTGGTGGTACTGTGTTGGGAGCGAGAAAAGGCGCCAGGCAGAACTAATCAGGGCTGAGTTAATTAATTAAATGCACAAAGACTTTTTTTTATTATTAAATTTAAAATTTGTATATATGCCTTAAGGGGTGAGCACATGGTAGTGTATGTTCGGGTTGTGTCCGACGAGTTAAAAAGCATACTCGTAGGGTGGAACTTTGGGGTACCTACCAGTGTGAATTTGCTTTCTGATGGTACTGTCTTGGGAGCGAGCAAAGGCGCCAGGCAGGACTAATTAGGGCAAAGCCATTCCCTTAATGTTTATATATTTTTTTTGTAAATAATAAATCGCGTAATTTTTGGTTATTCATATTCCAGTACAATTCATCATATGCGATAAATTTTATTTTATTAAAGATGTTGATTGTTTACATGTATCTATGACGAATATAAATCATGATAATCACGTTTATTTTTAAAATATAATTTTTTTCTCGATGTTATGCTTTCATTATTTATAATTTCTTTATTATATTGACTAGTTGATTATGATATGTGTAGTTTTAGATGATGTTTTGAAATATTAATTTTTTGTAAATATATATTTGTGTAATTTAAAATTTCTCATTCTTTAATACTTACTTTTAATAAATTAGATGATAAGATGCATTTTGCGTTTTATTTTCTTTACCTGACCTGGTGATCATTGAAGAGCATTCAAATTGATTGGAGAATTTATTTATATTTTCTGCCCCTGAGAGAACATTTTCTTTAGTCATTCTAAACTGAGCTAGTTAAATGTAAAATTGCCTAGCAGAAATTTTGTTGTATCTTAGTCTAGCATAAGGCCTAGCACTAGGATGCATGCTTGATTCTTACCTACTTATTGATTGAATAATTCTAATTATTTTTATATAAATCTCAATTTGCAAGAGTCACAGCAATATGTAAATTTCAACTTTCTGCACGTATATACTTTAACTATGCCAAATATTACACTCCCCCGTGCGCGCAATATGCTCAAAAAGTGGTACAACATTTTTTCTTCACGTATTAATGTATAGATAATAAAATGTACTCGATTTGTTGAAACCACCAATAATAAATAGGCGAGAGTAAGTTAATTCACGTTGCTGCTACACAATTTATTTTCTTTTTACAACAGATGTGTATTGAAAAATCTATATTTCACTAATATATAAGCACAAATATCTATTAGACAAAATATACAATGTTTATACAATGTATGTTCACAATAAACAATGCATGTTTTATTTCATTTAGTTATATATAAATTCTTTTGCAATAATCTCTACTCAGTGCGACTGTTTGACCACAGACTTTTATGTCGTTGACATTCAATATGAACGTTAACAATGAATGTTTTATTTTATTTTATTTAATGTATTTGTAACACATATTATACATACATTTTATCATTCAACAATCCTTCTCCATATAAACTTTAACTGTGCCAAATCTCACAGACCTCCGTGCGCGTAATTTGCTTAAAAAGAGGTACAAAGTCTTTTATTCAGGAATTAATATACAGGGGTTGACATATTTTAATTTCTGATACGAAAGTAGAAAGAGGAAAAGAGCGCGACGAAATAAACTAAAGATAAACATAAGCGAGGCTGCCACACTCGACAAACGTTTGCTATGAAATGTAAGGCGTGGGGGCAGTGGTGCCAGTAGTAAAGAGTTGGTAATCCCCAGAAGCCATTCTAAAAATTCCCTAGATTTCCCTTGATACGGATCAAACCGAATAAACAATAATAAATGTTTTTTTTTGGATTAAGTTTCGGCGTAGGTTTTAGGGTAAGGGCCGATTTTTGCAACCCCGATTAAAATACTTGGTTAACTCCAACATTATAATACATTTATTTCTGCACTATACTTTTAATTTGCTTATTATCCTTTTCTAGTAACTTGGGTTAATGGCGCATGCGTACAAAATACGCTCACTAAGAGAGCGTAGAATTTTTCCGCTAGCAAAAATCGCGACCGCTGCGCAACATGTTCAGAGTGAGCGTACATCCTCTGAATCCGATCACAGAACTGTTGCGCAACTGCAGTTGTGTCTAATGAATGCGACAATTTTTAAGGAATATATTGTCGTGTAACATTTCGAGGATGGTGATATTGGAATGTAATAGAGAGAGAGGGGGCTGTAAATCACGACAATCAAGTCGATAGTCGCTCGTTTCGACGAAAAAGTAACGAACACGAAGACGAGATGCCCTATTGTGCAAACATTGCCGTGAATACCCTATATTCATATTTCTATTTGAAAAAATTACTCGCTTCTTGCGTACTTGTTAATTAGTTACCTACCTTCAGTTTTATACTCCATACAAATCTAACACTATAATACACTAGCTGCCACTGAGCAAAACAGTAGACAAGTAAGAAAAATCGAAAAATTTAGACAGAATAAAACTTGAGCAATAATTTTTATTTTCTATAAAATTTGTCCAAAGTTCCCTAAATTTTGAGTAAAATTCCCTTTTTCCCTAGTTGATCAAGAAATCCCTAGATCTAGGGAAAAATTCCCTAACTTGGCACCACTGCGTGGGGGTCCTCCGCCACTGCGTTGCTCTCCCACCACTGTTAGCAAGCAGGCATCGCTGCATATCATAAGGTCGTCTTCTGCACATGATAGAAGTGCAAACCGAAATTAAAATTTGACGACTATGGTATAGATTATTATTGTATTAAGACAATCGAACAAAATATAGGTAGGCCAATTCACATTTTATTGCGAAATTACTATACAAACTGCGTACCCAGGCAGATGGTTCATCCAAAAATAGATGTTGAAATATTTATTGACCAAATTTCAATTTTATTCAATTATTTTGCAGTGAAATGTCGAGTACACGTAGGTATATGTTATTCTAAATCACCCGGGAAATTGGAAAAATGTTGTAAGGGATAAGACAAACTGTATACATTCCTACATCGCATATACAAATCTACGATACACGAGAAAGTAATACCGGTACGCATGTAGTAAATAACCGTAGATTCTTTATAATTTGAGTCAAGTGTTAAGTTCTGAATAATCGTCAAATATACAGCAGCTGGATGATGTGAAATACTTTCCTATTAGTACCCAAAAATATGTTCATTAATTATGTATTATCTGTCGATATCAAATTAAGTAAATTTTATAAGTGAAAGTGTATAAGAATCCGGGTAAATTACGAAAACATATTTATAGTATACGTTGTTCAAAGTTTCACACGATTTCTTCCCTGGCATCAAAATTTGTGTGTGGTATCTATTGTTAAATTGATTTAATATTTTCATGTAAGTGCGTCATTCAAAAATATAAATTAATGGCGCGTTATCTAGTCCCAAAATTATTGCTAAACATCTAGAAAGGCTTATAATATCATCTTTTAAAAATATTGTAATCTATATGGGGATATCATGAATTAAATTATTACATATTTAAAAAATATAACAGAACAACGCATATAATAAAATTTAATGATTAAAAATAAAAATGATACCTTTATTAGTATTTATTATTATATAATTATTATTATTAATTTAGGGCGCGGACATGACCGGCTTAAACTACGACGGAGTTACAACCGAGCAATGAAATAATGTAAACAACACACGCTTACTGAATAGCACTAATTCATATGGTGAACTGCAACATCTGTTTACGCCCGAGAAGTGCCCGAGAATGAGAGCAAAAAATGCCCATAAAATAAGGAATTTATGAGTAAAATCCTATTTTGATCGGCGTAGATAGGAGCGTGAGGTGTTTTTAAAATTTATTATATTTACCTTATATTTCGCAAGAGAAATAAAATTTTCATTCATACTTAACGTTAGTTTCGTTTTTTCATTGTTTTGACTGTTAATTACGTACTTCGTAATTTTTGTAATAGTCTGTTTAACACCGGTTTATTGAATCGACTTCTCTCAATTATCTAGACGTAAGTGTGCACTGGATTTCGTTTAGTTTCAATAACATACGCGTACATTTTTAGCTATTATTTGTTTAGATCTAGAACGTTGTTTATGTTACTTTTGCTGATATGAAAATGAATTGTCGTCAGTGATTCCGAAATTTATTACAAAGTCTGTAAAATATCGTTACAGAATGCCAAAATATCGCACGTTCGTCACTTAGCTTTGCTAAAACACACAGAAATAGTTTTTATGCAGAGAATTTCGATAGTTTAGAAAATTTCCTTACATGTTTAAATGACGATGCTCGAAGTATTTCTGAGTGCAAGGAACTAACACAAATCCCAAATTTAAAAAATCAGTTGTTATTCCTTCAGGAACACTTTGGAAATTTGCCTTAACCAATCACATATTTTAAAAATCGAAATCTCAAATTAAAAGATAGATTAACCACATTAGATGTGGGCTATTGATAATTTCAAAAGTATTCCAAGTGACTTCGAATGTGGCCTTCGGCAAAAATTAGACGCAGTTTTTAATAGAAATCCAGATTTAATAACATTGCGGCAATTGTGTATGCTAAATACGCTGAAATAAAAGAATATTTCCAGTACGCACCTATAACCAGTTGCGATGTAGAAAGGACGTTTTCTATCTACCAGGATGTACTTAATTCAAAGAGAACAAGTCTTACAGAAAAGAAAATGAACAAATAATAAGGTATTTAGTATTTTATAGATCAGATTTTAAAGATGTCATGAAAAAAAACAATTCTGAGTTGAAATCGCCCAACTTGTCAAATGTTCAAGTAAGTTAAAAGCTTGTAATACGATTATTTATTTGGAAATGTAATTGTTCGAATTTAATGAATGAAGACATAATGGCCCCCTGGAAATTCAAGGAGAGAAATATATTAGATATGGGAAAAAACTACCGAGATTACAGTATCCATTAAATTCTGAACAAACAACATCGTAACCACAAATTCATGAAAATAGGAGCTTGGCAGCTAAAACGTACGCAGCAAGATATTGCTATGCCGTTTTAGAACCTGTCTGGTTGAAAACTCACCATTGGTGAAATTACAGGTGGAACTATTTCTTGAACACAAGTTCAATTCTTCTATTCTTTAAGGTGGCAAACTTATCAATGATGAGGTTGGGTATTCAACAATTCAGTTTTCTTTTAATTGAAATTTTCGGCAAATTCGTAAGTCTGCCATCTGCAGTGGTACTGCACAAATATGTCTTTATTTATTTTAAACACGAAAAGCTACGCTCTGCAGAAGCACTGGTAAAAACAACCTAGAGATCAGCGGCTGGTGAGTTCGTTTCTGTGAAGCAATTACATAGACAAGATTAATTCGTTTATTATCGGTAATATACTCCCAGATGTCGAGCATATCACCGATAATCGACGAATCAGTCTTGTCTATGTATGTAATTGCTTCACCAAAATCTACTCACCAGCCGCCAACGCTAGAGATAGAGATACAGGGTTATTGACTATATTTGGACCAATAGATAACTTTGTTATTTGAAGGATTAGAAAAACGTTTAAATTAGGAAAGTTGTAGGATTTCACTCAAGGCGCTAGAATTTGATATCAGAAAAAACAAACGAACGTCGTAAAGCCGTCAAAAACGGCTAACTTAGTTTTTTTTAAATGGAATACCCTATATAATGTTACATAATCTGATTCTAAATAAAATTTCGAGTATATTCCATTTATATAATATATACCTACATTCAACTGTTTTCGCGCTATCGCTGATTGAAAATCGTACTACTAATATGTTTTCTACACCCTTCGTATATGAATTTACGTAAGTCATTACGGGGTTTCTATGGAAACATAGTAGTAGTACGATTTTCAATCAGCGATAGCGCGAAAACAGTTGAATGTAGGTATATATTATATAAATGGAATATACTCGAAATTTTATTTAGAATCAGATTATGTAACATTATATAGGGTATTCCATTTAAAAAAAACTAAGTTAGCCGTTTTTGACGGCTTTACGACGTTCGTTTGTTTTTTCTGATATCAAATTCTAGCGCCTTGAGTGAAATCCTACAACTTTCTTAATTTAAACGTTTTTCTAATCCTTCAAATAACAAGTTATCTATTGGTCCAAATATAGTCAATAACCCTGTACATAACAGACACAAATCGAATGAGTGTCAGACGCAGATTGAACGAGTGAAGCAGCGTACTGTGTTGCTTCACTGGGATGACGTAATGCGATCCCTTCTCGCTTACAGCCTACGTGTTGTTGTCATGGCGACCGCATAAACAGGGGAATCAAGTTGCGGCTAATTGTGAATTGTTTCATTTGGTCGAGTTTGTCGTTTTGATTAAAGGAGGGGGGCGTTCCATTCTCGTTTAAAATATGAAAATATTGCAATATAAAATTAGTGTAAATTATTGTTTTTAACGAAAAATTTAAGAAACATGGAATAAAATAGTCACTAATTCAACAGAAATTTAGGGTGAATCAATGCTTATAGGTGCGTCGGGTATTAAATATTTTATTTGCTGATAACTAGTTTTAAGTATTTTTTCGGGTGTTAACCGCATTCGCATGTTGTGTCTAGCACATATACAGGCTGTCCCAGAAATAAAAAGACGGAGTAGCAGAAATCGGAAGCTTGATTGTGTAAAAACGTACCCTCAAAATATCAAGTCTTTATTCGTGCGCAGACGGCAGAAAAAAAATAATAAGGACTTCAATTGGCCTTATGCCGACCCTGGACGACTTATTACTTGTGTTAAAAAAAAGGAGGAGGAATAGATACTTCATAATAAATTTCAAACCATTAATTACTTTAATTTTACACCTGCTAGAAAAAAATAATTACATTCTTGATATTTACTATAATAAAGGCTAGAAAAACTACGGTTTATTGAATATTCTAAAATATAATAATCAGCTGTTTCCAACTACAAACACATTAAAGAACAATAACCTTCCTATTTTAAAAATAAAAACAATCTTTTATTGTTTGCAATAAAGTAGGTCGCCCATCTGGGTCAACAACCGACTACATAGCTGCGTTATGTAGACGCATCGGGCAAAAAATATTTTATATGAATGAGTACAATTTAACGTTTTTTCCCGTTTTATACAAATAGAACCGTATTTTTCTATGAATGCGTGTTCGTTTCTATTTACAAATGAGCATTCTTACGTGTATTTATAAACATACACTCTGTTCCAGGTCCGTAATGTATTTTTTTTATCTAAAAAACAACATAGAAAATTAAATTTTTAATTTCTTCGTTTTTTTGGTATATTTGGGCCTGTTTCTGTTCGGACTTTACATACCTGCTACTCCGTCTTTTTATTTCTGGGACAGCCTGTATAAAGAAATATTTCAGTTTTACAATTCAAAGTTTTTTTTTTTTACAGCAGAATGGGCTTCAAATGATAATCTGCGAAACTGTTATTTTGTTTTGATTGGAAAACTTTTCTTGCGCGACTAAAGCAGTTAATTAGGTCATACTCACGAAATCTGTAAGAGTTAATAATGACATTAAGAGGCCATCAATACATTAAATCAAACCTAAAAAAAATCCCTGCAAAAAAGAAAGTGAAAGCAATCAAAGATCGATAGAGTCGTTAATGCAGAAATGCAATATACATACCTACATAATATATATAACTGAGTAATTGATTATTTATAAATATAAAATTATAGGAAATAATAAGCAATTTAGTAATTATATTTATGTATGTGTGCGTGAATTGAGTATAAACAACTCTTTTCTACAACCATTTTCTTATACACACTTAATAATGTTTTGACATGTACTAAATAAATTATACAAAATGTAAATGGAAAAAAAAGTGAAGAAAGTTATTACATATATGTTGTACATACATACATATTTATATACAACTAGAGTAAGTTGTATACATTCAGATTGACACAGCTAATTGGTCACAACAATTCAATGTATGTAAAAGTATTTTTCGTCTCTGTTAAGTTGAACTTCGCTGTTATGAGACTTATTTATCTTACAGTTAGGTAGTTCAAATAGGAATTATGGTATATAAACATTGATTGTTATCATTTATCTAATTTCAATTTTTAAAATAAAAAAAATACAAAATTTCTTGCCATTTCTAATACAATGTTATCTAATCGTACTCATGTTTGTAATTTATAATTACTTTTCAAGCAAAATAACATTTACAATATCGATACGTTATTATGCAAATGTCGTAAGTTTCATATTTGAAATTTTGAATGAAAGAGTTATGTTTGATTTAATACTATTATACAAAAAATATTACTTAATTATTATACCTACATTGAGTGACACGTTTTGACACAATTTATGTTTAATAGACATTGAGTCAACACGAAATATCAACACAAAACACAAGGTAATTTGGCTAATCCCTGGCATAAATACAGGAATCCCGATAGACCACATTTTAATAGATAAAAATGAGGTGTGGCCACCACACGACTTTCTTATACGTATGAGCGTTTCAAACTATATAATTTTAAGAAATTTTTATACAAAAATTATTCAAAATCCTATTCTAAGTACTCCTATTCTCTTAATAAATCTATAGAATGCATACTTT
The DNA here is from genome assembly GCA_963170755.1 of Amphimallon solstitiale. Lineage (NCBI taxonomy): Eukaryota > Metazoa > Arthropoda > Insecta > Coleoptera > Scarabaeidae > Amphimallon > Amphimallon solstitiale. The sequence goes on from OY720675.1 coordinate 15,899,374, forward strand.
GCAAAATATTATCAAAAAAGTGCTACTCGCTAAGAGTAAAAGTGCTACTTCCGGTCCGAATTTTGAAATTTCATATATACAAAAAACTTTGCAAATCCAGTTCTAAATACTTTTGTACTCTTGATAAATGTATATGGAATGCATAACTTACGACATATTTGCAAAAGATCGCTGTTCGATATGAGTAAAAGTGGTACTTCCGGTCTGAATTTTGAATTTTTTTTTATACAAAAGATATTGAAAATTATGTTTTAAATACTTTTATACCCGTAACGTACTTGTTAAAAATCATGACTTGCGAAATATTCGCAAAAAACTGATTTTCGATAAGACCTACTTCCGGTGGGAATTTCGAAAAACTTTTTACATAAAATTATTCTCGATTTTAATTTTATGTATATATGAATTCTTTATAAATTTGTTTAAACTTAGTAGTTGACGAAATATTGGCAAAATTCGATTTTTTCGCTGAAGTAAACTGCTATTTCCGGTCTACCGATTTTACTGAAAAACTAATCAGATCTCAAGAGGGAGATTATACACGTAAATACAAAATTTGGAATTGATATCTACAGCGGTTTGACCGCTATCGTGGTCATACACACACACACACACACACACACAGAGAGAGAGAGAGAGAGAGAGAGAGAGAGAGAGAGAGAGAGAGAGAGAGAGAGAGAGAGAGAGAGAGATTTTTTTTAAAAAACACATTTTCGGTATCAGGGAACTTCAAAACGTGGACATCTGCAAAAATCTCAAAGTCGAAAATTTTCATCATCACAATACTTCTTTATACTACGTATAAGAAAGTAAAAGGGACAAAAATGATTCAGGATATGAGATTCTTCCGAGGAACAATCGTGGGTATGGATCATATCTAGTGATGCCGAAATTAAGAATGGTAGGAGGAAATAAACATATAATGAAGAAGATGTGAAAGTACGACAGAATGAAAGAAAAGAAAGAATTGTATGAAGGCAGGTCATGAAACAATAAGTACAAAGACGAAGGATGAAAATAGAGATGAAGCATAATGCAACATAAAACGAGGCATTGAAGAAGTGACATACAATGTTTTAGGCAAAAATACCAAAAAAAAAGTGAAGGAATGGTTTGATGAACACTGCGGTACGGATCATATTCTACTGATAGCGTAATTAAGAATAATAGGAGAAAAAACAAACAATGAAGAAGAGATGGAAGTTCAAGGGTATGGGAGAAAAGAAAGAATTGTACGAAGAGGAGGTAATGAAACAATTAGTAAAAACGACGGAGGATAAAAATATAGACGAGGAATGGAGTAACACAAAACGAGGTATTGAAGAAGCTGCAGGCAAAGTTTTAGGCAAAAAAGAAAAACCAAAGAAAGAATGAAGGAATGGTTTGATGAATACTGCAAGGAAATATTATAGAAAAAGAAGGCCGCTAGAATAAAATGGTTTAGAACAGGAAATAAAGTAGACCATAAGAAATCAGAAAAGATAGCACAAAATTAATAAAAACAAAGACGACAAGATGGCTGGAGAAAGTAATGAACATAATTGAGAATGAAAATAAAAACAACACAAAACTGTATAATACATCAGTGGACAAATTATTTTAAGAAAAAGACATACAACAAACACAAGTGGTATTGAATAGAGAAATCATTTTAAGGAATTACTAACAGACAGCAATATCGTGACAGAAAGCGAAAGAGAAAATCGAAAAACTAACACTGAAGAGGAAGACTTGAAAATGCTAACAGAAGAGGAATAATGAAGTAATAGCACAGCTAAAAATAAACAAAACAAGGGGAAGGACTAATATTGTCAATGATAGGCATGGAAGAGATTTATTAAGACAAACATTATTTAAACTATTAATCCACATATGGAAAAAAGAAACTCTAGATAATCCTGCACAGGTACTTGATTAGTGGAATTTTTTACAGAAGGCCATAAAAAGAAATCACATGGTGTGAGATCACAAGGTCTTGGCGGAAATTCATGTTCGCTGTTCTAACTAATTAAACGATTTCCAAACACTTCCCATATAATAACTCTAGAACCATCTTGTTGGAAGTAACCCAAAGCTAGTTCATCAACACGAAACTGATTAAGGGAAGGCAAGAGTAATTCCTGTCGATATCTTTGTGCAGTCAAGATACCATCAAAAAAAATTATACCAATAATCCTTCTTCTACATATGGTGCACCAAACACCAACTTTCTGAGGATATAGAGGAGCTTTAACATAAAATTATTGAGCTTTATATTCACATTCTCGTGTTTTGTGAGTTGAGTTATCCACTAACATGAAACCATGCTTCTTCCGAAATGAAAGTTTTGTCTAGGAGTTCATCATTAAAATTATTTGTAAACCATTTACAAAATGCTACTCGTCGTGGATAATTAATATTGAGAATTTCTTGTAAACAAGTTATAAGATATGGAAATAAGTGTAAGTAAACCTTCATTTAAAAATGTATGACAAGAACCAACTGACAACTCAGTTTGTTGTGTGAGAGTTCGTATTGAAGTTTTTGGAGCATCAGTCATTATTCGTCTATAGCATTACCATTCGCTTCTTCTGTCCGCACTTTTGGTCGCCCACTACCTCAGTCCCCAAATCATCTTTAAGAGATAGCAAAATGACATGTTTGCCCGCCATATTATTTAAATAGAATGACATTAGAGCATTTGAATAGCAAAAAACGACATTCATATGACAAATACAGTGAAATAAAACGTCAAATATTTTAGTTTTAAAAACACATAATTATGCTTTAAATTTTTATATTTACATAAATAATGTGATTTACAGCGACTACAGTTGATGAATTTGTTGTAACATGGTGTTTTTATGGAAACTTGAATAAAATGTGACTGTATTTAGTCTAATCCTAACCTACAAGGTATGTTCAAATTTTTTCAAATTGTGGCTTTCTCGGGCTTTTCCAGAGAAACTGCAATAGAGAAATAGTCTTATTTTAGTGTCTTCTTTATGTTAGTTTTGGAAAATTGGCAAATTTTGTGTCGCACACGTCATACACTTTAACCATAATTAAAAGCGAGTTTGGGAAATTCATCTCAAAATTTTTCCAAACAAGCTTGAATTGAGTACTTCCACTGTCTTGTGATCATTTCGAAAATAAGATTCAACCATGTATACTTAGTGTACGTTATTAAATTTAAATACCATTTTCAAAATTCAAAAATATAAATTACTATCATTGATATTAGATTCTGACAGTCAATTGACATTTAATATTTAATACATTCAGTCGAAAGTAAAAAAAGTAGACAAAAATTCAGGTTTCTGTCATAGCCTTTATCAAAATAATTAGTGTAATAGCGGCTTCAAAGTAATTTGTTAATATTTTGTTAGCTATCAAAACCCTATAGTTGATATTAAACTATTATAAAGGTGCCATCCATAAATGAAGATATTAAAGTCAATGTTACTGCAGATTTGAGTAACGGTTTTAAAATACGTGAAATTTCGGAAAGAAATAATATAAATAAAAGCACAGCTTTTAATATTATTAAAAAAATGGCGAAATCACCATAGAATTTGTAGAATTTCTGGTTCTGGCCGCAAAAGAATATCAACAGTTGAGCAAGACCACCATCTCACAAATGTGCTTATTGAAAAACCATTTTCTTCAGTAGTGATTGCAGCTGATGTAAGTAACTTTCCGGGTTCTGTTTTTACTGCCCGACGAAAAGTTAGGGATGCTAATTTTTGCGGTTCCATAAAACTGCCGAAGAGGTATTCGATTTGACGAAAACTTTATTAACAATGTATATCCAGAAAATTTCAAAGGAAATTCATGGGACTGGTATGTTATCAGAAATAGAAGGACCCTTGAATTAACATTCTAAGTAATGTGATGTTGCGTTCAGTGGAGGTATTTTTTCCAAATCACAATTTTATAATTCAACAGGGTAACTGCCCCATCCATATATCGGACAGAGTGAAAACATGGTTCAGAGAAAATAATATCAATGTATTGGATTTCCCCCCAAGAAGATCGAGGAAATAAAAGAATTGACTCGAAGACCTCAAAATAGAGAAGAACTGGTAGAAATAGTTCACAGAGCATGGGAGAATGTAAATCAAAATACTTGTACCAACATTTATAAGTCTATTCCAAATAGATTGCAAGAAGTTTTAAACAAGAACGGCTCTATAACCAGATATTAATACATATATTTCTTCAGGATGTTTTTTAATTCGTATTTTGATTCGTATTAATTAGATAGAAGACGTGTTGATAATAAAGCCAGGTTTACAAAGTCTACTTTTTTTTTGCTTTTGAATGTAGATCATAGATTTAAGTTAGGACATACGAGTTTTGTTCAATACCTACTTGATTTCGAATTTTTCTCAACACCCGATATAATATAAATAACTCAATAACAAACATTAATCTTTTTTATGGATACTATATTTCAGCAAATTTTGCACATATTTCTTTTTTATTCTCTATTATCTCTTACCACAAATAACAGACAAGACGAGCGTGCAATCACTTGTTCGTCTAGACAACAATACCACAGGTAAATACCGCAAACGATAATTTACAATTATCGGCAGATATTAAAATGTGGCTTTACGATCGTATAGAAGAAAAAACACTTTGCTAAACAACCGGTCGACCTACAAAAATGGGTAAAAATAGAAAGCAAAAATCGTACCATTCATCTGGTTTCTGATATTACACAGTATCAATCTATAACACGTTAATTTGAATTCTTCAGGTGAATACGATGAGAAAAGAAAAAGCATCTTTGGAACACTGACTTCCCCTCTTGTGTGTGTGTCGTTTGATGGTAAAATTACTCCAGAGAAAGTGATGTCGAAAATGGTCAGTGTCAATGTTAAAGTCACCATACATGGTGCTGAAAGAAATAATAAGACGACTGTACTGAATGTAGAAGTATTTTGTGCTGTGATAACTGTAGACGTTGGTATTTTGAAAAATACAAAAGAGAAATATGTTGTTCAAATTTGTAAGTACTATATATGTCGTATAAAATAGATTGCTTGGTGTAATACGATACTCCTTTAACTCTATTGCCTTCTTGTTTGTATTTATTTTTTACGATTCTTCTCGTTTATAAGTCATTAATAAATATTATAAATAAAATAAATATAATAAGTAAATATAAATTTTTTATTCAATTTTGACATTATAAAGTGACATTATTAACTCCGTAGTAACCCTTATAAGTAGTCTATTATCTACGAGTGGATTAAAAGCGTTTTAATTCACTAGTGAATTAAAACGCTTTTAATCCACTATTGCTTTAAAAATTGTTTTACCAAAATAATAAGAAAACATTTAATGAAGAACAACTCGTTGTCACGGAAATTTGCTTCGCAACCTACATGATTTGTCTAAACCGATCAATGTAATTTAAGTTTTTTTTTATAAATTTTGTCAAAATTGAATAAAAAAATGTATAAAAAACGTGAATTAAACCTATTATTTGCTCGAAGAATAAATTCTTCTCGCAAATAAACAGTGGTTTAATTCACATGTTGTATAATATTTATAATTGGTGTAATTATTCCATTAAATTGTGAATATTTAATAATGGGAAATAACGATATATTCTCGAAGAATTTCAGAGTGGTCTCTTGACAATTAATATTAATAATAATAATCTTTATTTTCAACATAAATATGTCTGCTAATATCACCTAAAAGTATATATATAATATATACAGGTTTCAGCAAATAAGCTCGATGGGAGAACAATTCGATTATTTGATTGGATGTTTTGCAGCACCATCAAAATAGCTTGCTTTCAATATTTTGTCTTATAAAGAAGTTTCATAAAGATATAGCATTTTCGAATTTTACGTCAAACTTAATTATCAGTTTGTCATTAAAATATTTAATGTAAGTAAAGTTATTTTACTCTTATATATAAAAAATAATGAGATGTGGCCACCACACGACCTTCTTATACGTATGAGCGTTTCAAATTATACAATTTTAAGAAATTTTTTATACGAAAATTATTCAAAATCCTATTCTAGGTACTTTTATTTTCTTAATAAATCCCTATAGAATGCAAACTTTGCGAGATAATCGAAAGAAAGTGCTAGTCGCTAAGAGTAAAAGTGTTACTTCCGGTCCGAATTTTGAAATTTCATTTATACAAAAAATATTCCTAATCGAGTTTTAACACTTTTGTATTCTCGATAAATATATATAAAATGCATAATTTAGAACATATATGCAAAAAAATCGCTATTTGATAAGAGTAAAAGTGTTACTTCCGGTCCAAAGTTTGAATTATTTTATGCAAAAGGTATTAAAGATTAAGTTCTAAATACTTTTATTATCGTAATGTAGGTACCTGTCTAAAAAGCATGACAAAATATTTGCAAAAACCGATTTTCGATAAGAGTAAAAAACTACTTCCGGTAGGAGTTTCGAAAAACTTTTTTAATAAAATTATTCTCGTATTTAATTATGAGTACATTTGAATTTTTTATAAATTTGTTTAGACTTAGTAGTTGACAAAGTATTGGCAATATTTGATTTTTTCACTGAAGTAAACTACTACTTCCGGTCTATCGATTTTACTAAATTAGGAGACTTCAACACGTGGACATCTGCAAAAATCTCGAGGTCGAAAATTTTCATCACCACAATACTTTCTTATACTACTTATAAGAAACTAAAATGACGTTTCCACTGCAATTGACTAAAGGAATATATAAAGGCTGGCAATGTTAGTTTTTAGATCTGTGACAACTAGACATATTTATTTATTCTCTTTTGCTTAACTCTACGCGCAACTACGCAAACTCTTATTCTAAGTACTTATATCTTCTTAATAAATCCCTATAGAATGCCAAGTTTGCGAGATAATCGAAAGAAAGTGCTAGTCGCTAAGAGTAAAAGTGTTACTTCCGGTCCGAATTCTGAAATTTCATTTATACAAAAAATATTCCTAATCGAGTTCTAAACACTTTTGTATTCTCGATAAATATATATAAAATGCATAATTTAGAACATATATGCAAAAAATCGCCATTTGATAAGAGTAAAAGTGTTACTTCCGGTCCAAAGTTTGATTTTTTTATGCAAAAGGTATTAAAGATTAAGTTCTAAATACTTTTCACTCGTAATGTACCTGTCTAAAAAGCATGACTTGCGAAATATTTCCAAAAACTGATTTTCGATAAGAGTAAAAAAAACTACTTCCGGTAGGAGTTTTGAAAAACTTTTTTAATAAAATTCTTCTCGTATTTAATTTTGAGTACATTTGAATTCATTATAAATTTGTTTAGACTTAGTAGTTGACAAAATATTGGCAATATTCGATTTTTTCACTGAAGTAAACTACTACTTTCGGTCTGTCAATTTTACTGAAAATCTAATAAAATGTCAAGAGGGACATTATTCTCATAAATACAAATTTTAGAATTGAGTATTAGGGGACTTCAAAACGTGGACATCTGCAAGCATCTCGAGGTCGAAAATTTTCATCATCACCAATACTTCCTTATACTACTTATAAGAAACTAAAATGACGTTTGCACTGCAATTGACTAAAGGAATATATAAAGGCTGGCAATGTTAGTTTTTAAATCTGTGACAACTAGACATATTTCTTTATTCTCTTTCGCTTAACTCTACGCGCAACGGTGTATATCCACAAATTAATGAATTGGATTGTGGTGATATACTCAAACAGTTTGACTGCAAGTGATCTATTGTTGACTAGCTACCAGGTATTGAAGTTGGTTGTTGTCTGCAATAAACTGCGGAACTACCGACAGAAGATAAAAATTGACTCTTGCTTTCCTATTTCTAATTTTTTTAATTGGTTTGCTATATTTGTTAGCAAAGTCTCTACACGTCAAGATGAAGTTTATTTATTTAAAGTATATACATTGCATTCATCATGAAAGGAACAAATTCGTTTAAAATCCAGGTAATTATTTTGCAGAAAAACGCTCGAACAGGTCGATTAGTATTTTTAGTTGTGAATTTTTGGACATAAGAAAATTATATACAGGGTGTCTAAAGAAGATCATATGCAGCAATCATTGTATATTATGCCATTTGTGAATTGTATGGTAAATTCTCAACACTTTTTGTGTAACATACCATATCCCCAAAATCAGCGGATTTCGGAATAATGATGTTTGAAATGTGATAAATTAAAATACACACAAGTAATGAAATAAAATGTTTAAATTGAACAAAGATACCTTGAAAATTTTTTTAAAGCCAACAAAAACAACCTGGCATTGCAAATTTTATCTTCAACAAAAAATTAATCGATTTTCATTCCTTGACCACTGGACCATTTTCATGTTTTTTTTCTTTTTTGTGGCAATAAAAATCAAACCATCACCGGCTTTTAGTTTAACAGTGTCATTTTGTTAGTTTTACGTTTCATTTTAAAAATGCATTTATCTGAGAAAGAACGTATTGAAGTACTTATTATGATTGGTTTTGGAGATGTTTATTTAATGCAATTCATCCTAATTGACTTCCAATTACTAGATCTACTGTCAGCAAAATTGAATTGAAATTTGCTGAGCAGATTTACGTAAAGGAAGACCAGCAAAAATATGAGAAAATTCTCAATTAGACGTTTTAGTAGAAACGGTAAATACACCCCCATGTAACCGTTAGGACAATCTCCGGAAATTGTAATATCTTAAAGGGATCTGTGTCACAAATACTGCGAAAAAACAAATATCATCCTTATAAGGTTCAACTAATACATGAATTAGTAGAAGACGATTTCGATCGAAGAACGCAGATTTGTGAGCAGATAATTGAAATTAATAATCAAAACTTAGATTTCATGAAAAAGATTTTTTTTTTCTGGTGAGGCTACTTTTACTTTAAATGGACACGTGAACAGACAAAACTGCAGGTACTGGTCAACTGAAAATCCTTGTTGAACACAAGACTATCACAGACAGCATCGTCAAAAAATAAATGTCTGGACAGGTATTGTCGAAAATCAAATTCTTGGACCTTTTTTTTTTGAAGAAACTTTAAATGGTGAACGCTACTTACGCTTTCTTCAGTTTGAACTCATATACCTGCTTTAGCTGTTGTGCTTCCTCATCCACTAGATCAAGATATTCCTCACAATGTCATATGGTTTCAACACGATGGCGCACCTCCTCACTTTGCAATTGTAGTTCGACAATTTCTTGACTTAACTTTCCCTAATAAATGGATTGGACGTAGAGGTCCTATTGAGTGGCCACCAAGGTCACCGGATTTAACTCCATTAGATTTTTTCTTATGGGGTTATTTGAAATCTAAAGTTTATGTGAATAGATCAAATAATCTTGATGACCTGAAAAATGTAATACGCCAGGAAATAAAACTTATTCCACCAGAGGTAATTGAAAACGTTCAACAGGAAACAATCTGTCAACTACAAAAGTGTATTGAAGTAAACGGACAACATATTGAACATTTATAAAGCAAATGTTATTATTTCTTTTGTGTGTTTTATTATTTAGGGTTCACGTATTTTTTTTAATTTATCACATTTCAAACGTCATTATTCCGAAAATCGCGGATTTCGGGGATATGATATATTACACAAAAAGTTTTGAGAATTTACCATACAATTCAAAAATTGCATAATATACAGGTTGTTCCATTTTAAAAAACAATGATTGCTGCATTTATTCTTCTTTAGACACCATTTTCTTATGTCAAAAAAATCACAACTAAAAATACTAATTAATAATAGATAGATAGATAGATAGATAGATAGATACTTTATATAATATAATATACTATTCATTACTTCAGAAAATGCAGACGGAAGTGATGCCTATAAAATAAATTATAATTTTATTTTATATAACTCTTAACTAAACAACCTACTTCAAGAGATACTTTAGCTGTGTCAGTGATCATATTTCTATCAGTAAGGTGTTGCAGTAATGTTTTGAGGGACACAATTCTGGCTTTCAATCGTCGATTTTGCTGCTGGATTCTAATTAGCTAATTAGCGCTCGGATAGGTCTATTCGAGCGTTTTTCTGCAAAATAATTACCTGAATTTTAAACAAATTTATTCCTTTCATCATGAATGAGTATTTTACGGTAACTACAACATTTGCAGCGTAGAATATTAAAGTATAAAAAAAATTGAACATAGAATTTTCTGTATATTCCACATATTTTATTCAACAAAATCTTACTAAGAAAATCTCAAGAAATTTTATTTCCTTTATAAAAATAAAATAAGGCATCAAAAAAATGAGGTGTGGGCACCACACGACTTTTTATACGTATTTACATTCTGTATCTTCTTAATTAAACAAACCTCTGATTAAAAGATATACTTCCGGTCCGAATTGAAAAGTCTTTTATATACACAAATTATTCCAAATGCATCTCTAAATATTGTTGTACTCTTTATAAATTTGTATAGAATGCAAAATTCTCAAGATATTTGCAAAAACTGTTACTTGATAAGAGTAGAAATATAACTTCAGGTCCAAATTTTAAAATTTCTTTTATACATGAATTACTCCTAATCTAGCTCTAAATACTTTTGCGCTTATAATAAATCTATATAGAATGCATAATTTTCTAGGTATTTGCAAAAAACTGTATTTTGCTAAGACAAAGGTAAAAAATTTGTTTTATAAAATCTTTCTAAAATTTACCTTTTAGTACTGTCGTGTTGTTTAAAAATTTGTCTAAACTTATTTGTTTGTAAACTACATATTCCGTTGTACTAATTTTACTGAAAATCGTTTCAGATCTCAAATATAAAGTTTCGTATTAATTGCTTTAACCATTTGGCCCCTATCATTGTCACACATACAGGGACACACAGCTAGAGGTAGGAATATTCACAAAAAAAAAAAATTCTCGGTATCAGGCGACTTCAAAACGTGGACATCTGCAAAAATGTCGAGGTCGAAAATTTTCGTCATCACTACTTATAACAAAGTAATAGATACTGTGCACACATGATTTAAAGATATAAAATGTATGGAAAATTCTTCGTTTTACATCTATTTCTCTTTCGCTCTTTCTCTACATGTGTATGTGTCAACAATAGCGGCCAAACGGCTAAAACAAACAAGATCAGTCTTTATATTTACGATTAAAATCTTCCTCTTTAGATCTGATTAGATTTTTACCGAAATCGCTAAACCGGAAGTAGTAGTTTACTTCTGTGAAATATATAAAATTTTACCAATACAAACTTAATAGTTTAATTAAGTTTAAACTAATTTCTAAAGAATACAAATATGGTCAAAAGTAAATTTGGGAAAACATTTATAAAAGACATTTCTCGAAATTCCTACTGGAAGTACATTGGTCTTTTTCTCTTATCGAAAAATAGTTTTTTGTGAATATATCGCAAAGTCATGCTTACTAAGCAAACACATATATTACAAGTATGAAAGAATTTAAAGCTTTGATTTTGATTAATTATTGTATAAAAATAATTTCAAAATTCGGACCGGAAGTAGCACTTCCGCTCTTATCTGATACAGATTTATCAAGCGTACAAAAATATTTTCGGTTTAAAACAATTTTATAACAGAAACTTCAAAATTCAAACCAGAAGTAGCACCTTTACTCAGAGGTTTATTAAAGAAACTTTATTTAGAGCAATTTTAGTATAAAAAATTTGGAATGCACGTGCGTATAAAAACATCGTGTGGGGCCCACACCTCATTGTTTTTTTTGGGACAACATTTTACAATAGAACTTTTACAAATACCTTGGATAAACATGTCATTCTCTCTGAGCTTGTAATTCAAAATACACCACAAATAAATTAAAATAATAATAATAATAACTTTTTATAGTTTTTTTTTCTTATGGTGTACCTACATTCAAGAAATCATTACATTGTGCTGGACTTATTTATTACTTCATTTCAACACCGTTGGCAAAAAAGCCTGTGATTTAATTTCACTGTTTATCACAATAATTATATATTTCCTCTTTATTACTTCATTTCTACAACGTTTGGAGAAAAACCTGTGATCGATTTCACAGTTTATCACAATAATCATTTTCACTCTTATAACATTAAGGCTTTCCAGCCTCTGCCTTTTTGTTTGTATTTGTTAAGAATGTATTTAACTCAACCAAAATTCTTATACATATATTGTGTAAAAGTGTCTATTAGCTAGATTTATATCTATAGTAGAATTATCGAACGGATGCAGTAGCAACAGCGCACGAGAAATGCGTCACTTGAACGTCATACTTAAAATAACGCTTACTATTGGTTAGTTTGTGACCGTCCTTGCAAACGAACCAATAGTAAGCGTTATTTTACGTATGACGTTTAAGTGACGCATTTCTCGTGCGCTGTTGCTACTGCATCTATTCGGTAATACTACTATAGTTTTTACTTCATATTTTCAAAACGCATAATATTTCAAAGAAATATGCTATTATATTAGAAGCGAGTTAAAACCTAAACATTCTGAAATATATCATGTTATGTTTCTTAAGGCTTTAATAGAGTGCTTAATGTGTTAGGTTGGAGGTTAATCGATCTTAGAATACAAATAAAAACCTTATGCCCAAATCAGTGAGGCTTTAATACCAATGCTAGTAATAGAAGTAATAGTGAATAGATAACTTTGAACAACCTGTTTAAATGCAATTTATCAAGAGGTTATAATATGACTGACAAATCTAGTCATATTTGAAAGTAAATCAGCTTAGTATAAAAAAAATAGTTGAACAATATTATGATAAGTGTTACGAAATTGAAAATATAAAATATGTCGGTTATAATACGATGTTATTCCTTTTAAGTATTATTAAAGTTACGAATATAATAACGAAATGCATAATGAATTATAAATAAACGTTTGTGTAAATAGTGTATGTATGCTATCTTATCGTTCATGGGATAACATTAAGTGCGTATGTTGTTACAAGAGTCGTAGATATTAAAAAATTTTTGCGTAATTCATGACACACAAATTCTTAATGATGAATACCAACTCAACATTCAACAATAGTTTTTTCCTAATACATATTCGATATTTTTAAGGCTGACAATATAAATAACAAAATCAAATGTGTATAAAAAATACTTCATTACCATCATTTAAAAGGGTTATCTATGTACTTCCTCGACCTACTGCACCAAATATAAGATAAATTATTCGGCATGTATAAAGCGTCTGTATGTTCATAACAGAACAATGATATATTCAAACACGTTAACGTTGAATTTGGCAACATTATCGACTGAAAACCAGGCATGTGAAGAGATTTTGATCATTTTGCAAACAAAAGTAGTGAATATTATAACTCCAAAAATGAGCAAGGCCAATGTACGACTTTTAACCTTTTATTAATATACAGGATGAGTCATCTCCGCGGGTAAAGCCGATTATGCCTTTATGAGTAAAGATATTTCAAAGCGGTATTTTTTCTTGTGATAGTTGCTCATCAGGAGCACATTTTAAAAGTATTTTGTATTCTACAGAGTGTTCCATAACTTGGTGGCTAACCATAGTTATAGTTTTTTAAATGGAACACCCTATATATTATGGCATTTTTGTATTCCCCGTATAATTCTAAATCAAAAAGTAATAAGATAGTATAGGCCTAAAATCTTAAGTTTTTAACTTATTTACATTTCTCTGAAAAATTCATTGTTTTTATAAAATTATTTTTCTCGAAAACGACTTTATAGATGAACATAATTTTTTGCAGTATTGTTTACAATAAGAGGTCTTAATAGAAGCATGTTTTATTTTTTTACAGTTACTAACTGAATGTGCAGAAAAGTGGATCAAAATTACATGACATGTTTTTGTATAAAAGTCAATTTTTTTCAATGGAACACCCTATATAACAATTCATTTTTGAATTGTTTATTAAATTACATGTCAGAAACATGTAAGACGTTAGTACTTTAAATGTGACTATTATTGAGCTACTGTCGTTTTTTGATATAATTTTGTTAGTTTTTGTATAAAATTCAATATTTTCAAATAGAACAGCCTGTATATCAGTTCATTTTTGAATTTCTTATTAAATTTCACATCAAAAACATGTAAGGCGTTAATACTTTAAAAGTGACTGTTACTGAGCTATTGTCGCTTTTTGATATAATTTTATCAGTTTTATGGTTTTAATTAATATAGTATAGTACTGACAAAATTATATCAAAAAGCGACAATAGCTCAGTAACAGTCACTTTTAAAGTTTTAACATCTTACATGTTTTTGATGTGAAATTTAATAAGAAATTTTAAAAATTAAGTGATATACAGGGTGTTCCATTTGAAAAATTGACTTTTATACAAAAACTAACAAAATTATATCAAAAAACGACAGTAGCTCAGTAATAATCACATTTAAAGTATTAACGTCTTATATGTTTCTGACATGAAATTTAATAAACAATTCAAAAATAAACTGACATATAGGGTGTTCCATTTAAAAAAATTGACTTATACAAAAACGTGTCATGTAATTTTGATCCAGTTTTCTGCACATTCAGTTAGTAACTGAAAAAAAAATAAAACATGTTTCTATTGGGACCTCTTATTGTAAACAATACTGCAAAAAAATATGTCCATCTAAAACGTCGTTTTCGAGAAATATAATTTTATAAAAACATTAGATTTTAGGCCTATACTATCTTATAACTCTTTGTTTTAGAATTATACGGGGAATACAAAAATGCAATAATATATAGAGTGTTCAATTTAAAAGACTATAACTATGGTTAGCCACCAAGTTATGAAATACTCTGTATAATACAAAATATTTTTAAAATGTGCTCCTGATGAACAGCTATCACAAGAAAAAAAACCGCTTCGAAATACCTTTACTCATAAAGGCATAATCGGCCTTACCCGCGGAGATGACTCACCCTGTATATATGTTCCTAAAAGAAACACAATATGAATTCAAACTTGAAAAATTATACCCGTCATATGACCGTGAGGATCCTGGGGATCTTGTACGGTCTTCCAAGTGATGGTTATTATGGACTACATTATATTCACCATTTTGGACCCTCGTAAAGATGGTTACCATCAACCAAAATCAAATAAAATTAAGGAAATATAGATTGAAGCATAAAAATAACTAGGAAAATAGAAACTTAAAAGTGACACTGACAAGATGTCAAAACATAATTATTAACAGGACCATGTAAAACGAAAAATTGTTGTGAAATTTTCTCGTGAATAATTGATGAGTGAATTGCCATTCTAATATGTTGAGACAGTGGCTTGAAGTCTGAAGTAAACATTCCTAACTACAAATAAGTTGTTATATTCAGTAGGAGGATCTAAAAACCGAGTTAAACGTCATCTAAATTGCTAAATTCGATAGAACTCTAATTTATCATCAAGTCACGCAAGTAGAAGCACTTAACAAATTTCATGTCGTGAATTGAGAACTTGTGAAGTCGTATTTTAATTATTTTTGCTGGATACAAATTACCGATAATAACAAGACACATCACATAACATAACCTTCAAAACGACAATTGTTTAAAGATATTACTTTTTGAAAACTGAAAAAGCTCTTGCGTTATTTAAATTTGAAGTTCCAAGGTTGTAATTTTTTTATGGGTATTAAAACATATATTAAGAAATCAATAATAACGTAAAATAACATAAGAAGAAAGTAAAAAATAATAGACTTTTGTTGCTTTCGTCAGAAATAATACCAAAAAAAACAATACCAAAGTTCCAAAAATTATGAATTTAAGAGGCCCACTCAAAAACAAACCCGAAAACATTAGGGCTTACATCCACTGATGTTTTTGTCATTGTCTAAATTGGGCAAGTGAAGGTATCTTTCAAAAATACGTTTTTAAAGTTTTTATATGTCTTGATCATTTTTACTTTTTAATTTTGATTTGAGGTTGCTTCATCAACATTAAGCATAGCTGACATGTCTACTTTTATAAGTTTAACTGGTGAAGCTTTATGACGTGTGTCTTTTTATCAGTTTATCCCATTCTTCGGTAATACTACCTGATGTAATGTGTGTTAGTGCGACTTTTGGCTTTGAAGTAACATATATCGTTTCCATCTACACCCATTATTAAGTAGCTGTTTT
This sequence comes from Amphimallon solstitiale, assembly GCA_963170755.1. NCBI lineage: Eukaryota > Metazoa > Arthropoda > Insecta > Coleoptera > Scarabaeidae > Amphimallon > Amphimallon solstitiale. The sequence continues at coordinate 15,915,449 of OY720675.1, forward strand.
AGATGATGATCTAACACTGAACCTGCATTTTTCAGATGATTGCCATAACCATATATACGAGCTTCGTTCTGGCTTTGGATAAACACGATCCGAAAGTCTATGAAGAAGAGGCTGAAGAAGCACATCCGGCAGTAGTCAGAAAAGCCCGTCATCACAACGAGGAATATCGTCCGCCAATTTTTGTGTACAATAAATCATCTCAACCGGATCTCCGCAGGTGGAGGTACTATCAACAGCAACAGGTCGATTTGAAGAACATGGGAAACCTTCGAGAAAGTTTAGAGTCATCTAACGGCTTCAGAAATGGTCGCCCTCAATACCGATCTGCACAAGAGAGTCTTGAAACCAAGCAATCTTCAAGACCCAATTCATTAGAACCCAAACGGAAGGTCGTACATCCCAATTTGGTGACTGAAAAGCAACACGATTTTTCACCCAGTGAGTTGATCAGAATGCAGGAAGAATATGGTAAAAGAAGAGTGCAAGGTGTTCCACTTACCGAAAGTTTGAACGCCAATCGTAGATCTAGAAGATTGAAAAGTAATATTAACGGAGAAGTAGTTGCCAAAGATCGAGATTATAAAGTTACAGAAGCTGATTTAGACGTGGAAGCTTCAGAAATCGAAGAAGTCAACTCACCGATCGAAAGGCACGATCAGTTTAGCGTAATATTGCCACCAAATATGGTTCCTAAAGCTATTTATGTAAATCCTAAAGCGTTAGCTGAATTAGTTTCAACGAATGTTCCTGCAACCGATGCAAGTGCTCAGAATTATTATCAAACTAATCAGAAGGACGTACATGCTATAAACTCTATACTTGGTAGTACGACCAGTGAACAGTTGAATGGTTTAAAGCAATTTCTGCATTCGCAATCCGCACGTGTGGCGTCCTTACCGGATCAGTTATCTCAGAACACCCACGAAGATGATAATATTGAAGCAAATGTGCAGAAAGCCCTGATAGATGCCGGAATTAACAATCCAGAAATACAAAGGATTTTACAAACAAAGGGTCAGACTTTAGAAGAGATGCAAGCTCAATTAAACGCGATTTCCCAACAAGAAGGTGCTAAAGCTATCGCAGAAGCTCAACAGAAAGCCTTCGAATATGTCCAATCGCAAAGGCGAGCTATAGAACAGGCTGAATTAGAAGGGCGTAGAGCAGCTCTGGACAAGATTAAAACATATAATCTGGATGACGCTGAACCTCTGCCTCAAGCTTTGGCTTTGACCCAGTCACAACAGCCAATAAACGATGGGAATCCTACTCTAAATGATGGTCATCAAAATACAGAAGAAGCTCCCAAAAGTGTTCCAAGACCTGTTGACGCGAATACAATATTACATGCACACCTACAAGCGCAAGCTTACCTCCAACTCGCTTCGCAAAATCATCATTCCAAGCAGCAGGGGGAGCAAATTCCTATTTCCTCAAATGTTCAAGTTGAAAATATTCAAGAGTTTGTGGGTCCTGAGGTGAATCACAATGGATTAAATGGCATAAATGTTCATGGTCAATCCTCGCAAGAAGAAAGCAATGTTAATGGAGCACATGCCCAGTTGTCAGCACAAGCTTACCAAAATGTGGTGGCACAAGTCTACGCGCAGCCAGCTGAAGATTTGCAAAAACTCCAGGTGAATTCCCAAAGTGAACATGTTCAGGAACATAGACCATATGAAGGGAAACATGATGAGGTTAGTAAAATGTATTTTGAAAATGTTTCCAATAAGACGCCAGAATTAAAAAATATCAATATCAATATTATAAGGTTAATGAGTGATTCTAACAAACGTTTTAAAAGGGAAACTGATGATAGTGGCGTAGTCAATTCAACAGAGTCTTCAGATTATGATAATGGTGAGGTAATTTCGCACACCACAACAGATTCTGTTGAAGTGGATGAAAGTCTACCAGTTCCTGAAAAATTAATATTTCCAGGTGCTTATTTTGACGATGTTGATGCTGATAGTGATGGTGATGGCTATGATAAGTTTACCGAAGATTTCTCCGAAATATCTGATGAATCTGATGATGTAGATCATCAGATTCGACTGCCAAAATTTTTAAAATCACCGCAGAACAGACGATCTCGCGTCAAACATCGAATTCCTTGGCATCATAATCATCACCATCACAATCACCATAAATATCACGCCCCCATTATCAAAGAACCGGAAATATATTTTGACAAGCACCATATTTCCGATTATGATTACTCACACGATCACTCGCTCAAAAAGGTAACTCCCAATAAAGCAGAGGGCACCGTCATTTATATTAATAATAATAATAATAATAATGGGCATCGTCCTAGAGGTAAAGGTCCTCATAAACAGAAGCACAGGGTTAGCCATAAGAGACCTGCCTATCGCAAGAGGTCTCATTCAAAAATTCAGCGTAATATAGATAAAGCTGTACATAACATAGCAAAATTTTGCCACACCCATAATATTTGACGGAGAATGCACTATTTGTAAGTTTAAATAAAAAAGAGGGCATAAATGCATGAAAGTTTTTCTTTATACTAAAAAAATGAGAAAAGAATTAAGTGAATTAATAAATTCCCTACCAAAGTTCAATATATAATGCTAGTTTATGATAAATGTAAACTTAAAATGTTAACTGAGGATGTACTCCACAGAATGTTAAGTTTGACTGATGTATTTTAATAAACGCTGTGGCTAAATGTTCGCCGGCGGTTTGTCTAAGTTTGTTTAGTAAATAGGGTGGCCTGTGAATTTTAATAATTTTGTAGGCGAGAGTAGAAGAGAAAATAAAAATAAAGAAATGCCATTTATTGAGAAGTTTATTGTCAATTTCTTATATTTCCCGCCAACCACAATGACATTACAAATTTGTACTCTGTTGGACAAGTAGCTGTAAAAGAAGAAAGCAACAGTATCATGGTTTCCATGATACTTTTGCTTTCTTTTTTTACAGCTACTTGTCCGACAAAGTACAAAGAACTACACTAAATAATGACTTTTCTGACTGCACCTATTTAAAATCTGGTATTCCTCAGAGATCTATTTTAGCTCCATTGTTATTTGCAATTTATCCCTGGCAACTTTTTCCGTTGGCCACTTTAATTGCAAATTTCACTTCTACGCTGACGACACGCAACTGTACACTTCTTTTAACACCAGCGATATCGTCGTTGTAACACCAATAACAATATTGATTTTCATAAATTTTATAAAATTACTTGTCGCCATAATTTGGACATTAATGAACAAAAGTCATGTTTTATTATATTAGGTAATGTTTCGAACATATTACAGGTATGTGATAGGTTGGATTTGTACAATAATCAAGTTGAATTGGTCCAGAAGAGTTGCGTTAAGAATCTGGTAGGTCCTGTTTGTGGATGAGAACTTAATATTTAAGGATAATAGGAACAACCTTATAGAGCGAGCTTATTGCAATTTAGAAGTGTTATATCCACAAAGATATTTCTTGAATGTTGACATTAAGACCATGTTGATCGATACATTCGTTCTGTATCTCTCATTCGGCCTCTATCCTATCAGTATGGACATGGGGAGTATACAGGGTCCTAACTTATCATATCCCTGTAATAGTTCGATACATTACGGAAAATAATAAAACATGCTTTTGTTCCTTAATTTGCAAATTATGACGACAAGTAATTTTATAAAATATATCAAAGCCAATATTGGTGTTGCAAAAAAGACATCGCTGGTGTTGAAAGAAGTACACAGTTGCACGTAGTCAGCATACAAGTGAAATTTGTAATTAAAGTGGTCAACAGAAAAAGCTGCGAGGTATAAATTGCAAATAACAATGGAGGTAAAATAGATCCCTGAGGAATACCAGATTTCCAATAAGTGATGACAGAAAATCATTATTTAATATAATTCTTTGTAGTCTATCGGACAAGTTGCTGTAAAAGAAGAAAGCAACAGTATCATTCAAATCGAGAGCCACATCCGATGATTGAGGAGCACTTGGAGAAACAGGTGGATTTTGTGATCTCATTGTGGTCTGCGGGAAATATAAGAAGTTGACAATAAACATCTCAATAAATAATTTTATTTTTACTGATAAAAATCAAATGAACACGATAATACTTCTTTAATAATGTAGGCATAAAAATTTCTTTTAATTGATATTGATTGTCAAGTAACCGAAAAAAATGCTATACCAACTAATTTTAGTGGCCGACAGTGGAATTAGAGACCTAATCTCTATATCTAGTAATAAGGAAAACCAAGAAAACTTAGTAGACATCACATGTTGTTATTTACCTGTTTATATCATCTTTGGATTTGGACAGTCGATTCGACAAAAATTTGAGAAGGACTGCAAATCAAGCAAATGCAAAAACATATCAAAAGCATCAATTTTTCAATCTTAATAAAGTAAATAACCATTTAGATATCTATGTAGGTAGTTAATTTTGTAAGTAATCAATATATATCAAAAACAAGAGAAGTATTTTTTTCAAGCGGTCTGATGTGGAAAATGAGGTTAGATAAAAACACACTTAACAAAAAAACATGATTTCTTATCACTGCCGTGGCACTAACCTTAATTATTTATAAAACACAAGAAGTTTAAATCCAATATAAACTTATGTAAATATTAGTTAATATTATCTATTTTTTTTGTTTTGGTGATGAGACGTATAGTATTCGTTTTATAATGTACAATGTCTGACTATTAAATAAGAACTACAGAATTTCAATTTTAATATAATACTCAATAAAAGAAGGGATTCTTAAAGATTTTTTTAGTCAGAAAGTTGGAAGTATAAAAAAATAGAGATTAATTAATTATGACTAAAGCACAAATCAAAGTCTGTCTTCTACAGTTATTGAAGCATTTAAAAAAAATTGTCTTCCCTCGAAACCACACTGATTGTTTTTATACCATGACAATGTTCCAACGCATCATTCCAACGATTGTACCATGTAATAATAACCAGTATTGAAGACGTTGAAACATCTTTTCTATACACCAGATCTCGTCATATACGACTTGACACTCTCCCAGTTGGGCGCCAATTTTTATTTCAAAAATTCTACCTAAGTGTATTCCATGTTATTGTACTTTGTAACTAATTATCCCATGTTAAAGTATCCTTTCCTATCATTTTTGAAAGGAATACTAATATAATGGACCGACACTGTGTACATTATGTATTATTTATTAGAACGTTCAGTGATATTGTTTTAGATACGATTATAGTTGTATCTTTTCTATACACCAGATCTCGTCATATACGACTTGACACTCTCCCAGTTGGGCGCCAATTTTTATTTCAAAAATTCTACCTAAGTGTATTCCATGTTATTGTACTTTGTAACTAATTATCCCATGTTAAAGTATCCTTTCCTATCATTTTTGAAAGGAATACTAATATAATGGACCGACACTGTGTACATTATGTATTATTTATTAGAACGTTCAGTGATATTGTTTTAGATACGTTTATAGTTGTAAGTGTCCAATAACAATTTATTGTTAACAATATTTATTGTGTAATGTATTTGTCATACATTTTTAATAAATTGAGATTTTATAAGTAGATTTCCAGTAGAGTATTTGATCGTGTACTTAAATGTCTAAACTTAGAGGACTGATGTTATCACAATGTAGTAATATTAATATGTTAATACAAAGTTTAAAACACTTCTGTAAATATAACTAATATTTTGCCTTAGGACTACGTGTGTTGACCCCACGCTGGGCGCCAAAATTTGCTGTAAAAATTCTACGTAAATGCATTCTATTTTATTGCAATTTTGACTAATTCTACAAATAGTTATCATCCGTTAAAATTCCAGTTGTTACAATTTTTAGGAGTACTAATATAATAGTCGGGGAATGTGTACATTATGTATTATTTATTTCAATTTTCAGTGATATTTCTTATATAAGTTTATAGTTGTAAGCGATCAATAGTATTTTATTGTTAACAGTATTATTTTCCTATTTATTGTGTAATGTATTTGTCGTATATTATTAATAAATTGAAATTATATAAATAGATTTTGAGTAGTATTTGATCATGCACTTAATTACTACGATGTAGTTATATTAGTATGTTAATAATATATGGCCGTGTGCTAACCCCACGTTGGGCGCCAACTTTTGTTGTGTTCTTCCATAATTTTTATTATAAAATTTAAATAAAATACTATATTACTTTTAAAAGTTTGTTTAGTTATGACAAGAAGAATAAATATATGTGAATAATTTCCAATATTAATCAGTGTATGAAGATAAATTTTAATAACCAAATTATGATTAAATATTTCCTAACTAATAATTTAATATCTATACTTACCAATGCGATTTCTCTCTCTATCTCATACATTTTGTATAAATAAGTTAAAATAGAACATTTTCGAATAGATTATAAACTTGTCGTAGCCAGAACATTTTATGGTGAAATTTTCATAATTTTATCTCATGAGTTCTTAATTTTGTTTTTTATTGATTTCATATCAAGATTATATTTAAAAATTACAATGAACTATGCTTTTTAGGTTGTTCAGTGTGTCTAATCTCATTCAATTTACCATTTACTATTAATTTGACTAGTAATTTTTTCATTTTGATTGAAATTACACATTCAGTTTTATTAATACCTCTATCAATCTTAAATAAAGATGGTAGATTTAGATGTGTAAGTATATGTGAAAGTTATCATTATTTAGTAATTCTTATTAAACATACACCTTAGAGATTATTACTGTATTATAACATATTTATAAATTTATTATTTACTGGATATTTCAAATTTCACCTTCATAAACTAATCTATTACTTAAATAAATTTGTGTACAGAATGTTTTGAACTTATTTACAATCACGGTTTTACAAATTAGCGTTTGTTTGACGTTTGTAATTATTAATGTATTCAGTATAATATTTTCCTACCGGTATATAGTTATAGTAACCCAAGATAACACGCATTGCTTTGTTTTGTAACTTCTGTTATTGTTAAAGTTTAATTTGATTTAAGATTAGTAGCATATTATAGCAGAAAAAAATTGCAGATAAGAAGCAATGAGAAATTTATGCACTATTAAGGTTGATATAAAATGATAATTCATTTATTTTATTCATTATATATTTTACGTGTTCTTTAAGCTAGAAATACTGGTCTAATATAATGTCTAAATATTTTATACCACCTACCTGTCCTATCTCCATATTATTGATTTTTACACATACACTGAGTTTTATTAATATAAATGCAATGATTATTTTGGCAGAGCCATACAAATGACTACTGTACTTTTTCAATTATAATGTCTATCATGCCTTAAATGTTGTTTCCACTTATATACATTATTGTATCATCATAAACGTGCAAATATTATATTGCTTTATTGGAGATACCATGTCGTTAATATAAATATTAAATAATAATGGACCTAAAACAGTTCCTTGAAGTACTCTATACTTTGTTCACTTGATACCTTACATTTTTTGATATCTGTTTTAGAAGTATGTTGAAAACCATAATAATCATAATAAAATTTTATCATTTTGTTATATAAGTACATTATTAAAAATTATAATCTATTTTTTTTAAAAAAATGGACACAATTTTGAATAGTCTGCAACCAATATATAAGTAAGTCTATTGTTATATAAACACACTCACATTTTCTCTATTTCGCTACCTATAACTAAAAAAAAATTGATGGTATTTTAAATCTGCAAACACACTAAACGTGTCCCACAACTTACTCCATTCCATGTAGTCTCCATCTTTTCCTAATTTTATAATTTCATTCATACCATCAACACTTTCATTTGATATCCATATATTTTTCTAACTTTGTACTCTCATCTACACACCATCGCCATTTCTCTGGATTAAAATAGATACATTGCCTTTTAACACCTATAATTTTCACAACTGGCTCAAAATTATGATTTGGTGATAAACCCCAATACTATTTGGAATTACTTTTTATTTAGAAAATAAATTCTTTCTCCTATTTGTTCAATAGCAAATTCTTCCACAATTGATACTCCTCGAACTTATTTTTTTTTTCACTCGTACTCACTTGATTCCAAAAATTAATTGTTTCACCAATTTCAGAAGAAAATGCTTCTACACATGGATCTAATTTATTATTCTTCTTTTTTACTTACATTAACACTATCATCCAACTGTTAACTTTCTTCCACTTTCTTTGAACAATTACAACTGTGTTGTTCTTCAGTAAAACTACGGTTCGAAATGTTCGGTTATACTAGCATTTATTTGATATCATCGACTTCTATAATAATATACCTAATTAAAAAAATCAGATTCACCACCATTTACTATATCCTTCACCTCCTCACTATCATTATGGTTCACTTGCTCGTCATTTATGTAATTATATTTATCGTAACGATGACTTGACCTTGGCTTGGGTTGGCTTTTGTCATAGACTTACCTGTGTTGCCTCAGTCGATTTTGAGACCTCCTCATTGACCTTGATCTCTGCAGTATACATGATCAATGTCTATGAACCTCTACTAATGATACATTTTGGGCATGCGCCAAATCTTTGGAATAATTTTCTAGATTTATTGGTAAATAACATATCTATAAATTTATAACATTGCATTTTATTTCTTTTTGCAAAGACGTAATGAAACTAATTTATCCTACTATACCTTATTCCAAAGAGAGTGAGAGACAAAATTCTGATCAGACCTCCTGTCCAAATTACAACCTGTAACTGGTGAAATCAATTTTAGGCGATAAAATTAAATTTAAATATCTATCTGAAATATGAAATCTGTACCAAATTAAATTGTATATAGATTCTTCAGAGATAAATCCACAGTTAAGGCACCAGAGTGGTATATGTAGTAATCACAACACACCAAAGTAAATAAATTTGTCTAGAAAGATGTCAAAATATTTGACAATTCATAGCAAAAAGCGAATGTTGTGTGCATGGTATTATTTGGCCTTACTGTCAAATAATAAGAAATAACTCTCACTTGGGTCTATTCAGAATTTCGTCTCTCTCTCTCTCTTTGGAATAAGGTATAGGCGTAAAACACATTATTTTTATTATGTTACTCTTCAAGACATACATGTTTCCAATGTCAATATTAGTGTAAATAAATAATAAGTTATTGCAAGGAAAGTCATGCCTATGTCAAAATGTCAACTATGATTTTACTCAGTGAGTTAGCTTTTCTATTAAATTTGAATTGAATTAGTTGGAGAATGAGACTTGTTATAAATATAAATTACCCACCTTTAAATGTGCCCATCAAGTCGAAGAATTGGCATTTCGGTCTCTCGTTCGCGAATTGCTTGTTTCACCAAATAAAACTTTTAAATATAGCTTGACAATATTTGTAAATAATAACTTAAAGGTAAACAGTATTAACTATCAATTTAAATTTTTTTTTTGTTTGTATTAAAAAAAAATTTCCGATTTAATTTATATAAAATCTACATCATTAACATTCTTTGGTCTATGTTATCTAACATAGATCGAAAAATGTCTATTATGTAGATCTTATATAATTGATGCCGGTAAAAAATATTGCTGTTCAATTCAGTGTCATTAACATACAACACATATAACAAAGATCCCAGAACACTGCCCTGCAGCACCCCTCTACTCAGATAACTTTTAAATACCATACGAATACAATTTGTTAATTAATACTTCGTTATTTACTAAATCGAACACCATCCTACTAAATAATTTTTAATTTCATTTAGTTTTAAGAAGATAATAGATACATACATACAGTGTGGTATATAAACATACAGCTGAATCGTTTTGGCAACCGATACGACCAAAGTGCCAACTAAGTGCGACGATTCAATGCCACTACAAATTCTCATCCACTGGAACAATTTAACAACAATAAAATTAAACTAATTAATTAATATTTCAGAATATATAGCTCCGCTAGTAAAATACTATTACATGAAAGCTAATTACAAATGGAATATTAAAAATAAAGTTATTAAATATTACTTTTGTATACCTATATTTTATTTAATACTTGGCTATTCTGTGTATTAGGCAAGCAGCAGTTGATAAGTTGACAAATTGACAAATGTAACAAATAATGTCAAAACGTGTATGATTATTATTATTTATGGCAATCGTGAAATAGCTTTCGTATGTCAGATCGTGGAGGCTCGAACATTTGAATCTCTAATGAGAATCCATCACTGTCTGAAATTAACGAAAAGAATATTAATTTTAAAACTCAAACAGCATGAATTATTTGATACATACCTTCTCTAAATCCACTTCTTTATGTCACGCACAAATACACACACAAGTTATTCATCAAAGACGATCGTATTTTTCAGGAAAACGAAAAAAAACCACAAATCCGTCAATTCAACTTTTCGATTCAGAAACCACTTAATAATACTAGCTCTAACAAATGCCGAATAAGAAATGATTGAAGTTGTCTTTGATAGTTAAACCGGGCGGTAAATATTTCTTTTATTCTTTGTCGGTTTATTACACTACTTTCTAAGTCGTATGTTTTATTACAACTGTCAAATATGCTTTCTAAATTAAGATTATATAAAATGATGTAAATGTCCGATGAAAGCGTAACGTTCGCTTTCTTTCGCGTGGTGAAACGAAAAGTGTATTATAAAGACGACAAGTATTGAATTCACCAATGTAAATTTGGGTCTTGTCGTTTTCGTTGCCTTGTATTTTACCATAGCATTATGTTAATAATAATGTAGATGGTAGAAAGTTGAGATGTGTTTGTTTTAATGTTGAAATTTTAATATTTTCTGATATATTTTTAACCGTACACTTATGTAGATTACGATATTTACCTGCCAAATATATTCTTTATAATTTTTTACAATCAAAAAAAATTTCAATTATTTTTTATTGTCATATTAAGTATAATAAAAAATCAATTCTATTGTACTAAACATTTTTCGAATTTCGCGTGTATTTTAGGTTGGCTAGGCAATCGAATAGAAGCTAGAAGCTAGGTGATCTAATTTACGTTTTATCGCAAAATTTTTATACAAACCGTGTATTTAAGCAAAAGATTTCTTGAAAATAGATGTAGAAACATGTATTTATACAATTACATTTATATTCATTAATTTTACTGTGTAATATAAACGACAAAAATCGAAGAAAAACTATTTATGATAAAGCAATTTTACGATGGTAACTTTGCGGAAGTAACTAGGGATTTTTTTGCAGTGAATTATCCGGAAAGATCTATTCCTGTTTTTTACTAACGTAAATGACAAAAACAAAAATGGTGCTATAACGGTCCAAAAAGTATTACGTAAAAATAAGTACCGGTCTTACAAAATACCAACGTCTCGAGAACTTCTTCCCGTCGATAATTACAGGCGTATGTAATTTTGCGAAGTAATGATTAATAAATATCAGAATGACGAGTTATTTTTTAATAATATCCTGTTCTCAGACGAAAAATCATTTCATGTACATAGCCGTTATAATCGCACAATTTGTCGGTATTGTTCGCGTGAAAATCTACGTTGGAATATACCTACGCGAACGCAATATCCAATGAAAGTAAATGTACGGGGCGGTATGGTTAAAAATGAAATAATCGGACCTTTTTTTTTATCAACGGTAATTTAAACGGAAATAAGTACTTAGAGTTGCTGCAAAATAATATTCCTCCAGCTGTACGGGAACGATTTAATATTAATGAACTATAGTTTCAGCTGGACGGTTGCCCCGCGCACAGCACTCGTAATGTTTCCGACTTTCTAAAAATATATCTTTGGCGATAGATGGATAGGCAATTCAGGTCCTATTAAGTGGACACCATGATATCCTGATCTATCCCCTGATGACTTTTTTCTATGGCCATTTTTTCATAGTCGACCAGTTATATCTAGAATATTATCCACAAGTAGATCGCGTGCACACTGTATATTACTTGGCTCCAAAGATACCCGGAATATGACCTGTTTATATATTAATAAATTCATTTTGTTGTAATGGACGGGAGTTGGGTGTCAAGTCATCTCTCTCTCTCTGTCTTTCTCTCTCTCTCTCCCCTACCCTCACCCCCTTTCTCCCTCTCTCTCTCTCTCTCTCCCTCCCTCCCTGTCTCTCGCTCTCTCTCTCTCTGTGTGTGTGTCAGTATCTCTGTTTCTCACTGTGTGTGACCCGATAGCGACCAAACGGTAAAAGATGTCAATAGTAAAATTGTATTTAGGAATATCATTTTTTTTCAGGAGAGGATTTTCATTGTATCGATAGGCCGAAAGTAGTAGTCTGCTTCAGAGGAAACATAAAATTTTACCATTATTTTGTCAACTACTAACTTTAGACAAATTTCTAGGGTGTACAAAAGTGTGCAAAAGTAAATTTGAAACATTTTTATTAAAAAAAGTTTTCACAATTCCCACTGGAAGTTGGTGTTTTAGCCTTATCAGTTTCTTGCGAATATCTTCCAATTTATGCTTTCTGGACAGATATATTGACAGTATAAACGTGATCAAATCTTGATCTTAAATATTTTTTGTGTAAAAGAAATTTCAAAATTCTAACCGGAAGTAACACCTTTATTCTCAGGTTTATGAAAAGAAAACATATTTAAAACCTAATTTAGAACAACTTTTGTACACAAAATTCGAAAAGCACATACGTATAAGAAAGTCGTGTAGTGCCCATACCTCATTTTTACTTTCTTATACGTAGTATAAGGAAGTATTGTGATGATGAAAATTTTCGACCTCGAGATTTTTGCACATGTCCACGTCTTGAGGTCCCCTGATACCGAAAAAGTGGTTTTTAAAAAATGTCTGTGTGTGTCTGTCTGTGACCACGATAGCGGTCAAACCGCTGGAGATATCAATTCCAAATTTTGTATTTACGTGTATAATCTCCCTTTTGAGATCTGATTAGTTTTTCAGTAAAATCGGTAGACCGGAAGTAGCAGTTTACTTCAGTGAAAAAATCGAATTTTGCCAATATTTCGTCAAATACTAAGTTTATACAAATTTATAAAGAATTCATACGTACTTAAAATTAAAATTGAGAACAATTTTATTTAAAAAGTTTTTCGAAATTCCTACCGGAAGTAGGTCTTTTACTCTGATCGAAAATCGGTTTTTTGCGAATATTTCGCAAGTCAAGCTTTTTAGACAGATACGTTACGTGTATAAAAGTATTTAAAACCTAGTTTTCAATATCTTTTGTATAAAAAAGATTTCAAAATTCGGACCGGAAGTAACACTTTTACTCTTACCGAATAGCGATTTTTGGCAAATATGTCGTAAATTATGCATTCTATATATATTTATTAAGAGTACAAAAGTATTTAGAGTTGTATTTGCAATATTTTTGTATACATGAAATTTCAAAATTCGGACCAGAAGTAGCAATTTTACTCTTAGCGAGTAGCACTTTTTTTCGAATATCTTGCAAAGTATGCATTCTATAGCGATTTATTAAGAGAATAAAAGTACTTAGAATAGGATTTTGAATAAGTTTTGTATAAAAAATTGTTCAGATTGTATAGTTTGAAACGCTCATACGTATAAGAAAGTCGTGTGGTGGCCACACCTTTTTTTTTAAAAAATGTCTGTGTGTTACTCTTATCGAAAATCAGTTTATGCCGAATATTTCGCAAGTCATGTTTTTAGACAAGTAGGTACGTTACGAGTATAAAAGTATTTAAAACATAATTTTCAATATCTTTTGTATAAAACAGATTTCAAAATTCAGACCGGAAATACCACTTTTACTCTTATCGAATAGCGATTTCTTGCAAATATGTCGTAAGTTATGCATTCTATATATATTTATCAACAGTACAAAAGTATTTAGAACTGGATTTGCAATATTTTTTGTATATATGAAATGTCAAAATTCGGACCGGAAGTAGCACTTTTACTCTTAGCGAGTAGCACTTTTTTGTTATCTTGCAAATTAGGCATTCTACAGAGATTTATTAAGAGAATAGAAGTACTTAGAATAACATTTTGAGTAATTTTTGTATAAAGAAATTCTTTAAATTCTATAATTTGAAACGCTCATACATATAAGAAAGTCGTGTGGTGGCCACACCTCATTCTTTTAAAGGAGATTGGTGCGCGTGTGAATTTTTTTTCTTTTTCGCACCTGCGTGTTGTTGGCCGCATATCCGCTTACTTAACGAGAGCCTTAATTTTAATGGTTGTTGTCTGCTCGTTATTATTCCCTTGTTTTATTAAACAACACGGTTTGTATTTCTTAAATATTTTATTATAATGTTACAATTTAAATATTACATTCCATGCACCATTTTTCTTTCTTCTCTCCTTTTCATTACTACCATCCTTATCCCGCTAATATACAAATAAAAAATATATCAATACAAATAAAATTATAACATGTTTCTTTTTTTTCGATTTTTACTGTTCTATCGTACGTTAGAATTTTTGTTCTAATTTTTGGTGGTAAATTTCGATTTATTTTTATCATTTCTCTTAAGTAAATTTTTCCCGTCAATAAAGAATTGCTGACTACATTTTCGTCTCCATGCCGAAGGAGGGTATATAGTTATACCGTTGAAACAGTTGGTGATGTAATTGAATATTTCTGTTACTGTAATTGCTATAAGATATTTTCAAGTTATGATTCCGATTGAAGAATTAGTATGGATGGATTCTTTTGGTACTTTTATTTTACCGAAACATTGTAAAGACTTTAAACACTAATCGTTGATATTGTTTAACCACGTGGTGGTTTATGGTATTTCTATTACCCACCTAGCTGCACAGTGTTTAATCTCTTTATGGTTATTTTATGTTCCTGTAAGTTTTTTTTGGATAGCGCAAATTTCTAAGCAGACTGATTTTATCTTTTTTCTACTCCCATACTTTAATTGTATTATTAGATATGCTGAACCTGTACTTTAATGATGTCCATTACGATACAGATTTTCATTGTGATACAAGTTTATATCCAATAGGAATGCGACATTCCAATATTCAAACAATATTCAATATGGCGACTGCATATCTGACAGATATAAAAATTAATTAAATGTGACAGTTCTCTGCAATTTACAAGTAAGAAGTTAAAATTTGTGCTATTTTGAAAATATAAACGGTAAAAATGAGGGATAATGACGGTGTCAGCAGAAATTACGGCCATAGTAGCCACGAACAATTTATTATCAGCTAAATTGGCAAAAACGTACGGAAAATTTTACGCTCAATTTATAAAATGGAATGTTCAAAAAATAATGTCTTATTATGTGGTCGTAGAAAAAATAGTGTATGCAACTCGCATTTAATGGCTAGTAAGACACTCGTATTCATTACAATACTCGCTTTCGGCTCGTATTGTCATTTTCATTTTCATGTCTTAATAGCTATCATTAAATGCATTAATGATTTTGTTAAAAGGTCGTGGAATTAAATGTCTGTATTTCATTGCAAACCTATAGCTCCTTCAGTTTCAAAATCATCATTTTTCTGTAGTTATTTTCCGTTTTTAAAATCTTAACTCATTCGAAATTGAAACTGTGATACATATCCTGGCGATGAATGGTCAAGGCACAGGATTTTTCACCTAAACGTGTATATAGCTTATATGTTGAGTGATGCTACTTTTTAAAATTTATGAACTTAACTCCAATATAAAAGCTTTAAAAGTCAGAACATGAAATACCGTATACCACATGGCTACTAGGTGTTGTATTTTGCTATCTTTAAAGTATTTAAAGTTTGAAAATGCTTGATTAAATTACTACTGCAAAACACAAGACTTTAAAGCTTGATCATTACAAAACCACAACAGTGGCTTGCTGAATAACGAAATTATGAATATTATTATTCATTTATTTTTGCTTTTCAGGTAGAATACGCTCCTAAGTATTCATTCGGCTACAGAGTCATGGATTACCATACAGGAACGGATTATGGACATGAAGAAAAACGCGAAGGTAAATTGACAAACGGAAGATACCACGTTCTTTTGCCAGACGGAAGAGTACAACGGGTGAATTATTGGGCTGATTTGAGCGGATATCATGCCAAGGTGACATACTCGGATGTTGCTCGTCACTGATCAATTAATTTTACATATTAACTTTGAACCTTGCTTTCGTACCAAATATTACATTAAATATGATGGGGATGTGCAATATTCAAGTATACATTGTATTTAATAGATATATGTAGTGTAATTTTTTGTATATTTGAAATGTTTTTATTGTTTATGTTGTTTACTTTTTAAAGAAATAATACATTATTGTTAAAAAAAGGGTGATGTTTGAATTCATATCAATTTATATACATTAATGATATTGTGAATGAGATACAAGATACTGATGTAATTCATGATGAGGAATATTTTCAGTAGGATAATGCACAATGGAAATAATTAGATTTTTGCATGAATTCTTTGAAATTTTCTTAATTGACTCGCCTTTCCATGATCTCCAGATTTAAGGTGGCCATCTCGCCCATCTCAATTATATTGCAAACATGTTGCGAACATATCGCACCAGAATCCGTTAGTAAGCAAAAAAATTACAATTAAAAAATACGAGCATAATCTACAAACTTATCTCCAGGGGACTGGGTAGTTTTAATAACGGAAGTTTGTTCGATTAATGTGGAAAAAAATTTTAAAAAACAGGAAGTTTTTATACCAAAAATCTGCTACTTTATTTCGTAATTACTTGGAATATATAGATAATTGCCAGATATTAAGTAGCTTAGCCCCTGGAGAAATAAATTCTCTTTCTTTTGATGCTTGATACAAAGCAATTAAGCGTATTTTATAGCTGTCTTGTGCTTTTAATTGTTTTCACACGGCGTTCCGATTGATTCGGACATATCTGGACGTTCTTTATTAAGAAAAGTAGATTCCATCTATCATAATCAGGGTGATGGGTGCAGTAATTCTTAAACAGAGGGCGCTGCCAACGATAATATTAGTTTTAAAGAATATTCGGGACGCTCTCTAGTTGAATGTAGCAAAATTTTAATGTCTACTGCAAATATAGTGTCCGCACACAGAGTCGACAAAGTTATTGTATATCTTACTCAGTCATATAAGCGCGAGAGACCTTTTTGTAAACGTGGATATTTGGAAAATCTCGAGGTCTAAAATTTTTGTCATCAAAATACTTCCTTTTACTACGTAGGTATAAGAAAGTAAAAAAAGAATTTTATTTATGAAATAAGAATTACCTAAAATAAGTCTAAGACAATTTTGGGTTAAATTTGCGAATACATGTTAAAGTGTATCTCATTTATATATTTTTTTTAATATTTGTTGTGCATATTTATATGTATTTTGTAAATTTATGCCCTGATCTGTATATTGTTATGTTTTACAGAATGTTATGACAGAGGTGTAATGATAATTTTTCATTATTTTTTTCTTAGCGTTTCCTTAATAAAAATTGGAAAAATTTGGAAATTCTTTGATTACCTTTTCCTATAGAATTAATTAAAATAAATTAGGGAAAATAGTGAGATCATAGGAGTTATTTTTTATATTATATCGGACACTAGCGGAATTATCCAGGATGTGAGAGACAGAATCTGCTTTTCTGCTAAAATTATTCCTTCTTAAATCGGAATGCTGGGTGGAGACACTTAGATGTAAAAGGCAGCTAAGGAATACTCTTAATTGCTTTGGATCAAACATCAAAAGAAAGAGAATTTATTTATCTATACGCTAAGCTACTAATATCTTATAATTATTTATATATTCGAAGTATGCACATTTTTAGTACAAAAACTTTCTGTTTTTTAACCATTTTTCCATATTATTCGGGCGGACTTCAGTTGGGGATAAGTTTGCGGATTATGCCGGAATCTTTTTGGTATCGCTTTGTTGCTTACTAACGGATTGTGGTGCGATATGTTAGCAGCATGTTTGCAATGTAATTGAGATTGGTGAGGTAGCCATCTTAATATGACAAAATATATTCTTTTAGTTTTTATATAAAAACTAGCATACTATTTAATTTTTGTGTAATCCTAATAAAATTGAAATGAATAAATAATAGAACTGTCTACGTATATATTAACACATAACGAAAAAGCTTCGTGCTCTGACATATGGATAAGGAGAGCAGAAAGATAAAATGTATGTATAATATGTGTTACAAATAAATACATTTAATTAATTAATGTATTTATTTGTAACATATATTATACATACATTTTATCTCGAAAATTAATGCATAATGACGTATTTCTACGCGCTCGCAGCTGACGTAATAGAAAATTCAAAAAAATTATATGCAATGGTTATAGAAGTATACTTTTTGAGAAAAGAACCTCAATAACTCACCTAATGGTTGGAAAAGGACAGAGATACACAGTGGATTCTCTTTCTTTCAGATGGCCACCTTAAAAATCATGTAGGGGAAGGTGTGGCTCATTGATACACGGGGAACAATGATGCAGTCGCCATTACAGGAAACTGTTACAACCAAAGTATTTTTTTCATGTGAAAGGGTTAGACTAGGAACCATTAATACCGACATAAAGTTTCGTCCCCGTACTTAGCTTAAATTTCAACCGCGAGATGGCCAAGTAATTTTGCAAGCTCGAAGTTTTTAGATACGCGTGCGTAACACCACAGACAATACTATACAGACAAACCGTCTTTAAACATTATTAGGCAGCGCTAAAAAGAATGCAAGCGTTAGGCGTCGCCACTGTATTTTTTAAATTCCACGAGCAAACTTTAGGTGGCACCACCAAAGAGGATTATGCTGACTTATTATTTTTAACCGATAGATGTCCTTTTGTTTAAGATTAAGAAAACAAAATTTAAATTTTAGAATTAAATAAAATATAAATTCAAATATTCCATTTTAGAGACTTTTGAATATTACCCAGTATAAATATTTAAATAATATTTATAAATATACAGCATTTTTAATGGGCAGAATAAAAATAAAATAACTTGGCTAATATAGATAGAGATAGATGGATGGTACGTACTTCTTCCAAACCGAACTTCAGAAATTGCACCAGACAGACACAGTTCCCAAAAGTAATTTATGACCGCGAAAAAAATTTCTTTTACACAGTCCCGTGTCCGGACGGTTATAAAAAGAGTTAATGTAAATAATGAATAAATTCTCGGGAAAGAATATGATTTAAAAAGCTTTAAAATCCAAATACATTGGATGTTATGATGCTTACACTTATTATGATATAGAACACAGGCAAGAATAGAGATGCATAGGTATATACAGGGTGAGTCATCTAATAGGGTAAGGCCGATTATGCCTTTATGAGTAAAGATATTTCGAAGCGGTTCTTTCCTTGTGATAGCTGTTCATTAGGAGCACATTTATAAAATAATATACAGGGTGTTCCATTTGAAAAAATTGGCTTTTTTGCAAAAACTAACAAAAGCATATCAAAAAACGACAATAACTCTGTAATAGTCACTTTTACTGTATTAACGTCTTACATGTTTCTGACACAAAATTTAAGAAACAATTCAAAAATGAACTGATATGCAGGCTGTTCTATTTAAAAAAAATAACTTTTATACAAAAACGTGTCATCTAATTTTAATCCAGTTTCCTGCACTTGCAGTTAGTAACTGTAAAAAAATAGAACATGCTTCTATTAGGACCTCTTATTGTAAACAATATTGCAAAAAATTTTGTCCATCTAATACGTCGTTTTCGAGAAATATAATTTTATACAAACATTGAATTTTTCAGAAAAATGGGAATAAGTCAAAAACTTTACACTTTAGGCCTATACTATCTTATAACTTTTTGACTAAAAATAATACGGGGAATTCAAAAATGCAATAATATATAGGCTGTTCCATTTAAAAAACTATAACTATGGTTAGCCACCAAGTTACGGAACACTCTGTATAATACAACATATTTTTAAAATGTGTCCCTAATGAACAGCTACCACAAGAAAAAAACCGTTTCGAAATATCTTTACTCGTAAAGGCACAATCGGCCTTACCCGCGTAGTTGACTCACCCTGTATATAGATAAGTACATAATAATGATCAATTATTAAATTTTTGATACTTTATATTAATAATAATAAAACAATGAAATTCGATTATCCATATAGAGATTATTTAATATTTGTGACTTTTTTATAGTATAAGGAAGTATTGTTATGACGAAAATTTTCGACCTCGAGTCCCCTGATACCGTAAAAGGGGTTTTTAAAAAATGTCTGTGTGTCTCCTGTCTCTCTGTGCTGTGTGTGACGGTCTATAGCGGTGAAACCGCTATAGGTATCAATTCCAAATTTTGTATTTACGTGTTAGTTTTTCAGTAAAATCGGTAGACCGGAAGTAGTAGTTTACTTCAGTGAAGAAATTGAATTTTGCCAATATTTCTTCACTTACTAAGTTTAAACAAATTTATAAAGAATTCAAATGTACTCAAAATTAAATTGGAGAAGAATTTTATTAAAAAAGTTTTTCGAAATTCCTACCGGAAATATGCCTTGTACTCTTATCGAAAATAAGTTTTTTGTGAATATTTCGCTAGTTATGCTTTTTAGACAGGTACGTTACGAGTATAAAAGTATTTAGAACTTAATTTTCAATACCTTTTGTATAAAAAAAATTTCAAAATTCGGACCGGAAGTAACACTTTTATAGTTATCGAATAACGAGTTTTTGCAAATATGTCGTTAATGATGCATTTCATATATATTTGTCAAGAGTACAAAAGTATTTAGAGCTGGATTTGCAATGTATTTGGCATACATGACATTTTAAAATTCACTTTACTCTTAGCGAGTAGCACTTTTTTTATAATATGTATCTTGCAAAGTATGCGTTCTATAGAAATTTATTAAGGCAATAGAAGTACTTAGAATAGGATTTTGAATAATTTTTGATTAAAAAAATCTGAAAATTCTATAATTTGATACGCTAGTACGTATAAGAAAGTAGTGTGGTGGCCACACCTCATTTTTTATTCCTAATGTTTTGTTGAGTCGCTATGACTTCAGGTAGATCTCTAATCGGTATATTTCTTGTGTAACGCGAGGCTACTTGTTCTAGAAGTATACAGTTATGCATAGGCGTAACTAGACCTTGACCATAGGGGGGGTCACTGCAAAGATATGCCATGATCATCCATTTTTCAAACCCGTTTTCTTTCGCATTTGTCAGTACTGGTAGTAGTTCTATTCCTTTCCATCAGAGTGTGTAAAAATAATACATTTGTCAAGACTTTTAAAAAATTACTTAATGACCCAGTTTTTCTTTTCTTTTTTATGATTGGGGGCGGGGGTTTCTAACCCTCAAACCCCTCCTCCCCTGGTTACGCTTCTACAGTTGTGAAAGTTTGGAAGTCACAGACGCTAAATCTAGTTTGCAAAGCATTTGCAAATATGTTTTGATGGATTGTTGCAAACAGTGAAAGGAGTGCTACAGCTGTTTCAAGGAGAAAAACAGTATATTTTAACTAGTCGGTTAAATCAAGACGTAATTGAAAATTTGTTCTCGGTTGTTCTACAAAAAGGTGGTTATAATCGTAATCCAACTGCAAGGGGGTGTCGCCATTAACTCACTGATGAAACCACCCCTCAAGTGCAAATTATGAACCTGACACTGACGAAATGATGGAAATAATGTCTCTACCCGACAATGATGAAGTCCACTGTGAATTCTCTTCTTTTTCTTCTTCTTCTTCCTCCTCTTCTTCTTTTTCTTCATCGTCACCAGTTAAGGAAATGTCAACGTTAACTGGGCCGACTACTGAAGCATATCTACAAGAATGCGCTATTGTTTACTTTGCGGCCTATTTAATTAGAAAGTGTTTGGAAGAATTTAATTGTTTGTCGTGTAAACTATTTTCAACAACAAACTTACACTTGAACGACGCTACAAAATTACTTATTTTGCACAAAACTTACGGTAACATAAGCATAAAATCTGAACATGGTCTTACAGCACGAGCGCCAGAATTTATTGACATTATCGATAGATGTTTGTCACTATTTGAAAGATATTTTACTGCCATTTATTATCAAAAGAAATTAAAAACCAGATTACTGAAAAAGATTTATAAAAACTACCAAAGTACTGGGCATAACTAATTAATTTAAATTAAAGTATATATAACAAGATCACTGTATCAATGATATAATCAAATAATAAAAAAGGATAGAATGTTATATACTTCAGCAGCTCGCATTAACTGCCAGAAAATCTTCGACGCCGTAGTACTTCCTCTCCATCAACAGCCCTTTGACCCTTTTCTTGAACTCGTCAGGTGGTAGGTCTTAAAGTTTTCCCTTGAAGTGGTATTGTATAGGTACGAAGTGCTGGTTGCGTGTGCGAGTATTTAGTAATCCAAATAATTCTTAATTACTCACTCTGTGACATATTCCGGAAATTCGAAAAATTCTTAACGATACACGCACATGTCGTTTTAGTTTCACTTTTGGGTGTGTGAAGTTAGACCTCTTTTTTCGGAATTCGGAATTGTGACGGTTGTTCCAGGTTGCTCTTAATTGGTTCTCAATTGTTCCAAAGTATTTCAAAAATAAATCATAATCGGCCGAGAAAATGGGAAAAACAAAACAATTTTTTGCCAGGGCCCCTTTTTTCGAAAATCAAAATTCTGACGGTCGTTCCAGGTTTGTTTTAAATTGTTCCAAAAAAAAAAATCTTAATTGGCTGGAGTTAATAGGAAAAGAGATTTTCTTATAGCCCCTCTTTTTGAGAAAATTAAAATTCTGTTTCAGGTTGTTCTAGATTTGTTCGAAACACTGTTCTAATATATCAAGACCGTATCTTATATATCAAAAGATATTGCCAAAAAACTATATCCAAAAGTGAGAAGTTGGCCCCCCTTTTTTCGAAAATCGAAATTCTGACGGTTGTTCTAGGTTATCCTATAGGTTTGTTTTAGATTGTTCCAAAGTATTTCAAATAAAAAATCATAATTGGCTGAGTTAATAGGAAAAATGAGGTGTGGCCACCACACGACTTTCTTATACGTATGAGCGTTTCAAATTATAGAGTTTTAAATTTTTTTTAATACAAAAATTAATTAAAAACCCATTATAAGTACCTCTATTCTCTTAATAAATCTCTATAGAATGCATACTTTGCCAGATATTCGAAAGAAACTGCTACTCGCAAAGAGTAAAAGTGTTACTTCCGGTCCGAATTTTGAAATTTCGTTTATACAAAAAATATTTCAAAACCAACTCTAAATACTTTCGTACTGTTGACAAATATTTATAGAATGCATAATTTTCTACATATTGGCAAAAAATAGCTATTCGATAAGAGTAAAACTGATACTTCCGGTCCGTATTTTGAATTTTTTTTATACAAAAGATATTTAAAATTAAGTTAATACTTTTATATTCGTAGCGTACCTGTCTCAAAAGCATGACTTGCGAAATATTTGCAAAAAACTGATTTTTGATAAGAGTACCTAAAAGACCTACTTCCGGTATCAATTTCGAAAAACTTTCTGACAGTCGTTTCAGGTTGTTCTAGGTTTGTTCTAAATTGTCCCAACGTATTTCAAAGAAAAAGTCGAAATTGGCCAAGATAATAGGAAAAAACGATTTTGCAAGGGGCGGAATGACTTGCACTTCCTGCACATTACAGTGTTCAAGGAAGTTTTTGTATGATGCAGTTCAATAACAATACTTTATTGTGATTTATAATAAACATCTAATATAAGCAGGGTTTATTAAATATATATTTTCTCAAGTAATATAATGTTCTATTATTACAAAATGATATTGTTACCAAATACTGATAAACTATTACAATGAAAAAATCAAAACTGGCTGAGGTAATAGGAAAAATCGATATTTTTTCAGTCCCCTTTTCTTAAAAATCGAAATTCTGGCGGTTCGAAAATAAAGTCATAATCCACCGATATAAATAAAATTAAAATCAAACAAAATGCTGTTATTTTATTTTGTGAATAAGCCTAGACACTTTTTCTTTTCATGTTTTTTTTTTATGTGAAGAAAAAACACGTATGTCGGAGTACGGTACAAAAATACAACTATATGGGGTAGACTCTGTCGCTCCTTTCGTTTTCTGCACGCCCGCTTCGTAATGGATTTGTCTAAACCGGTCTAAACGTCCTAACAAGCTGCACTATTTAGAAGAAAATGCGCTCTCTCTACGCACAATTCGCACGAGTGTCATCTCGTATGTAATAGTGCGAACTATTTCTGTGCAGAAATTTGCCAAACTCGATGGCATTTCAACATGAGATAAATTTAATTTGCGTATTCGCACTATTAGTGGCCTCTTTTGGCGTATTTTTAAACTAAATATAGAGTTGCCGTTTGCTAGGTAAGGACGGTTTGTCTGGAAGTGTTGTCTGTGGTAACACTTTAGCTTTTGAGTTAGCCATTCATTTTAAATTTATGAAATTTGTATAAGAGGTAAGTTTTATTACTATAAAACAATTTGATGTTTCCCAGTTTTCTCCAATTTTGTACAGTTATTGTACAGATAATTTTTTTAACCTACAATCAGGTTGGGGAAGATTGATACATTACATTGCGGGATGTTGCAGATGTTTTTGATTTCAGTACCTAAATCTGGTGAGAGTATATAAAAGAAAAACGGAACGAAATAACATTGATGAAGGTGCTATTACTTCAGCAATCAACGAAGTTCTAGAAGGCACCTTATTGATACGAAAACCTTTCGATAAGTATAATTTGAAGGCGACAACTCTTCAACATAGAATTGAAAAATTTAAGAAAAATACTGATAATATTTCAGATAGACGTTATTCATCAAAGTATTCGTCTCAACAGGTTTTTTCTTTAGAAGAAGAAAAAATGTTAAATGATTACGTAACAACAAGGAGTAAAATGCATTATGGTTTAACACTTACGCAAATAAGAAGCTTAGCATACCGATATGCCAAAACATTGGGAATAAAGTTTCCTATAAGTGGGATGAAAAAAAAAGTGCAGGCATCGATTGGGTTCTAAGTTTTAGAAGAAGACAGAAAAACTTAAGCTTAAGAAAACCTGAAAATACAAGTGCGGCCCGATCTTTTGGTTTTAATAGAACAGTCGTAAGTGAATTTTATAAGAAATATGAACAGGTACTGGAACGATATAAATTCACGCTAGACAGAATTTTCAATTTTGACGAGACTGGAATAACAACTGTTCTCAACACACCGAAAGTATTAGCAGATAAGAAACAAAAATAAGTTGGCCAACTTGTATCTGCTGAAAGAATAGAGTTGGTGACATTTGGGGGAATAATTTCAGCGACTGGAACTTCTCTATATACCTCCAATTTTTGTGTTTCCTAGAGTTCATTACAAAGACCACCTTCTTCATGGAGCTCCAAGGGGAAGCTTAGGTCTAGCTAACAGAAGTGGGTGGATTAATTCAGATCTTTTTTGGAAGTTTTGAAACACTTACAAAAACATTCCGGTTGCTCTAAATCAAACCCTATTTTGCTCTTATGTGATAATCATGAGACCCATATCACTATAGGAGCAATAAATTATGTACGTGATAATGCAATTGTTTATTTATCATTTCCGCCGCACACCTCTCAGAAGTTGCAGCCTCTTGATGTTGGGGTCTACGGTCCCTTTAAGGTAAAGCTACAAATCGCCTTCAATGATTGACATGTGAGTAATCCTGGTGAAACTTCATCAATCTATGACATTCCAAAACTCGAAAATAGCCTATTTGGAAGCTTTTACTGCTAAAAATATTACAAGTGGATTTAGTAGACCTGGGATTTGGCCGTTCAATAAATTGGCTTTTGAAAACTCGGACTTTTTACCTTGTGATGTTTACATTAACTATCAAAATGAAGATCAAGGGACTAGTAATGAGGAACAAGAAAGCCGAGAAATTCTAGAAACTAATCCTACAAATGTAGATATCGAGATGATAAACATACCGTCACCACGAAGAACACCACAGCCGACTACCTCCACATCAAAAAATCTTATAACTCCTGAAAGTATTAGACCTTACCCAAAACATAGCAAAACAAGTAAAAGTGGTAAAAAAGGAAGGCAACCGGGGAAATCTAGAATTTACACTGACACACCTGAAAAAGATAGACTTGAAGAGTTACACAATATCAAAGAACAAAAGAGGCTTAAAAAAGAACAGAAACAGAGAATAAATGATATGAAATCAGCTAATACTATATTATGCAATGAGCATTTAATGATAGCTATTAAGACACGAGTAAGAAAATTACAATACAATATTGTAATGAATACGAGTGTCTTAATAACCATTAAATGCGAGTTGCATACACTATTTTTTCTACGACCCCATAATAAAACATTATTTTTTGAACATTCCTTTTCATAAATTGAGGTTATAATTTTCAATGCACCTTTGCAAATTTAGCTGGTAATAAATTGTTCGTGATTACTAAGGCTTGTTCCATAATTTCTGGTGGACTCAAATTTTGCATTTCACTGTCATTATTCCTCATTTTTACCGTTTATATTTTCAAAAAAGCACAAATTTTGAGTATTTACTTTTAAATTGCAAAGAACTGTCACATTTATTTAATTTGTATATCTGTCAGATATGCAGTTGCCATATTTTGTTTGAATATTGGAAAGTCGCATTCCTATTGGCTATAAACTTGTATCGTAATGAAAAATCTGTATTCCTATTGGATATAAACAATTGTATTATAATGAAAATCTGTATCGTAATGGACATCACTAAAGTACAGGTTCGGCATATCTAATAATACAGTTAAAGTATGGGAGTAGAAAAACTACTTTTAGAATGTTGCTTTAAAAGAAAGAGATTCCACGAGCATTTCCGATGAATGTGAATTCATGGATTTTTCTTCAGATGAAATTTGTCTTGATGAAGATGCAGTGCCAGAAGAACATTGCTTTACCAAATTTTGAAACAATAGCTGATGGAGACTTTTTATTAATAAAATTTCCAAAGAAAAAGTCTGCCGTTTATTACGTAGGTGAAGTTATAGAACATTATAGTCAGTCAGAACATAAAGTGACATTCTTGAGGAAGAAACCAACC
This sequence comes from Amphimallon solstitiale, assembly GCA_963170755.1. Taxonomy (NCBI): domain Eukaryota; kingdom Metazoa; phylum Arthropoda; class Insecta; order Coleoptera; family Scarabaeidae; genus Amphimallon; species Amphimallon solstitiale. The sequence goes on from OY720675.1 coordinate 15,942,447, forward strand.
TCATGGATTTTTGTTTTTCCAGTTGTAGAGGATGTTGTGTCTGTCGACATCTCAGATGTAATTATGAAGTTACCTCAACTTTGTATTACCAAAGGAACGAGCAGAACTGCATCAATGTTTAATTTTGTAGTTAATTTAACTTTCTACAATGTTTGTTAACTCGACTTTTGTTTTTTAATAAAGTTTAATAAAAAATAATAAAATTTTATAAACAATTTACCCTTTTTTTTGTATTATATCAATCTACGTCATGGTGTATTTATCTGCCCCACCTACCATATCATTGTGCCCCTCTGGTGGGGTACATTGATACAATTGAAGTGTTGTTATAGTATAGAATAATAACCAATCTATTGAATGCATGGTAAAAATTTAGTAAATTACAAAAAAAAAGTTTTTGTAGTCGCCTTCAAAAAAAAATTGCATCAATGAGCCCCACCTTCCCCTACTTATTTAATTTTAATTAGGTAATTTTAAAACCCACGGGTAAGATTTGAACCAGAGACTTCCCAATCTCTCATCAGGTAAGCTTACCTCGGAACAGCAACCACAGAATAAGTAATAATAAAGAAAAAGTAGTAAACGAATCGTCGAATCAAATCCTCCTATATTATTCACAAATGTATGGAAAAACCCTCGTATAATGACGATTTTAGTCACGATTAACAACATGAATTTAGGCAACCCTATACGCAAAGCAGTAATTTTGGTTTCAGAATAAAACAACATTCCTAAAATACTGAACCATTTTATTTGGCCTAAACAGACTAGTAGCAATATGAAAATAAATAATCACATTCATTTATCTTTTCTCTCTCAAAAAAGAAATATAGTAAATCTTATGTACAAAATATAATGTATAATTCTAGACACAATTAAAATTAAAAATAAGTAAGTATATACATACAGATAAAGCTTTGGTATTTCGTGATTATAGGCTCTTTGGGCAACAATATGATCTCACTTCTTTAACAATATTTATATATGTATATACAATTTACAATATATTACAAATAACATTTAAATACAGAAAACATATATCACGTTGCCTATTCATAGATGTCGCCACATGTATGCGATTGCAATCATCGACAGAAGTTCTTTACTGGATCTTGGAATCAACGCGAAATTAACTAGAACAAATTAAAAATTTAAAATTAATACAATTATAACAATTATTACAAACTGTGGGAGATTAATAGCTAATGTTTGGTTAGTAAAAAAAAAATAATAAAGATTATTTAAATACATTAGTTTTGTTAAAAACACTAACAACAACAACAACAATAAGCAATAAAATGATTCTGATCCTTTTCTGGTATATTATAAAAAATGTAATTTCTAGATTAGAATCACTGGTATTAGCATTGATTACTTGATATCCTCTCATATTTTACTAAAAATGAGACCAAGTTTGTTATTTCCATTTCTCTGCCTTAGTCATTAGTTAATAAAGGAAATGTATTAACAAAAATGAATATTCTTTAAAATTATAACTATTCTAAATACACTGAAAACTTTATTATTTTAATTTAGGGAAAAAATGATATTCTTTATAAAAAACGATATTGCATTATCCTAACATTCTTCTTCTAATTGTTCTAAATCCTGGATTAATAAAATAATATTACATAAGTAGGTACCTATACAGAAATAAAAAATATTTTGTAAGTTTGTTTTCAACATAACATTTCAAAAGGATTTTTTGTTGAAACTTACAAAAACAGTAAAACAGATATCTCTTACGTCTATTGAATTCTTGATGACATTTTAATTGCTCTTTTGTAACATTTTAATGCATGCAATTAATTTAAATTATACATAACCTAGAAATATAATTTTGTTGTAGTAACTATTAATAAACACTATTGTTTCTTCCCTCAACACACTAATGCTCAACATAGCTCAACATAGCCATCCTGCTGAATGAAACATACGTGTTAAATTTGATGCTAGATTACTTAAATTTTGTTCTAATTTTTGAGCGAAGTAACAAAATGTCTAGAATAATACTTGGTAAATCTTTTGCGAATTTTTTCTATTTATTGTTCTGTACAACCACAGTCTTGTTTCTTCTTCTTCTTCTTGTTTCTAAACTTACACCAATGATAAAATCGTAATTTTCTACTACAGTCATAGTATTTTTTCAATAACATACCGTACTTGCGAATATTACTCAAGCATCTAAACGTATCTATTTTTAGAATCGTAAACAAAGCCATTAGCATTCGTTCTCTTTTTTTTTGTAATTTTATGTTACCACTCTGGATTTTTAAAATAATTAGTTATTGATTAAGTACATAAAACTAAATCAGTTTATCAATTTGATTAGTTACCTATTAATACTTAAAACAATATACAGTAAGACCCCGCTTAACGCTGTTTCGTTTAGCGCTGTTTCGGTTTAACGCTCTTTTATTTCAACCCGGGGATTCCCCGAAATTGCTCGCAGCGCTACGGGGATTCCCCGAAATTGTGCGCAGCGCTGGGTTTCCAAATATGTACATAACATATCCGAAACAGTGTAGTTGTGTTTCTTGTTTGGTGCGGTGCTGGACGGATGCATTTTTATCATTTGAAACATTTGTTGACATTATTGTAAGTATAAATTTATATAATACTATAACGATTAATACAGTGACAAATATTATGATGTTTAGTTTTTATCATGGGTGATAATGAAAAACAAGAAAAGAAAGCAACCAGAAAAAGCATTTCACTGGAAACTAAAATGCAAGTGATTAGAAGATCAGATTCTGGTGAACGTCAATGTCAAATTAGTGCTGCATTGAATTTGGCAACTTCAACAATAAGGACAATTCTTAAGAATAAAGAAAAAATACTGTCATCGGCAACTGCAACTACGTCAAGCTCTGCAACTAGAATTACCCGTTCTAGAAATAACATTATAGAGGAAATGGAAAAACAACTGTCTATATGGATTGACGACGAAATTGAACGCTATATGCCATAATCCAATCTATCATAATGGAAAAAGCTAGAAGAATTTTTAATTACATTCAGACTGAGGCAAGTGACATAAGTGAAACTTTCGTTGCTAGTCGAGGATGGTTTAATAGATTTAAACATCGAAATAATCTTCACAACATAAAGATTACAGGAGAAGCAGCAAGTGGTGATACGAAAGAAACGGTTGAATTCCCAGCGACATTAAAAACAATAATTGAAGAAGGAAACTATCCCCCAGAATTGGTTTTTAATGTGGATGAAACAGGCCTGTTTTGGAAAAGAATGCCAAAACGAACATTTCTATCCCGTGAAGAGAAACGAGCACCAGGATTTAAAGCTGCAAAAGATCGCTGAACACTTCTACTGGGTGGTAAGGCAAGCGGATATTTCAAATTAAAACCACTACTAGTTTACCACTCCAAAAACCCAAGAGCGATGAAAGGCATATCTAAATCAACTTTACCTGTAATTTGGGAGTCTAATAAAAAATCATGGATAACTATAAAAATTTTCCAAGATTGGTTCACTGAACATTTCTGCCCGTCTGTTAAACGTTATTGCGAAATTAAAAAACTTGAACAAAGAGCACTACTATTAATTGATAATGCTCCAAGCCACCCAACAAATTTATCAGACTTAACAACATGCATTCCAGTCGAAGTGGTTTTCTTGCCGCCTAACACAACTGCCTTAATCCAACCAATGGACCAAGGCGTTATATCCAATTTTAAGGCTTATTACTTGCGGCGAACATTTAAGCAGATGTTTGAAAAAACAGACGGAGAAGAAAAGCAATCAATAAGAGAATTTTTGAAAAACTACAATATCATGAATGCTGTAGCAAATATAAATCTTTCTTGGAATGAGATAACAGAAAGATCTTTGAAAGGAGTATGGAAGAACATTTGGCCAGATTTAAGTAAGAGCGAAGACATTGAACACTCTGGCGATATGGATGAAATAGTGAAATTAGCGAAACAAACCGGTTAGATGAGGTAAATGTGGAAGACGTCGAAGAAATAGTTCAAGAAACAGCAGCTAGTCTTTTTAATGATGTGCTCAAGGAATTAACTGAGCAAGAAGAAAACAAAAATATTGATAGTAGTGATTTCGAAGAAGAGCAAAAAGAACGTTCGATGGCGTTTGTAAAAAAGGAGTTGGACCACTATAACTGAAATTCGGTAGCAATTTGTTGAAAATGATCCAAACTTTAACAGCAGTTCAAAAGCAAGACGGGGTGTTATAGATGCTTTATCCACTTATCAACAACTTCTAACAGAACGCAAAAGGAAAACGTAAACTACATTAGATGCCTTCTTGACAAAAAGGCAGAAAATTAGAAACACAGAATAGACTGAATGATCTGACTGACTTAGAATTTTATTTGTTTTTATATGTATATATTCGTTCATATTGTTTTTATTTTTGTAAGAAATAAATGTTTGGTTTTATTTTTATTAAAAAAACGTAATTATTAAATTTAATACCTAACCTAATTTTCTATCCATCTTCCCCTAACCCCATTATTTACATGTTAAGATAGCCTCGTTTAGCGCTGTTTCGCATTACGCTCTACTTTGATGGAACGTATCCTACGCGTTTAGCGGGGTCTTACTGTATATGAATATATAATATGAATGATTTAAAATATTACGTAAACCTGTTTCCCTAAACATACAAAATAAAAATTAAGTGATAATTTTTTAACAATATCTAATTTTGTGTTGCATAATTTTTTGTCTATGGACATAGGGATATCAAGTAAACAATGATATTAGCAAATACAAACAATTAGTGTTAAGCAAAATTGATCATGGATTTTCATTTATTATCTACCTAAAATAAATGGATATACAATTAATTCTCAGCTTTCAAAGACGAATTAATTATTATAATTTTTTCGTAAATATAAATATTGAAAGTCACTGACAAAAGAACAAGCTATATACAAAAAAATTCAAAGATAATTGAAAATTTCTCCGAACAAGTAACAATTTGGTTCATATTGGTAGACTCCTAGAAATTATTATTTTGTTAAATCAACACCTGTAGTTTTTCTTTAACGACCTACCTTTGAACATCTGAAAGTAAGTGAATTTGTTCATTAGAATATCAA